>CM056056.1:134162943-134762943 GCA_029574335.1 Rana kukunoris | reverse complement strand
G
This sequence comes from Rana kukunoris, assembly GCA_029574335.1. Taxonomy (NCBI): domain Eukaryota; kingdom Metazoa; phylum Chordata; class Amphibia; order Anura; family Ranidae; genus Rana; species Rana kukunoris. The sequence goes on along the minus strand of CM056056.1, from coordinate 134,762,942 downwards.
TATGGAGGGTTTGCATCTATCATGACAATGATCGCTGTGTTGCTATTGCTGCCTTTCATCTGAATATTATAGCTGCCTAGTAGTAAACTAAGCAAATGAAAAATTTAGAAAATTAGGAATTACTTATAATTTCTTATTATCAATTTTTATTATTCTCTGAACTTATACTGGGTTAATGACTAGAACGCATTAAAGTCAGGAAACTAAAATTTTCCGAAGGAAAGGTCATCCCCCATATTTCTCACTTGACAAGGTGCACTTTATCACATATCCAGTCATATAAAATTTTACAACCACTGTAGTAAAATGTGGAATGTATACTGATTGTCACACATATGATTAATGAGAATGTTGTGAGTTATAAGACTCTTCAGCATCGTTTCATGAATACCTTGTTATTCAAAAATTGCGGGTGTGAGTCAGATCCTATAATGTCAGATCCTATAATGTCAGATCCTATAATGTCAGATCCTATAATGTCAGATCCTATAATGTCAGATCCTATAATGTCAGATCCTATAATGTCAAACATGTTTGTCTAGTTAAAATGAATCAGATCATTTTGTAAAAGCAGTGTTTAACAGTTTCAGTGTGTTAAAATGTTATATTTTTATTTGTATAGATGACCTACTCTCTACTGGACAAGCTGGTACATTTGACCTAATTTCCATAAATATGGCTCATCAACAGAATTGCAGAAAATGCTATGAAAAATGTCTGCGTCTCTTGAAGATTGGAGGAATACTAGCCATAGATGGGGTATGTTAAAGTACTAATGCTGTAACAGTACACATTATAATTTTAAATAGTAAGTGTGTTAATCCCAGAAGATGGTGGATTTTCAACTTTAATGCAACAAAACCGGTATCACTGTTCTTAGGGTTATCATTCATCCAGTCTTGAACCAGTCAGCTTTGTTAGAAAAACACCAGACAAGCACATTTAGGCTCGCTTCACTGAAGCCAAAACGTAAAAATTAGGTACAACTTAAATTTTAATTCCCACTCTGAAATGTATGAGAGTCACCAAGATGCCTCGGCCACTATGAAATAGGATCCACACCTTTCCAGTGCATTTCAGATGTTGTCTATTTGCAGAGTACTCAGTGTTGTCAAAAGGTAAACAGAATGTTGTGACAATTTACCTTTGTGGGTTCAAACAGTCCCGGGACAGGTTTGTTTAGTACCCATACGCAAGGATGCAGAGCTGTGCCCCCCTCCCCCATTGTTAATGCATGCCTTAGAATGGGTTTACTGCCCTGTGTCAATTCTCTGTCGGGCCCAGGGCAGCTGTTCTTCCTGCCCACCCCTTGTTACCCACCCCTGGGTTCAAAACCAACTGTAGGTCAAGGATTGTGGTCTACTGCTTTGATAGGGTTCATCGGAGTACGAGGGAGGGCTATGACTCCCACAGATGAGCTGTAGCTTAATTGGTAATGTAAAAGCTAGTCTCCGGCATCTATGTCCCCCATACGGTGTATTCCACTGAGGGTGCAGGCCAGGCTAGGAGTCCACCCTGACTCCATCTAACACGCAGAACAAGGAGAGAAAAATCTCAGCCACAGCACACCATACAAGCCCAGCATATAATAGGTGATGACAGCCTAACTCCACCCAGGCCAAGCCCTCCAACATGTTTCTCCTTACCCTTGGGGCTTAGTCATGGAGGTAAGGAAAATATATATATTTTGTTTTCAAAGGCATCTGTCTTTTTTTCATTTATATAGCAAAAAATCAAAACAACTAGTGGTGATTAAAGACTACCAAAAGAAAACACTATTTGTTCGAATGTATGTGTTGCATGACCGCGCAGTTGCCAGTTAAACAAACACAGTGCTGATTAGCAACAAATGGCCTGGTCATGAAGGGGGTAAAACATTCCAGAGTTCAGGTGGTTAATCCTACGTGATAACAAAAAAGGTTCCTTGCACATGTAATAAAAATATTTTGTATGGCACTGTAGTACAGGAGGGGAGACCCCAGGATGTAGAAGGTTGTGTGGGTTCTCCTGGAGAGTCCTAGCCTGGCGGTGAGTCCTGTGGTCCTGGAATCAAAACGAAGGAGAATGTGATGTTATAATCATGAGTACCACAATGCCCCCTCCTCCCACTTTGCTGGATTTTAATAAAGAACTGCTTACCATTTATATGGACTGCAATGAGGTTACTGTTACCACATCTTGAAATTGTATTGTTATAGTCCATTTCTATGGTTTACAAAAAAAAAAAAACATTTATATAATTTGTAAATAATATTTTGTATGTTTTTCATTGGTTGTTATGATTGGTTTATACACATTTACACGGTCTCTTTATTTTCTTTATTTATAGTTGACTGCCTTATTACCTAAAGAAATGGTTGCATCTGTTAAGATGCAGTCATTGTTCCACCTGCCTCAGTACATTTTTAAAGCTATAAGCAGTATTAAACCCAAAAGCAAACATTAGATTGCAGCTCACCAATTCTTGGAAATTATAGCTGCATTTGTTTTCTTTTTTAGACTTTTGTTTCCTTTTATTTTCACCTGGTGATCAGGCTAGTAAGTCTGTTGTTTTTCAAAATATCAAGCTCTCCTGCAGATGTATCAGTTACAGGGATGAGAGAAACCATCTAACACTGCCATTGGTGCTACATACAGGGATCAGCTATTTTTTAATTATGCAAAACCTTTATCCTAAAAGGAACAAAACCGTTTTCTGTAACTGAATTTGGCTTCATTGTGTTAGTGTATCTAAGTCCGCTAGTACATGTAACACTTCCCTCCACCCAGACTGGCAATGCCGCTGTCCAACAGTGCCCCCTGTGCCCCTTCATTTACAGTGGGGGCACTCTAATACAGGAGGTGTGTTACTGTCCATATCACCAGGTATGCCAAAGAAAAGAAAACAAATGCAGCCACCACATCTAATCATCAGTAAGCTGCACAATATAACATTTTGGTTTTAAATGTAATACTGCTTGAAGTTTAGCTAAAAAAAAAAGGAAACCTCCCTACAGCTTTAGTCAAATGACTTGCCTGTAATGAAGAAAGTCCCACATTCTTTCAGGCAGCTTAATCCCAAAGAAATCTTCACTGCAGACATGCCTGTCCTCTTCCTGTGTCTGAACTTTTAGTGCTGCAATGGTTAAAAGCTTTAGGCAGAACAGCAGTACAGATGATCTGGTTCTTTCTCTGATTACACTGCCTGTAATAATAATAATCAACAATCTGTGAATGGGTGAGATTCTGAAAAGACAAAGGTTTCTCTCCCCATTCACAGATTTTAATCAATGAAAGAATGTCTCTCAATGGAGGAGGAGGAAATAAGGGGCATTTCCGAGTCAAACCATCTGTACTGCTGTTCTTGAAAAGTGAAACTGTTACCCACTGCAGTGCCAGAAGTTCAGAGACCAGAAGAGAACAGACATCCCTGCAGTGAAGATTTTTCCAGGATATAACTGCCTGCACAAGGTGGGACACACTTCATTATTGGTAGGGGATGTGACTAAGACTAAAGATTATTTTTTTATTTTTTTTAACTAAACTTTAGCTTAAAAGGATATGTTCACCTTTTAAAAAAAATAAAAATAAAAAAGTGCATTTACTATTTGTTTTTGTAGGAGCCTGCCAAGCATTGCACCAGTGATCAGCAGATCGTGGGTGTGTCGCAGGGCTCCTGCAGACTGTCAGTGTAAGCTGTTTGCCCATACCTTTGTATGGGAAGGCAGTTGCATGACAGGAAGAATCCATTGACTACCTAGAGCACCCAACCATCAGCTGCAAAGGCTGTCTGTACTTGTAGTTCATTCATTCATAGAACTCTGTGCATGAATGACATGGCCATGTGGGCGAAGACCCGCACAGCTGCGCTCTTTTCAAATAGTGACAGCGGGTGCAGGGAGACAATCCCCGACTCACTGTCACAGGAAGCTGCTGAAGGAGTGGGAACATGTTATATGTTCTACCTAAAAACAGGTGAAACGTGTAACATGTTCCCAAAGGTGAACTTATCCTTTAGATCAAATTTTGTTGTGCTGGGTGGTGCTGACAGTGTCACTCATTGCTCAAATTTAAGGCGATTCGGCCAGGATTCGAGTGGTCTATGGGCAGCTTAGAAGCAGCTGGTGTTTTTCTTCCCTGTTAGGTATATTGTATACAGGTAACATGGAAAGCTGCCAAATTCATACTAGAAGAGAAATTAACACAAGTTGTAACAGGTTTCTCTGATTCCTTAAGCTGTTCACTGAATATTAGAAGAGTTGAACTCTAATATATAGAGACAACCACTTCTTGAGAACTGTTTGCCTTGTTTTGAGTGTGTAAAGACACTTAAAGAGAAGTATGGTCAAAGTTTTTTTTGGCTATACTTAACTTCTCATATGGGTCACGGGAGTAGACCCCAGCTGATAGCGGACTGTTGACTTTTATCAGCTGACAGGGCAAAGCTGCACCAAGCTGGGGAAGTTTCCCAACAATATTGTCAGGATCCACCTGACTGCCTAACAGCTGGCACCACCTGCTGGAGCCAGAGCCAGCCATGCCCACCCCCCTCCCCAGCCCGACAGCTGGCTTAGCCTGTCAGCGCACTGCCTGAGCCAAATGCTACTGCCCCCTCTCCCCAGCCTGGTGGTCCAGCGCTGGAGGGGCAGGGCAGAGAAAGTTGACTGACAGTCACCAGTTTCTGCTCAGAGTGGACTGAGAACTGAGTGGTCAGCAGTCATGTGATCGTTCAGTTCTCAATGTTAGAGCTGGCAAGGGAGCTGCAGCATCACACCGATACCTTTTGTTATGTAGCCAAAACTTCTTCTCTGTTTCAAAATTGAGATTTACCATATGTGTATATAGACATGATGAACATAGTCTACATTCTCTAATTTCTCTAATTTTCTTCCTGACATATTCTGCACTTCCTACCTCACCCTGCAAATCCCTGTGTTCACTTGTAACCTGGTCCAGAGGCGGCTCTCTAATTAGGCAAATTAGGCAGCTGCCTTAGGCCCCGCAAAGTCAGAGGCCTCGCAAAGTCAGGGGCCCTGTGCGGCCGCCTAATTTGCCCATGCCTCACCCTTTCCCGGCTATTTTCGTTCCCCCACGCGGCCGCAAGCTCCACTTGTTATGGCAGAGAGAGCCGAGTCTGCCGACATCTCTCCCTGCAGTCCCTGGCTGCCTGGCCCTGACTCCTGACACACACAGTGCAGACAGAGTGAGACGGAGTGAGCTAAGCCCCGCCCCCTCCTTGTGCTGTGTGATGTTTCCTGCGTACACAGAGGAGGAGGGGGGAGGGGAAGGAGGCTCATCACGCTGCAGAGAAAAGCTGCTCGTCTGACAATCTATGACACATCATGTCCTGATGCAAAGTAAGTGAGCCTTCCAGAGAGAGGGGGAGGGTTAATGCCTACCGTTTACAGTTTGCTTTGAGTAATTTTGGGGGAGAGGATATGTTCTAGGGGGCACTTTATGACGTTTGCTGCAAGGGGGCTTGGATATGAAATTCACCCCCTTAGCACATATCCCCCCCCCCCAAAGAGATGTGCCAAATTGCTCCAGGTGCCCATATTAATGCCCCCTTTCCAGGCAAGTTAGCAAGTGTGGGTTCCAGGTCACAGGTCCAGCTTCACACTGAAAAACACAGGAACACGCTGTGCGTTCTGTGCAATTTCAGCACAATTATGTCCGCACATGTCTGCAGTCTTTGACTAAGGATGAGTTCCTGCATTTTCACACAGCCCATGTGCAGAGCCCACCAGGAAGTCAGCATTGCGCTAATCACAGGCAGTGAGACATTCTCCCGGTGCGCAGCTGCAGAGATCGGGAAATGTTTCGCTGCCTGTGATTAGCACAGCACAGTGCCAACTTCCCGGGGGGCTCTGCACGTGGGCTGTGCAAACACGCCGGAGCGCATCCTTCTATCTGACCATCTCCAGTAGTATGTGTGCAGTCTCTGACCATCTCCAGTAGTATGTGTGCAGTCTCTGACCATCTCCAGTAGTATGTGTGCAGTCTCTGACCATCTCCAGTAGTATGTGTGCAGTCTCTGACCATCTCCAGTATCATGTGTGCAGTCTCTGACCATCTTTTGTACCACGTATGCAGTCTCTGACCATCTCTTGTACCACGTATGCAGTCTCTGACCACCTCTTGTACCATGCCTGCAGTCTCTGACTATCTCTTGTATCATGTCTGCAGTCTTTGATTATCTCTTGTACCATGTCTGCAGTCTCTGACCATCTCTTGTACCATGTCTGCAGTCTCTGACCATCTCCTGTACCATGTATGCAGTCTCTGACCATCTCTTGTACCATGTCTACAGTCTCTGACCATCTTCTGTGGTATGTATGCAGTCTCTGACCATCTCCTATAGTATATATGCAGTCTGACCATCTCTTGTACCATGTCTGCAGTCTCTGACCATCTCTTGTACCATGTCTGCATTATCTGACCATCTCTTGTACCATGTCTGCATTATCTGACCATCTCTTGTACCATGTCTGCAGTCTCTGACCATCTCTTGTACCATATCTGCAGTCTCAGACCATCTCCTGTATCATGTCTGCACACTCTCTGACCGTCTCTTTTATCATGTATGCAGTCTCTGACCATCTCCTGTAGTATATCTGCAGTCTCTGACCATCTTTTGTACCACGTACGCAGTCTCTGACCATCTCTTGTACCATGTCTGCAGTCTCTGGCCATCTATTGTACCATGTCTGCAGTCTCTGACCATCTTCAGTAGTATGTGTGCAGTCTCTGACCATCTTCAGTAGTATGTGTGCAGTCTCTGACCATCTTCAGTAGTATGTGTGCAGTCTCTGACCATCTTCAGTAGTATGTGTGCAGTCTCTGACCATCTTCAGTAGTATGTGTGCAGTCTCTGACCATCTTCAGTAGTATGTGTGCAGTCTCTGACCATCTCCAGTAGTATGTCTGCAGTCTCTGACCATCTCCAGTAGTATGTCTGCAGTCTCTGACAATGTCTTGTATCAAGTATGCAGTCTCTGACCATCTCCTGTATCATGTATGCAGTCTCTGACCATCTCTTGTACCACGTATGCAGTCTCTGACCACCTCTTGTACCATGCCTGCAGTCTCTGACCATCTTTTGTACCATGTCTGCAGTCTCTGGCCATCTCTTGTACCATGTCATTGTCTGCAGTCTCTGACCATCTCTTGTACCATGTCATTGTCTGCAGTCTATGACCATCTCCTGTATCATGTCTGCAGTCTCTGACCATCTCTTGTACCATGTCTGCAGTCTCTGACCATCTCTTGTACCATGTCTGCAGGCTCTGACCATCTCTTGTACCATGTCTGCAGTCTCTGACCATCTCTGGTACCATGTCTGTAGTCTCTGACCATCTTCTGTGGTATGTATGCAGTCTCTGACCATCTCCTATAGTATATATGCAGTCTGACCATCTCTTGTACCATGTCTGCAGTCTCTGACCATCTCTTGTACCATGTCTGCATTATCTGACCATCTCTTGTACCAGGTCTGCAGTCTCTGACCATCTCTTGTACCATATCTGTAGTCTCAGACCATCTCCTGTATCATGTCTGCACACTCTCTGACTGTCTCTTTTATCATGTATGCAGTCTCTGACCATCTCCTGTAGTATATCTGCAGTCTCTGACCATCTCTTGTACCACGTACGCAGTCTCTGACCATCTCTTGTACCATGTCTGCAGTCTCTGACCATCTATTGTACCATGTCTGCAGTCTCTGACCATCTTCAGTAGTATGTGTGCAGTCTCTGACCATCTTCAGTAGTATGTGTGCAGTATCTGACCATCTCCAGTAGTATGTCTGCAGTCTCTGACAATGTCTTGTATCAAGTATGCAGTCTCTGACCATCTCTTGTACCACGTATGCAGTCTCTGACCACCTCTTGTACCATGCCTGCAGTCTCTGACCATCTCTTGTACCATGTCTGCAGTCTCTGGCCATCTCTTGTACCATGTCATTGTCTGCAGTCTCTGACCATCTCTTGTACCATGTATGCAGTCTATGACCATCTCCTGTATCATGTCTGCAGTCTCTGACCATCTCGTGTACCATGTCTGCAGGCTCTGACCATCTCTGGTAGCATGTCTGTAGTCTCTGACCATCTCTGGTACCACATATGTAGTCTCTGACCATCTCCTGTGGTATGTATGCAGTCTCTGACCATCTCCTGTAGTATATCTGCAGTCTCTGACCATCTCCTGTAGTATATCTGCAGTCTCTGATGATCTCCTGTAGTATATCTGCAGTCTCTGACCATCTCTGGTACCATGTACGCAGTCTCTGACCATCTCTTGTACCATGTACGCAGTCTCTGACCATCTATTGTACCATGTCTGCAGTCTCTGATCATCTCCTGTACCATGTCTGCAGTCTCTGACCAACTCTTGTACCACATATGCAGTCTCTGACCATCTCCTGTGGTATGTATGCAGTCTCTGACCATCTCCTGTAGTATGTATGCAGTCTGACCATCTCCTGTACCATGTCTGCAGTCTCTGACCATCTCTTGTACCACATATGCAGTCTCTGACCATCTCCTGTGTCATGTATGCAGTCTCTGACCATCTCCTGTGTCATGTATGCAGTCTCTGACTATCTCTTGTATCATGTATGCAGTCTCTGATCATCTCCTGTAGAACGTATGCAATCTCTGACCATCTCTTGTATCATGTATGCAATCTCTGACCATCTCCTGTATCATGTATGCAGACTCTGACCATCTCCTGTATCTTGTATGCAGTCTCTGACCATCTCCTGTATCATGTCCACACACTCTCTGACCGTATCTTGTATCATGTATGCAGTCTCTGACCATCTCTTGTATCGTGTATGCAGTCTCTGACCATTTATTGTATCGTGTATGCAGTCTCTGACCATTTATTGTATCGTGTATGCAGTCTCTGACCATTTATTGTATTGTGTATGCAGTCTCTGACAATCTCCTGTAGTATGTATGCAGTCTCTGACCATCTCTGATGTAGGGGGCAGAGAATACAGTAAAGTAAGGAGGCTCTGATATAAAGGTTCACTGTTGTATAAGTAAGCCCCCCGCCCCCCTGACCCTAGTGCGTTCACTCTGGGGAAGGTGCTCTATGGTGACCAGAGTCCCATAGTTCATAGGATTTAAGGCTCTTTATATATGCAATTTTTACCGTTAATTTTTAACGCTTGAATTATTTTTCCCATTATGGGAGTTAGTGGGGCCTCATATCTAAGGTTTGCCTAAGGCCTCACCAAGGCTAGAGCCGCCTCTGACCTGGTCTTCAGGTTTTGCCTGCAAATGAGCTGGTTACATTGCCCCAACCTCTCCACTCTGCCAATCTGAAACCATGGGGTGGGGGGGGAACATATTCTAATCTGCATCCCTATTAAATCATGCTTGCATGTGCAGCTACAAATGCTAGGGTAGGAAGATTGCAAAGAATGGCTTCCAAGAGCCTGTGATCCTTCCCAGAAGCACATTAAAAGCCATGATCAGTTTGGCTGCTAGGGATCATGGGAAAACATTGCCACTTTGGCATAGCAGCAGTATTTCTTGAACAGCATTGACAGTTTAGTGAATGATTTTTTTTCTAGTTGGAAGTTGTCCTTTTTAATGAAGTCTTTTGTACTATTTGGCAGGTCCTGTGCAGTGGAGCTGTACTGAGAATGAGCCCGAAGACTGAGAGTGTACAGGGAATGCATCAGCTGAATGAAGCCATCCTAAGGGACGCCCGTATATTTTTAAGTATGCTACCTCTTGCTGATGGACTGATGTTATGTTTTAAACTTTGATCCAAAGTTTATTTTTTATCGCCTCAAACTAGATGCTGTATGTACTTTTAATATATTTAAAGTGAAAGTCATAATCCCGTGCCAGCCATCTACTGTGATAATAATGAGCTTCAACGGCAAGAAGTGGATTTTGCATAAGCCAGTGAATGAGCAGTAATATAGCAGCGAAGATCACCAGTAAGTAATATAACCAGCGCCATGGGAAATGTCTCAGCAGCTGGGTCAAGGAGGCACATTTCTGGGCCTAAATCTCACTATTCCTATCTCAATAACGGTCATTTCATTGGTTTCTTAAGGCTCCTTTCACACTAGCTGACCCCAAAGTTGGTGAATTCCAGTGAAACTTTGGAGTCTGATTTTGAAGTGGCTTTTACACTGTCTGGCATTGAAGCCATGTCAAAGTTAGATCAGAGTGCTGCAGGAACCTTTTCTGAAGTTGCAGCATTTTCAGTAGTGTCAATTGGAATGGCTTTCATAGTGACACATGGCATTTCCCTCTGATCCCTCCTATACTGAATGGTATTGTAACCGTACTGTCTGTCCTCACGCTGTAAAGCACTGCGCAAACTGTTGGCGCTATATAAATCCTGCAACTTGGGGTCTCACAAGGCGGATCCTAATGCAGCGTACACACGATCATTTTTCAGGTTGTAAAAAACTGTTTTTCAGGCTCTAGAAAAAACAACGTTTTTTTCAACTTGATCATTAAAACAGTCTTGCCTACACGCGATCGTGAAAAAAAAATGCTCTAGCAAAGCGCGGTGATGTACAACACTTACGACGGCACGATAAAGGGGAAGTTCCGTTCGGATGACGCCACTCTTGGGGCTGCTTTAGCTGATTTCACGTTGGTAAAAGACGATTTGCGCTTTTCTGTCTGTTACAACGTGATGACTGTGCTATCTCCATTACGAACGGCAGTTTTACCAGAACTAACGCTCCCGTCTCATAACTTGCTTCTGAGCATGCGCGGATTTTTCACGTCGTTAAAGCCACACACAATAGTTGTCGAAAAACTACAACGTTAAAAACGTAGAAAAAATAGAGCATGTTCAAAAAAAAATGTGTCCGTTTTTCAGAACCCAAAAAATGCTCTGAAGCCAAAACACCATAGTTTTTAATGACATTAAAAAAAAAAGTCATTTTTTAGAACACGAAAATCGGTCGTGTGTACACGGCATAAGTCTCGCAAGTGTGAAAGGAGCGCAAGTCTTTATTGTAATTGGATACAAATTGCACATCTTATGGAGGTTTAACGCTTACAGTGTCTTGAAAAAGTATTCATATATCTTGAAATTTGCCACATTTTGTCATGTTACAACCAAAAACATAAATATATTTTAGTGGGATTTTATGTGATGGACCAACACAAAGTGGCACATATTTGTGAAGTGGAAGGAAAATGATAAATGGTTTTGATTTTTTTTTTACAAATATCTGAAAAGTGTGGTGTGCATTTGTATTCAGCCCCCTTTACACTGATACCCCTAATTAAAATATAGTGGAACCAATTGCCTTCAGAATTCACCTAATTAGTAAATAAAGTCCACCTATGTCTAATTTAATCTCAGTATAAATACAGCTGTTCTGTGAAGCCTTCAAAGATTTGTTAGAAAATCTTAGTGAACAAACAGCATCATGAAAGCCAAGGAACATACCAGACTGGCCAGGGATAAAGTTGTGGAGAAGTTTTTAAAGCAGGGTTGGGTTATAAAAAAAATATCCCAAGCTTTGAACATCTCCATGGAGCACTGTTCAATCCATCATCTGAAAATGGAAAGAGTATGGCACAACTGCAAACCTACCAAGACATGTCCATCCACCTAAACTGACAGGCCGGGCAAGGAGAGCATTAATCGGAGAAGAGGCCCATGGTAACTCTGGAGTCCACAAATCTGGCCTTTATGGAAGAATGGCAAGAAGAAAGCCATTGTTGAAAGTCATAATAAGTCCCGTTTTGCAGTTTGCAAGAAGCCATCTGGGGGACACAACAAACATGTGGAACAGTTGATGAATGGAGGAAAATACAGGGCAATCTTAGAAGAAAACCTGTTATGCCTTGTACACACGATCGGAATTTCCGATGAAAAAAGTCAGACGGAATTTTTTCATTGGATATTCTGACTGTGTGTGGGCCCCATCGGACTTTTTTCCATCGGAGTTTAGAAATAGAACATGTTTTATTTTTTTCTGATGGGAAAAATTTGATCGGAAATTCTAATCGTCTGTGTGGAACTCCGACGGAGAAAAAAACCACACATGCTTAAAATCAAGTTGAGGCATGTTCGGAAGCATTGAACTTCATTTTTCTCGGCTCGTCGTAGTGTTTTACGTCACCGCGTTTTGGACGGTCGGAAATTGGTTTGACAGTGTGTATGCAAGACAGCTTGAACGGAATTCCGACGGAAAATTCCATCGGATTTTATCCTGTCGGAAATTCCGATCGTGTGTACAGGGCATTAGAGTCCGCAAAAGACTTGAGACTGAGGCGTAGGTTCACCTTGCCGCAGGACAACAACCCTAAACATACAGCCAGTGCTACAATGGAATGGTTTAGATCAGTGGTTCTCAACCTAGGGGTCGAATGATGATTTGCCAGGGGGGTCACTGAAGCCTGCACCACTCTCCCAGCCTTTTTGTGTCCACCCAGCAGGGCTGTCCCTGGACCTATGGCCGCCCAGCTGGGCTGTTTCTGTAGCCCACGGCCACCCCCCACTCAGCCTCTTTGCAGGCGCCCATTCAGTTCATGGCATGGCTGGGGGGCAGAGACTAGATGTCAGCTGACTGGTGAGGAATGTGAAGTTTCAGCATAGGTGTCACTGCTACGAGACACAGTGAAGCCAGAGACACAGTGAGTAACACTACCTGCAATTATAGTTGCCATTAAAAGGACTCAGGTAGCGCTAAATGTCTGTGGGTTAGGGGCGCAAATTACTTGTCTTGCCTTGGGCGCTGACAACCCACGCTACAAAAATTTTACTGTTAGGGGTCCCCCACAACTTGGGAAATTTTTATCAAGGGTCACAGCACTAGAAGGTTGAGAACCACTGGTTTAGATCAAACCATATTCATGTGTTAGAATGGCCCAGTCAAAGTTCAGACCTAAATCCAATTGAGAATCTGTGTCAAGACTTGAAAATTGCTGTTTACAGACGCGCTCCATTCAATCTAACAGAGCTTAAGCCAGGGGTCAACAATATCTGGGCGCCAGGTCGCAATTGTGACCAGAAATTGTGACCTGGCACCCGCGGCGGCTGGTAATTGAGGTCGCGGCCTACAAGTCCGCGAAGCCACGGCCCCAATTACCGGCCGCTGCAATCGTGCGACGGGGGAGCACGGAGGCACAGGATCCTGTGTCTCCATGCGCCCCCACCTCCCCCGCCGCGCGATCGTGGCTTTGCGGCCTTGTTAAGTCCCAAGCTCTTCCTTCTGTGAGCTGGCGCCATCTGGTGGTGGCCGTTGACATTACAAGTTAAACAGCAATTCTAATGTAATTTTTCACTATTTTCACTGCCATCTCCTTCCCTATAATTAGAACCCCCAAACATTATATATATTTTTTATTCTAACACCCTAGATAATAAAATGGCGATCGTTGCAATACTTTGTGTTGCGCCGTATTTGCGCAGCGGTCTTACAAGCGCACTTTTTAGGGAAACAATTGAATTAAAAAATAATTTTACGCCGAGTAAATTGATACCCAACGCTTCAAAATTGTGTCCGCTCGTGGAATGGCGTCAAAATTTTACCCTTTAAAATCTCCATAGGCGACGTTTAAAAAAATCTACAAGTTGCACGTTTTGAGTTAGAGGAGGTCTAGAGCTAGAATTATTGCTCTCGCTCTAACGATTGCGGCAATACCTCACTTGTGGTTTGAATACCGTTTACATATGCGGGCGCTAATCATGTATGTGTTCGCTTCTGCGCGTGAGCTCGTCGGGACGGGGCGTGTTTTCTGGCTCCTAACTTTTTTAGCTGGCTCCTAGATTCCAAGCAAATTTGTCAAGCCCTGGCTTAAGCTATTTTGCGAAGAAGAATGGGCAAAAATTTCACTCTGTAGATGTGAAAAGCTGGTAGAGACAGCCCCAAAAAGACTTGCAGCAAAAGGTAGTTCTACAAAGAATTGACTCAAGGGGACTGAATACAAATGCACACCACACTTTTCACATATTTATTTGTAAAAAAAAAAAAAAAAAAATTTGTCATTTTCCTTCCACTTCACGATTATGTACCACTTTGCGTTTGGTCTATCACATAAAATCCCAATAAAATACATTTACATTTTGGTTGTAACATAACATGGATAATTTCAAGGGGTATGAATACTTTTTCAAGGCACTATAAAGCATAACAAAAATGTAATATATTGCCACTTAACATTCCTTGGATATGGTGGCTGCATTTGTTTTTTGTTTGTTTCAGGCTAGGAATATTTTTAGCAAGTACAGAAAATACTTGTTGGTCTTGCCAGAAATGCAGTGCCCTTGTCACTTCCTGTGGCTCCCCTCCATAGGTACAGTGGAGGAGTTAGTCTAGCCACCCAGGGACACAATATTTTATCCACAGGGTCATCAGGTAAGAATATGGGAGAAAATGCCTGAACAATAAAAAAACAGCGACCACTTGTTATTACTGCAATATATTTTATTTTTGTTTTTAGATACCATTTTAGGTCTGCCTTAATGCCTTTCTGCCTTAATGCATTCACAGATAAGGGATGAAACCATTATGAATAGTCAGTGCTGCTAATACCCAATTAATGTGACCAAATCTGAGGGCATTTCTAAAACGGCCAGAGTTTTGGATAAAGACCTTCATTCAGATCAGAAAATCCGATCCTTTCCTATTTACGCACACACTAAGTTCCTGACAGTTGTGACTTGCATGTGTCATCTACACCTATTGTACTGCGGAGTACAGAATGGGTTTCAATCGTCCTGTCCTTACTTGCATCTTACACTTTATGCTTCAAAGAGATCCTGTGGATCAAATGAATGCTCATTTTGCATTTACTGACCTCTTGAATTAGCCGGAAATGCATTATTTATTTATTGGAAGACTTTATTATTATGAAAGTAAACTAGACAGCAGATTAAAAACAAATAAAATGAATGCTTTTAACACCAAAATACTAACTTATTTTTCGTCTTTTCCCTATTCTGGTATTATTGATGGATCTCATTTACAAAATGTCTTGCCTTTTTTTTTTTACAATGATCTGGAATAGCCTTTTTTAACTAGGGTTCCTCAGGAGGTTCCTAACGCAGTGGTGGCCCATCCATTACGGGCGCCAACCCCCTATCCAAATATACATTTGGGGCACCGGATGCATGGATTCCAATGGGGGGGGCGTCTTTTTTTTTTTTTTTTTTTTACCGCGTAATTAGAGCCAGAGGCTGTAATAGGCTTCAAATAAGGCAGGGGGGTTGTCTGTGGGTGCATTATTGTTTACCAATATCCCCTACCCCTGAAAAATGCCTCCAGCTGACACTGTTCTTAAAGGGGTTGTAAAGGAAAAAAAAATTCCCCTAAATAACTTCCTTTACCTTAGTGCAGTCCTCCTTCACTTACCCCATCCTTCCATTTTCCTTTTAAATGTCCTTATTCCTGTTCTTCTGTTTGCAACTCCACACAGTAATGTGAGGCTTTCTTCCTGGTGGGGGAGAAGGGGGCGAGCAGGAGTGTCAGGGTAATGTTTTTGATACTACCAAGCCATAGATCGTGATTTTTAAAAATCTGTTGCTGCAGAGGTACATGAATCCAGCTACATCCAAAAAGGGGCTAGTATGATCTTTCCATGCCTCAAAAATTGCATTAGACACTCTAGATCAGTGCTTCTAACCCACCAGCTGCCCTCCTGCCAGGCCAGCATAGCCAGAGAGAGATGTGCAGAGCCAAAATAAGACCCCTTTCACACTGAAGCGCTGGTAAAACAGCTGCTAAGGCACGGGTTGTTTTAGCTGTGCTTTTCGGGCACTAGCAGGTTGCTTTTTTCAAGGTCACGTGACCTCAAAAATTGCCTGTTTTTGCGGTGCTTTAGCAACATTTTTGTGGTGCTTTTTTGGGTGCTAGCAAGGCACTTTTTAAGGTCACAAGACGTTTTGCAGTGTTTTTGAAGCGCTGGCCATTCATTTCAATGAGCAGGGGCCTTTTTGGAGCGATTTTTACAGCGCTCCAAACACACCCCAAAGATGCCGCTTGCAGGACTTTTTCTACCCCCAAGCAAGCACACCACCCCAGTGTAAAAGCACCCCTTGTAATGAATGAGAGGCAGTTTTCAGGTGCTATTTTTAGCTCTAAAATGCATGAAACCTGCCTCGGTGTGAAAGGGGTTCAAGTGTTTCAAAAAGCTTGCTTTTTATGTGTTGCAAGTTTGCCCTCTGCTGGCAGTCCAGCAAAATACATAGCTCATTTATATGGTTTATATGGACTGTTTAAACACTATCCTTTGCTTATACTTGCCTGTGTGTAACAAAAATGTGGATGGACAAGACCAACAGGCAAAAATGAAAGCAGACACAAAGGAATACGGGGAAAATAAAGAGAAAAAGGAAGGAGAGAAAAGAATGAAACATACAGCTTTAAGCTCAATCCACACTAGCCAATGCAAAAGCTCCACAATTTTCTTTTCAGTTCAACTTTGGAGTCCAACTGTCATAAGACTTTTACACTCTGGCATTGAAGTCGTGTCAAAGTGGTGCAGGAAACTTTTCTGAAGTCGCAGCGACTTCATTAGTTAAAGGGGCTGTAAAGGTTCATTTTTAATTTTCTAAATAGGTTCCTTTAAGCTAATGCATTGTTGGTTCACTTACCTTTTCTTTCAATTTCCCTTCTAAATGTTTTTTTTCTTTGTCTAAATTTCTCACTTCCTGTTTCTCCTCAGTAAGCTTTCCACCATCATCCGAGCCATTTTAGACAGGGGTTAGTTAGCGTGCTCGCCCCCTCTCTTGGCACTATATCCATGTGTTCACAACATCTCCCTGCAGGGATGTAGTCCCAAGGGAGGTGGCGAGCATGCCGACTAACCCCCAGCCAGAACGGTTCAGATGATGGGGGCAAGCTTACTGAGGAGGAACAGGAAGTAAGAAATTCAAAGAAAAAATACATTTAGAAGGGAAATCGAAGGAAAAGGTAAGTGAATCAACAATGCACTAGCTCAGGGGTGTCAAACTCAATTTCATCGTGGGCCGCATCAGCATTATGATTGCCCTCAAAAGGGCCGGTTGTATCTGTAAGATTAGATGTCCAGCGCATCCCTTCCCCTTAAACTAGATGTCAAGAGCCACCCCACCATCAGAAGTTGAGTCTCCCCTCTCGCTTACATCATAGTGCTGCTGAGAAGAAGTCCGATGCATTGCTTGAAAGCAGAAATTAAGGGTCTGGAGGATGACTGGAGAGGTGCGAGGGCCGCATGAAATGGCCTGGAGGGCCGCATTCGGCCCGCGGGCCTTGTGTTTGCCACCTCTGCACTAGCTTAAAGGAAACTATTTAGAAGAAAAAAAAAACGAACCTTTACAGCCTCTTTAACCACTTCAATACCGGGCTTTTATACACACCTCCATACCGGGCTTATTCTGGCACTTCGCTCCTACATGTACAAATCATATTTATTTTGCTAGAAAATTATGCAGTACCCCCAAACATTATATATGTTTTTTTAGCAGACACCCTAGGGAATAAAACGACGGTCATTGCAAAGTTTTATCTTGCATGGTATTTGCGCAATTATTTTTCAAACGCCTTTTTTGGGGAAAAAAATAGTTTCATGAATTAAATAACAAAACAGTAAAGTTAGCGTAATCTTATTGTAAAATATGAAAGATTATATTACGCCGAGTAAATAGATACCTAACATGTCACGCATTAAAATTGCGCACACTCATGGAATGGCGCCAAACTTCGGTACTTAAAAATCTCCATAGGCAACGCTTTGAATTTTTTTTGCAGGTTACCAGTTTAGATTTACAGAGGAGATCTAGTGCTAGAATCGTTGCTGGCACTCTAACGCACGCGTCGATACGTCACATATGTGGTTTAAACGGCAATCACATATGTCGGAGTGACTTGCGTGTGCTTCTGTGCGCGAGCTACCGGGGACAGGGGCCTTTTAAAAAAAATGTTTTATTATTTTTTACATATTTATTTACACTTATTTTTTTAATCACTTTTATTCCTATTACAAGGAATGTAAACATCCCTTGTAATAGGAAATGTGTGTGACAGGTCCTCTCTATGGAGAGATGCGGGGTCAATAAGACCTCACATCTCTCCTCCAGGCTGGAAACCATGAGATCGGTGAAAAAAAATTCACCGATCTCATGAATACTGTTGCTTAGTAGCCGCAATCACGGCTTTGTTTACTTACAGGACCCAGGCTTGACGTCATCACATCGCGCCCGGGTCCTCCGACGGTCGTAGAGATGACTGGTGCCCATCTGGTCACCAGTCATCACTATGGTTCCAGCGCCGGACGATTCATTCTCCGGGCCCCTGATGGCACGGGAGAGCCCGGAGAAGCACCGCATGGCGGCGGGAGGGGGTGGGATGTCCTCTCCCCCTATAAGAACGATCAAGCGGTGGAACCGCCGCTATGATCGTTCTTATGTTGTGCAGAATCGCCGGCAGAACAGATGGATATCTGGATGATGCCTCTCGCTGCAGGCATCATTCAGCTATCCCCTCCCCCCCCTTTATTTCTTTTTTTTTTTTTTTTAACTGAGTGTGTTGTTTTACAAGATGATTGTTTACTACTACTTTAAGTTGCAGGACTGTGAACTGAGCCTTAAATACACAGAAAAACTGTGTACGTTACAATAACTCATATTTTTAACGGAATACAGCGGAACCTCTCTTTAAGAGGGTTAAAGAGCAACTATTGTTTTTAATTCTGACTCAGTTTGCGAGTGTTGACTTGCAAGGCGAGTAGAATTTAGCCTTATAGGGCCTGCAGTACCACATTTGGCCTGAGGTGCGGGGGTGCTGAGCTGCGACGATCGCAACCGTTCGGCAATGCATGTAATACTCAGTTAATTGTGTTCCCTCTCCGTGTTCTAACTGAAGGGGGGTGGGATCTACTAAGGAAGATGACAGATTGCTGTCCATACAAAGTATGAACAGACAATTGGTCATTTCTCCCCTGAGAGAACCGGGATGCCCGCCGGGCACTCGCATCAGCTCCATGGGCGGGCAGCAGGCGCGTCCTCCGGCGGCGTGTGCACCTAGTGGCCACAGGGCAAAGCGACAACACAGTCATTTCGCCCAGCCATGCTGCTGCAGTAAAACTGCAGCGGCTGGTCGGCAAGTGGTTAACCAGACATGTAGCAGAATACATTTTTTACGTTTATATAATAAAAAAAAGATGGAAACCCAGTGGTGATCAAATAATCACCAAAAGAAAGCTTGATTTGTGTGAAAAAAATAAAAATTATATAAAATTTTATTGGGATAGTTTTGCATGACCGTGCAATTGCCAGTTAAAGTAACGCAGTGCTGAATAGCAAAAAAAATCCCAGGTCATGAAGAGGGTAAAACCTTCCAGAAGTCAAATGGTTAAAACCTATAAAATGAGGTCAGTTTAGTTCAAAGTGTTGCATGTCCTGTTTATTCTTGGTTGGTTGCTGAACAGTTTCCCTCCCCAGAACCTGGAGAGGAGGGGGTAGAATTCATGGCTGCATGTTCCGCCTTACAGCAGCTGAATGCCGGCAATGCCCACTTCTCACCATTCAGCTTCTGCAGGGAGGAAAATACAGCAATTTGTTCCAAGAAATGCCACCCCCACCGCAAATTCCTCTTCTTTGCGTTGGCTGTCCACCATGTGCTCCATTGGACCCCTGCAGCGCTGCCGGGTTCCCCTCCCACCAGCTGCTGCAGAGGATGTGTCAGGATGGAACGCAGGAAAGGGGCCAGCAAATATGTAATTTACTGGCTCCTTCCATTTCTGAATGAATACAGTTAATGATTGGTACCATTTACTGAATGCTTATGTCAATAACCAAAGCATAGTAAACCGTTTACTATGCATCAGTTTGTGAATGAACATTAAGCCACCAAGCACGTCCCATTCATTCACAGTCCAATGCAGCGTAAGCCTGTCTGTTTAGTCCCCAGATATTTCTTTACAATTCTTTATTTTATTTTTTATAATATGCTTCGTCTTCCGTTTTCATACATCAAATCAAAAAAAACGAGAAAAAAAAAACAGCTCAAAGCATATGTACAACATATTCATCTAGATATCTCATATTACATCTTATTCTTGTTACTCTATATGATAATGTCGCATCATTCTAATTATCCCTTCCCCCCTACTGAACGTACCCCCTGAATTCCAACCAGGAACCACCCACTAATTAATAAAAAAAAAAAAACCTGTCTCTCTTGTCTCCCAGGTTCTCCATATTCAATGCTCACCCTCAGGGGTTCTGCTCCCTATATCTGATATATGGTGTCCACACCTGTCTGTATCTCTCCTCTTGCTCTCTCCTTCCCATTGTCAGGTACTCCATCTGCTGAATTTCCGTTACTCTGCTCAACCATTTTTGTCTTGACGGTGAGGCTGTGCTTTTCCATAGAGTTGGTATACAGGCCCTTGCAGCTGTTATTAGATGCCTAAGCAGAGAGTTTTTATATTTTGCTATGGAGATTGGGCTGCCGGATTATCTCTCAAGTCTACTTCAGTAATTTCTTTTAGAGTATCGATTACCAATTCCCAAAAATCTTTCAATTTAGCACATTCCCAGAATAGGTGTATCATGGTTCCCCCTCCTTTCCCCACATCCCCAACACTGATCTGAGACTTGGGGGAATATCCGCTTTAGTACCACTGGGGTCCTATACCATCTAGTTAAAATGTTATATCCACTCTCTTGGTATCTGGTAGCTATCGAGGCTTTGTGTGTAAACCTAAAAAATGTTGTTTTCTGGGTATCAGAGAATGTAATTCCCAACTCTCTTTCCCACGCTTGTATGAATGTAAAGTCTTAGGGGATCTCTGATTCCACTAGAAGACTATACATTGAGGATAACCCATGTTTTGCTGCTTCTACCTTACAACAAATTTCCTCAAATTCTGATAGTCCTCATGTTGCTTCTCCTTGTGTTTTCATGGCTCGTATAGCAGCTTTTAGTTGCATTTGTCTCATTGGGTCCAATGTCCTCTTCACTGTCTCTTCTCTATCCCCTCCCTCCGTTCTTTGACTACTACTCTCCAAGTGGATAAGTCTACTCAGTCCCTGTCGTCTTAAATTGTTAAAGTGCAGATCCGTAAGGCCTAATTCAAACCTGGGGTTTCCAAGTACTGTTGTCAAGGGGCTTTGATATTTTGGTTTTCCTGAATATCCTTTTCATAGTTCTTATCGTAGCTCCCACTGTGGGGTGTTTCTTTACCTCTTGTGGGATATCCATATCCGATATCCACACCATGCCCTCCAGAGGGATGTTCGTTATTTTTTGTTCTATGTGTATCCATAATTTTCCCCACTCTACACCACCCAGGCCAAATGGGAGGCATCGTGATAGATAATTGGATCCGGAAATCCCACTCCTCCCCTCTCTTTCGGTAAGGTCAAAATTTCCCTCCTTATTCTCGTTGATTTTCCTGCCCATATAAACTTACCAAATCTAGATCTCAAGTCTCTTAAAAATCCAAGGGGAATCTTTACAGGTAGGGTCTGGAATAAATAGAGTAATTTAGGCATTACATTCATTTTAATAATATTGATTCTCCCGAACCATGTAAAGATCCCCTTGTCCCATCTTTTAAAGTCGGCCTTGAACAGTCTCACCAATAGTAGAAAGTTCAGTTCAAAAATCCTATTTAAGTTTTTTGTTATCTTAGTTCCTAAGTAGCATATGTGAGAATCTGTCCACTTAAAGGGGAAATTTGCCGCTAATAACTGCTGTTTATATTTATTAACCTCTACCCCCATCGCCTCCGATTTGTTATAGTTCACTTTAAAATTGGACAGATCTCCATATTCCTTTATTTCTCTTAACAAGACTGGGAGGGATATCTCCGGGGTCGTCAGCGAGAACAATAGGTCATCTGCAAATGCTGCGACCTTGTATTAGTCTCTTCTTATCTGAATACCTCTAATGTCTGAGTTTGCTCTTATAGTTCTCAAGAATGGTTCAAGGGCAAGAGTGAAGATATACGGTGAGAGCAGGCATCCTTGCCTACTTCCATACCTTATGGAAAAAGGACCGGACATTACTTTGTTTACCTTCACTCTTGCCGTCGGGCATGTATACAAGTTTGAGATCCATTTTTGCATCCCCCAGACCTATATGTTGTAGGGTAGCTTTCAAAAATCCCCAATCCACTCAAAAGCTTTCTCTGCATCGGTCGAGACTAATATTAATGGGTTTTGATAGAGTTGGGATAGGTGTATAGTGCTTAGTACTCTTTGTGTGTTTTCCCTCCCCTCTCTGCCAGGGGTAAACCCTACTTGATCAGGATGTATTAGGGCGGGTATATAGACCATCAGTCTGTTAGCAAGAATTTTAGAAAAAATCTTCAGGTCTACATTTAGTAGGGAGATAGGACGATAACTGGCACATTGCGCAGGATCTTTCCCCTCTTTGGGGATCACTGCTATGTGTGCCATTAAGGTATCTCTTAACATCGGCTGCCCAGGTATTTCAACAATTTGTTTTTATTATTTTTTTAGAAGGGGGGGGGGGGGGGCAGAGACACAAACTGCTGACACTGTCCAATTTTAACCTAGACCAAGTTTATATTTTTACAGTGACATTTGTTTTCCTTACTATTTAGTTAAGCCTTGCTAGTTAATTTCTTTAAAAAAAAAAAAGGCATCAAACCCAGGTGATCATGTTCAGGTAAATCTCCACCTCTCAAAAAGGTTGCCTACCCCTGCTAGACAGAAATGTGGGGGCGTGACTTGGATGTCTACATGAGAAGACGTGTCTCCCACTAGATCAGTTATCCTGACCCACAGAATTCTGTGGCGCCACCCCTAAAGCGACGCCCAGTTGCCATAAAACTGCAGCAGGGATGTCTAGGGAAAAGGAGAGCATGCCCGCGGACCCCACATGGCAGATCCCTGCTTCAGCAGCGCACAGTGAAGGAACCCAATGCTGCGGCGGCAGCAAAACTTGTCCAGTTCGCTCACAACCCCTGCAGCCAAGTCTGGTCTGATTAATCAACCATCCAGCCATGCCAAAGCGGCCAAGAATGGACCCCCTGGGAAATCTTCTACAGAGGCACATGTGCCAGAGAAAATGGCGCCCGAAGAACACAGCGAGTACCTCGTCCTCCCCCTCTCCCTGCTCAGGATATAGCTGCCGCCCCCGACATGGACAATGCTGAGCCCTCATTACAAGAGATCCTCACAGCAGTACACACCTATGTCACTGAACTGTCCAGAGGTTAAAAGCATGAAGGAGGGCCTACTGCACATTAGACAGGACATGCAGAAGACGAGGGAGAGGGCCACTGCACTGGAGGGAAGGGTGAGCTCCATTGAGGATGTTACCCCCTCACCCAGGAACTCCATGCCACATCATCCAGGGCTGATGAAATGGCTGCTAGGGTAGAAGCCAGGGAGAACATCCGTATAGTTGGTATGCCTAAAAACATCCTGCTGAGTTTATTGAATCGTGGCTGGCAGATACTTTTGGGAAAACAACCTGACGCCATGTTTAACAGTAGAAAGGGCTCATTAGTGTGTCCTCTCGCCCACCCCCAGGGGGCCATGACCAACCATTCTTGCTGAAACTTCTGCACTATAAGGACAGGGACATTATACTCCTTCTGGCCAGGCAGAAAGCCGACATGGAGATAAATGGATATTTTAGATCCCCCTGTATCCTGACTTTTCAGCAGCTGTGCAAAAGCAGAGAGCGAGATTCACAGACGTGAAAAAGAAAATGCGTGCAATCCCACTGGTATACTCCATGTTATACCCGGCCAAATTACGCATTGTGGCAGACGGTTCAGAGGTTTTTTTTGATAGCCCCAACATGGCGGCTAACTGGCTTCACAGCCAGGATAATCATCTGCGCGGTGCTGTTATAAGGTGATGTCAGTCAGGGTATCGTCTTCCAACCTGCTGAAACTGAAACCCTATTGCTCACAAGGAGCTCAGAGAGATGCACAAACTACGTATTTTGTTACCCCACAGTTTACACCAGCAACCCATGTACTTTGACTTGGAAGACACAGGGGTCCTGGCCCTCATTTTTACCCCTCCCTTAGCCCTGTGGGCCGCCCACAGCAGTTGCTGATGGGACTGCATCAGCCTTGGGCTGTTAGGCCTACAATTTTCTGGGCAGGCTGAGTATTACCGTTTGTTGTTTTTCAGCCGCTGTTGGAAGGGCTGTTTCTCTACAGGTACATGTGCTCTATGGATCTGCTCTATATCCCAGTCTCCCAGATAGGACAGCCGAGGGACTTTGCCTCATACCTCAGGGTTGTCAAGGTAATTTTTTGGACATGGGTACATCCATGTAATTTCCAACGTCTGCTTCTCCGACATCGGGGAGGCCTGCCATTACACCCCTTATGCCCCAATGGACAAGCAGATGGGCTCGATCATATCTTGGAATGTCAGGGGACTACAGCAGTGTTTTTCAACTCCAGTCCTCAAGGCACACCAACAGGTCGTGTTTTCAGGCTTTCCATTATTTTGCACAGGTGATTTGATCAGTTTCACTGCCTTAGTAATCACCACAGCCATTTCATCTGAGGGAAATCCTGAAAACTTGACCTGTTGGTGTGCCTTGAGGACTGGAGTTGAAAAACACTGGACTACAGGACCCTAAAAAAAGGGCTGCCCTATTCACCTGTCACAACAAAATCCTGCTATTATATGCTTGCAAGAATCCCACCCAACCAGTGACACCCACCCAACTACTACGTAGGTCCAAATACCCCATACAGTACCACTCTGTGCATATTAAGTACTCCAGGGGAATACTGCCTTTACATATATGTGTGCCCCTACCTTTCTTGCCGACAGTGTTGCAGTGCCTGGCTCTAGATTTTTAGCTAAACATCCCCAGCTTCCAGTGTATGTCCCTGGGGGACTTTAATAGTGCTCTGGATGTCTCTTGATATACAGAAGAAATTCTGCCCACAGGGCCCTAGGGTGCATACTCATTTGGCCAGGTTTGTGAACAAGCTGGGACTGGTGGACCTTTGGAGATGTAAATTCCCTCTCCAGGCCCAGTTCTCCTGTCACTCTATCACATGCTACACTGTTCTGCATAGACCTAGCACTGGGTAATGACCTTACAGCTTGCTATGACCCAATAGTGACATACTTGGCTAGGGGCCTCTCCGAACACTCCCCGGTGCAGCTTAACCGAGACTTTCACAAGTCACATCTTCCACTACACTGGAAGATGAACCCTTTTTGGATCCAGTTACTTACCGATCCAGAAAACATGCGATTTTCTGGAAGCCAATAAATCAGCTGGGCCTGGGGTGGTGTGGGACGCACTGAAGGCCTTCATCAAAAGGATTTGCATTATGGAAATACAATTAAAACCAGGAGCAGGCAGTGGGCTAGAGATGCCGGTCAAGGAAGCAGAGGATTTGTATCTGCGGGCTCACATGCCCGACAATGAAAAGGGCAAAAAAAAAAAAAAAGGCCACGATAGCTAGGTCACAACAACCACCGCATGTGATACACAGTATTGCGATATCAGCGACCCCGTCTCTGACACGCCCTCCATTTTGAAAGAATTTTGTTCCCTTCATCAGGATTTGTAATCCTAAGGTATCTTACGCACTTGGACAAATTGACACGATTCCTAGACTCGACTCCAAGATGCAGATGATAGGGAACTTTTAAATGCACCTCTCACTCTGGAGGAACTGGCACTGGTTACGTTCCCAAACTCGAAAGCACCGGGTACCGACAGCCAATTGAACTGTATAAAAAAAAAAAATGGAGGTTACTCCTACCGGAGTTACTCCATACACTTACTGAGGCATTTGGCTCAGATTCCTTGCCGGGATCAATGTATGAGGCAGTGATTGTAGTTATTTTGAAGTCAGGGAAGGAGCCTGATGTTTTAAACCACCCATCTCGCTGCTTAGCACTGATTTAAAGCTCCTTACTAAAGTTATTGCTATGAGACTTTCTAAAGTAGTCACTAAATTAGACATAAATGTGAAGTTGGTGCAAAAGACACACATTAGACAGCCCTTTTACTTATACGTATGTGCGGTTATAGGACTAGTAATATTTGTTTTGCATGCAACTGCACATGTAGATAGTGTTTACTATATATTTATACAATGTGCTCCCTCTTGTCCAGCACACCACTCCTGCCATTATGTCTCTGGACTAACTCTGCCTCAAGGTCTTATTCAGCACAATATATTAAGTTCGTTATTGACTTTTTCCATATCAGTTTTTCGGTTGCATTGTCTGAATTACAGAGCCAGCCATAGGGAGAAACTGCAAATGCCAAGATAAGAACAGGACTTCATTATATTAAAGGCTACCTAAAAAGAACGATGTATTTGAAAGTAAAAACTGAAAAAAAAAATACCAGAACAACTTGCACATGTAAGTTTTGTTTATTCATGATTCTTACAGTATGGGATATCAAAAATCCACAAAATAAAGGTGATTTACTGAAAACTGCTGTCCCTCTGGGTGATCTCATCTACGGCTCCGATACTGCCGAGTACTTTGCTTTATCAAATGTTAAAAAGGAACATAAAAACAAACATGCATACACATGTACAATTTTGTGTTTCCCTTAAATCAGAGGTCTAGGTCACCATGATGGGAAGCACTACAAAAATAATTAAATACACATTTAAATAACGTGTAAGGGGGAGTGCTTCTCTGTAGGATCCCAGAGAGGAGGGTTACCAGGCAAATGTAACTAGGCTTATCCAGATATCAACAGCTACCTTGAAATAGCTCCTGTCCTATGTCAGAAATGGATTGGGGACAAAACAGAGGGAGGCAAAATATAAGAGTTGCTGGTTATGGTACTGAAAACAAAGATGTAGGTAAGGCCAATTTCCTGGATATCCCTTGGCGATGCTTGCAGGCGGTAGAAAGAAGGTGCCTAAGCCTCTAGATCCAGACCCAAGCCAAGTTTGTGGCCACCAGAATTAATGTTCTTTCCATCTACC
Organism: Rana kukunoris; assembly: GCA_029574335.1. NCBI lineage: Eukaryota > Metazoa > Chordata > Amphibia > Anura > Ranidae > Rana > Rana kukunoris. Next base: position 134,736,066 of record CM056056.1, on the reverse strand, counting down.
AGCGCAGAGAGCGTCAATTTCACCCCTGAGTAAACAAACGAGAAAACAGTCAGCAGCCGATAGAAGAACAAAGAACTAAGGAGCAAAATCTGGTATAATGTTTGGACATCTCTCCGCTTGTCCTCCTCCGATTTCATATAGGCATTTAACAGATTGTAAATTATAGTATAATCCATGCAATGCAGAATAGGAGTATGCATCAAATGTGCATTTATGCTTCTGTGCAGTGTGGACAGTTATATCGGCCATAGACGGCGCACATTTTTTTTCCTGCACCCAGTTTTGACAGGGTAAACCCTCCTTTTGAGCCACATTGTTGTATGGCTGGAAGCTGTCCCCTCTGAGAAATGACAGCGATTATTGTAAGCGTCTGATATAGCTGCTAGCAATAATCTCATGTAAAATCCAACAGGCTGGTTGTACACAAGTTGATCTTTGGTACATTTAGCCTGCCTATACATGGTTGGCATCTTGGCCGGGTTCCTGCTGAACCAGCCTAGGATTTGAATAGTCTATGGCTGGCTTAACACAATTTTAATCTGTCCTACCGTTTGCTATGAAGAGGATGTTCCTCTCCTTTTCATAGTAAAATATAACCAAGTCTAAAACATTTTTTTTTTTTATCGATCATTTGAATAAAGAATTACATTTACTAATAAAGCTATATATAATTGTAGCGCCCCCTTACTTTCAGAAGGGACGCTATTGTAAATTTAGTGGGGTGAGAGACTTATCTGCTCTCATCCAGGTTGATGGTAAATTTAGGGTTGCCGTCAGCCTGTGCTCTGGAGATGCAGCCTCATCTCTGAGCAGCAGGTGGCGCCAGAGGGGTTCAGGCAGAGCCACTTTTCCTCAGCAGCCAATTAGAGGAACGTTTCCCTCGCAGGGCATGGTGGGGAGGGGTATATCTGTGGTGAACCAATAGGGCGCAGACAAAACCATCGGGGATCTTAATGACCGGACACTGACAGGTTGTAAGCCGCAAACTGTCAGTCGGTGGCTTCTTAATTATTGACTGAAAGGATTTGCTCCATCGTTCTCAAGTATCAGACCTGTGGCAGAGGCCTTTACTAATTTATCAGAGCCAAGTCAGTGGCAGAGACTTGTTCCTTCTCAGTGACTTACTGGCTGCCAGGCCTGTGAGAGGGACCTGTCCGGGGGGGGCGCTGTACCCACTCCGGCTGGAGTGGCGACAAGACAAACATTCGTTGGGAGGCAGGATTGCTTCTACTACCCACAGCCTGTATCTGCAAGGTTACTCTTTTTCACCAATCTACCTCGAGTTGACTGTTGGTCGTGTTGGACCAGAAAAAAAGCACTGAATGTCAGCCGTCTGGACATTCTATCACTGTTATCACCATCATCAGAGGTAACTCGAATACGCTGATCCCAAATCAAACCAGCGGCTCCTGCGGGGGTAAGCGCTACATAATGTTTTCATTATAGTCATGCCATATCAGGAATTACTACAGTAGACAATTCAGAACTTATATTCCTTGTAAATTACAAAATGTCAGGCTGGGGTCACACCTATGCACATGACAAGAGACCGACCTACTCTCAAGGGAGCCATTCACACATCTCCAGGGTGGTCTTTGGCTCAGTTTTAGGTCCGTATTCAGGCCCCATTTGTCCCTTAAACAGAATCAAGGGACGCCCGAAATCTTTGCTGTGAACCACATACTTCAAAGTCTGCTCTTGCTTTCCAAATTTCAGATCAATAATTTGGGCCTTTCAAATAATTATCGAATAAATACAAAAAATGGTGACTGCAGAGACAAGGAAAATATTGTGCAATCCTTCATTTGACTTGTGATTAAAGTACTTACCTGGCCTGAGGGTCTGGGTGTAGCCTACACCAATAAGACTGGCATTGTTCACCTTTGCCTACATACAAAAAACAAGGTCTGTTGTCAGAATAGTTTACTGGAATGTGCACCAGTCAGAAATACAAGCATTCTAGAATAACCACAGACACCTAGCTTTGTTTTCAGGTACCTTTAAAATGTTTTATACAACCCGGATTTCCAGAGTGAACAATTATCTGAATTTTTGCCTGAAAGGCAATACCTCATTTTGAAAATGTTTAGGGAGCCTCAAGTCTGCGATCAACAGTGCAACAGTGAGAATGTGACTGCCTGAAAGTCAGGACACGGGGGGCACTCAAAGAATCAGTCCAAACCCTTTACCGCCTCCAATTTTTCTGTTCGGCTTTATACAGAAATGATGCCCCCAAAAAGAATTCTCCGGCATTTGTGGAAATATAGTTTATGTCCAATATTTATCTGTGCGTCCAATTACATTGTTTGTGTAGGTTTTTTTTTTTTAGCGCGGGGTGTATTAAAGTGGTATTTAAGTTGGAGTTCCACCCAAAAATGGATCTTCTGCTTTTTGGAAACCCCCCTCCAGTGTCACATTTGGCACCTTTCAGGGGGGTGCACATACTACAATACAGGTATTTGCACCCACTCCTGGTGCGACTCCCACAGGAGTCACTCCCCTTCCTGCCCATAATCCCCCCACTACCTTCTGGAAAACACACTGGTCCCAGGAGACAGCGGGAACCACTGGGAAAGTGCCGCACTACTTGCACATGCGCAGTAGGGAACCGGGCAGTGAAGACGCAATTCCCGATTCCCTCACGAGGATGGTGGCAGGGGCAGCAGAGAGACTTTTCTGCTGCCGACATCACGGGCACCCTGTACAGATAAGTGTCCATTTAAAAAAAAAAAAAATCAGCAGCAGTATTTGCAGCTGCTTGACTATTTTTCGCAGGACCTCCGCCAAAAAAAAAAAAAAAAAAAAAAAAAAAAAAAAAAAAAAAAAAAAAAGGTATACATCAGATCAATTCTCAAATCAGCATTAAGCCTAAATTCTCAAATATGGAGTGTTTTTTGGACATTATGAGGAAAAAAATTTAAATAAAAGATCCAGCCAGCAATGATCTCCCCCTCCCCCCCTGTAATACTTACAGAGATGGATGCATTAGAATCCAGCTGATATTTGGTAGCAACGCCAAAGCGAGTGCTATTGTTTCCAGCGGTCCAGGCCAGGTTAACCGAGGTCTCCAGTTTGTCACTGACTTTCTGGTAGATGGAACCAGCAAATTCTGATCCGTCATTGCTAAAGGAGGGAAAAAATAAACAAAAAATTAACGTAAAATAAAAAAGTATTTGATCTGCAGATTTAGTTTCGCCTTTCTACTACTGTGCAAGCATGTTGTAACTATCCTCAACATTCTGGTGGGGTAATATGGCAGGTCTCAGACCAGAAGTCTGGATAGGCTAGTAAAGGGAACCTGAAAAGGCCCACACAGTAGGGCTTGTTGTCTATTAACCACTTACCTACTGTGCACCTAGACCCCCTTCCTGCCCAGACAAAATATAAGCTTCCCGCACTGCGTCGCTTTAACTGACAATTGCGCGGTCGTGCGACGTGGCTCCCAAACAAAATTGGCGTCCTTTTTTCCCCACAAATAGAGCTTTCTTTTGGTGGTATTTGATCACCTCTGCGGTTTTTATTTTTTGCGCTATAAACAAAAATAGAGCGTCAATTTTTAAAAAAATGCAATATTTTTTCCTTTTTGCTATAATAAATAACCCCAAAAAATATATAAAATTTTTTTTTTTTCCCTCAGTTTAGGCCGATACGTATTCTTCTACATATTTTTGGTAAAAAAAAAATGCAATAAGCGTTTATCGATTGGTTTGCGCAAAATTTATAGCGTTTACAAAATAGGGGATAGTTTATGGCATTTTTTTTTTTTTTTTTTTTTACTATTAATGGCGGCGATCTGCGATTTTTTTATTGGGACTGCGACGTTATGGCGGACATTTCGGACACTTTTCTGACATTTTTGGGACCATTTACATTTATACAGTGAAAAATGCTATAAATATGCATTGATTACTGTATAAATGTGACTGGCAGTGAAGGGGTTAACCACTAGGGGGCGGGGAAGGGGTTAAATGTGTGTCCTATGAGTGTTCTAACTGTAGGGGGAGGGGGGGGTGACTGGGGGAGGTGACCGATTGTGTCCCTATGTACAAGGAACACAATCTGTCACCTCTCTCCCTGACAGGGACGTGCAGCTCTGTGTTTACATACAGAGCTGCACGTCCCAGCTCACTTACAGTGCAATCGCGTGTGCCCGGCGGCGATCGTTGCCGCCGGGCACTCGCACGGGATCCCCGCGGAGCGGCGGGTGCGCGCGCCGCCGGCGACGCGCGCGCGCCCGCCCGCGGCTTTAAAGGGACATCACGTCATATGACGTGATGTCAGAACAATGGAGTCGTCTGCCCGCCGTCAATTGACGGCGGGCAGATGACAAGTGGTTAAGGCAATTGGCAGTATATAGACACAAATGATAACTTAGGAGGTATTGGGGCCATTCAAATGTCAGACTGCAGATGAATTGAAGGAATTATAGACAGACTGGACATGCTATAAGTTTGGATGTAGACATGATGTAGAAGTCAGAGACTGGGAATATGTTACATAAGGCTGGCAGAGATAACCGATTCCTAAGCAAGTGATAGGACTACAGATACCAGAGTGCCTTGGTGGGGCCTGTAGCTTAAACATGTATTTGCAAATGTGTGCATACTAAACCAGTTAAACGCAGACTGTTAAGACAGGTTAATTTGGTTGTCCGCAGGCTGGTAAGTGAGCTTGGAGTTTTCCTTTGCTTTTTTTTTTAAACATTTGTTGCCTTCCAATGCCATTTGCTGCAATGGGCATACAATGCGATACTGCACTGCGTTAATTTGTAAAAAAAAAATCCCCACAAATAGAGCTCGCTTTTGGTGACATTTGTGTTTTTTTTTATGCTAAACACAAGACAAATTTTGAAGAAAAAAAAAAGTTTTTGCTTTCCGCTATAAAGCCCATGTCGTCATAAATTTCGGACAATGAGTACATACTTTTGGTAAACAAAAAAAAATCCTAATGAGCGTATATTAACTGGTCTATGCGAACATTATAGCGTCTACAAACTATGGAACATATTTATGGATTTTCTTTTATACTAGTAATGTTGGCAATCAGCGACTTATAGCAGGACAGTGACCGTGCGGTGAACAATCGGACACAAACCGACACATTTTGGGAAACAGTGACACTAATACAGTGATCGGTGCATATTTTTTAGCACTTTCGCTGTATTGGCACTGGCTGGGAAGAGGTTAAACATCTACAGCCATCAAAGGGTTAACTGTGTGCTTAGCCAGTATTTTTGTGCGTGGTAAGGTGCTTTACAAGCGATTGATTTTGTTTAATGTCCAGTTTACAGGAACACAATCCCTCCCCCAGTCAGAATGGAGCAGATCTATGGGTGTTACCAATGTTCAGCAGGTGCCGGAGGACATCCAGTGTTCGGCACTTGCAGATCAGCTACTGCTATGAATTGCAGCAAAAAATAAATAAAAAAAATGCCCGGAGGTGTGAGCATGCCCCCCTGCAAACAAAAGTTCAGAATATGTGATCCTGAACAGGAGCATTCTGCAATAACAGTAAAGCTGGATACACATACTACCTTTGTTGTTCGATTTCCTTTAGATTTAGATTTACCAAAACCATGTAGTACAAGGGCCTGCCTGATGGCATACAAATTGAAATTTAAAAAATGTACCTCATTATATGTTGTTTGCAAATCAAAAAAAAAAAAATCTAAAAGAAAATTGTATAGTGTGTATCCAGCTTAGGGCCTCTTGCACATGATACTCCTGTTTGAGCATCTACTTCAGACTTTTGTATGCGTTTGTGCAAAAACGTATTCTTGCATTTTCCTTCTGCACAATATGTAAAAAATAAAAAGCTATCCATAATTATATAAAATTATAGTATATACTCACACATTAGTATGGAGCTGGAAGTCGCCTGTCTTGTAGCCAACTGCAAAGTTATTCTTGGTCAGCTTGGATTTGGCACTGTCAAAGGTCATCTGATAACCAGCTAGCCAACCTTCATAGCCTACCACCCCCGAGCCATGAATTGCAGGACCAGCAAAATCAAAGTCCACATCACAACCCAGGTTTACAAACTCGCGTTTGTAAGCAGCCTTGACCTTCCCACTCTTCTTCCTAAGAGAAGAAAGCAAACATTGTAATTGGATGGCTTTGGATACTATGTACTAAACAAGGGGCTCAGGACAGTTACTCACCCTGTGTTTGGTGAAAAGGTTGTGTCAAATGTTAGCTTAAGGCCTTTTGCAATCTGAGGAAGAAAACATGAACAAGTTATACCACCTTCAAGGACATCTCTAAAATCACCAAAGTTTTTCATTTAATACAAACTGCAAGCCAACATCTAAATATACCCAGAAATGCAGTGACTGAACCAGTATAGCTTTGTAAGGGTAAAAGGTTTACATTATGGTATAAATGGAAGCAAAAAGCCCCCAACAGTGTAATACACACGAGTGCCTTTCCAAATAGAAAGCATCTGCCCGTCTCACTTCTATCCAAATACAAAAAATAAGGGATGTATGCCTGATTTTAGTATAGTGGGTGGGGCCATGCAAAGTATTCCCTGCGAGCCAATCATAAAACCAAACTGCTGGTTTATAGTACAGATGTAGTCCAATATAAACAGCAATTTACTACAAACTGCATCAAGCTGTTCGGAAGAGATAGCTTGATCTCAATTATTCAAGTGTATAATCTGTACACTCTCAGCCTCTATTAAAACAGCAGGTGAAACGAGCCTAACCTGACACAAAAACCGATATAGATAAAAAATTGAATATCAAGCATATATGGAATGCCCCAGCCCCCCCCCCCCCCAATTTGAGTGGTATATGCAAAATTACACTTACAAGTGCACCTGTACAAAGAGGACTCATAAGCGACTCCCTCCATCCCAGGAGATGACACATTTCTGCTACACGAGAGCCTTTAGGCCATTATAAACGATCAATTTGCATAATATAAATACCTGGTCTTCGATGGTAATTTCAGTCCCCAAGGTGTTGTCAGTGTTCCATTTCTCTGTGAAAGTCAGGCCGTATTCTCCCCATTTGTATTTGGTCTCCAAGCTGCCGTTTACTTTCCCAGAATCTGTGTTTGAGGAGCCTGATGTAGTGAATTCCTGCAGAAAATTAGACAAGGTTGGTGGAAAGCACAGTTTGATCACACACATTATTTACATTCTATAATGCCTAAACACATTTCCTAGAAATCCTATGGGGTCCCTAAAAGCCAGTAGGGCCCTGGTGGTGTGGGGAATACTACAGAGGTCAGATCATGTGTTCATGTTTTCTCGAACCAATAGTTTGACTTACTGCAAGGAAGTGCATGTCCGTTTACAGTGATATTACCGTCAGCAACAATATACATTGCAAGTTAAAGGGGTAGTAAAGTCCCCTAACATAAATTGTATCTACAAGTAAGCTTACACTAAGGCTTAACTGTTAGTACAATGAATATCACCTAAATGTGCACCATTTAAGAGATGTTCACACCGGCAATAACCAACATCGCCCGCACAACACTCTGCATTAAGGTCACACAGTATTTAGTTACATAGTTGGCAAGACTGGAAAAAAATAATTCACCAGTCCATTCAGTTAAACCTGTGTGTGTGTGGGGGGTGTAGAGCAATAACAAATGGTATATCTGTATGTTGTGATCGTTCAGATGTTTTACAACCATCAACGCTTCTGGCTGATACCACTGCTTGTGGAAGGGAATTCCACATCCTTACCACAGACAGTAAAGAACTCTACTCAGTTTAAGGTTAAACCGCTTCTCTTCCATTATCAGTTAATTTGCCGTGCGTCTTTTTAAACTCCCTCCCATTGAAACATTTTTTTCCTATGCTAGGGCCACCATTAGGTATTTGTATATCGCCATCATATCTCCTGTCAAGCATCTCTTCTCCACAGAGAAGTTCAATGCTTGCACACTTTCCCCGTAGCTGCAGTCCTCAAGTTAATTAGCTTTGCTGCCCTTCTCTGAATGTGTCGCAGTTCCAGCTCATCTTTCCACTAAAAGAAAGCTCTATTTGTGAAAAAAAAAAAAGTTTTGTTTGGGTACAGCGTTGCATGCCTACGCAGTTGGGCAGTTAAAAGCGACGCAGTGCCGTATCGTAAAAAGTGGCATGGTCATTAAGGGGGTAAAACCTTCCGGGCTGAATTGTTTAAAGAACGTCCTCTGGATGGAGTCCACAATGTCAATCTGAGATAAAGGATTATACAGCATGCCTTTGTTGGACTGCATCCATAGAGCACTACAGCTGCATTATACTTTGCTCAAATGATTAGAAGGCAATGTTACAGCACTGTCCATAGTGATACATTTTACTTACATAGTTGGCAAAGTTGAATAGACACCTTTTTACATATCTCTGTACATTATGTTTGCCAAGGTGCCCATTTAGTTTTTTTTTTTAACTAATCAACACGCCACGCTGACACTGCCAGCTGTGGAAGAGTTTCATGTCCTTACTGCTCCAACAGTAACAAACTCCTTACACACTTTAAGATTAAACCACTTCTCGTCCAACAGAGTAGCCGCATGTCCCCTTATGTAACCAGAGACTGATTTACCTACGCTAGTATCATTTAGATAACTGTACATTACGACCATATCCTCTCTCAAGTGGCTATTCTTCAGGGAGAATACGTTTAAAGCTTGTAGACACTCCTAACAAGGTCCTCCAGTCCCCTTATTAGCTTTGATGCCCTTCTCTGGACTCTCCCGCTCCAGCGCATCCTTCCTGAGGAATTGTAACCAGACCTGGATGGCACACTCGATGCGATTGAACCAGAGCCTTGTAAAGTGGCAGAAATAGTTTTAGCTTTTCACCCTGCTTTTGTGCTGAGCCTGCCCCCGGGAGCCCCCTTGAAGATAGTCTCTAAATTTCGTTATCTGGGGGTGGAGGTTCAACTGCTGATCCATACTTACATTGCTAACAATTTGACCCCCCCCCCCCCTGAAGGCGAGATTGAAGTAAAGCCTGCAAGCTTGGGCTAAGCTGCCACTGGGTCTCCTGGGACGAATTAACGTGTTTAAAATGATCTACCTGCCCAGGTTCCTATATCTGTTTTGGCACGCACCGGTTTACATCCCCAAGAAGTGGTTCACGGGCATCAACAAAATGCTCTCAGCGTTTCTCTAGGGCCCCAAGCCCGCTAGAGTGGCTCTGGACACACTGTACGGGAGGGAGGACTGGCCCTACCGAATTTGCAATGCTTTTACCTGGCTGCCCAACTCACGCACACTGGTGGGGGTTCCCTAACCTGGACATTGTTGCGACCCAGGCGGCCCTGGTCCAGTCGTATGAGGACTCAATGTCCTCTATAGGAATGGACCCTATCCGGGAGCAGGTTTGTTGAAACCGTCGTACAAAATTTTCCATACGTGTAATGCCAGGGTGGGTGGGACTGATTTAGCGACCTCCCCCAATGCTCCTTTGTGGCTTAATCCCCAACTACGTGAGATATTCCAGGTGCCGGATGGGTCTTGCTGGGCTGCGTATGGAGTTAAGTACGCTCATTAACTATTTAGATATTGGGTCTTTAGGACCTTTGAGGATTTGAAGTCTGAATATGGGGTCCCCAATACATAATTTTTTCGATATCTCCAGCTGCGTCATGCGGTGAATGCTTAATACGGCAGGGGGGGTGGTGACGCTTTCCCCCTTCTGTGTGGAAAGGGTACTGACTGATGGGGATCATGCACAGCGGATTTCCAAATATTACTTTATGCTCTTGACATCCTCTTCTCCTAGAATGGGGAGGGCGATGACACAATGGCAGGCTGATATACCGTCCCTCACGGAAGACAGTTCAACTATCTCCATAGAATATACTATACCCCAAGGGTCTATTAAAAATGGGTAGAAGGGAATCAGCAGAATGCCCTCACTGCCATGCAGCAGAGGGCGATTTCTTCCATATGGTGTGGTTGTGTCCCCGGGTGGAGGGCAATATTAAAATTTCTAGAGGAGGATACCATGGAACTCCCAAACATTTACTCCCCGGCCAGATGTCTCTTAGGAGACCTGAAAGAGGAGGAAATGTCGAACTCACAGAAAACTCTGCTCAGAGTATTGCTCTGCTATGCTAAGAAAGCACTGGCCCTTAAATGGAAGAATCTTTCACCCCCATCCCTGCAAGGTGTGGTGGACTTGGTGAACAAGGCCTTACCAATGTATAAATTGACCTACATAGCCAGAGGGTGTGCTAAAAAAATGATTTTTTGAATATGTCATGTGATCTCAGATACACGCTGAAAATTGTATGGTTCTGAGTTTGTTTGCTGATGTAAGTGTAATATGATGTACAGAAATGTGTACTGTACCATTTCACTGTATGATACTATGAACAATAAAATTTACCCTTAAAAAAAAAAAAAATTGTTTAAGCTCTGGAGTAAATCCCTTTTTAAATGCATGCTAATAGTCTGCTGGCTTTGCTCGATGCAGCTTGGCATTGTATGCCATTGCTGAGCCTGTCATCAACTAGGACCCATGTGGTTGGCCAACTTATTTTATTGAGGTCTTGTAAAGTTTCTATGTTCTGTTGTGAAGCTATTGCCCTGCTTAGCTTTGTATCGGCAAACACAGGGATTGAACTATGCCAACCTCTATCACGTATAAAATTAAATATTGGGCCCGGGACAGAGCCCTGGGGTACTCCGCTCACAACTCAAAACCAAACTATTCAGAAGATATGTTATCACCACAACCCTCTGGGTAACAGGTTGCAATTTGTAAAATTAGGGGTTCATGAGGAGAACTATATCACATGCCTTGACAAAATCCAGATACATAAACATGTAAAATGACAGCTCCCGTCCTCATAGAATGTTAGATTGGTTTGGCAGGAATAATCTTTCATAAATCTATGCTGGTTACCAGCTACTTTTTGTGACTGCAGCTTCACAACCTGCAAGCAAAGGTGAGCAGAGGACAATGACAGATCACTTACAGTGGCCATCCACTAATCTGTATTGCCACATAAACTCCTAGCTTTTAAAGAGTCCTAGGCATGATACAACTAATCTCAGATTTAACTTAATCTGGGCTAGTCTCCTCATCATCTAGAAATCTGAATACTCTCGAGGGGGACTGGCCCAGAGCATTAATTCTTCACTTTGACAATTGTTAATGTCATTATGTTTTGAATCAACAATAACTACTTTGGAACCAAGAAAATTATCAGACGGGAAAGGTCTAATTGTATCACACTAAAAACTAAACTGCATGATTATCTTTCAAAGAAAAAAAAAAAAACCTGCAGCAAAAAATTGGCAAGTTTGTTTTGTCCCGTAGTAACCTTTGCATAGCTGACATTACCCCTGTAAACTTTCACTTTCTGTAGATTTTTATACCAGCTTCTCCTAAATGTACGTTCAGCAGGGATCGGATGAATTTCAATCCATGTATATGGGCAAGCTGGTTGTGCAGAAATCCCATCTACCGATGTACAACCAGTCTCATTTTTTTCCCCGAGTGCGGGTGACTATAGCTGGCAGCACTGATCTGTGTATTCTGATGGCAGGATAGGCTCCCAGCTGTCAGGATACAACTCACCAGGACCAATTCCATCCACACTGTGTGTATTGGTACAAAGGCTCCCGCTGCTGTGTCTCAGCCAAAAAGGAGAGAGAGGCCCGGACGGTCGAAGCCTTGGTGGACATTGCTGATAGAGGTGGGGCTCAGGTTAGTATTAGGGGGACTGCTGCTGCACACAGAAGGCTCTTTATCTTAAAGTGATGATAAAGGTTAAAAACCACGCACACTTGCCTCCACTGTGCAGCTTGTTTTGCAGAGTGGCCTGAACCTAGTCTTCTGGGGTACCTCGGCAGCTGTCTCGGCTCCTCCCCGCATCAGATAACCCCCTCTGGGAAGCATTTTCCCCAAGGGGGTTACCTTCCGAGCACGCTTCCGAGTTCAGCATTTGCATCCATAGACACGAATGCCAGACTCAGCCCCGCGTCACTGGATTTGATTGACCGCAGTGGGAGCCAATGGCTGCGCGGACATCAATCAATCCAGTGAAGAGCCAAAAAGACCAGGCCGAGAAGCCAGCGCATTCTTGACGCTGGACTTTCGAATGCTCAGGTAATAGAGACCGGCAATTATTGGATGTTTTTTCACCTTAATGCATAGGATGCATTAAGGTGAAAAAACTGGAATGTTTACAACCCCTTTAATGCATAGAGTGCATTAAGATTTATACACATATAACACTTGGAACAAAGCACCAGGACCTATCATATGTAACCATGCAATAAATCTTCTGGCTTTACAACCACTTTAATGTATGGTTTGTCTAATGCAGTTTAGCTTTTTAACAAGTTAGTTATAATTTTTGTCAGAAAGAGCATTCAGAGCCCTCCCATATTTTGACTTCCTATGACGCCATCATGTAAACCCAGAAGTGGAGGCATTGGTTATACTGAGTAGCTGATCTGAAATCTCCTCAAAGGGGCAACACGTTATGTGCCGTTATACTGCGGTGCACCAGATTACAGTGCTGTCTACTGTGAAGAGGTGGATGGAGGATCCTGAAAACAGGCACAGTGATATGTCCCGACACCTGGGAGAAGTTTTACCTTTCCCCCCACAGGGGTCAATTTTCTCAGGTGAGAGCCTATCATGATAGACACAATAGGCTTTAAGGCATGAACCATGTCCTAAACATCCATTTTGTGTTCCAGTACTGGGCTTTTTTTGGCGTAAGCCAACTAAGCAAAACTCAGCTACTTAAAAGTCAATATATTGGGGGGAAAAGGCTCAGGGACTACCACCAGAAAACATGTCGAAATGCAAACGACCCATCACATGAAGAATCAGTTTGCAGACTTGTCACAAGCAAAGCCTCCATGTACTGCATGCATTTTTCTTCATCTATTCAGTTTGAATTACACGTGTCATCAGCATGGGGTAAAGTTTTATAATTATGTCAATGGCATGGTTAGGTTTATGGGACAATATTTATGTGATGCTTTTAGGGAGGGGGGAATTAATATCTCCCTAGATGTCTACCAAGTTTTAAGCACCACAAAGCTGTATTTAATATATTTACCTCTATGAGTAACAGTGGTTTATATTAATATACACACACACACAGTTTGGCACTGGGATGCACTTCAGGCGACAGGACACAACAACTGAGTGAATTTTCTGCTAGTAGTAACACAGAGCAGCACTTATGTACACTGTGAATACACTGTTCATAGAGAACAGAAATCCCACTCTGGACTGCAGGAACATTCCAGCAGTGCCTTTTATTGAAGGCTTAATGGTATCCAAGGCACTTGTAATTTTCTCCCTTCCTGACAGGAAATGAGATCACTGGGAATTCCCATGAAGAATGGAGGAGTAGAATAGACTTTTGCATCCCTTACCTAGTCTTCTACTGAAAGTCCTGTGCTGTGATCAGACCTGAAACTGATGAAACTCACTTATCTCATCTAAGTTCTCCCCTGACAATTACAGCCGATGGACAGAGTAAGAGAAGCTATACAAATACAAGATCCAACACCCTGCATAAAGGAATAAAGCCCAATTATGTAAACTTTATTTTTATATAGTAGTCAGGAACAAGGGCATAAAACTCACCACTCCACTTTCAGACTTGGTCTTGACATCAAGTTTCACCAGCCCAAAACCTGTTCAAACCACAAAAGAACATGCTTTTAAAGCTGATCTTAAATTTACAAAAATTGTTATTGTGAGCAAAAAAATAAAAGTCACGTGCAAGTATCATCTATCTTTAATGTATACTATATCCGGATATAAAGAACAGCGATGGTTGCTGAGTGCAGCTTCAAGCCTAAACTGCAAATGAATGGGACAGTCAGTGGAATGCAGCATTTCATGGCCACCTGCCACTCATGGTCACCTCAAATGCCCTGTACTCAGCCAATAGAAGTGATCAGTAGACTATTTTTATGTTTTAACCTTTCTCTAGCATTTCTTAATTTTCTGTGTTTAGTTGGCACTTAGAGAGCCCAGACATAATCTGACCTTTTACCAAACACCAGGAAATGCTATACAATTTGGCAAGTGGTTTCCAACCAGAGGGCCCTCACTTGGAACAAAGCACCAGATGCAACCACGTAAAAAAAAAAATAAGAGTAAATTTAAGGTCTACATTTATTTCAAATACCGAGGTAAGAGGGAAATCAGGTTTGGGCAATTTTCTTTGGATATCTGCAGATATTGCTAAATATTTTGTAGGCTTACAGGAACACACCGGGGGAAGGGTGACCACACTACTGAACAGACTAGATCAATGTTCCTTCATGTAGGTTGCGCTGGGGGGCTCCTTGAGCAATTCAATTCTGCCTCTCAGATAAGTTCCCACTGACAACAATGATCTTTCCAGCTATCTGTAAGAGGCCAATTCTTCCCAATGAGAAGTGTAAGAAGCATTCTTCCCACTGACCATTACACTAACATACGAGTTAGTAGGAGATTTTTTTTTTTACCCGGGGTTCCCCAAGACCAGAAAGACGTTTCAAGGGTTTCACCGTGTTGGACTAGACTTTAGGACATGGCAAAGGAAGCTGCATAAGTAAATGGCACTTTCTCCTGGCAATGCAGGGAGGCAGGATAAATCAAATGCTTTATTACAAATATTTGGGCAGGTAAACAATTTACACACATTTCAACAACGCATTTAGAATTCTGTATGCATATTAATCTTCAGTTTTCTATTTTGGCTGGAGCTGGGCATGCAGTTCTCTTACTCCCAACACCTTCCCCAACCCTTTGTTTTCTAGGAAGTCCTTAAGAAAGTGAGCAGAAGACCATTTGTAAAGCTGAGCCCAGATATGCAAAATTTCTAATGTCTAAATGTATAGACTTATTTCTACTGCTGTGCGCATTTCTTCCAGATCTATACAAGTAATGCTGCATAAAGCTTTTACTCTGTGCATGAGCTTCTTGTAATAAAGACCAGTCACAAGTCTCCTTGTGCAGGGTGGCTGGTCTTGCATCTGCCCTTCCTGTAATTGTCTGAAGGCTGTCTGGGTGGTGGGGCCTGCTGGGCCCTTTCTACAGTTCTGCCTAGGCTATGTACAGCACAGTAAGGTCACTGCTTTTACAAAGCAATATCTGGGTTTACAAATTCATTTTGGTCACCACAAAGTAGATTTAGACCATTTGTGACCATTGTGGAATATATTTAAATTAAATTTTTTGCACACAGAGTTCACTTTTTTTGTAAAAGCACATTTTTGCAGGTAAAAAAAAAATAAGGTGCATTTTTTTTCCTGGAGCCTGCAGGGGATTTCACCAGTGTTTAGCAGATCACAGGTGTAACGCAAGGCTCCTGACCATAGCTCTTATACAGGCGGACAGTCAGCAGAGAACAGGAATATCAATGAACTATGAGAGCGCTCACCAGGCCCCTTGCAGTTAAAGTTGTTAAGCCACTCAGTGTTCTTTCTACCATCCCCTCCGTTATAGTAACCGATGTGCCCAGTGTATGTGGCTTTTTAAAAATAAGCCGCTATATACCTTAATAGCGCCACACATGTGACCGGCTGCCTTTCGATCTGACAGCAAAGCAGGAGGGCCTGAGAATCCCTCGCAAGCAGTCACATGAGCACCATTATGAAAGGTATATAGTGGCTTTTAAAGACAAACACTGAGGCACAACATTTACTATAACAGGGGGGATGGTAGAAAGAACACCGAGTTATGATAGCAGCAGGTAGGGAGGGGAGGGAAGGAGTCAACAGGCAGGAGGGGAGGAGGAAAGGACAGAAGAACCAAAGATGAAGGCACACAAACTGACCATGTCAGGGCTCAGCAGCCATGTTAAACCGTGGTCAGTTTACAGAGGGGAAGGCAGGATCAGCCAAGTATTTCAGGTGATACAAAGGGCCAAAATGACACAGCACAAGCACTTTAAAAAAGGAACAGGAGCCATTTTTTATTTTTTTAGGGTTACAAACACTTTAATTGAGAATTGTCTACCGTGGTACAAGACAATATTTGTAGTTCGTTCACAGATGGCTGTGAATGAATGATGTGGCTAATATAATGGTGAATGAGAAGCCGACAGCCATTCTCTTAGATAATCACGATAAATTCCTGGAGGTCTGACAACCCTGGGTTGATCACACCAAACCCACTAGATTTGACACCACCCTCCTTCAGATCTGATGTACTTTGCCTCCTATCGCGGGGACCCTCCTTTCTCCACTTCCCCTTTCTTCTCCCCCCCCCCCCCCCCCCCCACTAGCCTTAGTGCTATTATTTCTTAGTCTCAGCTTATAATTCGGCATGCCGGTGACTTTGGCCCTGTCAGTGTTGATTACATGGCTGGAAATCACGGGCTGTTTACAGTTGGGCTCCTTTTCAGATGGACCCTTAATATATTTCCTAATTTGTAGGTTATGCCCTATAGGCATTCATGGGTCCTGAGCATTTTTGCTCACCTACACCGGTCTAACTCATTGGCATTTTTATTCTTGTTTTGTTTGTACCCTTTGAACAGCTGAATTGCTCCTTTTTTTTTTTTTTTTTTTCTGTCATGTTTATCCATGATGTATTCTTCTCAATGTTAAGCTGTAAAGTTGCATTGTTTATCAATAAAACTCTTTGTAAAAGAATGAATGATGTGGCTGTTTCCGGCACGCCCGCTCTTTTTAAATTTCGACAGCGGATGCGAGTAAAGATGTCTTGCCCGCTGTCACAGCAGGGCATCAAAGATCCGCAGGCAGTTGCTCTTTGGAAACATGTTACACACAAAATACAATGGGTGTAACATGTTACCAAAGGTGAACTCATTCCTTACGATACAGCATTGCCCATAGGAATAACGATACACCTTAGAATACAGTAAATCGTGTGCAATTAAATATGGTGACAAAAGCTTTGCACAACTTTTTCTAAACCAAACACAATGATGTATTTCTCTCAAGTTTATTAAAGACTTACCATATCCTTTGTTGAAGATATCTCTGGCAGATTTGCCAAGGTCAGCATAGGAAGGAGGAACGGCCATCTTGACTGCAAAAAAATAAAGTTTATTTTATAGCAAGAATTAAACGGGGAAAAAAAAAAAAAAACAGAAGGGCCAATAATCTTTAAAAACTACAGTTGGGTTCACACGGCAGACTGTTTCCACAGAAAGACGTCCTTTACTACTTCCCCAAAAAAAAAAAAAAGGAAAAAATAATATATATCCGCCACCATCAAGTGAGAATATAGGAGCACAGGACTAGGATCAGCTACCGTGGTCTGTGATGGCCTCTACCCCCAATACAAATATAGGAGCGTAATTCCATACTAGGAGGGAGGCATGGAAAGCCAGTGACCTCTGGGTTGGGAATCTTGCAGAGCTTAACCCAACCTCTCAGAGAATCACTGCTGCATGAAAAGCCGAGACCTTCTGGAAAAGACACACACACAATTTGGAAACATGGTATTTCAGCGTGTTTGCATTAACAGAATTCCGCTTTATGATAGAAGTGGATTAAAAAGACAATGGTGCAGGTTTGGTTAACATGTGACAGGAAAATGTTAGGCGTTGGCGTCTATAAAGTTAATCACTTTTTTTTTCTTTGAAATTAAAAGAAAATCTTTGGAGCTGCAACGGTCTGCATTCTTTCAGGGCCACGCCCCAACACACCCCAACAGTCTGCTATCAGGAAGGACAAACACTATAGGTGTGGACCTGCATTCCGAGGATCACGTCCCCTTATGTAAGAGTCACATGTGTCAATAGCGAATAAAATATTAGAAAGGGTTCATCTTTCACACTATGGAAGAGATCTTGTGAACAGTTCTTGTTGGCATACATGACAGATTGCCAACACAATTAAAGGGACCCTCAGCAACTGCAGCACTGCCAGCCTCCCTGCTGTCAGGCTGGGGTGGGGGTGGGGTGTTGTAGCACACACGGACCTGCTCAGCTCCTCCATGCCTAAATGTCACAATGCTCACTGGTAGCTGTAACAGAGGTATAGAATTTGAAAGGGACTTTGAGTAATGACCCTTGCACAGCGCAATTTGCCTTTTCTAGTGGTTGTGCCCAAAAGATGCCCATCCTGAAAGCCATTCTTCCATGTTGAGGAGAGGGAAGTTTGTCCTCACCTAAATGTGGCAGCACTTTTTTTTCCTTTTTTAAAGTTGCAGCTCCTAAACTCTGCTTAAAGCCTGTGTTCACATGGAAAGCCTTTCATTGGGTCTGCCGGTGTACACGAGCCTGCTGTACAGTCCATTGTCAAACAGATCAGTTCAATAGAACAATTAAATAAGAGAGAACATGTAAAAACAGACATTTCTAACTGCAGCTGAACTATGGAAATGTCTCCTTTTAATGATCCACTCACTTTGCATAATGCATGAGGGGAAAAAAGGAAGTTTACACAAAATACATGCACAAGTGAAATGAATGTGGAAACTCATCAACATCCCATATTGCAGGGCCATGAATGAGAACTGTCACAATGAGGGTGACCGGTCCGCTTCACCCTCTGATGCAATATCCTTCAAGGTCACATCTGTCACTCACAGAAGACCACCAAACGCTAACACCACCTAAGCTGGCAACAAAGAACAAACAGTTATAATTGGGGACTTGTCTTGTGTGACTATTATGTGTTTGTGACATCTGTGGCCAATCCTCATGTTTAATAAAAAATAAAAAAACATATACACCTCACTTGCAATTCAGAAGGCCCAGGCCCATTAATAAGACCAGCCTCTCAGCCAGTACAATAAAACTCTATGGTGCCTGGCTGACCACTGATGTAACCAGAAAAAGTAAAAGGACATGCTTCCTCTGTCTGTCGCACGTCCCTCTGACTATTTTGATATTTATTACCATTACTTGTTATTGCACAGACAATTTACTCAGCACTCTATATGTATTGTAAGTTCCTTTTAGGCTGTGACTGTACAATCCAAAGTCCATAACGCACATTCATACATAGTAGGGCCAATTTAGACAGGAGACAATTAACCTTCCACATGTCTTTGGAGTGTGAGAGGAACCCCACACAGGGAGAACATGCAAACTCCATGCAGCTAGTGCTGTGGTTGGGATTCAAACAGACGGCCCTAATTTTAGGGGGATGACCTTCTCCACTGACCACCACTGCAAAGCCTACTCTACTAATTACCGATGTAAGGGATGTTCTTTCTCCAAATGTCCACAAAAGGTATCTCATGTCCCAGTGACCACCAACGTAAAGGGGGAGTGGCCTTTACCACTGACCAATGTAAGAGTGCATTACACCTCCCTGCTGTTCTTGTTTAGTCGTTATAACTACAGCTTATGGTAAATATATTCATAATTGCTAGAAGGGTTCCTGACAACGAGAACATTAGCTAAAGGGATCCTCTGGGGTGAAAAGGTCGAGAACGGCTCTATTAGACACAATGGGGGTTATTTACTAAAGGAAACTCCACTTTGCACTACAAGTGCACTTGAAAGTGCAGTCGCTGTAAATCTGAGGGGAAGATCTGAAATAAGGGGAAGCTCTGCTGATTTTATTATCCAATCATGTGCAGGGTAAAATGCTGTTTATTTTCCTTGCATGTCCCCCTTAGATCTACAGTGACCACACTTCCACATGCACTTGTAGTGCAAAGTGCACTTGCCTTTAGTAAATAACCCCCATTGGGACCACAAAAGACTTGATAAGGTTTCAGAGGGTGCGCCACCTGTCACACAATGACAGCTCAGTCGGTATGCACCAGGTAGGAGAAGACTTGTTTCAATGATACAGTACAGGCTTCTCCTCTGTAAGGTGTGCTGTCAGACAACAATGTAGAGGAGGGGGAGGGCAGACAAGACGTATTCAGGGTTTCAGGTTTTTGACCAAACATTTGCCACTCCCCCAAGCAAGGAGGTGGAACTCACAATTTACAACAACGTGAAATATCTCAGTGATCTCTCACAATACAAAATTCCTGGGAGAAAAGCCACAGATGGTACTAAACCTACAGGCTCTAGAGAAATTCCTGCAAAGTTTACCAAGTTCCCCCAACACTTCAATGCAGCCCAGTAATCAGGACTGCCTTCACTACAAAGACCTTTCATCTGTTTGCCATACTATATCTGGAAGTGAAAGGATGGAAATATAGATATTGGATGCGGGAGGGCTTTAAATTGTCCCGTAATCATTGTCAGAATTTATTATAATAATCTAGAGTTCCTACTAAAATCAAAACAAAAAACATACCAGTAACACATCTGGGTGACAAAGACTACATGAATGAATGAATGAATGAATGAATGTACTGCTTTCTGGTAGAGTGATCCTGGCCCCGGGGAAATCCAATGAAGGAAATCAATGGTCATAGATGCATCTGGAATTCGGTAGATGTACACAAGATCTGGGTGAGGAATCCCTAGGATTTCCATTGACTGGCCCTGAAGCAGTATGTGATTGGGGGGGATCCAGCTGCAGATCTCCACTACATTAATATTTACAAATCAGCACTTTAGGGAAAAAGCCCAATTAAACTGAATGTCAAAGGTGAACGTTATTAGAGAATAACGAGCAGAACCCTTGGGACTGCACAAAGTCGTGATTTTAGTAAATGCGGAATGTAAGTGAATATGTGAAGTATGCCGCCTATAAAACACATTCTCGCTTCAACCAGTTCTGAGCAGTAAAGCCCACATAGCTATAAGTGCAATGAAGGAGAAGGAAGGGAGAGAGGAGGAGATCTCTGGAGACACGGAACATCCGCACTGCTAAGGTCACACACACACACACTGACATCCTATTTATAGGTACGGCTACACAGCATGCAGCCAGGGCTGGGGGCGGCCATCTTTCAAGCATGCTCGTCTTCTTCACGTGAATCACCCCATCTGCTCCTCACCCTTCTAGGAAAGATTCCTTCTCTCCCTGGAAGGAGATATGAAGACCAATCTGATAGCAGAGAATAGACGCCGCACACCAGAAGGCTGATCCCCGTTACTAAACAATGACAGTTCATTGTGAGGAGGACAATGAGGGAAGGACATACAATCACATGGCTGAAAAGAAAAACCCTCACCCTCCTCTATAGGAAATGATCTCCAGGCCCGGCACACTATATAGGATTCCACAGTGACAGGAGAAAATCTACATCAGACAAAGGAGGGACTCCATCCCGATCCCTGGGACCGCTCATGTCTGGATAGAGAACCCGACCCACATAGATCAGGGGCAACACTGCAATCCCTGCCCATCCCTCACCTTCCAGCTCAGAACTACAACTCCCAGCATTCACAATCTTTGCCCTTCCAGCTAAGGGAGACTACAGCTCCCAGCATTCCCAATCTTTGCCCTTCCAGCTAAGGGAGACTACAGCTCCCAGCATTCCCAATCTTTGCCCTTCCAGCTAAGGGGGACTACAGCTCCCAGTATTCACAATCTTTGCCCTTCCAGCTAAGGGAGACTACAGCCCCCAGCATTCCCAATCTTTGCCCTTCCAGCTAAGGGGGACTACAGCTCCCAGCATTCCCAATCTTTGCCCTTCCAGCTAAGGGGGACTACTGCTCCCAGCATTCACAATCTTTGCCCTTCCAACTAAGGGAGACTACAGCTCCCAGCATTCACAATCTTTGCCCTTCCAGCTAAGGGGGACTACAGCTCCCAGCATTCACAATCTTTGCCCTTCCAGCTAAGGGGGACTACAGCTCCCAGCATTCACAATCGTTGCCCTTCCAGCTAAGAGGGACTACAACTCCCAGCATTCACAATATTTGCCCTTCCAGCTAAGGGGGACTACAACTCCCAATATTCCCAATCTTTGCCCTTCCAGCTGTGAGGAGGGTGGGACTACAACTCCCAATATTCCCAATCTTTGCCCTTCCAGCTGTGAGGAGGGTGGGACTACAACTCCCAATATTCCCAATCTTTGCCCTTCCAGCTGTGAGGAGGGGGGGCTACAACTCCCAATATTCCCAATCTTTACCCTTCCAGCTGTGAGGAGGGGGGGGGACTACAACACCCAATATTCCCAATCTTTGCCCTTCCAGCTGTGAGGGGGGGGCTACAACTCCCAATATTCCCAATCTTTGCCCTTTAGCTGAGGGGGGCTACAACTCCCAATATTCCCAATCTTTGCCCTTCCAGCTGAGGGGGGGGGGGGCTACAACTCCCAATATTCCCAATCTTTGCCCTTCCAGCTGAGGGGGGGGGGCTACAACTCCCAATATTCCCAATCTTTGCCCTTCCAGCTGAGGGGGGGGGGGCTACAACTCCCAATATTCCCAATCTTTGCCCTTTAGCTGAGGGGGGGGGGGCTACAACTCCCAATATTCCCAATCTTTGCCCTTTAGCTGAGGGGGGGGGCTACAACTCCCAATATTCCCAATCTTTGCCCTTTAGCTGAGGGGGGGGGGGGCTACAACTCCCAATATTCCCAATCTTTGCCCTTTAGCTGAGGGGGGGGCTACAACTCCCAATATTCCCAATCTTTGCCCTTTAGCTGAGGGGGGGGGGGCTACAACTCCCAATATTCCCAATCTTTGCCCTTTAGCTGAGGGGGGGGCTACAACTCCCAATATTCCCAATCTTTGCCCTTTAGCTGAGGGGGGGGGGGCTACAACTCCCAATATTCCCAATCTTTGCCCTTTAGCTGAGGGGGGGGGGCTACAACTCCCAATATTCCCAATCTTTGCCCTTTAGCTGAGGGGGGGGGGGGGCTACAACTCCCAATATTCCCAATCTTTGCCCTTTAGCTGAGGGGGGGGCTACAACTCCCAATATTCCCAATCTTTGCCCTTTAGCTGAGGGGGGGGGGCTACAACTCCCAATATTCCCAATCTTTGCCCTTTAGCTGAGGGGGGGGCTACAACTCCCAGCATTTCAATCTTTGCCCTTTCAGCTGAAAGGAGGACTGCAATTCCCAAATGTTTGTCCCTTCAGCTGAGTGGGACTATATCTCCCAATATTTGCCCTTCCAGCTGAGAACTACAACTCCCAGAATTCCCAATATTTGTCCTTCCAGCTGAGGGGGCTAGAGATCCCAGCATGTCACCTTCTGGCTGAGGGGGGGGGGGACTACAACTCCCACCTGTCATCTCAGCTGAGGAGGGGGTGGAGACAACTCCCTGGATACCCTGCCAATCCTCAATATGTGACCTTCCTGGCTGCGGACTACAACTCCCAGCATTCCCCATCTGTCATCTTTCAGCTGAGGGGGGGAGCACTATAACTCCCACCTGTTTTCATCTGTGACCTTCCAGCTGGGGGAGGGGGAACTAAAAACTCCCAGCATTCCCTGCCAATCCACAATCTGTGACCTTCCTTGAGGACTACAACTCCCAGTATTCCCTACAGCATCAAATCTGACCTTCCTCCTAACGGGGACTACTACTCCCAACCAATCCCCAAACTAAGACCTTTCCAGCCGAGAACTCCCATCATCCTCTGATCTGTGACCTTCCAGTATGAGGGGGGGAGGGGGGCTACAACTCCCAGCATTGTGGATTAGCCCTTACTCTGTGACCTTGGTGAGGAGTAGAACGCCCAGCCTGCAGTCATATAATGATGGAGCTCCCTGTGTATTGGAGAGGTAGAGGAGCCTCCTCCCAGGGAGATGTGAGCAGAAGCCGGCTGGCACAGGCCGCAGTGTGCGGTCAGGTAATGACTGTATGCGAGGAGCCCCCCAGTCCTCCTCCATTATTCTCCCCCTAGTCCAGCTCCCCCATCCATCCTTCCCCGGGCACGGCCATGTCCCCTCATCTCACCTGTGTAGAGCTGTGTGCGGCCTGGCCGGTGCGTGCTGCTGGAGGGCGAAGTGAAGGAGACCGAGAGACTGTCACTACCCAGCTCCGCCCATACGACCCACCCAGACCCGCCTCCTGCTGCCCGTGCCGTGCCTGTACGGAAGAGCGCGGCTTTCAGCCACAGCACTGTGTAATATGACTCTCATATGACATTTGTGTCAGCTCAGAGCTAGTTGCGACTGACGGTGACATTTTAGATACGTTTTTCAACAGCTGCTGCTATATTTCCATGCTGGCAGAATCCGTCGCAGTCTTTCCCGGCTGAGGGGGGTCCTTCATGGGGCGGGAGAGCGGCTGGCGCAAGCGCTTGTAATAGTGGAGGTGACCTGAGAGGAAGGACCGGTAGGGGGCGCTGTGACCAGTTTGGAAATGCTCTGGATGAGGCTCCTACTGACAGGGAAATGGCGCTCCATTCATCAGGAATCAGCGTTATAGGATGGGGGAAGAGGACCTGTCATGTACGGAGGGAAACGAGTTTCTGGTGTGCATTAACCAATTAAGGACCAATTTTTCAGACTTGTTTACAAGTTAAAATCATTTGTTTTTGCTCGAAAATTACTTAAAACCTCCAAACAATATACACTGCTCAAAAAAATGAAAGGAACACTTTTAAATCAGAACTGCTGGGATATTGATCTGGTCAGTTAAGTAGCAGAGGGGGAGGGGTGTATACAGAGGGGGTTGTTAATCAGTTTCAGCTGCTTTGCTGTTAACTGAAATTAACAACAGGTGCACTAGATGGGCAACAATGAGACGACCTCCAAAACAGGAATGTTTTTTCAGGTGGAGGTGTCTGACATATTTTTATCCCTACTCGTCTTTTCTGATTGTTTTGCATTTGGCCAGGGTCAGTGTCACTACTGGTAGCACGAGGCGATTCTTGGGCCCTATTAAGGTTACACAGGCGGTCCAACTCCTTCAGGATTGCACATCAATACGTGTCATTGCCAGAAGGTTTGCTGTGTCTCCCAGCACAGTCTCAAGAGCATGGAGGAGATCCTAGGAGACAGACAGTTACTCTAGGAGAGCTGGACAGAGCCGTAGAAGGTCCTTAACCCATCAGCAGCACCGGTATCTGCTCCTTTCTGCAAGGAGGAACAGGATGAGCACTGCCAGAGCCCTACAAAATGACCTCCAGCAGGCCACTGGTGTGAATGTCTCTGACCAAACAATCAGAAACAGACTTCATGGGAGTGGCCCGACGTCCTCTAGTGTGCTCTGTTCTCACAGCCGGACACTGTGGAGCTCGATTGGCATTTTCCATTGAACACCAGAATTGGAAGGTCCGCCACTGGTGCCCCATGCTTTTCACAGATGAGAGCAGGTTCACCCTGAGAATATGTGACAGATGTGAAAGGGTCTGGAGAAGCCGCTGAGAACTTTATGCTGCCTGTAACATCGTTCAGCATGACCGGTTTGGTGGTGGGTCAGTGATGGTCTGGGGAGGCATATCCATGGATAGATGCACAGACCTCTACTGGCTACACAATGGCACCCTGACTGCCATTAGGTATCGGGATAAAATCCTTGGACCCATTGTCAGACCCTACGCTCGTGCAGTGGGTCCTGGGTTCCTCCTGGTGCACGATAATGCCCGGCCTCATGTGGCGAGAGCATGCAGCCAGTTCCAGGAGGATGAAGAAATTGATACCATTGAATGGCCCCCATGCTCACCTGAGCTAAATCCAAAAGAACACCTCTGGGATGTTATGTTTTGATCCATCTGGTGACGCCAGGTTGCACCTCAGTCTGTTCAGGAGCTCAGTGATGCTCTGATCCAGATCTGGGAGGAAATACCCCAGGACACCATCCGTCGTCTCATTAGGAGCATGCCCTGATGTTGTCCGGCATGCATACAAGCACTTGGGGGCCATACAAACTACTAAGGACCATTTTGAGTTGTTGCAATGAAATTTCAGCAAAATGGACTAGCTTGCTGCATAATTTTTTCACTTTGATTTTTTGGGTGTTTTTGAATTCAGCCCTCTGTAGGTGGATAATTTTCATTTCCATCAAATGATGTGCCATCCTTTCATTACTAACACATTACCCAGTCCATATCGGTGTAGATATCCAGCATGAGATTTTAAAATGTTTTCAAATTGTTCCTTTAATTTTTTTGAGCAGTGTATAATACGCGGTTCCTATTTAACACCAACCTGCCTTTCTACATATCGGCCAGATCACAATCCAGCATGTTCCAGGTGTAGAGACCCCAGGGGCACATTCTACCACCTGCTATGGTCCTGCCCTTCTATCCAAGGATACTGGACACAGGAGGACAAATACCTGAACACCTTTTTACAGGAGTTACTGTTCCTGGCTAGAATGCTAATAGCCAGGACTTAAAGGAGTCGCCTCTGAATATATAACAATTGTTTAGGGCTATCAATGTCACCCTCCCCTATAAAAAAAAAAAGTATTGTACCTGAACAGGGGCGGCCCGAACAAATATCATAATATCTGGGACAGATTGTTACTAGATGCTTCCACTTTGGAGGGATTGGACCCTCAACCAAGAATGAGTATGTTCGTTTATGAATGTAGAGTATACCCTTCTTCATGTTTCCCCCTCCCATGTCCCCTTAAGGGTATATATGGCTTTGTTGACATGCACTGGGATACTTGGTGGTCCCCCTACTTTTGTTACTGTTTTTTTCTTTTATGCATGTAATGTATCCTGTTACATTCAAATCTGTATTCTTAGCTAAAATGACCCCCAATGTATTATATTCTGTATGAATATGTCAATGTACTAGTCTTGAGTAGTGCTTGTTGCCCTTTGTATTGGCATGTTTTTTTTCTATGCTCAATAAAACTTTATTTTTTGATTTAAAAAATAAATTAAAATGTTTTTTTTTTCCTGGCAAAAACTCTTCCATGTGGTCTTTTATTAAACTTTCCAGTATCTTCCAAACTATAGAAATTAAACTAATAAATCTATAGTTACTTGGTAAAGACTTTGACCCCTTTTTAATTATAGGCACCACATTGGCCTTACGCCAATCCAGTGGTGCTATTTCAGTTTTAACCGCTTCAATACAGAGCATTTTCACCCCCTTCCTGCCCAGACCAATTTTTAGTTTTCAGCGCTGTCGCACTTTGACAATTGCGCGGCCATGCAACACTGTACACAAATGAAATGTCCCCCCCCCCCCCACAAATAGAGGTTTTCTTTGGTGGTATTTGATCACCTCTGCGGCTTTTATTTTTTGCGCTATTAAACAAAAGAATAGTGACAATTTTGAAAAAAAACACTATTTTTTACTTTTTGATTTAATAAATATCACAATTTTTTCCACGGTCCTGCGGTGATTGCGGGTGCCCGGCAGACATCGCGGCCGCCGGGTACGCGCACTGGGTCCCAAGCAATGCAGCGGGCACATGCGCCCCCTAGCCACGCAGGACATCATATGACGTCCACCTAGAGGGAGGGAGGGTTCCCGCCGATGTCATTTTACAATGACTCGGTAGGGAAGGTGTTAAAGAGTGCATACAATGAGAAACAATGGCTTTCAAATGACAGAACGCAATTGTTTTAAGACTCGGACAAGCCTGGAGACCCAGGCCCGATTCAACCCGGGAGAAAAAGAGCCTGCCCGTTGTGCCCACCGTACCCACCATATTAAATCAGGAATTATTAAGAGGCAGAGAAGGAATGTATTATTACTGAAAAGTGATAAGAACAGATACTACATGTGGTCTTAGCCAAAAGGCTGAGAAGCCATGCTGTACAGTAAAACTAAAAGCAAGACTTTATTTATTTATTTATTTTTTGGATAGTGTAAGGCCCCTTTCACATGTCCGCCTCCATTCGTCCGTTTTTACAAGTCCGTTTATGATGCATCCGCTAACGTCCGCAATGATCTGCGTCCGTCTGGATCTGGTTTTTCGGACGGAAGAAAACCCTATTTTTCTTCCTTTCGGCGGAACGGATCGGATGAATACGGACAAACGGTCCGTTTTCATCTGATTCCTCATAGGGGAGGGCGGAGGAGAGACAGGGTGGTCCCTGCACAGTCCACCGACAGCTCAGCGGGGATCCCCGCTGAGCTGAAGGACACACACGGAGCGGACCGAAAAACTGACCGCTCCGTGTGAAAGGACCCTAAGGGGGGATGACGACTCCTGTCAGGTGTTTTCTGCTATCTATGTCTCATTGGGGAGATTTTCCTTCACTTCCTGTCTCATAGCCAAAACAGGAAGCGAGAGGAAATCCCTCCAAAAGAAGGAAATTCCTGGTGTCTTTATACCTAATGTATCTATTACAGCCCAACATTTGGTGCTTCCTATTCATTCTTCTGTGCAACTGAGGCTGCAGAGAAAGAAACTGAGGAATCATAATTTCCTTTCTCTGTCTCAAAAGTGAGACATTAGGGGTCTGTTTAGACTCCTGATATTTCACCAAAGCCCCCCAACAGGGCCGTTAAAAAATGTAAAAAAACATAAAGGTGGTCTTGGTCTTCCCAATATTACACTTTACAATCTAGCCAGTCTATTGGGACATGCTTTGCACTGGCTAATGTTGTCATCAAGGTATTCTAATTTAGATATAGAGATAGAAAAGACCTTTCCCTACAATCTTTCTGCTTAATTACATGCAAAGATGAGAAACTTGTCTTTGAGTCTGAAGACTAATTTACTTTATAAGGATACAATAGTAGCCCAGATAGAGTCGAGTAAAAAACAAGGAATGTCTTCCAATGTATTAAAGTTTTTGCCAATTCAGGATAATTATTATTCCCACAGAATAGAGCTTTCCAAACCTGGAGGCAGAATGGGCTGATTACAGCATGCCAACCCTACCATAGTATCTCTTATTCACTAAAGTCATTTGAAACACAATTTAATGGAATTTAACAATCTGAGGCAGCATTATCTCTATTACTAACAAATATCTGCTGAAATTATAGGTTTTCTTCCATAAAAGTTGGCTAGAAAATCTATGGCAGGGATAAAACAAGGTTTGAAAAATTATTATAAATGAGAGCTAGAGAGAACTCCAATTTAACCACTTAAGACCCGGACCAAAATGTAGGTAAAGGACCTTGCCCCTTTTTGCGATTCGGCACTGCTTCGTTTTAACTGACAATTGCGCGGTCGTGCGACGTGGCTCCCAAACAAAATTGGCGTCCTTTTTTTCCCACAAATAGAGCTTTCTTTTGGTGGTATTTGATTACCTCTGCGGTTTTTATTTTTTGCGCTATTAACAAAAATTAAGCGACAATTTTTAAAAAAATGCAATATTTTTTACTTTTTGCTATAATAAATATCCCCCAAAAATATATAAAAAAACTTTTTTTTTCCTCAGTTTAGGCCGATACGTATTCTTCTACGTATTTTTGGTAAAAAAAATCGCAATAAGCGTTTATCGGTCGGTTTTCGCAAAATTTATAGCGTTTACAAAATAAGGGATAGTTTTATTGCATTTTTATAAATTTTTTTTTTTTTACTACTAATAGCGGCGATCAGCGATTTTTTTCGTGACTGCGACAATATGGCGGACACTTCGGACAATTTTGACACATTTTTGGGACAATTGTCATTTTCACAGCAAAAAATGCATTTAAATTGCATTGTTTACTGTGGAAATGACAGCTGCAGTTTGGGAGTTAACCACAGGTGGCGCTGTAGGGGATGTGAGACCTAGTGTGTTTGTTTACAACTGTAGGGGGGTGTGGCTGTAGGTGTGACGTCATCGATCGCGTCCCCCTATTACAGGGATGACGCGATCGATGCTGCGGCCACAGAGAAGCACGGGGAAGCCGTGTGTACACACGGCTCTCCCCGTTCTTCCGCTCCAGGGACGGATCGCCGCACTCCAGCGGCGATCGGGTCCGCGAATCCCACGGTCCCGGTCCCGGAGCTTCGGACCGGGTCGCGGGCACGCGCCCCCACGGCTGGGTACTAAAATCAACGTATATATACGTTGATGTGCCCAGCCGTGCCATTCTGCCGACGTAAATGTGCAGTAGGCGGTCCTTAAGTGGTTAATATTATGCGTAGAACATATCCCCCATTTATATTAAATCCCTCACTGCTGTATGCCTAAATGTAACTCGCATACAGTAAAACCTTGGATTGCGAGCATAATTTGTTCCGGAAACATGCTTGTAATCCAAAGCACTTGTATATCAAAGCGAATTTCCCAATAAGAAATAATGGAAACTCAAATGATTTGTTCCACAACCATTTATTCATAAATCGTTCAGTTTATAGTCCATATAAAAAGATTATAGTAATGTGACCAGGTTGTGTAATCATAAAATGCCCATCCACAAATGGAAGCCTCCACAAGGGGATAAGAAGCAAAACCCAGCAGGAGCTACAGAGTATAAAAGAGAAGAGAGACGCCTTTAACCACTTAAGGACCCCTTCACACCGATATACGTCGGCAGAATGGCACGGCTGGGCACAATCACGTACCTGTACGTATCTCTTTAAGCCACGCCGGCGGCACGCTCGCGACCCGGTCCAAAGCTCTGTGACCGTGCCCGCGGGACCCGACCACCACCAGTGTCCCGCAAACGGTCAGCGGAGCTGAAGAACGGGGAGAGGTGTGTGTAAACACACCTTCCGCGTTCTTCTCTGCGGCAGTGTCAGTGATCGTCTGTTCCCTGATATAGATCACATGTCCAGCCCCGCCCCCCTACAGTTAGAAACACATATGAGGTCACACTTCACCCCTACAGTGCCCCTTAGTGGTTAACTCCTAAACTGCAATTGTCATTTTCACAGTAAACAGTGCATTTTCATAGCACTTTTTGCTGTGGAAATGATAATGGTCCCAAAAATTTGTCAAAATTGTCCAATGTGTCCGCCATGTCGCAGTCACAAAAAAAAAACGCTGATCGCTGCCGTTAGTAGTAAAAAAAAAATATTAACAAAAATGCAATAAAACTATCCCCTATTTTGTAAATGCTATAAATTTTGCGCAAACCAATCGATATACGCTTATTGCAATTTTTTTTACCAAAAAGAGGTAGAAGAATACGTATCGGCATAAACTGAGGAAAAACATTTTTTTTAATATATTTTTGGGGGATATTTATTATAGCAAAAAGTTAAAAATATTGCATTTTTTTCAAAATTGTCGCTTTATTGTTGTTTATAGCGCAAAAAATAAAAACTGCATAGGTGATTAAATACCACCAGCTCTATTTGTGGGAAAAAAAGGACGCCCATTTTGTTTGGGAGCCACGTCGCATGACCGCGCAATTGTCAGTAAAAGCGATGCAGTGCCGAATCTCAAAAAGGGGCAAGGTTCTTAACCTGCATAATGATCCGGTCTTAAGTGGTTAAGGTAGCAATAAGTTGCTAAATGTTGTACCTTCAATAAATGTAACCATATTGCTAAACTTACAGGCACCTCTCTTCTCTTTTATACTCAGTTGTGACATGACGCTACTCTTATATCAAGACATCGCTTGTATATCAAGGCAAATGTTATTAGGAAATTTTGCTTGTCTTGCAAAACGCTCTCCAACCAAGTTTTTCTCATACCAAGCTTTTACTGTAGATGCACGTTGGTACCTTCATTGTGGCATTGTTCAAAATGTCATCCTTTTGGGAGAAGGTGTTGCGATTGATACATTTGGTTACAGGAATTACCGTTCACAAAGTCCCTTTGAAGTTACTGCTCATCTGTGACCAGGTTGAGGCAATGAGCACTATAAATAGGCAAATATCTAATCTGCAATGGACTCATATATGTTTATTAACATTCCAGAGAGCTATTATGGATTACAAGTGTCTCTCCCATGGTGGCATAATAAAAAAAAAAAGATATGAAAAAACTGCTATATATTTTTTGATGTCACAATGTTCACAATGTAGAGTATAAGATTTCCTATCATCTGTGCCCAGTCTTGCCACACAGAGTTAATCCAGCGCTGATCAATCCTCTTTTAATGTTCAGTGAAAATTAATAGACTTCCAAATAAAAACCTGTCTAAATAAAAAGTCTGTTTCCTGACGCCAACATGGCAGCATACTAGTGATAGAGCTCCGCCTCTTGACCACTCCCTTAGGACCAGTGAATAGCATAAATTAAGGCATGGTTAGCCGCCACCCCATTCTTCCTTTTTTCCTCATACCTCACGCACCAGTGAAGAGTAAGCAGTACTATGTCCCCCCTCTGTGTAAGCAGTACTATGTCCCCCCTCTGCCTCAGTGCAGTAGCCGTCTGGGTTAAGCCTCTCCCAGTGCGAAGTCCCAACGCTCAGGCTGCTAAACACGATATAGTCTGGGAGCCCCTTCTGTGGGTCTTATTGGGGCCCCTGCAGTGTTCCTCTTTAGGAACGAATTCTGCTTTTAAAATTGATAACTGCAGCGCTTGTGGAATATGGAGGGGCCAGCTATGCTTTATCTCTCTTGGCCCCTTGTGCCATACAGGGTCACCTGTACCTTTTACCTATATCTCCCTCTTTGTCTTTCATTACCTTTCTTATTCACTGCTTCAGCAAAACAAACAGAAGAAACTACAGGCTTGTCTTCTAACACAGGTACAGAGATAGGAAAGGTTCAATCTCTTTAGCCAACAGATTGATATGTAGACAAAGTACACGGCTATAGCCAGAGCTACAGTCTCTGATATGGTTTTACTCACCCCAGCAGGTACACAATCCAACAATGGATCCTCTCACACATCATGCTGCTGTCTGTTTCTCTCTCTCTCCATACACACAACTCATCTCTGACATGTTCAGCTCAGCCGACAATCAGGTCTGAAAGGGAAGTTCCTACCCTATTCAATAAACCCCTTCTTAACCCGCCCAGACTGACCCTCTGCAGGTAGATATGTGTGTGTATGTATATATATATATATAAAAAGAGTGCCCTCTTGTGCGTATTGCTTTGATTTGCTTCAGCCCTGCATGCCCATGCTCTCAAAAGAGTCGGGCCAAGGCAACACAGACGTTCTTCAGGGGAGCATAGCCTGGATGGCGCCCCCACTCAGGAGAAAATTTCCAAGGAAGACGTCTTCACTCCTCTTCCCCAGAGTCGGTGCCCCAGCAAGAGTCCTGCAGGGCCTATGGCACAGTACCTATGCCCAGGAAGCTGGTGAGTAGACACTGCCTGGAGGAGTATGCAGCTAACAGGTAATGCCAAATGTCTTTATTATTGATAAGAGTGGCACAAGATTCTGTTTTGAACTCACCTTAATTACCTGAAGCTGCTGTTACACTTGTATTGTAAACTGTTGTAGACTGTTGCCATAGGAGACAGTGTTCCTATCAGTGCAGATGTGGCATCTTGCTGGATACTTTTACTGCGTGGGTGTCCTTCTGTAGAAGTCTTAGAGTCTGCCGGGTTGGTGTTGCGGCTTCCTAGGGGTGTCCTGGCCTTAATCCTCTCTCCCAGAGTTCTGTTGAGGAGAGATGGAATTGCTTTGCAGACTGAGGCCTGACACATGATTCAAAGCCCAAATTGTTCTGGTGAATCCTGGACAGGTCGCACACCCTAGGTGTCTGACACCCATGAATCTACTTTGCACTGTGACTGCACCCATTATACCTTACGACCCACTCTATGTGAAGGGATGTCAGAAACTTGTGGTAGTTCTCATTAGACTGAAGGTGGCCTGGGTCCTTGCTACATATATTACAGATACAGCAGTCTGCTACTCAGGATATGGAGGCTTCACAGAAAGTCCCGCATAGTTGCTTTTTAAACCACTGGAAAAGCATCCTGGCACTAGGGAGGCCATACAGTTGAGACCCTGGGCTGAGTATTGCTTCCTAGAAACAAAAGTGGGAAACAATTGAAGGAGATGGAGAAAAATGCCCATATAAACAGGCGGTCAAAACTGTAAACCCTGAACAAACTAAGGGTCAACCTGTTCCTACATACTGTAGCATCTGCAGGTGCCAGCAGACCAGCAATAACCAGCCCATGTGTTGGGCGAGTCTAATGGGGATGGTTTAATAATTATCAACCAGCTGCTGCACCTGCGGGTCTCTGAGGAGAGTGACAGGGTCTGCTTCCCTTTAGGCATGATTTCCTTTTGGGAGTATCTTGCCAAAAATTTCATTTTTGTAGCAGTGGGTGCAAAAAACAAAAAAGTCTGACTTGTATCTTAGTGCAGACATTTGGGAAAAAATCAGTCACACAAGTGCATGCCCAGACTCTAGGGCTCAGTTTCCTTTAGTGCGACTTGAGACTGGAAAGTCGCATGACAGGCCGTTCCCTATGATTTCCAATGAGTATTGTTTATATCTGTGCGACTTCAAGTGGCAGCGACTTCAAAATAGTCCCTGCACTACTTTGGTCCCACTTTGATGCAACTTACACAGGCATTGTTTCCAGTCACATCAAAATTGCAGCAAAAAAATTTGCAGCAAGATCGCGTGACTTTGGGGTTGCAATAGTGGAAATGGGGCCTTGAGGTAAGACCTATAGGGCACACTTTACGTGTTTCTGGACAACAAGTGGTACAGGTCCTTGGATGAAGGTATCAGGCACTCATGGTCACTTCGGGAAATTCCTCACTGCTCCTCCTCCAGACCATTTCTCTCCCACGCATATGCCAAGTGCACCACAAAAGGTGTGCTGCTACAATGTTTACAATACACTTCAGACTCAAGGGATTGCAGGTTTTCTATACAATCCCGTTTGGAGTTTGCAGGGGATGTTGGCTGGTGTCCAGTAGCAGATCGGAAGAGGTCGAACCCTTCTGGGCCCTCTTTGAGATCTTTAAGATGAAGTCCATTAAACAGTACAACCACATGGCTGGATGCTGTTGCTGGATTGTCAGGATGCCTATCCTATCCTCACACCTTAGAGGGAAAGCAAAACCAACAGTCTCCATCCTAATGGTTAGTGTACCCTGGGGGTGCTCTATTTCCTCTTATTTCTATCAGAGGAAGTGGTGACAGTCAGGAACAGGATTCTGAGGAAGTATACTTCCGCTTGTTTGAGGGTTTCTCAGTGCCTCAGTCATCTGGGCACAACGTCATCATGCTTGATGATTCCTGGGGTACATGGGCACCTGCGCAAATTGAAATTTCAAGAATTCTACAAGGAAGGAAACAGGATCGAACACCGTTAATAACAGTGTTATTCGGTATGAGTAGCGGTCCGCCATGATGCAAAGTCCTTGAGCACGTCTCGGTCCATTAGGTCCGTTACACTGGAGAATTGCTATGAATCATGTCTACAAAACACTCGGGAAGATGCACTGTGAGGGACTTTCGGTCAAGGCAGGCGGAGATTCCCAGCCAAGAAGGATAATCTTGAACGCGCTGGGGTTCAAACAGCCCCTTTTATCACTTCGGCCTCACTACAGAGTCAAGGAAGACCAGTCCCCTTGCAGTTGAGCAACAGGGCAGTAGTTGCCTATATTCAGCTCCAGGGTGAAGCTCACGGCAATATGCTAGTGAGAGAGATAAAACCCATAACACCTGGGAGGGAAGATCACCAGCAAAATTCCAGATGCAGTTTACCTCCCAGCGGATTTTTTGAACAAGTACAAGCTTTCCAGAGCACAATGAGGGTCTAATGTCCCAGGTCTTCTCTGACCTGGTCCACAGATGGGGCCTACTACAGACAGATCTCCTCGTTTCCCAGAGTAATTGCAAACTTTGGGTATGTCTGACTTTATTTCCGCACCACAAGGCGCAGGGGGCAGATGCTCTGATCTCTCCATTGGACTGCAATGAGTGAGGAAGGGAGTGAAAAACTTGTATAAGCTACACCTGCGAACTAAATCGCCTCAAGGTGCTTTTTCCATCCATCGTCTTCCTTATCCTTTAGAAGAGGTGGGTCTTAAAGGGGTGTTCCAGCCCTAAGTTGTGTTTATTAAAAGTCAGCAGCTACAAAAAGTGTAGCTGCTGGCTTTTAATAAACACTCACTTACCTGCTCCTGCGTTCCAGCGACGCGCCGACCGGGGCTCCGCTCCTCTCCCCCCCTGCCCGGCCGGCGTCTCCATCCTGACTGTGGGCACCCAGCCGTGACAGCCTTCGGCTTCACGGCCGGGCACCCACTGCGCATGCGCGAGCCGTACTGCGCATGCGTGCGCGGCGCGGCTCGCCGCTGATTGGAGAGGCGATCGCATGGGACCTGTCAGTGTCCCATGTGATCGCCTACAGGGAGGGGCTGGTGTAGGCGATTAAGCCTTAATCGCCTAACCAGCCCCTCGGCGGAAGCAGGAAGTGGGACAGGAAGTCCCACTCCTACTGAAGCCCCCACTCCCCCCCCAAAAAAATTACATGCCAAATGTGGCATGTATGGGGGTGAGGAGTGGAGCAAGCAAAGGTCGTTTTTTTGGGTGGAACACCCCTTTAAGTTTATTCCTGAAGGCCTGATGGTTTTCTCCCATGTGTATGTCCGTTGGCAGAGCGTTCCATAGCCGTGGTCCTTGGACTCTAATCTAACCTATATATTTTTCCCCAACATTTCTTGTAAATGAGATTCCTCTCGAGGCTGTCAACAAGGAACATAGTTTTTATAGCCAGTTCTCCATATTGACCAGGAGGCCCTCGGTTTTCCCTGGCCATTAATTTCAGGATACAGAAGACATTGCCCCTCCATAACCTATGCAGACTGGGGCTGCAAGCAGGGGTACTAAAGGAGGAGGGTGGGCAACTCCGTTGCTTCAGTTTCAGTACAGAGTGATCTCTACTTTGTTGTGTGTGAGAAGACGTTCTACTTACAACATCTAGGCCTAATTCTGGAACCATTTTGCTTTTTCTTGGTAGAGAGAGACATTCATCCTACTGCCCTTTCAGTGCCAGCTGTTCTATACTTCCTCCAGGCCTTAACCTATCCTCACATAGCTCACGAGCGTCGGCTATATCGGCAATAACACATTTAAATGGGCCAAGAATCCTTCAGTTTGTACAACTTGTGAATTTTTGGAGAGTAGGTCTCCAAGGAAAAGATATATTGGAGTTGCTGGTTCTCACATCAGTTCAACCGTTCGTTCCAACAGAGCAGTGTTCGGTTCAGGCCATCACTTATAAGGCAGTATCAATTGCAAGAACTTTAGGCAGAAGGTTATCGGATATTCAAGCTCTTTGAGCTTCTAAGTCAAAATATATATATATATATATATATGTATATTCTTTTCTTTCCAAATGGAGTAGAGTTGGTCTTGTAGATCATCTCGCCACAAACATGGCAACAGACTGCTATTTAACAGACAGCTGGACATTGCCTAACTTTCCAGAACATCACACAGGAAAGTCTCACCAACGGATAATTTTCATAACTTTAAAGTAGTATCTGTCCACAATTGTCCCTTTCAGGTCATCAAACCTTTTGTCATTCCAGCTGTGAATCAAGGTAAAGAAGTTACTGCCTGGACCCTAGCAGGCTTGGTTGTACATATAGGACTAGGGGCTGCGACCCTCCGTCAGTGGTGGCAGAGCACTTTACTAGAGCAGTTGAAGCCTCATAGGCAACAGATTCAAAACAATCTATGGTGCCCATCTGTATCGTGGTCTTCCCAACATTCCTACTCAAACTTGACAGAATAAACCCGGGGGTCCTGTCATCAGGGAACTTTGTAGGAAGGACTATTCAGTCCTCTGTCTCATCCTAATTAGAGGATTGGTTGGACAAGTAGATTCCACCCTGTCAGCTAGTTATTTATCACTAGTATGCTGCCATGTTGGCGTCAGGAAAATGGAAAATTGTATCAAATACTTACCGTAATTTTCCTTTCCTGGCGCCAAACCATGGCAGCATATGAGCCCACCCATGTGCGTTCGGTATGTGGCTTGTTACAAAGAATGGGGTGGCGGCTAACCATGCCTTAATTTATGCTATTCACTGGTCCTAAAGGGAGTGGTCAAGAGGCGGAGCTCTATCACTAGTATGCTGCCATGGTTTGGCATCAGGAAAGGAAAATTACGGTAAGTATACAATTTTCCATTTTCTCTCTTGCTTTGAGTGACAGGTTATTTACATATCTAACTTGGACATGTTTATCATGTGTTATGTTTATCATAATATGAGGTGATTTAAAGTTCATTGTATATTACCAGGATGTGTTATGATTATACTCTACATTTGGTGGAGATGCAAAAATGTATGTTCACATTTAAATATACTTAATGGTAGATCAAAGCTGATATTACTTTGGGTAATCCTAAACTTAACTCATAGTAAAAATATATACAAGGGTTATTTATTTTTCGTTCATCTTTTTATTTATTTAAGATATATGGTTATTAATAAGGGTTGCCATCTGAGGTGGACAACGATTATTTGTTACATTTGTTAGCATATGTTTTGTTTGAATTATATTATTTGATACTTATCTTTAATGTATGCTAATCATTTTTCAGTATATATTTTCTAAAAGCAGAGACCCTAGAGAATAAATAGTGTTAGTTCCCACGTTATATGTTACATGATACTTGTGAAACAGTATATCAAGCACAAACTTTCAGTACAAAATATGTCAAGTTAATTTAATGGCACACAACCTCAATGTATTACCCACTTTTTTAGTAAAATATTAAAGATGAGGTTGCGCCTAGTAAACAGATACCCAACATAATCAAGCCTTACATTTTGCGCACCTCTAAAAAGAGCAACAAACATTGGTATCCTACATTTTCTATAGGCGAGGCTTTAAAAGCCCCTACAGGTCATCTGTTTACAGTTACCCATGAATAAAGGCCCTAAGGCCGCGTACACACGATCAAATTTATCTGCTGAAACTGGTCCGATGGACCGTTTCAGCAGACAAATCCGATCGTGTGTACGGGCGAGCAGACAGGTTTGTCCATCGGACAAATTTCAAAGCATGCTTTGGAATTTGTCTGCTACAAACCTGTCCGTCGGATATGTCCGCTGGTTAGTACACTAACCAGCGGACAGAACTGTCCGCGCATGCGTCGAATGGATTCGACGCATGCGTGGAAGTATTTTACTTCCTGGAGTGGTGACATGGCGGCGTCAACGTCACCGCGTCCTCAGACCGAGGGGATTTTCGCCCGATGGTGTGTACACGCCATCGGACCAAAATCGGATGAGACATGTCCGCTGCAAACGGTCCGTCGGACATGTTTGAACGGACATGTCTCATCGTGTGTACGCAGCCTCAATGTATCCCTCTCACTCCAGCGTGAGTACAATATGTAATATGTAGTGCAATTAATGTATTCATTAGTAGGAATCCCTGGGAATGTGTTTCCGATTGTATGTATGTTAGGGGTGGGGTACGCTCAAAAATAATTGTTTTTGTTGGGGTGCAATTTATGCATTGGTGTAACTTTTCTCCACTAAAACTTGATTTGTATCACATAGGGGATGTGATACTATTTTGTTGTGGCAGGTCCTCTTTATTGAGACACCAGGGTCTCATCTGCCCTTTATTGAAGTGAATGAAGCACAGATTTGGAACCCAGAAGTGATGTAATGTATGTCTCTTCAGGGTTCTTATTAGCTAGAGTAGATCAGAGAATAGATACTGACCTCTGGTCTCCCTCCGCTTTACCGGGTGGCACTTGCGATAGTGGGGTGGTGAATGTACTCAGGGAGGGCCGTCTTAATAGCATCATGGCCCCCGGGCAAAGTAATGCTCTGGGGCCTGTACAATGATGACAGTGAAGGTAAACGGACATCAA
Organism: Rana kukunoris; assembly: GCA_029574335.1. Classification (NCBI taxonomy): domain Eukaryota; kingdom Metazoa; phylum Chordata; class Amphibia; order Anura; family Ranidae; genus Rana; species Rana kukunoris. The sequence goes on along the minus strand of CM056056.1, from coordinate 134,696,783 downwards.
TTAGGTAGGAGGCAGACTGCCTCCCATGTGTATCTATCACTCTCAGTGCCATCATGTGGCCCCCGATTTCAGGGCAGAGTGGGCTCAAGGACCAGCTGCTTTGGGGAAAGTGCAGGGGTCCCTCATGCAGCTGGGGCTCCTGGGCAGTGCCCAGGTGTGCCCTCTCATTAAGACAGCCCTGAATGTACCAGATGTTGTGAAATAAATAAATACATTGTCATAAAAATAATCAAATGCCTTTTTAAAAGCAAGTAGTGAATTTTTATGGCAAGGCTATTTTGCCACTGTAATGGAAATTGAGGACCCAGTTAGCAAGCCATTACAAATACAGTATAAGATTATATATTTTGTGTTTAGGCATAAAAATCCCCCTTTTATACCTACCTGAGCCCTCATTTTATCCAGCGCTGTGCCCGTCTGCCACTCTTCTCTCACCTTCTTCCTTGTCTGTCAGGCTTTGCTAAAGCAGCGGGAGCCATTGGCTGTCACTGCTGTCAATCAAAGTCAGTGAGAGTGGGGGGCAGTGCCAAGTCACTCTGTCTGTGTCAATAGAAGTAGACAGTGAGGTTCATGAGTAAGCCCACTTGAGGTCCCCATTGGAAGCAGCTTTGTATGGGGGACACTCACCAGAGAGGAAGAGCCTGGAGCGCCGGTGTGGGACCTGAGAAGGGTAGGTTTGGGGCTGCTTTGTGCAATTCAATTGCACAGAACAGGCAAGTATAATTCCTAATCACTTTAAAAGTAGAACTATAGGCAAAACTTTTTTAAAGTAAAAGTAAAGTAATGGAAGGGTATAACACTTGTCAGGATTTTTTTGTTTGGGCCATCTGTGTCCGATTAGAGAGTTTTACCTTCACTTGCTTTCCCATAGCTGAAACTATGTGAGGGGATATCTGTATAATGCCTGCAGCTAGAGGCATGATCAGTGTGTTTTGCATCTTTTGTAGCTGCCTAGAGTTGAGCTTTAATCGCATTTGATTAATATATTTATATATCTAACCAATCAGTCCTTAGAATGTGATTTCTGTTCATGCTTTGGTAAAATGCATAACTAAAGAGAATCACACAATATCATACCAATTGTATGTCGGCTTTGCTTTCTAACTAGAAATAAAAATCTTTAAATCTGTAAACTGTATTCACGATGAACAGTGATTAGGCACTTTCCACCACTAACACAAAGCTGGGCCATTCTGTCCTAATTGAGAGAGAGAGAGAGTCTCGTTCAAATTCCATGGGTGTGACAGACTGGAAAATTGTACAAAGTGATTTAGGAATGTTTTTACTACAAAACTACCAAACTGGAAGTAAATTTTAAATGAAGAGTTTCCCACTGTTAAATGCATAATTATGTTCATAAAATCTACTGGTCAAAAAAAAAAAAAAATTGTTTTTGTGAATTAGGGCCAGGATTGGAAAAAAAAAGGAATCTCAGATGGGTACATTTAGCATGATGTCTGACAGTTTAAAAAATACTAGCAGATTTTATTTAATAATTTATTACACCCATTTATAGAGTACCTACAGTTTATGCAGCACTTTATTTACTGATCATTTACATCAGTCCCTGCCCAAAGGAGCTTACACTCTATAGCCACCAAGCCAACTTGTTTCCCTAATTTTTATGTACAAACATTGATATGTCAGCAGCTGCAGTATGCATGATCAGGCCACCAAACAATCTAGTTATGCATAAAATAGGATTGACACATTGTTTAGATGTATACTTGGCCTTGTCACAGGAAAACATTAGCAACCCCAGAGACTGACACTTCATAGCTTGGGCACTGGATTTGCGCCGCTGCTCTCGGATGCCGGTAGGCACCATTAGGCTTCTTTTACACTAGTGTTTACCATCATAAAATTATAACAGGAGGGTTGCAGACAATCAGGAGGCAATGTTGACACCTCCTGATGCCTTTTGGCATTTTTTTTTTCATTATTCTGAGAAGCAATTTTGCACTGAGAGTCAAGAAGCATTTTGCTCATGGTTACGGTGTGACTACATTCACTTACATGCTAAATTTGGACAGGTGGTACCAACCCACAAACTGGGCATGTGACATCAGTATCACCGCACTGCAATGCAAAGCATCATGGCAGCGGCAAAGTGTACTTATCTGAGCGGCATGATGTCTACTTGTAGGTGGGCGGCAAAAATGAGGATCAACCGCCTGTTTTTACCACCTTCTGGCTGCCTGTGGCCAGCACAGAGTAATCTTGGGGTACACTGAGAGATGGAATACAACTGGTCCCAACTCCCAAAACGAGAATTTCCGACAACAAATGTTTGAGAGCTGGTTCTCAATTTTTACAACAACAGAAGTTCTTGTCGGAGATTCCGATAGTCTGTATGCAATTCCAACGCACAAAAATCCTATGCATGCTTGGAATCATTAAACCTAATTTTTCTTGTTTGCCCTGGTGATGGAGCCCCTGGCTGAGGCCTTTGCGGAGGTCGAGCGAGGTGTCCGGCGTACGGGTGGGCTCGGTGGTCGAGAAACTGGCATTGTATGCGGATGATTTAATCCTCTTTCTCAGGGACCCTGGTCCTTCACTCCTCAGGGCGCTTCGGCTCCTGGACAGTTTTGCAACTCTTTCTGGCCTCTGAGTCAACTGGAACAAATCGCTCATTTTACCTATAGACCCCGGGGCGGGGAGGTTAAGGGATCCAATCTCACCTCTGCAGTGGGCTGACACCATTAGATACTTAGGGATTAATATCTCTTCCAACTCTCGGGATTTCGTTAAACTTTACTTGTCTCCGGCACTGCAATGGTGTAAATTGAACTTGAAGGCTTGGTCAAATCTCCCATTATCTCTTATAGGGAGAATCAACTTAATTAAAATGAAGCTACTTCGGGTTCTGTTGTATATCCTGCGGCACTCTCCGGTCTGGTTTTCCCAAGTCTATCTTCCGGCAGCTGGACTCCTCAGTGGCTTCCTTCTTGTGGCAATCTCGCCCGGCTAGATTCAGTAAGAAGAGTCTGCATAGGCCGTGGACGCAGGGGGGACTTGCCTGCCCTGACTTTCACGCCTACTACCTAGCAGCAATGCTCACCCATGCACATAACTAGCTGGTGTCGGATGATACCAATGCGTCAGTTGTTCTGGAGGCAGCGCACTTGGGATCCTTTGAGGCCCTTCGCAACGCTCTCTATAGGGGGTTGGGGGGCTCCCAGGTGCCTTTAACATTGGCTATGAAAGCGACTGTTAAGGCATAGTACAGGGTACTGATCAAACCTAATTTGTTGAAGGCCAGATGGTCCCCTAATACACCGCTTTGGTGTAATCCAAGACTGCGGGAGTTCCACTCTCTGCAGGACCCCGGTTTGTGGGCCGGCAAGGGCATCAGGTATTTGAAGTATATTTGCGATGAGCTAGGGTTATTTACTTTTGACAGGCTTAAAAATAAATTCCATCTCCCAAACTTTTTCTTTTTCAGATTCCTGCAGCTCCGCCATGCCTTTAATACACAGTTCGGGTCAGTCCAGCTTCGGCTGGAACCTGATGAATTGGAGACTCTCTTGGGTGAGGCAGATCTCTCCAATCCGTTATCCCAAATTTACCGAGCACTCCTGCCGTCCATCCAGGTTGGTATGGATGGTCTACGTGGTTTGTGGCAGGTAGAGGTGCAGGAGCTGGATAATGAAGACTGGGAGGATATGTGGGACTATCCATTCCAATAGGTGGTTGCTACCAGGGACAAATTAATCCAATTCAAAATCCTCCACAGGATATACTACACGCCCCAGCGCCTGTATTGCATATACCCGGCCTTGTCGGCCGGCTGCTGGAGGTGCTCTGGCACCCCAGCGGACTTCAAGCATATATTCTGGGATTGCCCACAGATTCAGGACTTTTGGCGGGAGGTAACTCAATTTATCCACAGCCTAACCACCATCCCTATTCCCCTGACAATTAGTGTCTGCCTCCTTGGCCTGGTGGAGCAGCTGGCGTTTGCCAAGGCAACACGTACTCTAATAGGTATCCTTCTTTTCTATGCGAGAAAAGCCATAAAGCCAAGTCTATAAAGCGACGTATCTGTCTCGAGGATGCCCCAACATCCCACATAGGTGAATGGAGGGGAAGCATAGACAATAGTATATATTCCCAAATGCTCCCGTAGCTTTCAATCCCAATGTTAAGGAATGGGATGAGATTATTCCAGAAATAATACCTCCTTTTTTAGTCCTAACACGGGTGACCTGAGAGATGTTTAGTTTGTGTTTAGTTAGACACATTTAGCTTTAAGGTGTGATATTTTTCATTTTTTCTTTGTTGTGCACGTAGCTACGTGCAATGCCTGGCCGGGGTATGCCCCTATGGCCCTGTTTTGTAACTCAACACAAAAATGGTTTAATAAAAATAATTTTGAAAATAACTTAATTTTTCTGGTCGCAGTGTTGTACGGGACTGCGTACGAAACAACATTTGTGTGACCGTGTGTATGCAAGACAAGTTTGAGCAAACAATCGGTCGGCAAAAAATCCACGGTTTTGTTGTCAGAATGTCCGATCGTGTGTACGCGGCATTACAGTTTTTTGTGTTCTAAACCAGTTGTATAAAGCCGCTGTGTGCAGCATTCCAGCATCTCAGGGTGACCAGAGGTCACATAGGTCTGTGCTGGCCATGTGGATTTACAGCACTGAGACTCAAGGCCAGGACAAGGGGTGGGCAAAAGGGTAGCTGCCATGGGTGCTGTGGTATCATCTGAGGTAGGGGAGGGCTGCATGGAGAGTTCATACCTACAAGCTGGCAGGAGTAGCGACAGCAGCTTCAGAGTACCAAACATATGTTCTGGAGATGAGAGTATTTGTGCTAGGAGGAGGTTTGGGAGGGATATGTGCTAGGAGGGGGATTTTTACTGGGAGAAGGAAATTCAGGGGCTGCAGTGATTTACGATTTATGTTAGGAGGCAAAGTTTGGGGTATAGGGATAGATGATTTGTACTAGGTGGGGGGGTTTGCGTAAGGAAGGAGAATGGGGGGGGGGCTGGGGGGGTTGTCCTTATAGGGGGAATTTTTGGGAGTGAGAGGATTTGAGCTGGGAGGGGAGTTGGTGGAGGCAAATAACTGATTGGTTGAGGATTTGTTGCAGGCTGGTTGGTAAGTTGAGCTGGAATTTTTTTGTTGTTGTTGTTTGACATGCGTCGTCACTCTGCACAAGTTTGATGAGGCGCACTCCGTGAAAAAGGCATCTTTAATTGTAGAAAATATAAATAAATATAAATAAAATAAAATCCAGTGTACAGCAGTCAAATCTAATGGAGAAACAGGGGCGAAAAGCTAACACGTTTCACATCAATCGATGCTTAGTCATAGCTAAATGAACAGGACACAAGTGTGTGTAGAAGAGGAAAAAGTGAAAAACAGGCTACCAATCAAAACCTGCGCTCTATTTTCTTGTCGTGATTCTCGGCAGTGTTTTCCTGCCGAGAAACCCGAGCGTCTGTCTACTTACCTGTGGCCGTGGAAACCCGCGCATGCTCAAAATGACTGACGCATGCGCGGTAGCTTCCAAGGGCATTGTAGGGTGCATCAAGTTTGCAGCGACAGCATCGAATGTGACGAGCGCATGCTCGTCGTACGCAATGACGTCACAGCGTTCTTGCCAATCAAAAGAACAGCGGTGTCTGTCAGGAAAAACAACAACAGAGGAAAAAGCTCAAAAAAGGAAAAAGAAAAAAAAGTAATGAAAAAATTGCAGGATCAAAAAGACCCAACAGAGTACATATTCATTTGAAAAAGACAAAGGGCCAGATTCACAGAGCGATTACGCCTGCGTAACAGGAGATGCGCGGCGTAAATGTGCGCGTGCGTTTCGATGCACGGCATCCCCAAAACGAGATACGCAAGAAATCTACTTTTTTTTGTCCAGCGTAATTTCGTTAGACAGGCGCATCCGTCCGCACAAAACTGCGCTAGACAGACCATTGATTTTCTAGTCAAATATGCTAATGAGGGACTTACGGGGATCCACAAAAGAACGTTGGGGCTACGCAGTGTGCGCAACAGCAAAATGTCCTGTCTAAAATTAGACCATATAAAAGCTGGTCTAAAAAGAGAAAAATCGTCTACATGTCAGATAAAGCAACACTGTTAGTGAGGAGCTCAGCAGTCACACGTGTTGCACAACAATCTGTATGCCAACATGCCAGGGGCATCGTTGCGCATAGCTATACTACTGACTTTAGATGAGCAAAGAAGGAGGAGGGCACGGAGGATGGCACGGGAGAGGATATACCGCACACGCATAGACCTCTTTGGCACGAGTGATTCTGAGGTGTATCGCATCTTCAGATTCACCCCTCATGCCATCCTGGAATTAACCACAACCTTGCAGGAGGACATCACCAGCCGAACACACCGTTCACATGCAGTGCAGCCACTGGTCAAGGTCATGGCAACACTCCATTTCCTTGCCAGTGGCTCTTTTCAGCGTACAAGTGGAGTGGTGGCTGGGATGTCACAATCCTCCATGAGCAGATGTGTGCACCAGGTTGTCCCTGCAATCCTCAGACGCATGGCCAACCAAATCATCAAACCCACCACTGAGGACCTGCGGCTGAAGGCAATGACAGATTTCTACATAATTGCCAGATTCCCACGCACCGTGGGGGCCATTGATTGCACACATGTGGCACTCCAGCCCCCCCAGGAGACAGAGCACATATACCGCAATCGGAAGCATTGGCATTCCATCAACGTACAGGTGATAGTCGATGCCCAAGGCCTCATATGGCACGTCCGTGCCAAACACCCAGGGTCCAGCCATGACAGCTACATATACAATCAGAGCCCCATCCGATTGGAATTCGAACAGAACGTGTATGGGGACACCTGTCTGGTTGGTGAGTGGCATGGGTGGCAGGCATGACTGTCCCCCCCCATGATGCACACATCACAAGGGGCACATGCATGACTAACATCCTCCTGTCTTTTCCCTTACAGGCGACTCTGCATATCCACTGGGACCCCATCTCATGACTCCTTTCCGGAACCCCCAAACCCCAGGAGAAGAAAGATACAATCAAGCCCACGCCCAAACACGTGCAGTGGTGGAGCGCACCTTTGGCCTCCTGAAGTCACGTTTCCGATGCCTGGATAAGTCTGGGGGTACCCTCTTGTATTCCCCAAACTTTGTGTGCCATATCATCGGTGCCTGTTGCCTGCTGCACAACTTCGCAGTGAGAAAGGGCCTGCAGATTGACCTACGTGATGACCTGACCCCCCCAACCAGACAATCCCCCCCTAACCGATGTTACCCAGTCTTCTGAGGGAAGAGCAGCCAGGAGACAGCTCACATTGGGCATCTTTGCACGTTAAACACACACATTAATCATGGCACAATGAGAATGCATGCATGCACACCACTGTGGTCCCTAGCACACACACCCCACATCCTCATCAAATTGGATTGGCACCAGTCCACCATGCAGGACTTGTGAGCAGCAACGCCACGCCAAGGCTCCAATTATGTCACTGTACATTCATACACCATTCACACGGACCTGGGGATCACTTCTCCCTGGTCCTGGGGAACCCTTCTCCACCAAAATTGAGGGTGACAGGGGGGCGTGGCCGGGATGTGAACAAGAGCAGACGTGTGCAGGCAGAGCTCCGCTCCTTCTCTTATCCTTACCTGATTTCAGCGCGGATTCCTCCTTTCAGCGTCCGACCTTCAGACACCCTGGGGCGGAAGAAGACATCCAGCACCCCGAGGCCACCTCCGCTGTCTCCGGGTAAGCTCCGTTCGTCCTCGGTGTCCAGGGACGGGTCCTCCGCGGCCATCTTGCCCACGAGACTCCCAGCAGGGAATATGTCAGCCGGCTCCATGGCTTCCCCTAATCCACCTGCATCCCTTGCCTCCTCGCATGCGGAGCTCCTGGCGGCCATCAAGGAGGGTCGGGACTCGGTGATGGTCAAGATAGATCACCTCGTTGCCGATGTCAGCTTGATCCGGCATGACATGGACAAATTTAGGGCCCGGTTTACCGAGGCGGAGGGCCGCATCTCTCAGCTGGAAGATTCCACCAGGGCTGATTCCAGGGACCTTCATGCCTTACAGCTGCAGGTTAAAGCCCTGCAAGAGAAATCAATAGACACCGAAAATAGGCTCAGGAGAAACAACATAAGGGTCCTGGGCCTCCCTGAAAAGGCAGAGGGCCTCAGGCCTGCAGAATTTACAGAGGCCTTCCTGATCTCCCTCCTGGATCTGCCTGCGATGCCGCCTACATTCGTGGTGGAAAGGGCCCACAGAGTCCCCCTCAAACCACCGATCCCGGGGGCTCCACCTCGACCCTTCCTGTTGCGCCTGCTAAATTACAGGGACAGGGACCGGATTCTGGCTGCTGCCAGGGAAAAACGGGACCTCCTCTACAATGGTACCAGGATCATGCTGTTCCCAGACTACTCCCCGGAGGTTCAACATCGCCGCAGATCCTTTACAGAGGTACGGAGACGCCTGAGGGACCAAGGCCTCAAGTTTAGCCTACTCTACCCCAGCAAGCTCAGGGTGATCGATGGAGACCGCACGCGCTTCTTCATGGACCCTGAGGCAGCGATGTCGTGGCTGGATGGTCGCTGAGGGGCCGCATTCCGTTCACCCCCGTGCCTCTACTACCTCCCGTCCCCCTGGTGATCTAGAAGGGACCCCGCTGCTATGGTGAGATGTTCCTGTTTTGTCAAGAATTTTTGTTTTTAACCTTTTGTTTTTATTTTTATCTCTCCCCCCCCCCCCTTCATTTTTCCGGTAAATGGTACTGTATTCTTGCCATCCCAAGCTGGCCCTTTTTCAATATGGCCGCGGTGTGCCTTTACCCCCCCGGGCCCTACCACTAACTGATGCGAGGTGGTTGTCATGTCCTCACGGGGTCATCCTGAGCTTGGAGACCCGGAACTACTCAACCCTCCTTTGATTTGACTCTCTGATTTGTTTTATTGGGGAATCCAGCCCAACTGTACCAAGAGGAGTTTTGATGCTCAATGCCTGATACGAGATACACACGACTTTGGTCTACTGACGTAGCAGCACACCAGGACTGCTACACCTGCCCCCCCCCCCTCGTCCTCCCCCCTTCTTTGTTGTACCCCCACCTTTTTTTTTTCTACTTGGACTCCGGACCCTGACCAAGTGGTCATTTGATAACCGCTGTCGTCCGGCTGTAGTAGCAGGTGACCTGGCGCCTGCCGTGTAGGGCCCCTAGTTCCGGGGCTCATTTACACTATGTTCTGTTTTCTGTTTGGGAAAAGAACTATTCCCACCCCCCTGACCGTTGTTGGAGGGATGGGACATAGTAGGATAGGCACCTGGTGCCTGGGAAGTTTGTTTCTTTGTATGTTTGCTATGTTTTTTTTGTTCACTGTTTTTTTCTGTTCTCTAGCTGCTATATGCTCAGGTGCTATCAATATGCAATGCAATGTGCTCGGTTTCTTGCTGCTCCTGGGGTGCTCCCGGGTGTATCTACATAAATATCCTTCCATTCCCTTACCTCCCTTGCCTGATGGCTGACCGCTCATTTGACTCCTTTGCCATTCTTTCCTGGAATGTCAGAGGCCTTAATTCTAAGTTCAAACATGCCCTTCTCTTTCAATATCTGAAGTCCCACTCTCCCCAGCTTGTTCTCCTCCAGGAGACTCACCTCATGGGCAGCAAGGTCCTGACTCTTAAGAAGCCGTGGATTCAGCGTGCTATACATGCCACATATTCTACATATGCTAGGGGTGTATCAATCCTAATCCACAAAAACTTTCCATGTGTGATAGAAGAGGTCCGCACGGACCCCCTGGGTAAATATGTGATATTAATTTTCACGCTTTAGGCACAGAAGTATATTGTTGTCAACCTGTACATCCCCCCCCCTTTTTCACCTGCTCTGTTATATGACGTGCTTGAGAAGGTTGCACCCTTCTGCCCAGGAAAAGTGTTGGTAATGGGTGATTTTAATGCCATCTTGTCACCTGACCTGGATAGGCCTGCGCCGCCCAGGCATAGATGTATGGACCTGCTGACCTGGGCTCAGGCAGTGGGTCTGGAGGAAGTTTGGAGGTGGAAGCACCCTGGTGTGCGGGCCTATTCTTGTTTTTCGACCTCGTACAAAACCGCATCCAGGATAGATTTGGCCTTCTCCAACCCCGCACTGTTAGCGGATGTGTTGGAGGCGGACTATCTCCCTAGCGGTCTGTCCGACCACAGCCCTTTAAGGGTGGTGCTCCGCTCGCTGGCAACGCGCAGTGCTGCGCTTTGGAGGCTGAGCGCGCAGTGGGTTACTCATCCTGAGGTTGCAGAGGTCTTGCCCCCCTTGCTAGCTGAATTTTGGGAGAATAATGAGGGTTCCACTCCCCTGGATAACGTCTGGGATACCTTTAAAGCATACACCAGAGGGCAGTACATTTCTTCCATTGCCAATGTCAAAAAGCAACTTTCAGCCAAGACACTGGAATTGGAACGTTCGGTCATAGAACATACTGATGCTTATAATAAAGACCCCACCTCGGATCAGTTTGATCGGATGATGGCAGCTCAGAGGGATTTGCATCTGCACTTAGCTGAGGTTACCCGCCTAGACATATACAAGGGCAAGCAGAGAGCCTTTGAACAGGGCGATCGCAATGGCCGCCTGTTGGCCATGATGGCCCAGCATGACCGGCCCCTTACAACGATTTCGACTCTGCGGACTCTGGGGGGCGGGATCGTGTCCTCCCCCCCGGACATCCTTCAGACTTTTAGTGAATTCTATAAGTCGCTGTATTCCTCTAGCCTCTCCGCGGACTTCCGGCCGGAGACGCTGAATGATCTGCTAGATCCATTGGCACTTGGCTGGCTCTCCGACCAAGAGAGAGAAGCCTTAGTGCAACCATTCACGGCCTTGGAGGTACAGGGGGCCATCCAATCCTTCCCGTCGGGCAAGGCGCCTGGCTCGGACGGTCTCCCACTAGACTTCTATAGAGCCCACTCCGGACTCCTAGCCCCCTTGTTGGCACGGCTCTACACTGCGTGTTTGACGGATGGCAGCCTACCTGCCTCCATGTACCATGCCTACCTAACGCTTATATACAAGCCCCCCAAGGACCCCTCTTCCTGTGCCTCATACCGTCCCATAGCACTCCTTAACTCAGACTTTAAAATACTAACTAAGCTCCTTGCCCTTCGGTTATACCCCATGTTACCCTCAGTGATAGACCCAGACCAAACGGGTTTTATGCCCCGGAGGTCCACAGATGTCAATCTTAGGAGACTTTTTACCAATATCAATACTCAGCATCTTAATGTGGGAACGCGAGCAGTGGCCTCATTGGATGTCGAAAAGGCCTTCGACACTGTGGAGTGGCCCTTTCTGTGGGAGACTCTGCGCAGGATGGGCTTCCCACTGCTATTTATCAAGTGGCTTCAGGTGATTTACAGGGCCCCCACTTCCTCAGTACGGCTGGGGGGGGGGGCTGTCAGACTTTCCAGGGGGACGCGGCAGGGTTGCCCTCTCTCTCCGGCTTTGTTTGCCCTTGCCATTGAGCCGGTGGCGGAGGCTCTCCGCACATCACCACATATCAAGGGTCTCCGAGTGCGTCTGCTGGAGGAGAGGGTGGCCCTGTATGCGGACGACATGCTTCTCTTTCTTAATGATGCGGGCCCCTCGCTGCGGGGTGCACTGACCGTCTTGGACACGTTTGCCTCGGTCACTGGACTGAGGGTGAATTGGTCCAAGTCCCTTCTCTTCCCTATAGATCAGGCGGCTAGGTCCACCACCCCTCCCGACAGTCCCCTTAGCTGGGTCACCACCTTTAAGTATCTGGGGGTAACCATCTCTGCCTCGGCGACCGAATACATTTCGCAAAACTTGTCCCCGGTGCTGCTATGCTAGAGGCCCAATCCAGGCTTAAAGCCTGGAGCAACCTCCCCCTGTCTGTTTGGGGAAGGGTGAACCTAATTAAGATGAAGATTGTCCCTAAACTTATTTACCTTTTCCGCCACTCCCCGCAGTGGGTGCCCAAGTCCTTTTTCAAAAAGCTGAATCAAATTTTTTCCTCCTTTATTTGGGGTCCCTCCCCACCCAGATACAAGCTGACAACCTTGATGAGACCGCGGACGCAGGGTGGTATGGCTTTCCCTTACTGCTACAAATACTACCTTGCCACGCAGTTGGTGAATGCGGCATGGTGGCTGCGGCCAGATGGGATGAACACCTCCACTGCACTGGAGGCCTCGGTGGTCGGTTCACTGGAGGCCCTCCGGCTCCTGCTCTATCGGGGCCCTCGCGCCCCGTATCCCCTGACCCCCTCCATGCGCACCACCCTGCGGGCGTGGCGGACTGGTCTGGCCATTGAAAAATGTAAACCCACCGAAATATCCCCGAACGCCCCTATCTGGATCAACCCTACCTTATCACACTTTTATAAGCTCTCAGACCCCATTGCCTGGTCTAGGTATGGCATTAAGCTTGTTTCGCACATAGTCTCCCAAAACGCTCTGATACCATTCTCGGACCTCTCCTCCATGTTCAACTTACCCCAGCACTACGCTTTTAGATACCACCAGCTGTCACATGCCTTCGCGGCTCAGTTCCCCTTGTCGTCCTGCATTGTGGCCCAGTCGGAGTTGGAGAGAACACTAAAGTTTAATTGTGACGCAAAACCCACATCGCACTTGTACTCGTACCTGATCTTTGTGTCTCTCCCCCCTCTGGATGGGCTGCGGTCCAGATGGCAGGGGGATATCCCCACGCTAGATACGGACGACTGGGACGAGGTCTGGGATCTCCCTTTCTGCTCACTTGTCTCCATTCGAGACAGGATGGTGCAATACAAGATAGTTCACAGAGCTTACTTCACTCCATACAGGCTCCACAAGATGAACCCGGCGCATTCTCCGGAGTGTTGGAGATGCAGGGCATCACCAGGTGACTTCTCCCACATTTTCTGGCAGTGCCCCGAGGTTCAGCGGTACTGGGTAATGGTGCTAGAAGTGATCAATGCAGTCGCAGCGACCCAGTTGCCGGTAGCGATGGAGGTGTGCCTCCTGGGAATAATTGAGAACATCGTCCCAACCTCCACGGGGCGCACGTTGGTCAGTCTGTTGCTTTTCTATGCACGCAAGAATATTGCCATGCATTGGAAAAAACCTTCACCCCCTTCTCTGATGCAGTGGAGGCGTCTGGTGAATGCCAGCCTTCCCCTGTACAGGGACACATACATCAACCGTGGCTGTCCACTGAAATATGACAAGGTTTGGCGTGCATGGCTGGCAGAGTCTAGTACTGCTGGCTAAATACATATGGCTTGAGTTGGCAACCACTGCCATGGTCCTGGTGAGCGGTCCCATAGAGCTGCCCTAGAGGCACCTTGCGGCCGATACAGTGAGGAGAACTGGTACACCCCCACCCTGCCGCATCCTGGTCCATGCACATTGCTACAGATGTTTATTAAATCAGATGTGTTGCTGTATGTTGTACGCACTTGAGTACTGTATGTCGTTGTTGTTGAGTTGTTTCTTTCTCTTGTATGTTGTGAAATACCTTAATAAAAAGAACTTTAAAAAAAAAAATTGAGGGTGACACCCCTTTTCTGGCAGGAATGTCACCCCCACATTCAAACAGCATTCACAACCCAAAAATAAAATAAAAAGATTACCAGCAAAAAAAAAAAGCCCCAAAAAAAGGGGAAAACAAATTAGTGCCCTTGACGTGAGCCACGCCTGGGGCGCCCCCGGCCCCGGCTCCTCAGGGGAGACTCATGGGGAGGGGGGTAAACCGGGGAAGGAGGAGCAGCCCCTTGTCTCTGCCCACCTGGCGGCCTGCCCTCCAAGGCCACGGCTATTCTGTCCAGGGCAGCACCTAGTGTTGCCATGTTGGCCTGGATAGCCTGGGTGAGGGCCCTCACATCCTGCCCAACGCCTGCTGATGTAGTCTGCAGGTCGTTAAGGCAGTTTGTGAAAGCCCGGGAGTGGCAGTCCAGGTTCCCAAGCGTATCCTTGATGGAGGACAGGCTCTCCTCCATCCGCACCAATGTCTGGCTGACCTGTCCCAGATGGCGGTCTGGAGGAACTGGTCCCTTTTCAGAGTGGCGGGCAGGAGATTGGCCACCCCCCTGGTCTTCTGGGTCGCCTTCCTGCCTCCAGCTGTTGCTTGTGGCCGGGGAGAAGGGGAGGCCCTTGGGAGGGGAGCCATGTTGGGGGAGGAGGGGGGGCTCCCCCTTAGGGAGGGCTGGCTGCTGCCAGCCAGAGGGGAACAGTCCTCCAAGAACAATAGGCCAGTGCCTGACATAGACTCCACCTCCTCCTCTTCAACCTCCTCCGCGGACTCCGGCCTTGTCGGGGGGGCCTCATTAGGCTGCTGTCCTGGGGATGGTGCAGTCAGGCCAGATGGCCCAGCAAACTCCTGCACATCTGTGGATGACACAAAACATTCACAGGTTGGAGGATCCACACACTTGCCACATATTCCCTTTCACGCCCTCCCCCACACATGCTACACACCTGATAGGGCAAAAAAACCTTACCTGGCATCACACCTTCATGACTTGAGTCATAGCCAGGCAGGCCCTCCACTTCTTGCCTATGAAAGGTCTGGGCCACCGCACGCTCCTCCGCTGTCAGCCTAACAGGGCATGGTGGGCCCCCTCCTGTGCCCCTGGCATGGGCAAGCATTCTGGCCAGCTTCTTTTTGACCAGACGCCGGAGGTCATTTATATTTTTCTCAATCTCCGACCGTGTCCGTGTCTCCCCCTCCCCCGCTGAATTCACCTGGTCAGTGATCATGTCCAAAATCTCTCTCCTCCTGGCCGGGGTGGTGTTGGCACTGTCCGGGCCGTGGAGGAAACGCCCATAATCGGAAATGGCCTGGGCAAGAATTTGTTTCTCCCTCAAAGAAAAATTTAATTTTCTCTTCCTCTCAGTCATACTGAAAAAAAAACACTCCCAGTCAACAAAAAACACTCACGAGCACGACCAATCAAGCAAGAAAACAAACAAACAGAAAAATATCAAACAAAAACTCTCACCAACACTCAGCAAAAAGCAGTCACAAAAACAAACAGGAACAATCAAGCAAGAAAACAAACAAACAGAAAAATATCAAACAAAATATCTCACAAACACTTAGCAAAAAACATTTTCAAATATCTTCTAACAAATACAAGATCACACAGTACACAAATCTGACAAATACAAATCACAACGCAACTAACAACGGAACAAAAGCACCTTGCTGTATAGGGAGGGATACAAAGGGATGTACTTTTGCAATGGAAGTGCGTTTTGTGTGTGTCTATTTATGCTGTCTGCGTAGTTCATGATTTTGCCCTAGTCCATTTCCAATTTCACTGATTGCGCCGTTCCCGAGTTGTGAGCATGCGCACAGAGGTGCTGACATGGTCTGCTTCAAGCGCGCATGCGCGAGCCGGCCGGCCCTTCATTTGCATGGGGTCACGGCTCATTTCAATGTAACACGCCCACGTCCTTCCCAATTTGTATTACTCCGCCTTGCGCCTCAGAAATAACGTTGCGCAGGCGCTATTTTCTGCGTAAAAGCGACGAGAATAGGGTGATTGCGCGGCTACATTGCGCAAGTTTAACGTAAAGGGGGTGCGCTACGCCGGTCCAATAATGCGCAGATGTACCTCAATCTGGCCCAAAGTTCTTTGTAGAAATATATCCACTACATGGTGCACTCAAAAAGATGGGGTAAATCAAAATAAAACAAGACATAATAAATATCAAATACACACAATGATTTGTGACCGAACATTGAAGGCCATTAATAAGCATTGAATAATATAATGCACAATCAAAGAATTCACAGTATTCATGAATCTAAACTTAAATCACCAAAAAAAAATTTAAGAAAAATATGATATATAGTTATAATTTTCCTAAATTGGACAATATTGTTGTAATTTCCCGTTTGGGTACTAAATCCTATATATATATATATTATATATATATATATATATATATATATATATATATATATATACAGTGCAGAAAATAAGTATTTGAACACCCTGCTATTTTGCAAGTTCTCCCACTTGGAAATCATGGAGGGGTCTGAAATTGTCATCGTAGGTGCATGTCCACTGTGAGAGACATAATCAAAAATAAAAAAATCATACATTGTGATTTCTGGAATTTTTAACTATTTATTTGTATGATACAGCTGCAAATAAGTATTTGAACACCTGAGAAAATCAATGTTAATATTTGGTACAGTAGCCTTTGTTTGCAATTACAGAGGTCAAACGTTTCTTGTAGTTTTTCACCAGGTTTGCACACACTGGAGGAGGGATTTTGGCCCACTCCTCCACACAGATCTTCTCTAGATCAGTCAGGTTTCTGGGCTGTCGCTGAGAAACACAGAGTTTGAGCTCCCTCCAAAGATTCTCTATTGGGTTTAGGTCTGGAGACTGGCTAGGCCACGCCAGAACCTTGATATGCTTCTTACAGAGCCACTCCTTGGTTATCCTGGCTGTGTGCTTCGGGTCATTGTCATGTTGGAAGACCCAGCCTCGACCCATCCTCAAAGCTCTAACTGAGGGAAGGAGGTTGTTGCCCAAAATCTCACAATACATGGCCCCGGTCATCCTCTCCTTAATACAGTGCAGTCGCCCTGTCCCATGTGCAGAAAAACACCCCCAAAGCATGATGCTACCACCTCCATGCTTCACAGTAGGGATGGTGTTCTTGGGATGGTACTCATCATTCTTCTTCCTCCAAACACGGTTAGTGGAATTATGACCAAAAAGTTCTATTTTGGTCTTATCTGACCACATGACTTTCTCCCATGACTCCTCTGGATCATCCAAATGGTCATTGGCAAACTTAAGACGGGCCTTGACATGTGCTGGTTTAAGCAGGGGAACCTTCTGTGCCATGCATGATTTCAAACCATGACGTCTTAGTGTATTACCAACAGTAACCTTGGAAACGGTGGTCCCAGCTCTTTTCAGGTCATTGACCAGCTCCTCCCGTGTAGTCCTGGGCTGATTTCTCACCTTTCTTTGGATCATTGAGACCCCACGAGGTGAGATTTTGCATGGAGCCCCAGTCCGAGGGAGATTGACAGTCATGTTTAGCTTCTTCCATTTTCTAATGATTGCTCCAACAGTGGACCTTTTTTCACCAAGCTGCTTGGCAAATTCCCCCGTAGCCCTTTCCAGCCTTGTGGAGGTGTACAATTTTGTCTCTAGTGTCTTTGGACAGCTCTTTGGTCTTGGCCATGTTAGTAGTTGGATTCTTACTGATTGTATGGGGTGGACAGGTGTCTTTATGCAGCTAATGACCTCAAACAGGTGCATCTAATTTAGGATAATAAATGGAGTGGAGGTGGACATTTTAAATGCAGACTAACAGGTCTTTGAGGGTCAGAATTCTAGCTGATAGACAGGTGTTCAAATACTTATTTGCAGCTGTATCATACAAATAAATAGTTAAAAAATCATAAATTGTGATTTCTGTTATTTTTTTTTGGATTATGTCTCTCACAGTGGACATGCACCTACGATGACAATTTCAGACCCCTCCATGATTTCCAAGTGGGAGAACATGCAAAATAGCAGGGTGTTCAAATACTTATTTTCTGCACTGTATATATATATATATATATATATATATATATATATATATATATATATATATATATATATATATATATATATACACATACACAGTATATACACTTGTATGATATGTATCCTAACAATGCAAAAAAAAAAGAAGATTTATAGCAGCCAGGGGAAGAAAATCATGGTGGGTGCTGCATGAGTGCAGTCGGAACTGGGGAGCTTCAGTTCATTGAGGGAACTATGAATGCCAACATTTACTGTGACAGCAGAGCATGATCCCCTCCCTTTGGAGACTGGGCCGCAGGGCAGTATTCCAATATGATAATGACCCCAAGCACACCTTCAAGATAACCACTGCATTGCTAAAGAAGCTGAGGGTAAAGGTGATGGATTAGCCAAGCATGTCTCCAGACACCTATTGAGGATCTATGGGGCATCCTTAAATGGAAGGTGGAGGAGCGCAAGGTCTTCAACATCCACAAGCTCTGTGATGTCATCATGGAGGAGTGAAAGAGGACTCCAGTGGCAACCTGTGACGGTCTGGTGAACTCCATGCATAAGCGGGTTAAGGCAGTGCTGAAAAATAATGGTGGCCACACAAAATGACACTTTGGACCAAATTTTGACATTTTCACTTAGGGGGTATACTCACTTTTGTTACCAGCGGTTTAGACATTAATGGCTGTGGGTTGAGTTATTTGGAGGGGACAGCAAGCTGTACACTAACTACTTTACATTGTAGCAAGTGCAATTTCTTCCGTGTTGTCACATGAAAAGATTATTAGTTCCGGAAACATGCTTGTAATCCAAAGCACTTGTATATCAAAGCAAATTTCCCCATAAGAAATAATGGAACATACTTAGATATAACTGTTTTAATCATCAAACCATGTGAGTTTCTAAATGTTGTACCTTCATTAAATGTAACTGTATTACTACACTTAGAGGCACCTCTCTTCTCTTTTATACTCAGTTGTGAAACAACGCTACTCTTATATTAAGACATTGCTTGTATATAAAGTCAAAATTTATGACAAAATGTTGCCTGTCTTGCAAAATGCTCTCAAACCAAGGTGTTACTGTATAATATTATATTTACAAAAATGTGAAGGATGTACTTACTTTTGTGAGATACTGTATATCAACAGACAAATCTGGGAGTTGGAAATAGGCACCCATCTGAGCAACAATAGTACTCCTCTTAAACATACATATATATGAAGTCTTAATTTCAGTGACATTAAGTGACTGAGTGTGATCAGTGAAAAAGATATAAATCAGAACGAAGCAGTCCTCTATTGTGACCACACACAAACAACAGTCCAAAAGTGTAGAAAAAACTGCAAGGTTAAAATGAAGAGTCCCACATGACATGTATGATATCACCGATTTGAGTTATTTTTACCAAATAAATGTAGCAGAATACACGTTGTCCTAAATTTATGAAGAAAGATTTATTTGCAAAATTTTATAACAAAATAAAAATGCACGGGTGAGTTGCTTTCTAAATTTCAGTCTTTATTTAGCAAAAAATAAAATAAAAGCCCAGGGGTGATTAACCCCCTTAGCGGTATCCCCGAGCGTGACTCGGGGTGGATTTTCTATGCTAAAATCGGTAACCCCGAGTCACGCTCGGGGTAGATATGCAGCGTTTGCAGCGCGTGCTGGCTTACCTTTTTCCAGGCAGGGTACTGTACTTACCTTGTCTCTGGATCCAGCGATGCATCCACGCTGTGTGAGCGAGTGGCGTCCTCCATTCGATTCACACAGTGCCCGCACGCCGCCGATCTCCGTTCCCTGCGACGTTACAACGCACGGGGGCGGAGACCGGCGGCAAATTCAAAAATGTAAACAAACACATTACATACAGTATACTGTAATCTTATAGATCACAGTACTGTATGTAAAAAATACACACACCCCTTGTCCCTAGTGGTCTGCCCTGTGTCCTACATGTACTTTTATATAATAAAAACATTTTTTTTGTGCCTGAAAACTGGAGATTGTCCATAGCAACCAAAAGTATCCCTTTATGTCAAAAATTATTTTAGAGCAGCTAGAAAACAGCGATAATAAATTATAATCACTTGCAGAATTGAGCGATAGCAATTTGTGGGGAAATCCGTCATAAAAAAATAAAAGTAATGACAGCGACAATTCTGCAACTGAGCAAATTTCAGCGATTTGGAGTTGATTACATTATTGAATAATTTTTATTATTACATTATCATTTGTTATAATTATTTATAGTTATTTATTATATTATAATTTTATGATTTTGTGTTTCAAACGTTATCATACCCGGGATGTCTACTAGACTCGTGTTTGGACAGATTTAAGTGAGTTATTCCTAAGAATTACAGGCCTACAGTAAAAAATGCCAAATTTTCATGCAAAATAATTGTACCGCTTTTGGTACGTAATGCTAGACAGAATCATACCGCCAGGGAGGTTAAATA
This sequence comes from Rana kukunoris, assembly GCA_029574335.1. NCBI lineage: Eukaryota > Metazoa > Chordata > Amphibia > Anura > Ranidae > Rana > Rana kukunoris. Next base: position 134,676,772 of record CM056056.1, on the reverse strand, counting down.
CCACCAAAATAAAGCTCCATCTGTGTGAATTTTTTTTTCTTTTTAATTCATTTGGGTACAGTGTTGCATGATCGTGCAATTGTCATTCTAAGTGTGACAGTGCTCTACTAATACTGACCCCCGAATCTCCTAATTAGTGGATTACCTTACAAATGACTAGGTGAGCATGCATATGTAGTTGAACCCACAATCAATCCATATGTTTTTAAAAACGGCATTTAAAATGATCGTGTGTGGGCTTCACATCGTTTTTCATCTTCTGAAAAATGACCAAAAAAAAATAAATTCGAGCATGCTGCATTTTTTAACGTCGTTTTAAAAAATGTTTTTTGGGTTGTAAAAAATGATCGTGTGTGGGCTAAAACGACGTTAAAAACTATGTTTTTAAACCCACGCATGCTCAGAAGCAAGTTATGAGATGGGAGCTTGAATGGAACTTCCCCTTTAGAGTGCCGTGGTACGTGTTGTACGTCACCGTGCTTTGCTCATCATTTTTTTTAAACGATGGTGTGTGGGCAACATCGTTTCTAATGATGAAGTTGGAAAAACAGTTTTTTCTACATGCTGAAAAACGTCATTTTTTTCCATGCCGAAAAGTGATCGTGTGTACGCAGCATAAGAGTTGTGACTTCCATCTTTCTCAAAAGGTGCTCAATACTACCCCTGAGTAGCTGATACCTAAAATATACTATCAATCTCAGAAGCGTGTAGTTATGTTCTAGTGCCAATAGCGGCACTGCTGTTAAGGTTTTTTTTTTTATACGGTTTGTTTTAATGTGATGCATGTGGATCGAGCCTGGGTATGTCCGATAGGCTCTGTCTTGTATCTGAATTTGAAATCCAATAAAATAAAAAAAATAAAAAAGAAGTAGCAGCACAACAGCGCTGAATGCTTAAAAATGGCCTGGGCAGGGAGGGGAGTGAAAATGCCCTGTACTGAAGTAGTTAATACATTCCCTGCATTTGTGTAAAAAAACAGCATGCACTGGTCCATTACATCAAGTGGGGGCGGAGCCACAAGTAGACATAGCTAGGTGGCACTGCCCCTTATCTATACAAGAACTGTCAAACGGCAAAGGAGGTATTTGGCGGCCAGCTGTGATTTATTTATTTATTTTGGTACCGGCTGTCCCCGAGCATTGTGATCGACTATGGATTTACATTGCGAGACACTATTTTTTAATAGAGGAATTGTCAAAAGCTGTCTGTTTCTTTTTACTTTGTGACACTTTTTTTGTGAATGGGGGAGTATCTGGGGGCACCCTTCTTAAAGGGGGCTCCCAGATTTCAATAAGCCCCCTGCCCGAAGACCCCCACAAGCACCGGCCATGGTTGTGGGGGTGCTTTGGGGTGAGGGGGCAGAGCCCACTGACAACTGATGAGTCATCGGTAGTTAAGGACACAGTGGCCTGCTTCCCGGCCTGCTCCCTAGCAACCAGCTCAATGTGGCAAATTACCACTAAATCGAACAAATACCGCATGCAGTATTCAACTAGAACTTCTTAGTGATTTAAACACTTGCACAATTGTTGCCACATGCAGTATTTTAGCCATTATTTAAAGCTTAATAAAATTACCCCATAGACTCCTGCTGTTAAATAATTCCTGTGAGGTGTGCCTGAGCCATGCTGTGAGAGTTTATAAACGAACACAGTCTGGCTCAGGAACACGCTCGCACATGGCTTGCTGAGGTGGCACCCACTAGAACAGTGTTTTTCAACTCCAGTCCTCAAGGCACACCAACAGGTCAAGTTTTCAGGATTTCCCTCAGATGAAATGGCTGTGGTGATTACTAAGGCAGTGAAACTGATCAAATCACCTGTGCAAAATAATGGAAAGCCTGAAAAACATGACCTGCTGGTGTGCCTTGAGGACTGGAGTTGAAAAACACTGCACTAGAAGGATGAGGAGACAGCACAAGCGAGGGACTGAAAGAGGTAAGCCACCGCTCTGTGCGATATGTTTTTGCAGAACGGGCAAGCGTAACATCTTTTTTTTATTTTAATAATAAAAAATAAATAAAAAAAACAAGAGCAACACAAAAAAACTGCAACTTGGATTAAATCAGAATCACCTTTAATACTTTCCACAGAAATGTAAACAATGTACACATCCCAAATTCACCTTTGGGCCAACGGAAATCTATCCCGTGATGTAGGTTACTAGTTATGGATATAGTGTGAAAACAATAATTACAGATTCAATGTCAGACAGAAATATCTCAAATTTGGTTCATCAATAAAAAAAAAAAATAACTTAGAAAAGGTTTTGCAATGCATGGAGGAACCACACATTTCTAGAGTTAGAGAGACCCTAGTATTAAGATTTTGGATTAAACCACTGCCAGGTGTCTATTACCAACTGGTCCCAGTTAGAGAGATTTCACACCGCTCCCAGTCACAGTGAGTATAGAGATCTCCTTAACAGGGATAGAGACAACAAAAGCCTGAAAGAGGTTCTAATCCTCCTCTATAAAATACAACTATTTATTCCTGACTCTGTCCCTGCTGGGAAAAAAGAACGGGAAATGGCATAGACAGCACTAAAAACATGACTGTGGTTCTAGTTACACAGAACATTAGATACAGTCCACCTTCTTATTTTGTTATCATACTACGCCAGTTATAAATACCAGATGAACCATGACATCCAGCATACAGGTCAAAAAAATTCACATAATTTAGTACACAATATTAGAACGGGAAATGTTTCTGGCTGGTACAATTTTCAGAATTGTAAATTACACATCTGTCCAAAACATTTCTGTTCAATAAAAAAATTGATTGTGTACAATATAGACTGTACAAGAACAACTTTATGTTAGTGGCAGACACATTTCAGAATTACAGGTTTTACCGAATGATCAGGACCATCATACATAATATTAAATAGCAATGAACATGGCACGGGTAAATACCCATCATGTTAGTGTTAGACTTGTAGTCTAATAACACCTGTCCTTCCAATACTTACTAATCCAACCCATCATACAAAGTTTATATACTTACCTTCCAGAAGAAATTGTTGCCCCTGGCTTTCTCTGATGTTATCCAAGGGGCTCATAGGACTGCTCTAGTGGAGTCACCAGCTCAGCTTTGCACAGCGAAGCTCCCTCCTATATGCACAACCTACAACTGTGCCCACCTCACCAATGCTGTCTGTTTGGGATTGGTAAGTATTTGTGATGCTGCTGTGTATGATGATACTGTATTAGAAAAGCCAGTACGGGGGGGGGGGGGGGGGTTATCACATTACAAAGCGCGTAAGGCAATGATGAATCATAATGTATATGGTAAGCACAAGAAAGAAATAGAAACATGGTTTTATGTTTCTATAGCAGTTTCCTCACTGCTTTACAGCTCAGTTTTTGAAATATAATCTTATATACAAATAAAAATTATTCACAGATTTAAAAATCGGCTTGGCTGTACAGTTTCTATGGTATTACTGTATGTATGTCATGTGTACACATTTGGTGGAAACACCTTACCAGACATGTAAATACTCATTAGAAGTAACTGCACAGTTGCACAGTATTTTGGAAAATAATTTACCAAAATTTGTGAGTCATAAAACCGTTCAATAAATACTGAATAAGTGCAAGTGGAGTTAACTTAGCAGCCATGTTATTAATATCAAACAAAATGCTCATTAAAGTTCATAGAGATTCTTGGAACATTTAAAGTTCTCTTCAAATAAAACCAACAGAAACGTTTATAGCAGTTACTTTTACTGCCATCATTAAATATGCAATATATATGGTAAATATGTACAGATCTTTTGAGGAAGACCTAAACTCAAAGAAAACTGCCACCTCATACCCCATCATAATCAAATTAAAAGTGTATATTTTTCCCAAAAAACTAAAAATGTAATATATTATAGTGTATATTATACCATATGAGACCTTAGATGTAGTTGGGTTTCTATTTTGAGTGTTTTTCTTTTTATTTGAAACTGGTTATCCTGTAAATAACTCACTTCCTGCCCGTGGGTGGCTACCTGCCTTTTTTCATCTCCATTACATGGGGTTGATGGGATTAGTAGCTTACAAAAATAAGCTCTCTGTTAAGCCTGATTAAACGTTTACTAATACAGCTACCACATGTAAGGACTGGCAAGTTGTTTTATTTTGTTTTGGGGTTTAGCTATCCATCAAGTCAGGAAAGGTCATGAAAGCCCTGAAATACTTACCTGCAGTAGCAAAGTAATGCGACAAAATATCAAGGTACCAATCATATAATCTTTGCTTTAAAAAGTTCATATTAATAAAAAAATTATAATCATCTAGGTGGATACAGCATTGATCCGATACAGCTCTGCAGTGAGAACTGAGCAAACACTGCAAAATGCTCAGTTCTCCCCACTCCGCCCTGATCAGAGAGTTGGGAATGTCTGTCAGTGGCTCTCTGCCATCTCTTACAGCGCTCACTGGAGCGCTAGGCTGTAAAGAGGGTGGGAGGGGCTGGCTCAGGATCTCAGAAGATCACTGAGAGGATGAGCCAGGTGCCAGTCCAGGTATCTGGGTGGATCCTGATCATATGGTTGGTATCTTTCCTGAGACTTGACCAGCTGAGTGACATCAGGTCACAGGAGTGCAGATCGAACTGCACTCCTGTGATCCATAGGAGAAGTATGACCAAAAAAGCTTTGGCCATACCTCTCCTTTAAGGGAAGCCTCAGCCAAGCAGCAGCTCTACCTGAATTTTATTTCTTCCTTCAGCAGGGATCACATTCATCAATGTCTAGGCATTTGATAACATGAAAGATCTCAAAGAGCTTCCAAGTGGTTTGTGAATCCAAACCATTTTAGATCTCCTCTATTAGGGCTCGTTCACACGTGCATCGGTACCTTGTGTTTAAGCTGCATTTCTTAGGCTGGGTTCACACTACGATTTTCCCGTCCGTCAGCCGCATACGATTTATATGAAAAAACGTATGCGGCTGAAACGGATTGAACCGTACGTAAACGTATGCGTTTATAAAACGTATACGGTTTCAAAAGTGCGTACGGTTCCATCCGGTTTTGATTAAAAAACGCATACGTTTTTGGAATTAGTGTCATTTAATAAATAAAGATTTTCTTGTTTTGAAAATATGCATTGCGCAGACGAAAAACGCATACGGTTTATACGTATGGAACCGCACATATGTGCGTTTTCCATTGACTTTAATGTTAAAAAAAACTTATGCGTTTGCCATACGGTTTCAAAAACGGACTCAAAACCGTGGTCGAACACGGTTTTGTGTACTGTTAAAAAACGTTTTGCCAGCAAATCGTACGCACCCGGATGCATCTGAGTGCATACGATTTGCAATGCATTGTCTATGTATGCGTTTTCCCGTACGGGCCCGTACGTTTTCAAAACTGAAATCGTATGCGGCTGACGGACGGGAAAATCGTAGTGTGAACCCAGCCTAAAAGCCTTATAATTGTCCTTCAACACCTGCCATGAATATATTATAATGCAACCACAAAGTGCTGTTCACAGGGGAGCAGTAACGTTGCATTCTATTAAAAATTAGGCAGCATTTCCCCCCCTGGCTCCTACAAGGGCTCTTAGAACATTATTAGGCCTTCTTTGATATTATGCAAGGAAGGCCATACTAAAGTTGAAATCTCCCTCAGCTCCCACTCTGGAAGCACCTGGTCAATTTGGCTATTCCGCTCTACAAATACACTTATGAGTCAAGGGTCTGTCCTCAAAAATTCCTTAAGGTTTGGGACATCTGGTATGATTCCCCTTCCTCTAATGCCTCTCAGAATCCACTCTCTGATCGTTGAGTCCAGTAAGGTTGCTTGGTCGATGCATATTGTGGTTTTTATTTAATCTTGAGGGTTTCTCAACATTGTGAAGAATGGATGCGTTTGGTGAAAGGGGAAGACATTCTTAAGTTTATGGGAGATGCATTTATTGGGTGGCGAAGTTATATATGTACCATCTCAGCTCCCTATGGTGATTGGAGTGCCTTAGTTGTTATTTACATTGTTTATGCGTCACAGTACGCCCAAATGACTATGTTTTGTATACTTATAAGAAAACCTTAATAAAAAGAAGTTGGAAAAAAATAAAAAGCATGTCACTTATGAGCCATCGAAACTTGTCAGCCGCCTCCATTGATTTCAATGGTAATGCTCTGTACCCACACCTTAACAGCACCTATAGCATTTATGGCACATTACTGAAGCATTTATAAAGTGTTAACTGGGCACTGGGGAAGAGACAGTGGAGGTTCCTGTATCCCAGAATGCACTGGGAAATAGGAGAATTAGGACAGAGCAGCTCCAGTCACTTCCTCTTTGCACAGAGCAGCTGTGTGGTAACGCCATTTGCTTCTATGTGCAGAGAAAAGCACCAAGCCAGCCAGGAATACTGTCAGTGCCAGACAGGAGCAGAGGCACTGAGCATTACTGTCAGAGGCAAAGCTTTTTGTTTCAGCAAAGTTGAGCTGCACCAAGCCAAGTGTCAAAGAGATCAAAGTATATGAATCTATCTTTCAGAGAATTTACAAAAATGTCTGCTATCACACCACAATCTAACCACGTACACCATTACCTCTACATCACTTCCCCTTAGAAAAACAATACTTTCATGGCCATTTTTTCGAGCATTCTTGGAGCTTTTTCCTTGCTTCAAAAACACAACAAAAACATATCATAAACTCATTAATAAGCATTGCTTCATCCTTCATAATCAACACACGTGTGAATGAGCCCTGGAAGATATATTTACCAAATATACACAGATGTTCGGAATCTGAAAACCGCAACTTAAGCCTTGAAAAGTTTAAAGATATTTCTATTAACCATTTCAAAAGAGTTTAAAGTAAACTATGTTGAGCTTTAGTTCCTCTGATATCAATATTTTCTGAAGCAATTTGGTTAAGACTTTTATGCTTATCGTTTTAAGTGTTTGTGCAAGACCGTCCTTAAAGTATGTTAAAGTTCCAATCTTTCTATACTTCATTAAGTGCAGTAGTTCTTTTTAAGGAACACTTTGCAGCCAACACAGATGCATCATGCTTCCAAGTACCTGCCCACATAGCAAGCCGAAGAATTTAAGACGTGGAAATGCTATTAATGACATATCACACCTTTGTTTAAGTTGTAAACATTCAAATTAAACGGCTTCATTATTATGGGAAAATGTTTTTAGCCTAAAATATTCTTAATAAAGATTGGCCTAGAGAAGGGCCAGCAGTATTCATTGGGAACAGGTCCTTTTACATTGCATTCAAAGAATGAGAACATAGGAAACCAAATGCGTGCCCGTCTGCTCTGTTGGTAAGCACGCGTGTTGGCTAAAGTGTGGTAGTAAAGGAAAAGTCTTGTAGTTATGTAAAATGCAATGAACACATCAATAGAGTAATGTTCATGTGCGGCCAAGATGAAGAAGATGCCGAAAAGATTCAGGACCCAGGAGAGTGTGTGTAAGAAGTTCCAGCTTCGAGGTGTATCTGAAAAATAGAACAAACATTATAAACATACTATACATGCATATACTAGTCTCAAATTATTTCCTCCCCCCCCCCCCGTCCTCTCTCCCCAGCTAGATACGAGTTGGCATAAATATCAGCTGGACATTTACCACCATTTCTACAGCCTATCTCTGCCTGCATCAAGAAAATTACAATTGGATGGAGCAGAAAGAGTGAACTGCCTTTCCAAGGGTTGCAGCAGTTAGGCAGATCTGTAAATTCAAATGCACTGTTCCCTAAAACAGATATGTCAATGAGTGATCAAACTACTTCCATTAAAGTGTATAAACTGTCAAAGCCAATATCAGGTTGTTTTGTTTGTTTTTTGCCTCTGTGTAGACAGGGCTGCAACGAACGATTATTTTCATAATAGATTAGTTGGCCGATTATGGTTTCAAATAATCGATTAATAACATGAAGTGGTGTATAAATTAGTTAATATGTAAAAAAAAAAAAAAAAAGGCAATTTATTCTTAAATATCTCTATGTAGTGGAAATTATAAATAACCAGCTGTATGGTTAGGGAGCAAAATCTCTAATCCACTCCGAGAATAACTGACAGAAGTGTTGTACTGTATATACTATTAGAGGGTGAATCTAAAAATATCATCAGGCTCAGAGTTGTTTTTTTTTTTTTTAAAGAAAAAAAAAAAAGTTAGGATTGTTTTGCAATCTGTCTTCCTTCTTTTTAAGAATGTCCCTTTGATTTTCTAATCGTTGGTGGGGTCAAATCGATGTTCTTTTTCAAACACAGTGACTGGAAAATTTAGAAATAGAAAACTTCTTGGTGAAAGGAATTTTCAGACAGTGTATGTGGTTTTCGTTCAGAAATTACATTCATTTTAAAACTCAATGTTAAAAGTAAGTAAAAATTTCAGACAACATTCCTTCATTCAGCGAATGTACAAAGGTTTTTCGTATTGATATAATATTAACAGTAGCGATTATTTGTTCTTTTTGTACTATAAAGGGCTCTTTTTTTTTTTAACCCCATTAGGTTACTGGCTGATTAATTGATTATGAAAATAGTAATCGATTATGAAATTAATCGATTAGTTGTCGATTAATCGATTAGTTGTTTCGGCCCTAGATATTTCTCTTCACTTCCTGTCCTTGAGTAAACAGGAAATGAGAGGACATCTCTGCAAAGTGAGGGAAATTCCTATCATAGACAGCTGTCACTGAAACACGTGTTCAAGGTCATTTTAGGGCATAATGTACAGCAACCCTTATCATGAGACTAACACTGCAATAAGGAAGTACTGGCGCTTCAGTGTATCAGGCTTTATAAATGACCAGAGTGCTCTCTGTAACAATTGTGTGGGCCCACACCATGCTGGGCTGCAAGTGTCAGAGTAGAGCCCAGGCCCCTTTTCCACTAGACTTGACACCTGCTTTATTCTCTATTACTTTTCTGGGGACAACCCAAGATTTGAGATTTTCTTTTACTTTCAATGATAACGGTGAACAGGACAAATAGGGTGCATCGCCAAACAGGGCACAGAAAGCAATAAAAACCTGACAGGTGTTCTAATACATCTCCACTCTATCCAAAACTAAAAACTAAAATACAAAATTATGTTTTGCCTTTAGTTATGCTTTAACCACTTAAGGACCGTCTACTGCACATTTACGTCGCCAGAATGGCACGGCTGGGCACATCAACGTATATATACGTTGATTTTAGTACCCAGCCGTGGGTCACGCTCCCGTGACCCGGTCCGAAGCTCCAGGACCGGGACCACGGGATTCGCGTACCCGATCGCCGCTGCAGTGCGGCGATCCGTCCCTGGAGCGGAAGAACGGGGAGAACCGTGTGTAAACACGGCTTCCCCATGCTTCTCTGTGGCCGTAGCATCGATCGCGTCATCCCTGTAATAGGGGGACGCGATCGATGACGTCACACCTACAGCCGCACCCCCCTACAGTTGTAAACACAACACATAGGTCACACATCCCCTACAGCGCCACCTGTGGTTAACTCCCAAACTGCAACTGTCATTTCCACAGTAAACAATGCAATTTAAATGCATTTTTTGCTGTGAAAATGACAATTGTCCCAAAAATGTGTCAAAATTGTCCGAAGTGTCCGCCATAATGTCGCAGTCACGAAAAAAATCGCTGATCGCCGCTATTAGTAGTAAAAAAAAAATAATTAATAAAAATGCAATAAAACTATCCCTTATTTTGTAAACGCTATAAATTTTGCGAAAACCAACCGATAAACGCTTATTGCGATTTTTTTTACCAAAAATAGGTAGAAGAATACAAATCGGCCTAAACTGAGGAAAAAAAATGTTTTTTTATATATTTTTGGGGGATATTTATTATAGCAAAAAGTAAAAAATATTGCATTTTTTTTTAAATTGTCGCTCTATTTTTGTTTATAGCGCAAAAAATAAAAACCGCAGAGGTGATCAAATACCACCAAAAGAAAGCTCTATTTGTGGGGAAAAAAGGAAGCCAATTTTGTTTGGGAGCCACGTCGCACGACCGCGCAATTGTCAGTTAAAACGACGCAGTGCCGAATCGCAAAAAGGGGCAAGGTCCTTTACCTGCATTTTGGTCCGGGTCTTAAGTGGTTAACTCAAAATAGATTTTATTTGCAGATAGCATCCTCCTAAGTGCAGATTCTACTTTTGCAACTCTTTCTTTGCAGAATCACATCTATTTCTTCAGTGATGGATGTAATTCTGTGTCATGTCGAAGAGACTCCAAATTGTATAGGCACGCTGAAGGTTTGCCCACATATTATGTAACATAGTATACTGGTTAGTCACATCACTTGGGGTATTGATTAGAGTTTAAAAAAAGCCTCTCATCCCTTTTTCATAGTTACAGAAATACAAAATGGATGTGTCAAGTAACAGGTTCAGAAAAGAGAGGTATATTTCCAGGTAAACTTACATTCTGTTACAAAGAAGTTCAGCATGGTGAGGACCACTGTATGTCCACTGAACATGTAGTCCCCACAAGTGTGTACTCCAGTTAGTGTCATGCCGAAGCCGCTCCAAATTGCAAAGGCACGTTGAAGTTTTGCCCACATATTATCATACAGCTGAAAAAAAATAATAGTTTGTGTGAAATATAGCTTTGGGCCTGGTGTTGTTGATGGGATTGTGCAGTAGAATAAAATGTTTCCAAACACTACACATTTACAACATTCAAATGATTCAGTCTACAAAAAAACTATTATTCTAGCCTATAGTGAAACCTGATGGGATAAGTCTCTTCCCAACTTTCTTATATATCCAGGATACTCCTGCACCAAGATCTCCTTGTCATAATATCGAACCTCGTTTTTGTCTACCTTTCAGTTTTAAGTGTTCCCAACCAACTTTTGAAAAACCAGGATCTCCAGTCACATTCTTTGTAATTAGAAGAGGAAAGGAAACCTCCAACACCTCTAAAGCCCTGTACACATGATCGGGATTCCCTGCGGTAAAAAGTCTGCTGGGAATCCCGGGGGGAAAACCGAGAACCTGCTAGGTCACTTTCCCCGTGTACACACCAGAGGTTTTCCCTTCAGGAAAACTGCAGTGAGAGCTTTGGCCGGGAATCCCAGAAGTGTGTATGCTCCACCCATAGGGAAACTGCCGGGAAAAAGACCGCCGGTTCTCATTTTTCCTCCTGCGATTCTCGTCGGTTTTCCTGTCGGGAAAACTGCCATGGAGCATACACACGGCCAGTTTACCGGGCCAAAACCTCTCATGGCAGTTTTCCCAACAAGAAAACTGGTCGTGTGTACGAGGCATCAGGCTTCATTTGACCAGTCATCCTCTAAGCTCCATGCCAAACCCAACCATCTGCATTATTAACATGTACCTACAATGTCAGCACTCTGTAAGGACATCATCTTTCCCAAAATGTTCACTAGAGCACAAACAAACAAACCCTTATTATTGGTTTTTACCATGATCCCTGGGGTATCATCCATTGGTCGTTAACACCAAAATAAATATAGTCTCCTGAAAGGCCATTTGGCACAGAAGTCCTGAACCCTATAGTATTCTACCAAAAGGAAAGGTCATGTACCATGAATGTATACACCTCATACCTGCAAAACCCGGTCCTAAATCTTAAACAAAATATACCTGATCCATTATTTGATTATTTTAAATGCGTAATGGATTGCTTGGAAAAAACTGTTAAACATTTAGAGGGTATGAGCAATAAATACATCAACACAGTTAAGGGGTGCTTGAAATAAACTGACACACAAGGGTATTTGGTTAATATCCGTTGCTATAAATTTGTATGTAATACAAAAAAAAAATGTAATGTGCTGGTCTGGGCTGGTTGTGGCGCTTCCCACAACAAATAAGGGAATCAAGAGCCTATTAGGCCACGTACAAACGATCAGTCCATCTGATGTGAACGGCCTAATGGACCATTTTCATCGGTTAACTGATGAAGCTGACTGATGGTCTAATGTGCCTATACACCATTGGTTAAAAAAACGATCGTGTCAGAACGCGGTGACGTAAAACACAACGACATGCTGAAAAAAAACGAAGTTCAATGCTTCCAAGCATGGGTCGACTTGATTCTCAGCATGCGTGGATTTTTAACCGATGCTCGTGCGTACTAACAATCGGTTTTGACCTATTGGTTAGGCGTCCATCGGTTACATTTTAAAGCAAGTTCTCTTATTTTTGACCGAAGGATAACTTCAATCCATTTTTATCGGTTTTGACCGATCGTGTGTACACGGCCTTAAGGACCAGCTAAATGGTGCTGCTCTGTCTTACAAGGCCGCATTTTCCAGGTGGGTTAGACTTGAGATGCGTTTCCGCCAGCTCACGCGACAAAAAATTTGGCGGTGCCATCGGCTGGTCTCATAGGCGATCAAACACCCTTTGATCGGCTCTATGGCCTTGGAGGACTGGAGGGACATCATTATGTCACTTTTTTTTTTAAAAGATGAAAAAATAATAATAAAATTGTGTTTTTGCTTTTGCTTTTAAAAGATAAAAAAGAGATTTGGGGTTTCTATCGCAAGGGATGTTTATATTCCTTGCAATAGTAATAAGTGATAAAAAAAAAAACTGGACAGGGTAAAAATAAATAGTAAAATAAAATAATAAAAACATTTAAGTGCCCCCATCCCTCTGTGCTCGCGTGCAGAAGCGAATCCATATGCAAGTCGCCCACGCATATGTAATTAATATTTGTACCACACAAGTGAGGTGTCGCCACGAACGTTAGAGCAAGAGCAATAATTCTAGTGCTAGACCTCCTTTGTAACTCTAAATTGGTAACCTGTATATGTGTTTAAAGTGTCGCCTATGGAGATTTTTAAGTACCGTAGTCTGTCGCCAAATACCGTGTGATTTCAGCAATCAACATTTTATTCTCTAGGGCAGTGATGGCAAACCTTGGCACTCCAGATGTTTTGGAACTACATTTCCCATGATGCTCAACTACACTGCAGAGTGCATTAGAATCATGGGAAATGTAGTTCCAAAACATCTGGAGTGCCAAGGTTCGCCATCACTGCTCTAGGGGCTCTGCTAAAAATGAAGTCAATTAACGTGAAGACAGATGTCCTGCAACACACAAATGCCTTTTGGTGAAGTAATACTACTGAAGGACACTGCAGTTGCAAAATATTTGTCCTTCTACAGTATACGATTATACGATGGCTGATAAACTAAAACAAAAATTAACATTCAGCCAAAAGACAACTAGGAACACACTACAATTTGACAGACAGAGAGGGGTAACCTCAGTGTAAAATCTTCTACATCATATACCAATTTCTGGAAAAGCGTGGGGTTTGTCAAGCTTTTTAGCAACGCTGTTGTTTCACTTTTAGTAACACTCACACATTTCTTATATCAGTACCTTTCCAGAACACTGCAGGTGCTCCCCAGGGACAGACAATGATGTAACAAACATGGTGATGCATCGCAAGAGAAACACAGTCCCCATTAAGCTGCAGAGGCGGCGTAAAAGAATGGACCTAAAAAAAAAAAAGGAACCAATAAGGTGAATATATGCAACGTCAGCAAAATGTGTTATCACGGACAGCAATAAAAACCCGAGAAAGAGTGGGAAAGGGTTAGAACTGATCTATACACTTCCACTCTTCTTCTGAAAATGCTAGATGCCTGGATGTCTGGCTTCTATGCCACAGACCAGAAACAAGTAAGCAGAAAATCTCTCTTCATGTGTTATCGGTCAGTGATTCAAAATGCGGCGCGGACATACTTTTCTTATGACAGGTTTCCTTTAAGGCCTTACATTGGTCACTAGAAGGAAAAGGCATGCTATTATGAAACTGCTCATGTTTAAGCTGTTCATACACTTTCCTTATCAGCAGAGCAGACAAAGCTGTTCTTACTACAAATACAATGGTATGCGATTACTAAAAAGAGAAAAAAAAGCAAAATAAATCTTAAGCCTAGTACACATGAGCCGAATGTCAGGCGGCATAGGCCGGTTTCATTCAGCCTGTGTGTACGCATGGCGGTCCAACATAAGGGCCATGACCGAAATAGGTCTGCCGAACGACTCCTGATCAGCCAATGACTGACAGCACTGACCAAAGTATCCCCCTGTCAGAACACAATAACACAGCAGAGGAGGTCACTGTAGCAACATCAGATTGTTAGTAGAGCAGCTCCAAACTGAGCGGTCAGTTTTTGTTGAACAAAAAATAAACTAGTAGTGCGTACGAGGCTGTAAATCTTAACAACTAGCTTCTCTTACTTGCAAGCAGTTCCTATGGCAATGTGTGCTGGGGTAAATGGGAAAAAAGTCTTATGTCCCAAAATGCACTGCCATAGGAACAGTTTGCTGGCCTGGAAATGAAAGGAGATTCTCATCTTCTTGGCAGCAGGGTTGCAGCAAAGGTACAGCTTTTCAGCAAGTCCTTGCTCTTCAAGTGATCCCAGACAGTCTATACTTTCCAGCGGCCTTTCCACAAGCAAAAGGGGCGCTGTAAGCCTTCTACTGTGATGGATTAGGGTAAAAATCCTATCTGATGAGTTAAGCTAATTTTTGTTATTAGAACCACAGAAATGTTTTCCCTTTTTATATTCTTTTAATTTCTTTTTATATCTTTTTATGCAGTTATATTGTTTTTATATTCATTATATGCATGTGTGAAAAATATGTATCACAATAAGTGCCTATTTTCCTTAAAGCGGAGATTCACCCTAAAACAACTCTGTCCCATCCCATCCAGCATACTGGCGTCAGTATGCTGTTTTTTTTGTTTTTTTTTAATCGCACTACTTACTGTGTAATTAATAATTTTATTTTCTCCCTACCATGGGGAATGGCGCGGCTATGGCGCGTCACGCCTTCCGAAAATATCCGAACTAGGACTTGGCTCTTCCCAGCGCTATACGGCGCCTGTGCACAGACCTAGGAGCTGACTACGCAGGCGCCGTATATAGCCGAGTCCTATTTCGCCTTTTTTTGGAGGGCGTGACGCGCCATAGCCATAGGACTTCGCTATATACGGCGCCTGCGCAGTCAGCTCCTAGGTCTGTGCGCAGGCGCCGTATAGCGCCGGGAAGAGCCGAGTCCTAGTTCGGCTATTTTCGGAAGCCGTGACGCGCCATAGCCGCGCCATTCTCCGCGGTAGGGAGAAAATAAAATTATTCATTACACAGTAAGTAGAGCGATTAAAAAAAAAAAAAAAACAGCATACGGGCGCTGACGCCAGTATGCTGGATGGGATGGGACAGAGTTGTTTTAGGGTGAACCTCTGCTTTAAGGATTTTATATCAGATATTGTTTTAACCACTTCAGGACCGCCTACTGCACATTTACGTCAGCAGAATGGCACGGCTGGGCACATCAACGTATATATATATACGTTGGTTTCTAGTACCCAGCCATGGGTCACGGGCGCGCGCCTGCGGCGCGTTCCCGTGACCCGGTCCAAAGCTCCGGGACAGCGGGACTCGTGGACCCGATCGCCGCTGGAGTGCGGCGATCGGTCCCCGGAGCTGAAGAATGGGAAGAGTCGTGTGTAAACACGGCTTCCCCGTGCTTCACTGTGGCCTCAGCATCGATCGCGTCATCCCTGTTATAGGGGGACGTGATCGATGACGTCACACCTACAGCCACACCCCCCCTACAGTTGTAAACACACACAGGGAACACTCAAATCCTTAACTCCCAAACTGCAACTGTCATTTCCACAGTAAACAATGCAATTTAAATGCATTTTTTGCTGTGAAAATGAGAATTGTCCCAAAAATGTGTCAAAATTGTCCGAAGTGTCCGCCATAATGTCGCAGTCACAAAAAAAAAAAAAAAAACGCTGATCGCCGCTATTAGTAGTAAAAAAAAAATAATTAATAAAAATGGAATAAAACTATCCCTTATTTTGTAAACGCTATAAATTTAGTGAAAACCAACCGTTAAACGCTTATTGCGATTTTTTTTTACCAAAAATAGGTAGAAGAATACGTATCGGCCTAAACTGAGGAAAACAAAATGTTATATATATTTTTGGGGATATTTATTACAGCAAAAAGTAAAAAATATTGAATTTTTTTCAAAATTGTGGCTCTATTTTTGTTTATAGCGCAAAAAATAAAAACCACAGAGGTGATCAAATACCACCAAAAGAAAGCTCTATTTGTGGGGAAAAAAGGACGCCAATTTTGTTTGGGAGCCACGTCGCACGACCGCGCAATTGTCAGTTAAAACGACGCAGTGCCGAATCGCAAAAAGGGGCAAGGTCCTTTAGCAGCATTTTGGTCCGGGTCTTAAGTGGTTAAAGTAACAGACTCTGCATTGGGAAAAAGGACAAAGGAGAGCTGTTTGTTCAGATGCCATTTTTCTTGGATTTCTTCCAAACATGGACTTCCATTCCCTGCCCCTTGCTCCTAGACAGCTCCTCCCTCTAGCCCATCCAATCGAGAAAGGAATGTTGCTCCTGTGGACTTCAGTGGGAAACCCCTGTGTATGAATTTTGGGACAAAGGGTTTTACATGTGCTCACAGGAGGGCGTATAAAGTGGTGGGTGAGGGGCGAGTCAGTGGGTGTGAATGTATAATGTGAACCAATCAGCATTCATATGTTTTGTGATGTCATCTGGCAATAAAACTAGCCCCCAGCAGAGGTTCAGCCTCTTTGCACCTTTTGGCAACCAAGCAAGCAGACTGTGGCCCAGATTCAGAGAGAATTGGATTCTCGTAGCGTATCAGAAATACACTACGCCGCCGTTTTTTACCTGGCTCTACGTGGAATCCAGGTAGATTTTGTCCAGTAAACGACGGCGGTGTAGTGTATTTCTCCCGTCGCAATCCATAGGGAGTAGGGGGCGTGAAGGATTTAAAATAGGCGCGTTCCCGCGGCGATCGAACTGCGCATGCTCCGTTCGCAAATTTCCCGCCGTGCATTGCGCGAAATCACGTCGTTACGTCATTCGTTGTTTGAGTAGCGTCGTTTACGGACATTTCTATTCCCGAACGAGTTACGCAAAAAAAAAAAATTAAAAATTCGACGCGGGAACGACGGCCATACTTAACATGGGCTACGCACCGTTAGACCAGCAAAAAGCTGGTCTAACAGTACGTAAAAAAAAACAGACGTAAGCTATTGCGAAGACCGCTCGTATCTTCATGGATCGCCGTAAAAACACATTTGCATATCCCGACGCATCAAAACGACGCGAACTCCTCCCAGCGGCCGCAAAAATATCGCAGCGTAGATCCGAAGGCTTACGAAGACGTAAGCCTCTCGGATCGAAGCCCGAAGCCGCCGTATCATGGTTTGAGGATTCAAACTAGTGATACGGCGCGCGAAATTTGAAATTACTCCTGTCTAACACCAGTTAGACAGGCGTAATTGCTCTGTGAATCTGGGCCTGTGTGTCCATTCTTGCATTTTTATTTGTGTCAGTAAGCAGTACCAGCTTCCCTGTCTTGAGTCAGGACCTCATCCATGACACTACATCACACAATTGTGACTGCATGTCTAAAGATTTTTGTTTAACAAAACCCCTTTTATGTGCTTTCTGTTTCCTTTTATCTGTGGACACCACACTTCCTGTCCCTGGGTGCTTACATTTACTCCTCCATTGTACCTAAGGAGGCAGCCATGTTCATCACATAGGCTGGGCTTGTTTATCTCCATTACGTTAGGACTAAAAGGAAAAAGTATTTACAGATAAGATTGTTTTGTTTCCCATTCACAGGAAGTAACATTGCATTTCTGGCAAGATCAACAGGTATTTTCTGCACTTGCTGAAAATGAAGAATTAAAACCTATGGAGCCACTGGTAAAATATTCTGTTTTTTTTTTAGGTTATGATACACTTTAAATGCAGGGATCTTCAAACTACAGCCCTCCAGCTGTGGTGGAACTACACTTCCCATGAGGCAATGTAAAAATCTGACATTCACAGACATGACTAGGCATGATGGGAATTGTAGTTCCTGAACAACTTGAAGACCCCTGCTTTAAGGTGTATATGGGAGCTGGAGGGGTATAAAATGTAAAATAAAAGGATAAATGAAGGATTACAAATAAAAAAATAAAATAATTCTCCCTCCTAGCCATCTGCATTATCTTTATATCAAAAATCTTCACCAGCTGACACATAAGCCATTGTGTGCCACACGGCCTCAAAACCATCAGGCTTCCAAAGAGGCACAAGCACTGAAGACTTTCTCCTTAACTCGGTGCATTCACCCTGCAGATTAGTAGGCCGGACTTCAGTCCCATCTCTTCCTCAAGTTTTTTGGTTGATGGGTCTAAATTACAGTCTATAGGGCCATGGGCGCCGAGTTAAAGAGAAGGTCTCCAGCACTTGCATCTCAATAAAAACCCAATCACTGAATTGCCAAGGAGCATGCATCAAAGGTGGGTATTTCTGACTCTAAGGCCGCGTACACACCACTAAATAAATCCGATCAAATCGGTCTGACAGACCGTTTTGATCGGATTTGTCTGCTGGGATATATTGGTTTGATCGTGTACACACGATCAAACCAAAATCCCCGCCGGCAGACAGCACGGTGACGTTGACGCCGCCACGTCACCGAACCAGTGGACATGTCTGACGGACGGGTTCCCAGCAGACAGATTTTAAAGCATACTTTAAAATTTGTCTGCTGGAAAAACCTGTCTGCTCGCCTGTACACACGATCGAATTTGTCTGCTGAAAGGGTCCGTCGGACAGGTTTCAGCAGATAAATTCGATCGTGTGTACGCGGCCTTAGAAGTACCAGGAATGTTTCTTTTTTTAAAGTAATCCTACACTTATCCTTTAACAGGTCACATATATTTCATGTTTTTCAAAGAACAAATTGCTTTTTTAAATCTCAAATCAAAATATATTCTCTATATTTTCATACAACCGATAGGTTGATTATCAATTATTTTCAAATACTACCTGTGTTTATGAAGAAGCAATACGAGCAGCCAGATGTAACAAAGGACCATTCCACACATTTCTGTCATTGCAAAAGCCCAAGGGATTCGAGGGACACTAAAAATCCAAGCAATAGAAGAGTTAGAGACAAAAAACAACTTTATAAATTAGGGTATGAACATTTGACACTGAACCAAAAAAATAAATGACACAAAGACATTAAATACTCCATCTTTTCTCCCAACTATTAAGAAAATACATAAAAATAAGCAGAAAGAACATAAAAATCCAAACACTGTTCTCAATTGGGCACTTGATTGTTAGGTAAAAATACAGGCAAGTGATTCATGTAGTATACTGTTGAATGTAGGGCTGCAACTAACGATTATTTTCGATTTGTTGGCTGATTATTGTTTCGATTAATCGGATAATAGACTTAAAAAAAAAAAAAGAATAGCATTTTTTATTTTTTATGGCCCAATTTGTTGTTGGGGAGATTACAAAACACAAATTGCCGCAAAAACACATTACATGCTTTTCCGCAGCTTCTCTATTGAACAAAAGTATATTGAACCAAAAAAAATAATAGCACCGTTTTGCATTAAAAAGTCCTTGCCCTTTCCAAATACGCAGCAGCTGAATTTTTTTTTAGTTTATTTAACCCCATTAGGTTACTGGCCGATTAATCGATTATGATAATTGTAATCGATTAATTTCATAAACGATTAGTTGTTTCGGCCCTAGTTGAATGAAATAAATAACCTTCCTTACATGCGCATTAGTACTGCTTGGACCTTGGTGAAGAGGAAACACACTGAAATATTATCCTGACAAATTGTTAGTGCAAATAAAAAGAACTATGGACAGTACTCAATTGTTTGTTACATGGCAAATGGGTAGAATGGACACTAGGGGGCACTGTAATACAAAGATCATAAAAGATGCTCATCAGGCAGTTAAAC
This sequence comes from Rana kukunoris, assembly GCA_029574335.1. NCBI lineage: Eukaryota > Metazoa > Chordata > Amphibia > Anura > Ranidae > Rana > Rana kukunoris. Next base: position 134,656,987 of record CM056056.1, on the reverse strand, counting down.
AGAAAGCACTGCATGAAATGTTTCTCCAGCTAGTTAATGGGTTGTATAATGGTTATTGAATTGAAAATTGATAGGCTTTAATACCCGCTTCCTAAAGATTACTTAAGAATCCTAAAGCAGAACCTAACCTCCTGTTTTAGGCCTGGTTCACACCTATGCAGGTTGTAGTTTGGATATTCTAGGTGCATTTTGCATTTTTCAATACATTTTCGATCCATTAAAGTCCCAGGAACCAAAATCCAGAAAAAAGTCCCTGGCCCATTCACAGATGGGGCAGGGACTTTCATGTTCACAAAAAGTCAAGTTCACAATGCACAGATGTGAACTTGACCCATAGGAAACCATGTTAAATAGACTGATGTGTTTCTGAAAACGCACAAAAAAATGCATAGGTGTGAGTCAGGCCTTAAAGTGGAAGAAACACCACTATTCTTAACAATTTTCCCTCTTAATTCCTTTGACCTATTATACATACCCTGTACAAAAAAAAAAAAAAAAAGACTTGTGTACTTACCTAGTTTTAATCCACTCAGTCCGGTCAAGTGATACTGCAGCACTAGCTCCCCTATGTCAGTGAGAGGAGGGAGCACACTACAACGCCTGTGCATGGGAGCCTATGAGTAAGGTCACGACTCCTGAAATTTATAGCTGTGGTCAAGCAATCCTTCATACAGAGGAGAGTCAGAGCCGCAGGATCAGGTGATTGGACCGGATTGAAAAAAATTGTCGTCACTTTTCCGAATGGTACTCGCATTAAGAGCAAAAAGCGTTCAGGGATTGTGTCCTGAAGGCAGAATTCCTGCACTTGAAGCATAACTCCCTGAACGCATATGAGCCTAAATATGGATACCATGAAACAGCATTCAGCCATGTACAGTCACTGCATACATCTGTCAATGATTTTCACAGGCTGTAGCTGTGCCTTCTGGGAGTCCAAAAACGCCTGTTTTTATTGCTCTGTGAGCCAAACGGTCCATTTGCATAAGCACTTAATGTAAACCAGGAAAAGTGTTCACAACTCAATTTTCTAAGAGTCCATCAGGACAACAGATCCGTCTTCTCCTCTGTACAGGATAGGAACCATATAAGGCTTAGTTCACACATGTCCGATGCAAATTTTGCCTACATTTTCACTGCAAATTTCCTAAAGCAGCTGTTCAGCTGCAATTTTAGACGCGGTTCATATGTGAATTTTCAGAGCCGGTGGCCACCGGCGTCTTTAACATTAGCTGGTTGTTGAGGAGCGGCCTGGGAAGCCGGCTCTTGCGTCCTTAACAACGGATGACTCATGACTCACTGCCCCCTTGTGACATCATCGACCAAGCATGCACTGGTTAGTGAAGTCACAGGGGGCAGTGCCACCGGTAATGTCCCTAAACTTAGGAACTATTACATAGTGGAAGCCTTCGGCATTGGCAGAGTCCCCCTCCCAAGTTTTCTTCAAAAGCAAAGTCTGCTGCCCTGTACACAAGATGGGGAAAACCAAACCTGCTCTCAACTTTTCCCCTGTACAGACAATCGTATTTCCCGTCGGGAAAACTCAGATGAGAGCTTTTCCTCGGGAATCCTGACCGTGTTTATGCTCCACCTGGGTTTTTCCCCCACAGGAAAACTGCCAAAAACATCCGGTTTCTGCTACACACAGCCGGGAATCCCGGCGGGAAAAAAAAAAAAAAAAAAAGGGAGAGTCGGTTCTCTTTTTTTTTTGTCCGGCGGGTTTGGCAGTTTTCCCGTCGGAAAAACTGCAAGGGAGGATACACACGGCTGAGATTCCCGGCCAAAAGCTCTCCTCGCAGTTTTACCGTTGGAAAACCTCGTTCCTTGGAGCAACCCAACTTGTCACAAAACTGCATGTTCACTAGTAAGGTGTCCCCACAATGATTTCTGGCTAGAGTAAAGAGGGGTTAAAACCTTTTGATGTTTTGTTTTTTTGTTATTGCCGATTGTGGAGTTGACCCAGAACATAATGTCCCCGAGACAACAACAAAAAATAAAGGGAATCTGCTATGCAAGAGACAGCAACAGATACTTTGCCTACTCTGCAAATAAAAATACCTTTATTGCTGCATTTTCCCCTAAATTCTGTCTAGTTCCTAAAGGATATCTCTCCATGTACGTCACAATCCTGACAGAAATGTGAAACCTTCCCAATTAAAAAAAAAAAAAAAAGTTTTGGCGGAAGTTTCTAAAGTGAACTTCACAGTGAATTTACTGATATGTGTAAATACATTCCCGATATGTCAAAATATACAGCAGTGGTATATCTATTTATTTATTTATTGTTTTTTGTTTTAATTAAAGAGGAGTCCTTGATCTTGAATTAAAAGAAGTATGGTCAAAGCTCTTTAAGCCATACTTCTTTTTTTTTCCCCCAATTCTTTATTTTTCAAATGTTATACTCTCTTAATTTACCATACTTGATACTTTCATCTTATATTCTATTATCTCCTAAATGATTCATTAGTTCAGTGTGAATTCTATTTTCCTTCTGTTACCTCCAGATTCTTTCTAAATAATACCCTCCCACCCCCCCAAAAAAAAGGCCGCTGTCAGCCGACATCACAGGGACAGTCCAGGCTCTGCAGAGTGTTTGTGATATGTGGATTGTGCTCCCTATTTCTGGGCAATAGTTTTAGTTAATAACCCCAATACATATCACCTCCATCGGATAAATATAAATGTGTATAAATATGTGCCAAGTGCTTATATACACAGATGTTCTACTCAGAAAAAATGCAAAAATATATATATATATACATACACATACACACACACACATACATACATACATACATACATACATACATACATATATATACATACATACACACACACACACACTATACACTTAGTGCCATTATAAAGTACTGTATGTGTTCCCCTATGCCAGATTCAGAGGATCGCTGCCTCAAGGACAAGCAAATATTATAGTAACCCCCAAAGAAATTTGAAATTATATATATATATATATATATATATGTGACAATTAGAGGATTTCTAGATTGGTCCTCTTCTCATTAAAGTCCCAATGTGCTAGTCAAGTGCTTGTATGAATGCTTCTCCCGTGAGATGTTATAACACAACGAAATTTCACCACATCAGTGATATTCCCGTCACCGCTAGAAATGGCCACTCACCAGATCTCAATAAATGCCTTTGGTTTATTCCCAGGATAACCACTCCTCTTATACGTATTTTCACCAACTGCCAGATGCCTTTGATGTACTAGTGGGGTCTCTTACTCTCCTACAACGGCTCACAAAAAAAGAGGAGTGTCCCTCATGGTGTAGTACGTAAATACTTAAAAACAGGTAAGTATTGCTCTCACATTTGGTTGTGCCTGTATGCCGGCACCAAGCTTCTTCAGCCGTGTATGCAAAACAGGTGAAAGGTAAAACCTATCTCACGATCAGCGCGTGGTTCCATAGATGTCAGTAGCCTCTATGCGTTTCGCAAAGTAGATTGCGTCCTCAGAAACTAGTCAACACTGTGCAGCTTCCTGTGATTATGTGCATACCCCTCAATCATTGTAGTAGTATGGACACGATACATATTACATACATACATACATATATATATATTGTGACAGGAAGTCAGGTAAATCTGTGAGTGTTGTCACAGACGGGAGATACATTTCTGCCTTGTTTAGACAATTCACCAATTACTATTAGGTGTCGGCTGCAGAAATAGCCAGAAAGGTTTAGGGCGTTGGAAAACGTCAGCTGTTCAGAATGAAGCAATTAAGGCCTCTATAAAGACATCCAAAAGGATGACTACTGATTGCTGCATCCTGAGGCTTTTTGAGTTAAAGAGCAGTCAGAAAGACTTCTGAAGAGGTAAGGTGGTTGTTGATTTTTCTGTGTGATAAAAATCAAAAAAAGACTATTGTTTTCTGCTGTATGACCTGCAGTGTCTGCCCAGCATTAGGCTGTGCCAGACTCCATAGGTAGGTTCCTGTGTTGTGAAAATAGACGCCACAAGTGGCCAGGGTTTATTTTATGTTATGTTTTGTTTATGCTGTTTTGATGCTTGCCCTTGTATCCAGAAATATGGAAGAATAAACCATATCTTTTGTTTTCAACCATCCTTAACTGCCTTTCTGTATAGTTCAGCGTGTAGTGAACACGATCCAGGGGGTCACACACACCCGCTACCGAGCTATTCCCTCACACATGGTGGAGAATGCGGGCAGTTAAAGTAAACCCAAAATGGAGGAGATATTGAAACAGCTGGCTATAGCAAATGCAAATTAACAGCAAACAAATGCAGCTTTGCAGCGGAGCCTTGCAGCTCAACAGGCTCACACAGCTCAACAACAGGTCTAACCAAGAGAGCATTGCAGGTTTAAAACAGAGACACCAGCAGCAAATGGAGGCCATCATTAAACAACTTCAGAGACAGCAGACTGAGGCTGGGAGTCAGGCCAGTAACATACCGACTTTTCGGGTAAGCCACTTATTGCCAAAGATGACTGCAGAGGATGACCCTGAGATGTGTCTGACCACGTTTGAGAGAACAGCGGAAAAAGAGTTGGCCTAAAGAACAGTGGGCCCCCTATTATCTGGAGAAGCCCAAAAGGCATATTTTGATTTGGAGTTTGCAGATGCAAAAAACTATGATCGGTTAAAAGAGGAAATATTGGCACGTTTTGGTGTAACCCTGGATGTTCGTGCTCAGCGGGTCCAAAATTGGAGTTATCAGCTGAGGAAGCCACCTCTGTCGCAGATGTATGACCTCATTCATTTGGCTAGGAAATGGCTGCAGCCAGAAACTCTGTCCGGACCAAAAATTTTGGAACGAGTAGTCATGGACAAATTTCTTAGGTCTCTGCCTAACACTCTGCAGAAATGGGTGAGCCATGGTGGTCCCGAAACCGCAGACAAACTAGTAGACCTGGTCGAATGGTACCTAGCAACAGAGAATTTGTCCTCTTCACCCAGAGACGCACAGACTTTTCACCCCAAGACCAGACCCTCCCACCTATAGGTAAGACTGCATCAAGAGATGGGGGTGGAGAGAAGGACCCAAGAGCAACTAGAGGTATTATCGGGACTACTGCAAGAAGACCCATCCCACAGGAGAGGACCAGAAGGTTGATTTGTTTCCGTTGCCGGGAAGAGGGACATGTAGCAGCGGTTTGCCCAGCGGTTGATGAACCCATGCAGTGTGACTTTCTGACAGAGAGACGACAGTCCCTCTTTGCAACCACATGCACTGCAGTAAAGTCACGAATCCTTAGCAGATGTCCCATAAATAAAATGACGGTACATTCAAGATTAACCACTTGTCACCCGCCCACCATCATATGATGGCGGGCGGGTAACTCCATTGTCCTGACTGCACGTCATATGACGTGCAGTCATAGAAAGTTGCTAGGGGCGCGTGCGCACCCGTCGCATCACTGGGACCCCCGTGCGTGTGCCCGGCAGCCACGATGGCCGCCGGGCACACGCGATTGCCGAGTAACTGAGCTGGGACGTGCAGCTCTGTGTGTAAACACAGAGCTGCACGTCCCTGTCAGGGAGAGAGGAGACCGATTGTGTCCCTTGTACATAGGGACACAATCGGTCACCTCCCCAGTCATCCCCCCTCCCCCCACAGTTAGAACACAAACTAGGAGAAACATTTAACCCCTTCCCCGTCCCCTAGTGGTTAACCCCTTCCCTGCCAGTTACATTTATACAGTTATCAATGCATATTTATAGCATTGTTCACTGTATAAATGTAAATGGTCCCAAAAATGTGTCAAAAGTGTCCGATGTGTCCGCTATAATGTCCCAGTCCCGGAAAAAAAAAAAATCGCAGATCGCCATTCCTAGTAAAAAAAAAAAATAAAAAAAAAATCATAATTATGTTCCGTATTTTGTAGGCAATATAACTTTTGTGCAAACCAGTCACTATACGGTTATTGCGATTTTATTTTTTACATTTTTTTACCAAAAATATGTAGAAGAATACGTATCGGCCATTTTTTTTTAAATGGGATATTTATTATAGCAAAAAGCAAAAAATATTGTGTCTTTTTTCAAAATTGTCGTTCTTTTTTTGTTTATAGCGCAAAAAATAAAAACCGCACGGGCGATTAAATACCACCAAAAGAAAGCTCTATTTGTGGGGAAAAAAATGTTGTTTGGGAGCCACATCGAACGACCGCGCAATTGTCAGTTAAAGCGACGCAGTGCCGGAACCTAAAATTTTGTCTGGGCAGGAAGGGGGTGTAGGTGCACAGTAGGCAAGTGGTTAAGATCACAAGTAATACTATTCCACAGGGACCACACCTAGGCTAGTATCAGGACAATATATCAAGATTGAACCCAGGGATGATAATATAATATCCAAGAGTTGATTTGATTAAATCATATTTTAATTTCCAGAAGACCTATAATAGGCATTTTATAAACACAACCAAGAACTGCAATGATTTACATGGATTGTGCCAACTCTGAAACAACGTCTCAGTCAAGGAAGTAGACACTGAAGTCTTGTACACACGGCCGGGTTTCCGATCAGGAAAACTGCCAGGAGAGCTTTTGAGTGGGAATCACGGCCGTGTGTATGATTCCTCACGGGTTTTTCCGACAGGAAAACTGACTGGAATCCCTGCGGGAAAATAGAGAACCTGCCAAAAGGAATGGAGGCATTGTCAGAAGGAGGCCCATGATCTCTGCAGCAAAAAGCAATGGATACATTGTCAGGGGGAGGGTTGTTATCTCTGTAGGAGGTAATACTTACACTCACCGGACACTCCATTAGGTGCACTTGTTCAATTGGCTGGTAAGACAAATTGCTAATCAGCCAATCACATGGTATCAACTCAATGCATTTAAGTATCTAGATGTGATGAAAGACAACTTGCTGAAGTTCAAACCAAGCATCAGAATGGGGAAGAAAGGGAACGTAAATGACTTTGGACATGGCATGGTTGTTGGTGCCAGAAGGGCCGGTCTGAGTATTTCAAGTATTGCTAATTTACTGAGATTTTCATGAAAATGTCCAGTAAGTGGCAGTTGTGTGGACAAAAATGCCTCGTTGATGCCAGAGGAGAATGGGCAGACTGGTTTGAGATGACAGAAAGGCAACAATAACTCAAATAACCCCTCGTTACAACCAAGGAATGCAAAATACCATCTCTGAATGCACAATAAATCGGACAATAGAAGATCGAAAAAAAAGTTGCTTGGTCTGATGCGACATTCAGATGTGGGGTCAGAATTTGGCAAACATGAAAGCATGGATCCATCCTGCCTTGTATCAACCGTTCAGGCTGGTGGTGGTGTAAAGGTGTGAAGAATATTTTCTTGCCACATTTTGGGCCCTTTGTACCAATTGAACATTGTTTTAACGCCACGACCTACGCGAGTATTGTTGGTGACCATGTCCATCCCTTTATGACTACAGTGTACCCATCTTCTGATGGCTACTTCCAGCAGGATAATGCACCATGTCACAAAGCTCAGATCATCTCACCACTGGTCTCTTGGACATGACAACGAGGTGACTGTATTCCAATGGCCTCCACAGTCACCACATCTCAATCCAATAGAGCTCCTTAGGGATGTAGTGGAACAGGAGATTCACATCATGGATGGGCAGCTGACAAATCTGCAGCAACTGTGTGATGCTATCATGTCAATATGGACCAAAATCTCAGAGGAATAATTCCAACACCTTGGCGAATCTATGCCACGAAGAATGAAGGCAGTTCTGAAGGTAAGATGTACCCAATAAAGTAGTCGATGAGTGTATAATACACATACCCACAATGATAGCTGGGTGCCCCTTTCAATTTAAAACCTTGTTTGATTGCAGTAACTATATAGACATGGTATATGGGGGCAGTCATAATAGGTATTCATCCCCAGTGAGGGCCTTTTAGAATGAAAACATGTTCTCAGTCTCTTATGACATGACACACCCAGAATACCACAGACCATTTAACCATAGTCTAGGCTAGACTGCGTGGGAGCAGCATTTTTATTCATGCCAATTTATTTTTATTTTTTGCCTAAACGTTTAAAAAAATTAAAAAGTGTGCGTCATTCTTCAGTTACACTGAAATATGCATTAGCGTATTTCACAATGGATGGATGTGCCAGTAATAAAGCATAAGGCCCCTTTCACACTGCAGTCTGGCCACAGTGCAGCGTACTCATGGTTTTCCTGCATGCTGCATTTTTGATGCACCTTAAAGGAACACTAAAGTCCAAATTTTTTTTTTTTTTAAATAACAAACATGTTATACTTGCCTCCACTGTGCAGCTCGTTTTGCACAGAGTGTCCCGGAAAGCTGCCTTCTGGGGTCCCACGGTGGCTGTCTCAGGTCCTGCTCGCAAAAGCATTCCACCTTAATGCGAGCTCGCACGGTGGAAAGCTTTTGCGAGCGAGCTCCCGTAATACAGCGGCGGCCAATAGCTGCCGACTGTATCACTCGGCCCCGCCCCCCCCCCGGCGCGCCGCGTCATCCGCTGTGATTGACAGCAGCGCCCAGCCAATGGCTGCGCTGCTATCAATCCACCCAGCCTAGCCAATCGCAAGCTCCGTGACCATGCCCGCGGGACCTGCGGATTTGATGTCCGCCGGTGTCTTGCGATCCTGTCACGGAAAGGCAGAGCGGGGAAATACCTATGTAAACAAGGCATTTCCCTGATCCCTATGATCGGGAGCAGTGATCAATGTCGTGTCACTGGTAGTCCAGCCCCCTCACAGTTAGAATTACTCCCTAGGACCCACGTAACCCCTTCATCGCCCCCTGCTGGTTAACCTCTTCACTGCCAGTGTCATTTACACAGTAATCAGGGCATTTTTATAGCACTGATCGCTGTATAAATGATAATGGTCTCAAAATAGTGTCAAAGGTGTCCGATGTGTCCATCATAATGTCGCAGCCACGATAAAAAAAAAAAAAAATAATCACAGATCCTTGCTATTACTAATAAAAACGCTATAAACCAGTCCCCTATTTTGTAGACGCTATAACTTTTGCGCAAACCAATCAATATAAGCTTATTGCGATTTTTTTTACCAAAAATATGTAGAGGAATACGTATTGGCCTAAACTGAGATGTGTGTGTGTATATATATATATATATATATATATATATATATATATATATATATATACCCCCTTTTTGGGGATATTTAATATAGCAAAAAGTTAAAATATTGCTTTTTTTCCTAGACTGTCGCTCTTTTTTGTTTATAAACGCAAAAAAAAAAAAAAAATCAGGAGGTGATTAAATACTACAAACAAAAAATAAGCTCAATTTATGGGGGAAAAAAAGGGGACGTCAATTTTGTTTGGGTGCCACGTCTTAATTGTCAGTTAAAGTGACGCAGTGACAAATCGCAAAACGTGCTCTGGTCAGGAAGGGGGTAAATTCTTCCGGGGCTGAAGTGGTTAAAGACTGTCAAGTGTACTACCGTTTTCCCCTATTTTTTTGTTTTTATGTTTATTTCTTCTGTCTTTTGTTGTTTTGAAAAAAAATATCAATAAATTGACCCTTTAAAAAATAAAAAAAAAGACTGTCTAGTCATAATCCCATTACCCAAAATGGTGAGCGAGGTACCGTATTTGCCGGCGTATAAGACAACCGGGTGTATAAGATGACACCCTCATTTTCTATTTAAAACGTTGGTTTTGTGCAATACTCGCCGTATAAGACGACCGCTTTCCGACTAGTCTGTCAGCCCCCTGAATGTGCGGCAATACCATATGTTCAGTAGCTTCGGTAACATACTGTATACCACACTGAGCCAATCACGGCGAGCGATGCATTCTATTAAAGTGGAGTTCCACCCAAAAGTTTAACTTGCGCTGATCGGAAGTGATTGTAAAGGATCACCTTGTAAAACAACCCATTCAGTTTAAAATAGAAATGAAAGGATAGATAGATAGATAGATAGATAGATAGATAGATAGATAGATCGATAGATAGATAAAAAAAAAAAACATTATAAATACTTATGCAGCTGAGAACAGCGATCTGTCCTCAGCTGCACAAGACCTGGGGGAGCAGAAGCTACAGTGAATGACCAGTGAATGGCTGTACAGGGGGGGGGGGGGTGATCATTGGAGAAGAGCAGGCTAAGTGGAGAATGGACCTAGCTGTGTTCTTCTGCTTAACCACTTCTATACAGGGCACTTATACACCATCCTGCCCAGACAAATTTTCAGCTCAGCGCTATCACACTTTGAATGATAATTGCGTGGTCATGCGGCACTGTACCCATTTTTAGAATTTTTTCCCAACAAATAGAGCTTTCTTTTGGTGGTATTTGATCACCTCTGGGGTTTTATTTTTTTGCGCTACAAATAAAAAAAGTCCGAAAATGTAAAAATAAAAAAAAATAAAAAGTTTGTTTCTGTTACAAAACTTTGTAAAAAAAAAACAAAAGTAGGTTTTCTCCTTCACTGATAAGGCAGTACTGATTGGCACTGATGAGGTGGCACTTATATGCAGCACTGATGGACACATAAGTGGTACTGATGGGTGACATTGCAGGGCACTTATAAGCGGTGCTGATGGACAGCACTGATTAGGAGGCACTGGCAGGCATTACTGATGGGCATAGAATGCCATTCCTAATGGGCACTGATTGGCATCCATGGTAGTCTCTAATGGGCTTACCTGGTAGTCATGGGTGGGCATGGGAGAGAAAAACAGGAGAGAGAAGCTGTGCTAAGAATACGACTCTCTTGGAACATTTCTGTGCTCCTATATGCAATGTTTTAATTTGCTGACAGGTCTCTTTAATAAGAAAAAGAATGTCTAGAAATACTGGAGCTGGAGAATTTGCATGTAATTTCCAATGTAAAACTAGTAGGACATGCATGCACCATTGTGTGTGAGCAATTATCAGTCAGTGTTTACATCTTCTCCAATATATTGTGTCTTCTTAAAATGTTGTACTAATTTTGTCTGGCCAACAAAATTAAAGAGGATCTTCCACTAAAATCTGTTGCTCCAAATACTGTCCATTTAGAATGTTAATAATAGAAAAAAATTAAAAAGTTCTAGTCCACTGTCTTTTTCACACCTGAAGTTTCGATTTCCTTCCATTATCTTCAGGTAGGGCTAAATCCTCCTGGGATGTGGCCTCAGTCACATGGGGCGAGTACATTTTTCTGCTCTGAAGAAAAAGCCGTTTATGTCCTCTGGATCGATTCTGAATGGAAGGGACTGGTCCATTTTTATAATAAGCTGGAGCACTCTAAAGCCTCGTACACACGATCATGTTTTCCGACGGGATTTGTGTGCCGACAGGCTGTTGGAAAATCCGACCATTTGTATTCTCCATTAGACAATTGTTGTCGGATTTTCCGCCGACAAACATTGGATAGCATGCTTTAAAATTTTCGTACAACAAACATGTGCCGTCAGATTATCCGATCGTGTGTACAGAAGTCCTTTGGAAAAAAATCCAAAGTACAAACACACATGCTTAGAATAAATGCTAACCATAACACAACATTAGCAGAAGTTGCCCAAAGGGTGGTGCTAAAGAGCTGAAAAAACACATAGTTTCACGTTTGCTGGCCGACAATTCTTTGCCATTTGTATGCAAGCCAAATTCACACCCAACGCCCTTCCGGCAAAAGTCCTACACTTTGTCCGTGGAAAATCCAATCGTGCGTACGAGGCTTAAAGAGACAGGGTATAGAGACATAAAAGTTAACGGATTCCTTTTAAAAATGATTAAAAATAGATAAAAATCAATCATATAATGTGCCTCTAGTTTCACTTTCGATCTTTTAAACTGGTTTCATGTTTCTGTGAAGTACAGAAGACACACAGAACAAAAACAAACAAATCCAGGGCAGTGTTTTGTTTTTAAAATGAATGTCTAGGTGTTCTGAGGAGTTTTAGACACACAGCTTAGACCACAGTGAAAAACTGCCATGAGATTTTTCACAAGGAGCCAGACAAGCAGGAAGTGTGGAGATCAGAGCAGAATTACAGCAACTTCAAAGCAAAAAACGAACAATGAGAACATGGAAACAGCACTGCATTAAGGTAAAGGAAGCTATTTAGCTAAAAAAAAGGTTTTCCTTTAGTGACCCTTTAAGGCCTTTTTCACACGGACAGTAAGAAAGGTGATAGTTTTAACACCCCCTGGCAACTTACCTAAACAGCCTTCTCGCTGCAGCAGATTTAATGTGAGATGTCGCGTTGACCGGCAACACTGCCTGTCAAGCTCAGTGATTCAAGTCAATAGGGCCGTGGCGCAACCAGGAGAAAAATGCATTAGCCCCATTATAAACTTTCGGAAAAAAAAGATCCAAAAAACTAAAAATTCAAAAAGGACAGTGTAATAATAAAAAAACATTTTAAAGGTGCCATTGTCCCCTCGTGCTCGAACGCAAAAGCGAATGCATACGTAGGTTGCGCCCGCATATATAAACGGCACTACACGTTAGAGCAAGAGCAATAAATCTAGTCTCAGATCTTCTCTGTAACTCTAAACTGGAAACCTGTAAATAAATTTAAAACGTAGCCTATGGAGATTTTTAAAGTACCTTAGTTTAGCACCATTCCACGATCGTGCGCAATTTCAAAAATGTGACGTTAGGTAGCTATTTACTCGGTGTGACAGCTTTTTATATTTTACCTAAAAACTGGGTTATATATTGTTTTTTTTTGCATTAAATTAATTAAAGTGTATTTTTGAACAAAAAAAAAAATGCGTTTTAAAAAATTGCTGCGCAAATACTGTGTGACATAAATTGCAATGACCGCCATTTTATTCTCTAGGTCTCTAGAGCCGAGACAGCCGCCAAGGGACCCCAGAAGACAGGATTCGGGGACACTCTGTGCAAAACGAGCTGCACAGTGGAGGTAAGTATAACATGTTTGTTATTTTTAAACAACATTTTTTTTGCCTTAAGGGTCCTTTCACACGGAGCGGACCGTTTTTCGGTCCGCTCCGTGTGCCCGTCAGCTCAGCGGGGGCGTCTGTCCGTTTGCATCCGATCCGTTTGGCCGGACGGAAGAAAAATAGGACATTCTTCCGTCCGCAAAAACGGATGCGGATCTAGCGGACATTAGCGGATGCATCATCCGCTAACGGATCCGCTCCCATAGGGACTTGTAATGAGCGGACCGTTCGTCCGCTAGTGTGAAAGGGCCCTTAGTGTTCCTTTAAGTACTTTGGCTTCTGCTGCGGAAAAAAAGAAAAACGCACTTCAACACAACACGATAAAAAAGCATGTCCGCGCACATCAACTCAATGCATTTGACTTGCATCAACCAGTACAATAATCAACACATGTGACGAGACTCTACAGCAGTGTTTCTCAACTCAAGTCCTCACGGCGCCCCAACAGGTCATGTTCTCAGGATTTCCCTCAGATGAAACAGCTGTGGTAATTACCAAGGCAGTAAAACTGATCAAATCACCTGCGCAAAATAATGGACAGCCTGAAAACCTGACCTGTTGGGGCGCCTTGAGAAACAATGATCTAGACGAAGTGTCCACTTAAAGTCACCTCCATTATTAAGAAAAGCAGCAAGTAGCTTGCGGGACATTTACTGGGACTGGAGCCAAGAGGAGGGATATGCATTTCATTATTCCTTGTGAAGAGGATTACATGGGTTTACATGTCCTTTGATTGCAGAGGACGACGCTTCCTTCTACATCAGTGTTATGATCTGACATTTGAGCCTCAATCCAATGTATGTCAGAAGTCACTCTAGTTCATCTTGTAGTGAAGAAATGGAAAGCAGCTGCTGATTCCGACATAACACGTGCTGGAATATATTACGCAATATTACCTCTGCAGCGTCTACAACCCCGCTAGCCAGCTGTTCAGTCCTTACATTTTTTACAGCTTGAAAATGGAAAGAAAAAAAAATCACTTATAAAGTCTAAATGGTAAAACTAGAAAAAAGTGCACTGCCATTTTTGAGATTTCCAACATATTATCATCTAAAAGTAGAACTAAAGGCAAAACTTGTTTTTCATTTTGGATAGAGTGGAAGGAGGATTAGAACCCCTGTCAGGTTTTTATTGCTGTCTGTGTCCACATTAGGGAGATTCACTCTATTGTATTTGTCCTGTTTATTGTTATTACTGAATAAAAACCTAGGATTTTGGGTTGTCCCCAGATCAGTAATAGAGGGGACATCGTCCAATGGGGACACTAGTTCTGGTGACCTGGGGGGCCCCCTCAAGGGAATTTCCTTTATTTGCAGGGCTTTCCTCTCACTTCCTGTTTTGCCTATGGGACAGGAAGTGAAGGTAAATCTACCCAATAGGACATTGACGAGGGTTTTAACCCTGCCTTACTCTATCCAAAATAAAAATTTTACTTATAGTTCTACTTAAGGCCCCTTTTCACACATGCTGTCCGATCAGGTCCGGATTTCAGATGGACCTGATCGGGGGCTCCATTCACCTCTATGAAGCGAGGGATGTCAGTGGTGACATCAGCCGCTATCAGATCCAATCGGGTCCACCAAATCCAGATGGGTGGAGGTCCTATTTTCCATTCGTCTGGTGGATCAGATGAAAACGGACAGGCGGCTTGTTTTCATCCGATCTCCCATAGAGGAGAGTGGGACTTTGACAGGCCCGTCTGCACAGTGAGCAGAGACAGACCCATCATCCAGCGGCTCAGAGGGGATCAAGGGATCGATCCCTGCTTTGCAAACAGAGTCCGTCAAAATGGACATTACTGTGTGAAAGAGGCCTTAGGCCTGGTTCACACCTATGCACTTTTTTGCGTGTTTTCAGTCTTACAGAAACACACTACAGTCCATCTAACATTGTTTCCTATGGATGTAGTTCACATCTGTGGCTTTCTCCTTGGGGACTAGACGGCAGCAGCTCTCCTCCATACCCGAGGACTGCTCTGCTCCGCTCTCTGCCCCCTCTCAGCATCCGGCAAAGTTTATCACAACATTGCTCAGCACTGAGATAAAAAGAAACATTGCATTATTTGCTTCTTTTTCAATACTTGTTGCTTACAAGATAAAATCAATATTTTTTGCTAGAAAATTACTTAGAACTCCAAAATATTATATATTTTTGTAGCACAGACCCTAGAGAATAAAATGTCAGTTACAATATTTTTTGTCACACTGTATTTGTGCAGCGGTTTGTACACATGATTTAAACGGAAAAAAAAAGAAACCGTAAAGTTAGCCCAATTTTTTTGTATAATGTGAAAGATGATGTTAAGCTGCAAGAATCGTCATCTTTATTTAAAGCCAAAAAATTGTGCAACTCTTAGGCCCCGTACACACAAGCAAATGAATCTGATCAAATCGGTCTGACAGACCGATTTGGTCAGATTTGTATGCTGGCTGTTTTGGTTTGATCGCTGTACACACGATCAAACCAAAATCCCCGCCGGCAGACAGCGCGGTGATGCGGCGGTGACGTTGACGCCGCCACGTCACCGCACCAGGAAGTAAAACACTTCCGCGCACGCATCGAATCCATTTGACGCATGTGCGGGCAGATATGTCTGCTGGTTAGCGTACTAACCAGCAGACATATTGGTCCGACGGGTTCCCAGCAGACAGATTTTAAAGCAGGCTTTAAAATCTGTCTGCTGGCCAAATCCGTCGGCTCGCCCGTACACGCGATCGAATCTGTCTGCTGAGACGGTCTGTCAGACCGTTTTTAGCAGATAGATTTGATCGTGTGTACGCGGCCTAATAGCACCATATTTGTTCAGGCATCACACAGGGTCAGCATCTACTTCCTGGACTGAGATGTTGGCTCAGGGAAGACATGGTTATGTAAAATCTAGTGCTTCTCTAGATCTTTTGGCTCTTTTCACAAATGTTTAAGCCCAGGTTCACACTGGGTACGATTTAGTTCGATTTGAGATGCGATTTCACATGTGAAATCGCATCTCAAATTGGCGGCAATTCCCGGCAAATCAGGGCAAAATCGTGGGTGCGCGATATACGCCGATACCCATTTTTCCGCGCCGAGTTTTGAATACTGCGCCGACATATACCGAGCGCAGTACACTCGGGTATATTCGGCCAGTCTCGGCTTTTTCCGCGGTCACGTCCTGGACGTACAGGACGTGAGCGCGGAAGAAGCCGAGCCTGCCTGAGTGTACTGCGCTGGGTATATGCTGGCGCAGTATTCAAAACTCGGCGCGGAAAACGAGCGGGGAGGATGCCGGACCCGCCGAAGAGGACGCCGGACCCGCCGAAGAGGACACCGGACCCGCCGCAGAAGGACACCGGACCCGCCGCAGAAGGACACCGGACCCGCCGCAGAAGGACACCGGACCCGCCGCAGAAGGACACCGGACCCGCCGCAGAAGGACACCGGACCCGCCGCAGAAGGACACCGGACCCGCCGCAGAAGGACACCGGACCCGCCGCAGAAGGACACCGGACTCGCCGCAGAGGACACCCGAAGCCGCGCAAGACACCAAAACTGTAAGTACAAAAATTACTTTTTTCCCACAGATTGGGGGTCACTTTAGGGGTGCGCGGTATACGCAGGAGCGCGTTATACCGCTATAAATACGGTATATAAACAAAGGCAGAAAAGCACCTTACAAGATTTCATCCTGGAAGAAGAAGTAGGTGATCATGTAATAGTTATAGTACAGAAATTCTACAGCCAGGTCCATCCACCACCGACAGGCATTTGGGAAACAGAGCCCCTTCCAGGATGCATTGTATTCCATTTCCATGTCTAATGCCTGGGTTTGATTTTACATTTGGGTAAAAGGAGAAAGTTCTCCATTTACTGCAATTTCAACATCTGTTTGTTTTTGCCAACTGTGCAAATAATTTCAAATAATTGCCTTATGGCTCCTACACTTGGCTGGCTAGCTCCTAAATGTCAC
Organism: Rana kukunoris; assembly: GCA_029574335.1. Taxonomy (NCBI): domain Eukaryota; kingdom Metazoa; phylum Chordata; class Amphibia; order Anura; family Ranidae; genus Rana; species Rana kukunoris. The sequence continues at coordinate 134,640,165 of CM056056.1, read as the reverse complement.
CTCGGCCATGCACTGTATGTTGTGTACTTATTAAAGCAGTATTAAACCCAAAAACAAACATTATTATTATCATTTACATATGCAGCCTACCAAGTCTTAGAAGTGAGGGCTATATTAGTTTTCTTTTTTAGGCTTTCTTCTATTTTCATCTAGTGATCCAGCCAGCAAGACTGTTTTCTCACAAGCTCAAGCTCTCCAGCAAAATGTATCAGTTTACATGTTTAAGACAAACAGTTTGAAGCAGTAGTAAACTGCCAGAAAAAGCAACGGGCCCCCCTGCAACTTTAACCGCTGGCCGACCACCCGCCATCAAATGGCGCCAGAATGGCTCCCCTGCACGAATCACCGTAGCTGTACGGCGGACGATTTAAGTGGTATAGGCGGTGTGTGCGCCCCGTCGCGGTACTGAGGAGCCGATGCCCGTGCCTGGCGGCCGGGATGTCTGTCGGGCACCCACGATCGCTCCTGACAGAGCCAGAACGAGGATCTGTGTGTGGAAACACACAAATCCACATTCTGACAGGAGAGAAAAGAGACCAATCGTGTGTTCCTAGTATATAGAAACACTGATTGTTCGCCTCCCCCAGGCAGTCTCATTTCCCCACAGTTGGAACACACGATTTTTTTTTTACCAAAAATAAGCAGAAGATTACATATCTGCCTAAATATAGTAAAAAGGTAAAACAAATAATGTTTTTTTTTTTTTAAATTGTAGCTCATTTTTTGTTTATTGCGCAAAGAAATAAAAACTGCAGAGGTGATCAAATGTCACCAAAAGAAAAACCCATTTGTGGGGGAAAAAAGGATGTCAATTTTGTTTGGTTAAAGCGACGCAGTGCCGTATCGCAAAAAAATGGCCCAGTCAGGAAGGGGGTAAAACCTCCTGGGGCTGAAGTAGTTAAGTCATAATCTACTAGTATGCTCCGCATACTACCACATTATGACAGACTTAGGCTGGCCATACGTGATACCATTTTCTGTGTAATTTTCTTTTAGATTTACCAAAAACCATATAATATGAGGTCAAACTAAACAACACTTTCAATTGTATGCAATCAGGCAGGCCCTTGTGCGACATAGTTGAAGGTAAATCTAAAGAAAATTGCACAGAAAATTGTATCGTGTATGGCCAAGCCTTACCTGTACACTGAGCCCTCCGGCACAGTGCTGTCGGTGCTTCCTGACGCTGACATCTTTATTTGGTCTTTCTTCTGGGCTCCGGTTGTATGAGTGGCCGGAGCTGCGATGTTATTTGCACGCATGCACGCCGGTCCCCCTGGCTTTGCAACGGATCTCTGAAGGTTTCAGCACGTTATCTCATCCCTCCATAGCACATGCTCCAGTGATGTCACACAGGCTGCTTGCGGTGTAAATATCTCCTAGACAGTGCAAGTTTAGGAGATTCTTTGTACCTACAGGTAAGCCTTATTATTGGCCAGTTTAAAAAGTGGAGTTTAATTCCTCTTTAACCCCGGGTAGGCGTGATTAAAACAGATTTTTTGTTGTTGCTGTAACGAATTATAAAGTGTGAAGTTTGGCTTCAATTTGTTAGAGTATCTAAACCTGCTAATACTTTTAACACTACCCCCCCCCCCCCCCCCCCCCCCAGACTGACAATGCTGCTGTCGGCTGTGCCTCCTGTGCTTTGTTTATCCAGTTATGTCTCAATAAAGGTGAAAAAAGCCAAAGAAAATAAAAAGCTAATGCTGACACATCATCTAATGACTGGTAAGCTGCATTATAATAAATTTGTATTTGATTTTTGGGGGGATAATATAACTAAGTTTTCCTATCAGTTTCTGAACGGTCACCAGGATAGGCATCAAGAATCTCCCAGAGACACCGACAGCAATAAAAACATTGGTTCTCAGATTTTTTTTATATATTTTTTTAAATAAACAAACATATTATACTTACCTCCACTGTGCAGCTCGTTTTGCACACAGTGGCCCCAAACCTGGTCGTCTGGGGTGCCTCGGCGGCTGTCTTGGCTCCCCCTCGCAAGAACTCATCACCTTCATGCGAGCTCGCATGGTGATGAGTTCTTGCGGGCGCGCTCCTGTGATACAGCCGGCGGCCAAAGCCGCTCACTGTATCACTCGGCCCCGTGTCATTGGATGTGATTGACAGCAGCGCCAGCCAATGGCTGCGCTGCTTTCAATCAACCAATGAATGAGCCGAGAAGCAAGAACGTTCACGGCGTGGGACTTTCGAGGGGTTAGGCAAGTAAATGGGGGGGCCGCCAATCCGCAGATGCTTTTACCTTTACAACTCCTTTTAAAGGGGTTGTAAAGTAAAGGTTTGTGGTTTTTTTTTCCATAAAAACAACAAAGATATTATACTTACCTGCTCTGTGCAGGGGTTTTGCACAGAGCAGCCCCGATCCTCCTCTTCTGGTGCTCTGGGCTCCTCCCCTCCATTGGGTGCCCCCACAGAGATCTGCTTTTCCTGGGGGCATGCGTGCGGGCAAGCTCCCGAGTCCCACTGCTGCATCCATTGACACAGACAGCAGGACTCGACCCGCCCCCTGCTCCTATGTCACTTCATTTGGTTGACAGCAGCGGGAGCCAATGGCTCCCTCTGCTATCAATCTGCCCAATGAGGAGAGCGACAGTGGCTGAAGCCAATAGGTTGTGCCCATCGCTGGAACGAATCAGGCGCAGGTAAGTAAAAAGGGGGCTCTGGAAGCATTAAAAAAATTTTTTTTTTTTTTTTTACATTTTTTTTGGGCCAATTTTTTGTTGGGCACATTACAAAACACAAATTACATGCTTTTCTGCAGCTTCTCCATTGAAGTATATTGAACCAAAAATAAATAAAAAATAGCACCGTTTTGCGTTAAAAAGTCCTCCCCTTTCAAAATGCGCAGCAGCGCGAAAAAAAATCATGGATGCGACTGTGTCCCATAGTAAAGCATGTAAATGAACTGTAGTGTGTTTCTGCAAAAAGCACCAAAAAACAGGTGTGACCCGGCCTGAGATGTTTAGTAACATAATAGGGTTAAAAAAACAAAAATAAAGTACAAAAAGAGCAAATAATCGGTACTGTAAGGGGTTAATTTGTTTACTGTCGGACAGTGAAAGTAATATATACAGTAGCGATTTGCTTTTTTTGTACAATAAAATGCAAATTTTTGTTTTTTTAACCCCATTGGGCCAGATCCACAAAGATGGGACGCCCGCACGCCATATACCATTTACACTACGCCGCTGTAAGCCACAGCGGCGTATCCTAATCCACAAAGAAATGCCGCTGTTACTTATGGCGGCGTAGCGTAAATGGGCTGGCGTACGCGGGTGTAATTCAAATTAACTAGTGGGGGTGTGTTTTATTATAATTATGAATGACCCGACGCAAACGCTTTTTTTTAACTGCGCATTCGCCGGCCTTGAACGTATCCCAGTGCGCATGCGCAAAATCACATCGCAAAACATCAATGAAAACGACGTAAACGTAACGTACGCAAATCCCTATTCGCGAACGGTTTACGCAAACGACGGAAAATTTGACGCTGGCCCGACGTCCATACTTAACATTACGTACACCTGGGTACAGCAGGGGTAACTTTACGCCGGACTGACGCTTACGCAAACAACGTAAAAACACTGTGCCGGGCGTACGTACGTTCGTGGATCGCTGTATGTACCTCATTTGCATATTTAACACGGACGCGCCCCTAGCGTCCAGCGTAAATATGCATCTAAGATACGACGGTGTAAGAAACGTATGCAAGTCGTATCTTAGCGTAAATCCGGCGTATCTTGTTTTCTGGATAGAAAACAATGACACGCCGGCGGGAAATTCGAATTACGTTGGTGTATCTATAGATACACCGGCGTAATTCCTTTGTGGATCTGGCCCTCTATGTTACTGGCCGATTAATCGATTATGAAAATTGTAATCGATTGATTTCATAATCGATTTGTTGTTTCGGCCCTAGTCCGCAGTAGCATTTTCTTTAGGGAATCAAGACTTTACCACAGAACTTTCAGAATAATTACTCACCTGTCCAAGAAGATATCGGGCAGTGGAGGATATGTCTGCATATCTGGAACTCGCTCATGGACAATAACCATTACGAAAGAGGTGAAGCCAAACACTATGAAAACATATACACCGCTAATTGCCGTCTTCCAGTACTCGGGATCAAGTCTCTTTGGGGGGTGCTTGTTTTTTCCATTGGAGTACTGATGAGGTTCTACACTAGAGGACTCTACTCCATGTCCATCATAGTCTCGTGTCAGTTCTCCATTACACAACCAGTCAGGACTAGATGGTGCACTGAGGCTGAGGGTTCCAGGACTTGCTTCCGTACCTAACCCCAGCTCCTCTAGGACACTGACATGCTGCTTCTGTAGTTTGCGGATAGAAAGCATAAGATGCTTGATGTCACCAAGAACTTTAATTTCCAGTGGAGGCGAGCGCAAATCATATTCCGTTAGGGCCATCAAAGCGGTGCCATCCAATCGATGTTTGTTGCACAGGAGATCTACGTAGTCACAGAACCCTTCTTCTTTCAACCATTTGGCCACATGTTTTGTGGTCCAGCGGCGAATACATAACTGGCTGTTGCTTGCCATTGCTTTAGGAGACACCTGTGAGGACAGAGGAGAAGGTTAGAAGTTGGTTGTGCAGTTTTAGGGCCATAATTCAGCTTAAAGTGCCATTTTTTGTTATCTTGAGAATACTGTTTATTTCAGAGATATTTTACATTTAGTGCACACAGAAAATAACATATCACTGATAATCGGAGCGGTCTCTATTCCAGGGGTCTCCAAACTTTTTAAACAAAGGGCCAGTTTATTGTCCTTTAGACTTTAGGAGGGCCGGAATGTGACCGGCAGGGGCAAAAATGTTGGCATCATTAAAAATAAATATGGTCTCATGATTGGAGGTCAATAGGAGGGGTAGTGTCCCTGTTAATAGGAGAATTAGTATCCCATCATTAATATCAGTGGAAGAAAAAGTTCCCCATTGTTGCTGTCAGTGGAAGGAACAGTGCCCAAAGGGCCGGACAGAAGCTACCAAAGGGCCACCTCGAGCCACAGTTTGGAGACCCCTGATCTATTCTAAACAGAATACATACACTATAATGGTATACAAGATTTGGGGTCTTAAAAGATATGTCAAGCTTTAAATTACCATATTTATCTACTTTCCAAACTGACTGAGGATTAAAGCGGAGGTTCACCCAAAAATCAACTTTCTGACATTAGATCCAGCATACTGCCAACATCTGCAGTATGCTGAGGTTCTTAATTTTTTTGTTGTACTGATCGTTTTATGAGCCGTTGTTATCCGGCTCCGACCGGGGAATACTGCGGGGAATGGGCGTTCCTAAGCCAAGAGGAGTTGATTGACGGGCTGCTAAGGCGTGCCACGCCTTCCGAAAATACCCGAAGTGACACTCGGGTATTATCAAAAGGCGTGACTCGTCTAAGCAGCCCTTCAATTAACTCCTCTTGGCTTAGGAACACCCATTCCCCGCAGGATTCCCCGTTTGGAGCCGAACAACAACGGCTCATAAAACGATAAGTACAAAAAAAAAATGAAAAACCCCAGCATACTGCAGATGTTAGCAATATGCTGGATCTAATGTCAGAAAGTTGATTTTTGGGTGAACCTCCGCTTTAAGGCATTGGCTTGTTCAGCCTTATGTCATGAACCAGCAATATGGAGGCTGAACCATGCCCGGTTATTGGTAAGCTTTGGTAGCCTGGGCAGCCAAAAGCCTGATATTATATCTGATAACGCAGTCTAAAAAAGCTGAAATTTAGGCTGGCCGAATCTCAGCCACTAGAGCAGGAACCAGCAGAGATTCAAACTATGTATAGGCAGGCTGCACACCCAAGTTTATTGATCATCCTGGGTACAACCAGCCTGTTGGACTTTACATGGGATTACAACTGTAACAGCTGCTAGCAATAAAATCGCTGCGTCTATGGCCAGCCTTTCACAAGTGGTCTGCAAGCAAAGCAAGCCAGCCAGCCTGGCAATTGTCCTTTCTTTGCAATACATCATCTGCATTAATATTGTTCAGCTGACAGTCAGATGGGCGTCTAATGAATAAAACTTCTGATTGAGAGCCAACGCAGTCGCTCAGAAGCCAAGGGTTGAACTGGTTCTGTAGCAGGTGGTGCACTGTACAAGAACATCCATGCAAGGTTTTACAAGGCCATATCACCATTCTCACCATTAAGATTCGCTCCTATGTTCACAACCATTTCCTGTGCCAGGTAAAGACTTACTACAGAAGTGCCCCTAGAGAGGGTTCATCTCCTCCATAGCTGCTGTCACATTTAAAATCAGCACATCACAAGGCTTGGAGTTATCAATGGACAACTAATGTGCGCATTTAGTGCACTGGTAATCCATTGAGGATTCCCCCAGCTTTCTAATTGAAAGCCTCTAACTTGGTATGAGCAGAAAGCTGTAGGACATGTCTGCTGGAGCCTAACATTGCACCCGCAATCAGAGAATCGTGGATGCAATGCTTTGCAGGCTCCTGTGGGAGAAAATATGTGGACAGTTTTTTCCTGAACAAAAATGTGCATTTATTATTTTTTCCCTAAACAGCTTGCCGACCAGCCGGCACCAGGCCGGCTCGGCTGCGCAAAATCACGTGATTTCGCATTTCAGCCACTAGGGGCACGCTCCCTCTGCTCGCCACTGGTGCCGCGCGGGTGCGATCACCGCCGGGCACCCGCGATCGCTCGGTACAGAGCGAGAACAGTGAGCTGTGTGTGTAAACACACAGCTCCCGGTCCTGTCAGGGGGAGAAATGACTGTTCGAGCGATCTGTCATTTCCCCTAGTCAGTCCCACCCCCCCTTCAGTTAGAACACACATAGGGAACATAATTAACCCCTTCCTCGCCCCCTAGTGTTAACCCCTTCTCTGCCAGTGACATTTTTACAGTAATCAATGCATTTTTATAGCACTGATCACTATAAAAATGCCAATGGTCCCAAAAATGTATCAAAAGTGTCCGAAGTGTCCGCCACAAGGTCGCAGTACCGATAAAAATCGCTGATCGCCGCCATTACTAGTTAAAAAAAAATATTAATAAAAATTCCATAAAACTATCTCCTATTTTGTAGTCGCTATAACTTTTGCGCTAACCAAACGCTTATTGCGATTTTTTTAAGGGGGTGGGGTAATCATGTCTCACCACCCGGAGCATGCTGGGACCGTGACATCATAAGAGGACTATATAAAAATCGCCACGCACCGCACACCTGGCATTACAGCGGGAGGGAGCGTTGAGTCAATATCGAAGAAGAGAAGAAGGTGACGCAGAAGACCGGGCCCCCCACTGGTGAAAGAGCTGAAAAGAAGACAGCGGTGGTGCCCGGCAGAAGGGAAAAAGAACCAGAGAGCAGGAGAAGAGAGCGGAGAAGTCGGAAGACCCTCCGAAGTCGGAAGAAGCGAGAAGACCGGGCCCCCGCTGATAAAAGAGCCGAAAGAAGACAGCGGTGGTGCCCGGCAGAAGGGAAAAAGAACCAGAGAGCAGGAGAAGAGAGCGGAGAAGTCGGAAGACCCTCCGAAGTCGGAAGAAGCGAGAAGACCGGGCCCCCGCTGATAAAAGAGCCGAAAGAAGACAGCGGTGGTGCCCGGCAGAAGGGAAAAAGAACCAGAGAGCAGGAGAAGAGAGCGGAGAAGTCGGAAGACCCTCCGAAGTCAGAAGAAGCGAGAAGACCGGGCCCCCGCTGATAAAAGAGCCGAAAGAAGACAGCGGTGGTGCCCGGCAGAAGGGAGAAGTCGGAAGACCCCCAGAGCTGCCTCATAAATCTAACTTTAAAAACCTGTGTAGTTTTTTTTTTATTGACATTTTTTTTTCCACCAAGTGAATGGGTAGGGGTACAATGTACCCCATACTCATTCACATAGGGTGGGGGGCCCCCTTATTAAAATGGGCTCCCAGTCCACAGACGCGGAGAAGGCATTCGATCGCGTGGACTGGCGGTTCATCAGTGCGGTCCTTGAAAGGTCAGGACTAGGCCTGCGCATGCTAAGCTGGATCTCTACGCTGTACGTTTCCCCTACGGCGCAGGTTAAGGTGAACGGAGGTCTCTCGACAGGGTTCCCTATCCGGAATGGCACGAGGCAGGGATGTCCGCTCTCGCCCCTCTTATTTGCCTTGGTCCTGGAACCATTGCTGCAAAGGGTTAGATCGAACCCCAACATCAGAGGAGTGCATGTAGGCTCCCTAGAACACAAGCTCTCTGCTTATGCAGATGACATTTTGTTCCATGTGGTAAAGCCCCTTATCTCGTTGCCAGTCTTGATGGATGAACTAAAGGAGTATGGGGAGGTTTCAAACTTCGAGATAAAATTACGCGAAGTCTGAGATACTGCCTGTCACTGTCCCTCCTGCTTTGGCGTCCTCATTGAGGGAATCTTTCCCCTTCAGGTGGTCCGCCTCTTCCATGGAGGTACCTGGGGATCCAGCTTACTAATTGCGTGGATTCACTCTATTACCAGAATTATATCCCTCTTATGAAAAAGACCTCTCTGGACCTGCAGTCTTGGGACAGGACAATGTTTACCTGGGTGGGACGGACGAACATCCTGAAAATGACTGTTCTGCCCCGTATCTTATTCCTCCTACAGATGATACCTATACGCCTACCGAAACGTTTTTTTGCCGAGTTACGAAGCCTCTTTACTAAATTAGTGTGGGGAGGTAGGAGACCCAGACTAGCGGTGACAATCTTGCAGAGGTCCAAGCTACGGGGAGGCTTGGGAATTCCTAATATTCTCAGGTACCATCAGGCAATTGCTTTACAGGGCATCCTGAATTGGAAGTATCATACGTCCCTTAAGTTGTGGGTCCCCCTGGAAAAGACGATGGCGGGACGAGACTTGTCCTATGCACCGTGGGTCCCGACGGACAGTAGGGGGCTCTCTGACTGGGTCTCCCCCCCTGACGGCTCATAACCTTGAAAATTTGAGACCACCTGGGCAGAGTGGAAGGCCCACGTACATGACGCAGCTTTGTTCTCTAGCTTGGACGAGCCACTACTGGCGCTTGCAGATCCCTCCTTTGGGGATCGTGTCCGGGCATATCGTCTGTCGGTCAACTGATACCCCACAGTGCTATGGGCCCATTGAGTCGGGTGAGTGCTAGTCCACTGGTCCTCTCATTTCTACCTCTTCTTACTTTTCTTGTCTCCTTGGCTTTCTCTAACTCTACGCTCTCTTCTCCTTCCCCCCCTCCACATTGATTAATGTTTAATGTATAATAAATTTTTTTTGTGTTAGTATTGGGACCACTGGTGCAACAGCCAGTCTGTTTGACTAGCCCCGCCGCATCAGGCTTGTTTTGATAGACATGTAAGAGTGGGACCCGTTATGTTGCTTATTTGAGGGCGGGAACGTTGGGATACGCAGCCCCCCATTATTTCTGGGGGGAGCCCAGCCCAAGTGGACCGAATGTCCTGGGTGGGCGGCGTGTCCTAGTCTCCCTGGACTGATGTGGGCTATTACTCCCAGTTTTACGTTTGCCTGAGCCCGGATCTAATGCACCCCCCCCCCCCTTGGAATCCCTCTTCCTTCCCTTCCCCCCCCCCTCCCTGCCTCATGTCCCGTGTCCCCCCCCTTCTCTCCCATTGTCCCCTGCTCTGGTTATTGTCTCCATTTCTTTTTTATTTTTGTATTGGCTTTCTGATCTCTTAATGATGCTATACTGTGCAACTGTCAATACCATGTTAAAATTGAAAATAAATATTTTTGCAAAAAAAATAAAAAATGGGCTCCCAGATTCCGTTAAGTCCCCCGCCCGCAGACCCCGACAACCAATGTCCAGGGTTATCGGGAAGAGGCCCCATGTCCCCATCAACATGGGGGCAAGGTGCTTTGGGGTGGGGGGGGGGGGCCGACTTCCTGTAAAGTTGCCTCACTGTGAACGGGGATCTGACTTGGAGGCGACTTCCATTGAAATCAATGGGTACAGGTCGCCTTACAAGTCGGATTGAAGTCGTACAGGAACCTTTTTTCAAGTCGGAGCGACTGCAGTAGTGTACATTAAGACGGCTCCATTCACTTACATTCATTTCTTAATGCAGCGCGACTAGGGGCGACCTGAAGTCAGATCCCAGGTCGTCCCTGTGTGAACCGGCTCGAACAAGTCATAAACAAGTATTTGCGATTTCTCATGCGACCGTTCCACTTTGTAGTACACTAGATAAGGCAATACAAAGTACTACTGACACAGAAGCAAATCTAGATATGACTTGGTTGAAGTACAAGTTAAGCTTTTAGTGCTTTCTTTCCAGTGTACACAGCAATTATACAGTTAATGTACTGTAGTTATATACAGTAAAATAATAAAATAACACCAACATCTGTATATCACAAATAACTAACGGCAGTCCATTTCCACAAACAAATTAAAAGTGGCAGTTAACCCTGCGATTGCATTTCTACCTACAGGTAAGCTTACCAGCTTACAAGTTTACCTGTATGTACAACAAATATCTCCTAAATATGCACAGATTAGGAGATCTTCCCATCGGCAATGGCTGATGTCACTTGCACATGGGTAGTGCCGCTCTGCATTCATGGCCACACAGTATGCACCTGAGGGAGTGACATCATTGTGGTCCGGTCATTCAAACAACTAGAGCCCTCGAACCCGGAAGGAAGACCTGGTAAAGATGGAAGCCTCTGCAACAGTGAAAGCGTGCTGCTAGAGGGCTTTGTTTTTAATGTAAATGTATCATAATGTGCCAGTATGCAGTACATACTAGCACATTATGGCATTCATGGCCACACAGTATGCACCTGAGGGAGTGACATCATTGTGGTCCGGTCATTCAAACAACTAGAGCCCTCGAACCCGGAAGGAAGACCTGGTAAAGATGGAAGCCTCTGCAACGGTGAAAGCGTGCTGCTAGAGGGCTTTGTTTTTAATGTAAATGTATCATAATGTGCCAGTATGCAGTACATACTAGCACATTATGGCATAAACCTAAAGGGAGAACAGATTTTTTTTGTCTTCCAAGTTTACTACAATTTGAATTATTTTAAAGCAGAGTTCCACCCTAAAAATGAACTTTCTATTAACAGCTTGCCTTTAGTGTAAAAAAATAAAAAATAAAATTTTTACTCACTTCTATCTGTCAGTTCCTGGTCCTAGGTGGGTCAACTTCCTGTCCTACGACCCCATTGCCTTGATTGTCATCATTTCCCAGGAGTCTCTGGACATTACTGTGCCTAAAAATCACCCAGCATGCACCTCTCCCTGAAAACCACATGCCCACACATATGATGGATACGGCCATAACATAAGGGCTCTTTCACATGGAGCGTTCGTTCAGATCTGCCTGCCAGTTTTTTCGTGCCCAGGCGAAATTTCAGCTTCCGGCACTGTGTCGCTTTAACTGACATTTGCGCGGTCGTGCGATGTGTTTTCCAAACAAAATTAACGTCCTTTTTTCCCCACAAATAGAGCTTTCTTTTGGTGGTATTTGATCACCTCTGTGGTGTTTATTTTTTGCGCTATAAACTAAAAAAAGCGACAATTTAAAAAAAATATATATATTTGTTACTTGTTGCTATAATAAATATCCCAATTTTTTTTTTTTTTTTAAACATTTTTTTTTTTCTCAGTTAAGGCCGGTACGTATTTTGACGTATTTTTGTAAAAAACAAAAGAAATCACAATAAGCGACTGGTTTGCGCAAAAGTTATAGCGCCTACAAAATGGGAAACAGAATTATGATTTTTTTTTTATTGATTTTTTTTTACTAGTAATGGCGGCGATCTGTGATTTTTATTGGGACTACTATATTGCGACATATCGGACACTTTTGACACAAATTTGGGACCATTCACATTTATACAGCGAACAGTGCTATAAAAATGCACTAATTACTGTATTAATGTGACTGGCAGGGAAGGGGTTAACATTAGGGGGGTGACTGGGGGAGGTGACCGATGCTGTGTCCCATACTTGTATATCAAAGCAAATTTTCCCATAAGAAATAATGGAATCTCAGATGATTCATTGTTCCACGACCATTTATTCATAATTTATAGTCCATATAAAATGATTATAGCAATGTGATAGGTTGTGTAACCATAAAATGTCCACCAAGGGAGAAGTAGCAAAAATCCAGCAGGAGCTACAGAGTATAAAAGAGAAGGGGGGTGCCTCTAAGGCCCCGTACACACGACCAAATACATCTGTTCAAATCGGTCTGACAGACCGATTTGAACAGATTTGTCTGCTGGGCTGTTTTGGTTTGATCGCTGTACACACAATCAAATCAAAATCCCCACCGGCAGACAACGCGGTGACGTGGCGATGACGTTGACGCCGCCACGTCACCGAACCAGGAAGTAAAACACTTCCGCGCATGCGTCGAATCCATTAGACGCATGTGCGAGCAGATATGTCTGCTGGTTAGCGTACTAACCAGCAGACATATCGGACTGATGGATTCCCAGCAGACAGATTTTAAAGCATGCTTTAAAATCTGTCGGCTGGCCAAATCTGTCTGTCCGCCCGTACACACGATCGAATCTGTCTGCTGAAACGGTCTGGCAGACCGTTTTCAGCAGATAGATTTGATCGTGTGTACGCAGCCTAAGTGTAGCAATGTGGTTACATTTAATGAAGGTACAACATTAAAAAACTCACATGGTTGAGGATTAAAACAGGCACATCTAAGAATGCAGGCACCCGGGGTAAAGCTGTCCACGTAGACCATCCATATACATTTGACTCTGGGGCATTTTATACTCCCGATGGCCACAGTCCCGCTGTCCCTAATGTTTGTTTAGAAAGTTCAAAGACTAGCTGCGTGTCTCTTTACCAGAAAGACAGAAAATTTACTAATACCTTGTGTGTATGGAAGTCCGAAAATCAATCTTCAACCAAAACATTTTTTTTTTTTTTAAAGCATAAGAGTAGGGATAGGTTAGAACCCTGCAGGTTTTTTGCTGTCTGCATATCTGTTGATGAGATTTCTATTCGTGTCCTGGTCACAGAGGATCAGTAGGTTGGGAAATGATGAGAAAACATTCTACAACAAAAAAGATTACGACCTTCCTGCCTCAAGTAAACTGTGTCACAGGTATAAAACGTGAATTGCAATCTCCCCTTTGGAGAAACAGACTGCAAAAGAAATCTAAATGAAATTCAGTTTCAATTGTTTTTATTAGCATTTTGAAAAAGGCAAAAAGTAAATGAATACTGTACAGAGCAGCAAACAATCATTGAATGCTCCGAGTCATAAAATAATTGGTACAAAAATGGGGGGGGGGGGGGTAGGATATTGGTAAAAGGGTTAGGTCTTCAATAAGGCCACATGTGAACATATGGGCATTAACAGAAATAAATAAAATAAGCTTTAGGCCCCTTTCACACATGTCCGTATTTCATCCATCCGTTTGCAGATAAAATACGGACATACATGCATCCCTATGGGATAGTGGGTGTCAGACAATTAACATCCGCTGACACCCGGTCTCATTGGTCCCCGCTATGGTTTGATTCTGCAGACAGGAGGAAAAAAGGGATTTTTAAATACAGCTTACCTGTAAAATTCTTTTCTTGGAGTACATCACGGGACACAGAGCGGCATATTCATTACTATATGGGTTATATGGAGTACCTTCAGGTGTGGACACTGGCAATCTCAAACAGGAAGTCCCCTCCCTATATAACCCCCTCCCCTAGAGGGAGTCCCTCAGTTTTGTAGCAAGCAGTATGCCTCCCAAAATGGTCACCCAAAAGAGGGGTGGGAGCTCTGTGTCCCGTGATGTACTCCAAGAAAAGGATTTTACAGGTAAGCTGTATTTAAAAATCCCTTTTTCTTTCTCGTACATCACGGGACACAGAGCGGCATATTCATTACTATATGGGATGTCCGAAAGCAATGCTTAAATGAGGGGAGGGAGACATCTTCCAAAGAAGGATTTAATTTTAGAGGTATACTCAAATACTAGTAAATCCAACTTAAACGAGAAATGTAAATCTCAAATCAAATCAAGGAAGCCCCCTCAGATCCTGAGGAGCTTGAATCGCGGCCTGTAGTACTGACTGCCCAAAGGCTGTATCCGCATTCCTTCTTACGACCAATTGATAAAATTTTGTAAACGTGTGGACTGATGACCACGTTGCTGCCTTGCATATTCGAGCCATAGAGATCCGATGATGTGCTGCCCAGGAGGTGCCCATGGCCCTGGTAGAATGGGCCTTTACCGACAAAGGAGGAGGCACCTCTTCAAACCGCAGGCCCGAACAATTAATTGTTTAATCCATCTTGTGATGGTGGATCAAGCGGCTGCCTGACCCATCTTGGGCCCTTCCGGTAAAACGAACCCCCCCATCTGTTTTCCGAACCTTCTCTGTAGCTTTAAGATAGGCCCTTACGGCCCTGACAATATCCAACGTATGCAGCAACCCCTCCTTTCTAGAGGTGGGTTTTGGAAGAAGGATGGAAGTACCACATCCTGGTTCAGGTGGAAACTGGATATAACCTTTGGTAGAAAGGAAGGATGAGGACGGAACCCCGCCCTATCCTTATGCAAAATGAGATATGGTTCCTTACAAGATAAGGCTGCCAATTCCGATACTCTCCTGGCCGAAACTATGGTGATCAGAAATACCGACTTTCTAGTCAGAAAAACCAAGGTACCTCAGCCAACGGCTCAAGGGGTTGTTTCTGTAGAGATGACAGAACAAGATTTAAGTCCCATGGACAAAGTGGTGACTTGACAGGAGGATTAATACGCAAGACCCCCTGTAAGAAGGTCTTTACCAGCGAGTGGGTGGCCAGCGGCCTCTGAAACCACACTGACAGAGCTGAGATCTGTCCCTTGATTGTGCTTAGTGCCAGGCCTTTATCCACTCCTAGCTGGAGAAAACTTAACACCCTATCAATAGTATATTTACGGGAATTCCATCTTTTGGATTCACACCAGCCTACGTAGTTCCTCCACACCCTGTAATAAATCACCTTGGAGACCGGCTTTCTAGCCCTAATCAGGGTAGGAATTACCTGCCTAGACAGACCTCTACCCCTGAGAATCAGGGATTCAGCCTCCAGGCCGTCAAATTTAGAGGCTGTAATGTAGGGTGGAGGATCGGGCCTTGTGAGAGTAGGTCTGGTTGTAGAGGAAGAGTCCAAGGGTCTCCCACTGCCATCTTCAGGACTAGTGAGTACCAAGTCCTCCGGGGCCAAGCCGGAGCTACTAGAATGACTGGCTTGTGCTCCACTCTGATCCTGCGCAACAGGCGAGGGAGTAACTGTAGCGGAGGGAATGCATATAGAAGTTTGAATTGATGCCAAGGGCAAACCAACGCATCGGTTCCGCAGGCCATAGGATCCCTCGCTCGAGACACGAACCTGTCCGGTTTCTTGTTGAACCTGGATGCCATTATATCTACGTCCGGCATTCCCCACCTCTGGCAGATTGTCTGAAAGACCTGGGGATGCAGAGACCACTCCCCCGGCAACAGACTCTGGCGACTTAAGAAGTCTGCCTGCAGGTTGTCCCCTCCGGGAATGAATATCGCCGAAATGCAGGGTACATGAACCTCTGCCCACTGAAAAATCAAGCTCACCTCCCTCTGAGCGGCCTGACTCCTGGTTCCCCCTTGGTGGTTTATGTATGCCACCGCCGTGGCATTGTCTGACTGGATTCTCACCGGGAACCCCTTTAATCTGGAGGTCCATGCCAGAAGGGCTAGGCGAGCAGCTCTGATCTCCAAGATATTGATGGGGAGCTGCCTCTCTGCCTTCATCCAAGTTCCCTTGGCGAGAGAACCCCTCGAAGACCGCCCCCCCCAGCCTGCCAGGCTGGCGTCTGTGGTAACTACCTTCCAGACAACAGGGCTGAAGGATCTTCCCTTTAGAAGATTCTGGGGGTTCAACCACCAGGCCAGGCTTTGTCGGACCCTTGATGATAGCGTCAAAGGGGACTCTAAGGCATGTGCCCTCTTGCCCCAGGCTGCTAGAATGGCTGCCTGTAGGACGCGAGTGTGGATCTGAGCGTATGGTACTGCCTCGAACGTGGCCACTAGCTTGCCTAGTACTCGCATACACAGGCGAATAGTTGGTTCTCTCTTGTATAGAACCAACTGAACCAACCCCTTGATAGCCTCGATCTTTACAAGGGGTAGGAACACCCTTTGCTGTTCTGTGTCTAACCTCATGCCGAGGTATTCCAACTGCTTTGTACGCTGGAACGCTGACTTTCCCCGGTTTAGGACCCAGCCGGATCCTTCGAGGTACCGAACCGTGAGGTTTACTGCCTGTTGCAGACCCGGCCGTGAGTGATCTATGATTAAAAGGTCGTCCAAGTATGCTAGGACTGTGACCCCTTGGATCCTTAAATTGGCCAGAACTGGGGCTAGGATCTTCGTGAATACCCGGGGGGCCGTGGCCAGCCCGAAGGGGAGCGCCCTGAATTGGAAGTGTCGCTGCCCCACCGCGAAGCGTAAAAATCTTTGATGCGACTGAAAGATTGGTACATGAAGGTAAGCATCCTTTATGTCTATGGAGGCCAGAAAATCGTCCCTCTGAAGCGCGGCGGCTGCTGACCGGATGGATTCCATCCGGAAGGAACGAACCCTTAGGTAACCGTTTAACCTCTTTAGGTCCAAGATTGGCCTGACATCGCCGTTGGGCTTTGGTATGACAAAGAGATTGGAATAGAAACCTAGCCCTTGCTCTTGGGCTGGCACCTCTATTATTACGTCCTGGCAAAGCAGGTGATCCAAAGCTGCCAGCAATGAGGCCTTCCTTGCTGGATCCTTTGGTAGCCTTGATTCTTGAAAATGAGGCGGAGGACACCTTAGAAACTCCAGTCTGTAGCCTGTGGTTACAGATGCCCGGACCCATTTGTCGGGGATCTTGGCTTCCCAAACTTCTGAGAAGAAACGAAGCCTTCCCCCCACCCGCGAGAGTGGGGGCGCCCCTTCATAAGGCAGACTTAGGGGCTGTCTTTGTCGGCTTGCGATACCATGGCCTCTTACCCCCAGGGGCCTGTCCCTGCGATCTACTGTTAACGTTGGATCGTGCAGGCGGCCGTCGATACTGCCTGGAATTTGAGGGCCCCGAGACAGGAAAGAGCTGCCTTTTAAATGTAGGACCCCGGAATGTCTTTTTGACCGGTAAAAGGGGTACTCTTGCCACTTGAAATAGTCTGAATATATTTATCCAGATCCTCTCCGAAGAGTCGTCCTCCATGGAAGGGAAACCCTGCCAGAAGCTTTTTGCATGGGGGCTCCGCCGCCCAGTTCTTCAACCATAAGAGCCTTCTCATGTGCACCAAAAATAGTGATAAACGAGAGGCCTGCTGGATGGAATCTTTTATAGCATCTACAGCAAAACACAGAGCTCTGGGAATGTCAGAAAACTCTTCTGCTTGTTGGGTAGGCATGTCCTTTAACATTTCTTTTGTCTGGTCTTTTAACGCCTGACAAACTCCAATTGCAGCCACAGCTGGCTGTACCACTGCTCCTGCCGTAGCAAAGGATGCTTTTAAAAGTGTCTCTAACCGTTTATCAACCGGATCTTTAAACATATGTATGTTTTCCACCGGGCAAGTTAGTGATTTATTCACACATGAGATGGCTGCATCCACTACTGGGAGCCTCCACCTCTTGGAGAATTTTTTCTCCATGGGGTAATGACCGCGAATCTTTTCGGTGGCAGAAAAATCCTGTCCGGCCGTACCCAATCCCGAAAGATCAATTCCTCCAAGAGAGGATGGACCGGAAAAACTGCGTTGCTTAACGGAGCTTTCAAAGAGCCCAGAGAGGATACCGGAGGAACCTGAGGCTCTGGCAATGGTAAACTAAATGCCGAGCGGACCATGTCCGTCAAAGACTGTACCCACAGTCTTTCTGTCTGGGAGTCTGAAAATGGTTCCTCAGAGGCAGATCCCTCAATCCCTGAACCCTCCTGGTTCAGGTCTAGTTGATCCTCCTGTGATTCCAATTCCTCCGGAGAGAGAATCTCAGCATCTGAGGATACACCTCTTGGTGATGGGGATCTAACCCGTTTCTTACCAGGAATAGCTCTAGCGATCAATGCTGCTATTCTCTCTTCTAGCCCCCCTAGGGATACGGCTAGCATCTCCTCTGTGATAAACACAGGGCTGGGCTGATCTGGGCCAGCCTCCGCACCAGATCCCCCTAATGGCTCATCCAAGGCGCCCCTTTATGTTAATAAGTTGCGGGGAAAGTATCGGCATATCATCAGAATCAGAGGGGGAACCCCTTTGTTTTTTGGTCTTTTTTGTACCCTTTGACCCCGAACCTTTGGAAGCCATAATACAAAATCGAGGGACTCCGCCAACAACAACAGACTGTAGTGGCCAGGAGTACAAAACCAGAGCTTAGGGGACAATAGATCACTAATGCCCAAAAACTGATGGGGCCCTGTATGTTTTTCTTTTTTTTTTTTTTTTTAAATATATATTATATATTTTTTTTTTTTTTTTTTAAAAACATACAGTGACCCCAAACTTAGTTTGCCAGCCTCCAACCTGCTGCAGAAAGGGGGATTTTTTGGCTTAACAAAAAAGGCATTGGAACAAAGTCCAGCATGTACTACCCCTCTTCCGCCACCGGGAGTCACTGTTCTGCCGCTCTGCGTCCTCTCCCTCTGAAATCAGCCTCAGACTGAGCACTGACAATGCCTGCTGATCTATAACAGCACAAGGCGCGCCCCTGTATGACGCCGCAGGCACGCCCCCCCCCCGCCCTCCTCTCTGAACGGCGCGAAAAAACGTCTATAAGACGTGCGCGCGCACGCGCGCGCGTGCGTAAGCCGGAACAGGAGGAACATGGAGGAGCCGCGCTGCTGGAGACCCAGGACTGCAGTATCAGGCGGCAGATTCAAACCCCCGGCCAGGTAGGACTCTCCAAAAGGCCCCATAGGGATCCTTATTAGTCCTAGGAAGAAAGCAGCAGGTTAGCTAGCAACACATTCTTAGACAGGGGAACCTAGTGATGGGGGAAAAAAGGGGTCATCCTGTCTTTCTCAGACATAGTGAACAAGGTTGCCAATGCAGAGCATACTTAGGCTATCCCCCCTTTAGGTTACCCCGGAGAGCCTGCTGTCGAACCAAGTCCCGCAGGCTCCCCCTTACCTGCTCCATGCTGCAGGATGTTTGTCCAGCAAAACGATCCAATCTTCTCCCATCTCCGTGGGTAGCGTAGTAGACCTTCAGGCCCTGGGGTCCTATGAAGGTACCCACTGTCCTGGACCTATATAGCACCCTGGCAAACAGGTACTTATGGTTTTTACAAACTCCAAGTCCTGGGCCCAGGGTCCAGCCCTCCAAAGAGGAGCATTATAGGCAAAACCCCACGGTTTGGGGCCCGGGTACTGTCCACTTTGGCACTGAGGCTCCTTGGACAGATCCGGTTAGCCCGCCCTTAATCCCAAGGATGTGGAGCAAAGCTATTCCGTGACCAACACCTAAGACACTGGCGAAAAAACTGAGGGACTCCCTCTAGGGGAGGGGGTTATATAGGGAGGGGACTTCCTGTTTGAGATTGCCAGTGTCCACACCTGAAGGTACTCCATATAACCCATATAGTAATGAATATGCCGCTCTGTGTCCCGTGATGTACGAGAAAGAAATCCTATTTTTCCATCCGTCTGCAGATCGGGTGAACACGAACAGACGGTCCGTGTTCATCCGATCCCCCCATAGAGGAGAGCGTAGATCTGACAGGGCTGTCATCTGCCGGCTCAGCGGGGATCAACAGAGCGATCCCCGCTAAGCAAGCGGATGAGAAAGGTACGGATCCTCACGTGAGGTAGCTGTCAGGACTATTGCCCTGTAAATCATAGTAAGGACCAATAAGTCAGAAAGATCCTGAGGTTGAGACCTCACTGAAATGTAATCACTGCGAGTAGGCCTTCAAGAATAAAAAAGGCCTTAGTCCAGTGACTAACGCCCTAAATATTTTCCCCTTTCCCTTAGGGGCCTCCAATCCTCCAACTCTAAACAAAAATTGGAGAGAGGGAGAGGAAAAAAAAAAAAAAAAAGGGGGAAAGAGCGGTTAGAACATGATACCTAGATCGGCTGGAATCAAGAGGCACAATAGAAGAGGTAAAGAGAGAGGAGAAAGAAGACGCGAGTCCATCCGGTGATCCTCCAGTCATTATCGGCTTCGTTCTCCTGGGACCTGCAAATAAGCCAACCAAGGGGACCATATTTTATCAAAGGTTGGTTGCTTATCTCGTAAGACACTCACTACTTTTTCATTCAACATGATCCACATAAGTTTCCGTTTCAATAAGGCCATATCTATAACAAGGCTTTTCCACGCTGTTGCTATACGTGCATCTTTATTGATATTGACCATAATCTAATTCTAAACCTTAAAAGGAGAAGTTCACCTTCACAAAAAATAATCTTTAAAAGGGTAAATTTACACTGGACCCCTCCCCATCCCCCCGGTCTCGCTATACAGAAGTCCTGCAATCACCCGCTGTGACCCATTTGGTCGCTGCTTCACCGGTCCTGGGATTTAAAATCCCTGCAGCTTAATCTCTTAAACCTACTTCGTAAAAAGGTACGTATAGGAGACATTCTGATTGGTCTGCGCCATCACATGGACAGGGTCAACCAATCAGAACCTGCCTAGCCCGTCCCTGTCAGTGCTGGAGGAAAGAGAAAGCTGCAGAGGTTTTAAATCCCTGGACCAGTAAAGCGATGACCTTATGTCTCACAGTAGGTGATCGCTGGACTCGGGTACAGCAGGACTACGGGGAAGGGGGCCAGTGGAAGTTCACCTTACAGATTTTTGTAAAGACGAACTTACACTTTAGCCACTCTATTCAAAGTGAAAAAATACAGTTTGGGGTGCAGAAGTTTAATTGTTCCAAACACAAAACCATGCACTGGAATGTGACTCATACAATTCCCCACACAACAAACTAAGCTGAAAGGTCATTAGAAGTGAAGACTGAACTATTGCAACATTTTTTATCTTACACCCATTCACATTTATTTCATTATATGCACAAATGGTATGAACCATTCTTCAATCAAAAAAAACCCACTGCAAGCAGGCACTGCAGGCAAAAATATTTTTATGTATAGAATTCCTGCATAATCCAAATTTCTTAAAGTCTTGAAAAAGTATTCAGATCCCTTGAAATTTTCCACATGGTTGTCATGTTACAACCAAAAACATAAATGTATATTTTATTGGGATTTTATGTGATAGACCAACACAAACTGGCACATAATTGTGAAGTGGAAGGAAAATATATATATATATTTTTTTAAAGTGTATTTTGTGCGTGAACTCTCGAGAGAGAGGAGCCGGACTGCAGGAGTTGGGAGTAGGCAGACCCTCCCCCCGGAGGCAATCGCCATCCTTCTCCATGCCCCCGGTGGCAATGGCGGGTGAGAGGGGGGCCTCCCGCTCACCCCGCCCTACCTGCTCCACTTGGGAGCCCGACTGGGGCCCGACGGGACCCCAACGGGGCAGAGGGACTCCCCCTATGAGGGAGTGAGGGGGTCTAGCCCACCCAGCCAGCCCCGTAGGTCCTTCGCCTCTCTTTATGGCCAAAGTGCGTGTGTGTTAAACCAATTTTGTGTGCGTGCAAATGTGGTGTTTTTTTTTGGGGGGGGGGGGGGTGGGCATACTAAGCACAGGTGTACCTTGCATAGCACACCCACCGGGAGTCGGGCTGGGACCACCAAACTCAATTCACATGTAGCTGAGACCGGGATCCGAACCCTTGGCTGCAGAGGTGAACGGCTTGTCAGCGCAGTGCCAATCACGTTGAGCCACCACAGCTCCCACGAAAATATTTTTTTTTACAAATATCTGAAAAAGTGTGGCATGCATTTGTGCTCTGATACCCCCATCTAAAATCTAGTGAAACCAATTGCCTTCAGAAATCATCCAACTAGTAAATAGAGTCCAACTGTGTGTAATTTAATATCAGTATAAATTCAGCTGTTCTGTGAAGCCCTCAGAGGTTTGTTAGAGAACCTTAGTGAACAAGCAGCATCATAAAGACCAAGGAACACACCAGACAGGTCAGAGATAAAGTTGTGGAGAAGTTTAAACCAGGATTAGGTTATAAAAAAACTGAGTTCGCCTGCGTCCGCCAGCTCAGCCGGGGGTTTTGTCCGCAGATCTCCGCTGAGCCGACGGATGACAAGCTCCTCTCTGCTCACTGAGGGGGAGGAGCTTGTCGAGCCCCGCTGTCCTCTATGCATGTTAATTCTCTTATAAATCTGAACACATTTGCCATCACATGCCCCTGGCGCTTAATCTGTTTTCTATACTTTACTCACATCATAACAGTCTTTTTTTTCTGTGGTGAGGCGAGAAGCAGATATAAAGGCTCACAAAATGAAGGTCCCAGATTTGGTCCATCACTCCGACTTGCACTATTCATGCCATGACTCTGGGGTTCGCCAATAAGGTCCCGACCAGGTGGTATATGGTACCTACCAGACTTTACCTATCCAAAAGACCCCCCGATTCGCTCTTCTACACTTCAAACCTCAACAAAAATCAATTCAAACTGGCACATTATGTACTCTTGGCCTCTAAACTGACAATTGTTATAGCTTGGAAGAAGCAGTTGACTTACTTTTAGGTTGGGTAGCTTTTATATAAATGGACATTTGACTAGCAACAGCCACAGGAAATTTAATAAGATCTGGAACCTTGGGTTGCCTATCACCACCCCTTCCATGATACTTTACTTTTGCCCCCCCCCCCCCCCCATGTCCTATTAACCTTGTACCGTGAGGGGTCCCCCTTACTTTTTCTCTTCTCTCCTCTAGGACAGATCTTAAGTTCTTTCCTGTTCTCTCTCCCCATCTTTTCCACATTTTCTGCCATCTCTTCCAACATTCCCCCCACTCCTTTTTCATTTTTCTTGGTTGAATGTCTCGGTCTACTTGCCCCACAAGTATGATGTGACTTTTGACATCAAGACTCATTGTGCTGATTTAACACTCTTCACATTGGTCTCGGGTACGCTCCAGAAAAAATGTCGGATCTTTACTCTTCGCTCTACAGTACTTATTGGATGCCAGTTTGACATAATGTTGATCCATGTATTTGGCTCATTCTCTTTGTACCCGAAATGTTTGATCTGTACCACATGTTCAAATTAATAAAATTGAAAAAAAAGTGAAAAAATGTGAGATTATATACATAAAGTTTTAAAGCGGAACCAAACTCCTGTTCTCTCTCCCCATCTTTTCCACATTTTCTGCCATCTCTTCCAACATTCCCCCCACTCCTTTTTCATTTTTCTTGGTTGAATGTCTCGGTCTACTTGCCCCACAAGTATGATGTGACTTTTGACATCAAGACTCATTGTGCTGATTTAACACTCTTCACATTGGTCTCGGGTACGCTCCAGAAAAAATGTCGGATCTTTACTCTTCGCTCTACAGTACTTATTGGATGCCAGTTTGACATAATGTTGATCCATGTATTTGGCTCATTCTCTTTGTACCCGAAATGTTTGATCTGTACCACATGTTCAAATTAATAAAATTGAAAAAAAAGTGAAAAAATGTGAGATTATATACATAAAGTTTTAAAGCGGAACCAAACTCATACGTATAATAGACTGAGCATGCAGGCTATTTTTGCAGAAGAGACACTCAATGCCTCTTCTCTAATAAGATACACCAACCTGCCTGCTCGCTGTGCCCTGCAGAATGTAAACTGAGCAGCTTACATCAACACTATGGTCCCTGCATGTTGGGATGACCGACTCTTGCGCATGCACAGGAATTATGTCACCCTGTGCCAGGCAATGGGGATGCCCGACAACCAGCACCCAGTGAGAAGATGCCAGGGCCGGCGAGGGACCCAAATTGTTAGAGGGGAGGCAAGTATAATACCTTTAGGAACAAATCCAAGATCATTTTCATTGTTGGTAAATAATTTTCAGAATCAAGACCAGCACCTCACTCCCCCTTTTTGCCAGGTTTACACTGCCGTCAACTGATTTTGATCTGATTTTTCGTGCAATTATGTGGTGCAACATGTACGTGGTTTGCATATTCTATGGGGTCAAATCGTACTGGAATCACCAAAAGCACCAAAGTAGCACAGGACCCTTTTCCAAAATCGCACTGTTCTGTATTTATGTGAACAGGCACTATTGAGAGCAATGTGATTCCAATTGACATGCGATTCTATGCGACTCAAGTAACATCTACAATTGCACTAGTGTGAACAGAGCCTTAATCAGAGCTACAAGAATAATAGTAATTTTACTGATAATTATTATTAGAAAAACATACTCAAAATATGGAAATTTGGTGCCTAAGTGCCGGTTCACACTACTGCGACTTGGGATCCGACTTGTGTCGCCCCAAGTCGCATGGCATGAGGAATTAAATTGAAGTGAATGGGAGCCGTCTTAATGTACACTACTGAAGTCGTTTCAACTACAGAAAAGTTTCCTGTACTACAAGGCGACTTCTATAGATTCCTATATATTTCAATGAAAGTTGCCTCCAAGGCGGATCTCCGTCTTAACTGAAGCAACTTTACAGGAAGAGAAAATAGTTTACACAGGCAAACCCCTCCCTCCCACAGAGCTGATTATTCTGTGATTGGCCGCAGCCAAAGTCACCTGTCCTGGAGGCAACTTTAAGTCGCGTTGTAAGTTGCCTTGCAAAGTCGCACTGTAAGTCGGGTTGTCCCTGTGTGAACCGGCACTAAATTGTATTATTAGTATACAGAGTTTATATAGCGCCAACAGTTTACTTTACAATATAAACAAATAAATATGAACACAAATGAATGTCGATTTTTTTTGCCTAGATTTGAATATTTTAAGCAAAGCAGGATCTTACCTGGCGAGTCATCCTTCGAAGTGTAAGTGTTGACTTTAAATATTAGAACAAAGGAAAATGATATGTTGTCCAGAATATCAGGAACGGGGTTCTTTGTCCACCACAACAGAGGTACAGTCCATGGTACTTCCACCAAGAAGGTCTGTGGCCAAGTGATGTGAGGAAGTATGCGACCGGGTACAACTATGGAAAATATTCATTGATGGGCACTAGCCCAAAGGCCTGAATTCTATTGTTATCACACCAAGATAAGATTGTACCAGTATGAATTCCAAGTGGACTGTGGCCAGAGAGGAATTCTTGCCGAGGACACCGCAGTGAGCGATCCTGGAGTTCATACACAAACCTGCATATCTGGCTTTGCTGACTTTATACTTGGAGGTGACTCCTTCAGTAGGCGATCCTCCTCCTATCAGGGTGTATCAATGTATGTATTACCAGTGACTTTCTACTCTGAGCAGGAAACTGATTTCGTTAGGCAATTGTTTAACCCAAACTCTAACATTCAAGTGCTGGGTTAGGAAGATACAAATGTCACCTGAGTAACCAAAGAAACTTCCCCCTCCGCTGCGGCTGCTTTTCCCTTACTGTAGCAAAAAATCCAACAAACCACAAGCTATGCTGTGACACCGCAAGGGTCGTGTCTGCTGTGTACAATCAGCATGAAAGCACTATATTCTTTTTCCAATTTTTCTGTTTATTCAGCTTCAGTTTTTGTATCTCTATTTTCTTGGATTTTAACCACTTAAGACCCGGACCAATATGCTGCCAAATGACCCAAGGGGTTTTTGCGATTCGGCACTGCGTCGCTTTAACAGACAGACAATTGGGCGGTCGTGCGACGTGGCTCCCAAACAAAATTCGCGTCCTTTTCTTTCCACAAATAGAGCTTTCTTTTGGCGGTATTTGATCGCCTCTACGATTTTTATTTTTTGCGCTATATACAAAAATAGAGCAACATTTTTTTTAAAAAAAATCAATATTTTTTACTTTTTGTTATAAGAAAAATCAATAAACTAAAATTTATTTAGCCACATGTCTTTAGTAAAAAAAATAAATAAAAAAATAATCGCAATAAAAAAAAAAAATTGGCTACCTAGCGGGAACAGCGACACCAATACAGCGATCAGAAAAATGATCGCCTAGTGATGCTGGCAATAGGGAGTGAAAGGGTTAACTAGGGCGGTGATCAAGGGGTTAAAACTTTATTAGGGGGGGTACGGGGGCTACCCTGAACCTAACACTAACTGACTGTCACACTGCCTGTCACACTGACACTAAATACAGTAATCATACATGTATGGTTACTGCATTCAGTGACACCGACAGGGGGGGGGGGGGGGTGATCGCAAGGAGTTAAATGTGTTTATGTGTCTGTGTGTCAGTGTAGTGTTAGTGCAGACTTACTTGTGTTGTGATCTCTCCTCAGCGGTGGTTGAAAAAAACGCCGAGGGAGAGATCACATCGCTTCCTCCTTCCTGTGTTTACACAAGAGGAGGAAGTGACAGGGCGGGCGGGCGCGCGCATTGGCTGGGAGCGATCCGGAGGGGGCGGACAAAAACGAATAGCCGCCCCCTCTTGTCGGATCGCTCCTGCAGCCGCGCGGACCGCCGCATGTACGGGGGGGGGGGGGGTCCGATCGGACCCCCGATCCCCCCCAAGGCAACAACGTATATATACGTTGATGTGCCTGTCGGTGCCATTCTGCCGACGTAAATGTACATGCGGCGGTCCTTAAGTGGTTAATGTCCTTCTCTGATCATGTAACTAATTACGTTTGTGTTTTCGATTAAAATTTATGTCTGTCTGTGTATAGCGTTTCACCTCTCCAAATCATTTTGATTATCTACTAATTGGAAAATGAATGACATGTGCTGCCAGGAGCGGTTTATACAAAAATTGTGGCATTTTTGTACGTGGTATTTGTCGTGAACAAGGCCGCAAGGCATTTCCATCTGCCGCCTGTCACCGTCTCTTTTATGGAGAATCAATACATGTTGAAGATTTTAAAAGAGCAAGCAAGTTGTGGACCATCTCTTCTCACAATATTTTTGTCTCTTTCTACAAAATATGGCTATTTGTACTGAAACAACCTAGCACACCGATTTGGAAATGGGTATAAATATATTGTTTTAGTAAAACGCTTTATTTACAGAGATAAATGTTTTAGATGAGGGGTGTCCAACCTTTTGAAGAGCGAGGGCCACTTTAGCGACTTGGTAACCAGTCGTGGGCCACAATGAGCATAAAGGGCGGATGGCAGGTCTGTGACCACTCTGAATATGTAAAGGAGACACAGACGCAAGGGCCCTCCCATCCGCCCAGCAGATCAAACTGCAGATAGGCTGCCGCTCTATAGAGGTGAATGGATAGTCTGAGTCCACCTGAAAAACAGACAGGCAGACCCGATCGGACAAACCGCATGAAAGGGGCCTAAGGCTGCTTTCACACTGATGCACAGTGGTTAACCTGCACTAGGGTTGTCCCGATACCACTTTTTTAGGACCGAGTACAAGTACCGATACTTTTTTTCATGTACTCGCAGATATCGAATAGCGATACTTTTTTTAAATGTCATGTGACAGTTTTCAAACCACAATACAGACTAAGGATATTTTCCTTAGAATTATGAAGAACTCTAACTCAAGACATTATAAAAGAATAAAAATGAGTAAAAATGAATAAAAATGTTTTATTTGCTTGTCACGCAGTAGTAAAAAACTCAAAGAATTTTCACAGAACATGGTGATAAATACAAAAAAAGTATCGGCAGAAGCATCGGGAGCATTTGCGGGAGTACAAGTACTCCCGCAAATACTCGGTATCGGTCCCGATACCAATACTAGTATCGGGACAACCCTAACCTGCACCTCAACTTCTTCCTCAGGAGTCCTACAGGTGGCTGCTGGATGTCTTCCAGGGCTGGCAAAAAAAATCAGCGATAAAAAAAAAAAAAAAAAAAATCGATTCACAATACAAAACAAGTTTTTTTTCCCCCCATGGACACCACGCCGGTCCCAAGTTATTAGGCGAGCCCGCGGCTTCGGCCTAGTCTGCCGCGATCCTGGGAAAAGGCCGCGGACTAGGCCAAAGCCGTGGCCTTGCCTAAAAAATCCTGCCCGCAGTTTGCGGCGATCCTGGGAAAAGCCCACGAGGCCTCTTCCCAGGATCGTGGGTACTGCCGGTGGGTAATGCTGACTGGTACTGCTGGTTTGTACTTCCGGCTGGTACCGATTACGGATGGTGGGTACTGGTACTGATGACTGGTGCGGCTGGCTGGTATTGATACAGATACTGATGGCTGCTGTCTCAGATCATGGGCTCCCGTTTCCCCGACCCGCTATCCCAAGCATCATTCTGACAGAAGCATGTGGCTGCAGTAGAGAGCATGCTTCCTGTCACAAGCGGAGTACATTTTGTATCACTCCACCTGTGAAGGAGCCGGTGCTATGCAGGAAGCATCGGTTCTGTTCTTAGTGCTAATGCTCGGAGATGGCGGAGGAGGAGAAGCAGGAAGAAAATAGCAAATGTTAATCCGCTATTGTCACACAACTGGGTGGGCTCAGGGTGCATTGCTCTGCCCCCCGGACCCACCCTTTTTTAAGCCAATTAGAGCCTCAGGCTCTAATAATCTGCTTTAAAAGAAATATATTAAAATCCATTAGTCCGGCATCCTGCATGTAGATTATGGGGCGGGCACATGGATTAGGGGGGTGACGCCCCTGCGCCCACAATGGAGAGGTTGCTACTGCCATATAGTCTGATTCTAATGAGCACGGTGAACTGTAGGGCTCCTTCACCCAGGTGCTCAGATTCATGCATAGCTGTTTAACTTTTTTTTTTTAAACTAGCGCCAAGCTGCACGCAGACAGAATAAAGTTAATGGATACGTATCGGCTGTACAAACTCACCTGCACACAGGTAGGCTGGGGTGGGTTTACAGACCCAGGCACAAAGCCTGTGCATCTGTCTGCATGCAATTCAGTGCTAGCTAAATATATATATATATATATATATATATATATTATATATATAAAATAATTTTTTAAATATTATATATATATATATATATATATATATATATATATATAAATATATATAAAAGAAATGGCCCTGCATGCTGCACTGGGCTGAGGGCTTGTGTGAATTAGCACTTACAGCTCAACATAGGTAGTGCACAGCCTATTGCACCTCAAAGCTCAAACACATGCCTTTCTCTGCAGCCTCAACTGTACAGAGCAGTGAATGAATGGGAAGTGCTCGGTGTTGAGTGGCTTCCTCTTCATTCACAAACTGAAGTATACCAAGCACAGTTTACTATTCTTCAGTTATGAATGGACACAATGAGCGAGTGTGTTTACTGTGTTAATTTAGTAAAAGAATCAGGCTTGTAAATTACATATTCCCCTGCTCTCCATCCTAAAACATCCCCTGCAGCAGCCTAGAGGGACAGAAGGGAAGCCAGCAGCACTGAGGGGCACAACACTGGGTGAACTGGCACTGCATATAGCGATTTGGGTATGCCCAGACGCCTATGCAGCTCAATGTAGTTAAGGTTTAAATTGAGTCAATTGGGGGGGGGGGATTTACTAAAGCTGTAGAGTGCAAAATCTGGTGCACTTCTGCATAGAACCCAATCAGCTTCCAGGTTTTATTGCCAAAGCCTAATTGAACAAGCTGAGATTAGAAGCCGATCGGCTTTCACACTGGAGCGGTGCGCTGGCAGGGTGTCAGAAAAAGTCCTGCCAGTAGCTTTTTTTCAGCGCATTAGGAGCGGTGGATATACCGCTCCTAAAGAGCCCCTGCCCATTAAAATCAATAGGCAGCGCTGACGAACCGCCGCTTTGTGGGGATGCTTTTAAACCCCTTTCCGGCCGCTACCGGGGGGTTAAAAGCACCCCGCTAGCCGCAAAAACGACGGTAAAGTGCCACTAAAAATAGCGCCGTTTTACCGCCGATGCCCAGGGTGGCTCAGTGTGAAAGGGGTCTTAGTAAATCTCCCCCAATGTGTTTTTAGATATTGCGGCACTCTAGTGCCACTAAATAAAACCTACATGCATGAATATACATACAAAGAAAACACCAATCACGTTTCAGCTCTTAAACCAAGTAATCTTCTGTAACTATTTAATTTAATGCCCTCTTCATGATAAACTCCACTGGTAATAAAGTTCTATGCTTTATCTATTCTAGCGAACCTAGGATCCGGTGACGTGTAATATTTGGCTCCCTATCATACAATGCTGCTCAAGTGCTGTGGCGGCCAACTGCGCATGCGCGATGCTTTCCAAACGCAATTGTGATGCATTCCAATGGATTTACGACAGTACACACCAGTGAAGCCGTCATTCAGGGCCACGTGGACTTAGGGGAAAGTGGCCAGTCGGCCTCACGTCTTCGCTTTGCTCGGATGGCTCGCTCCGCTCGCTCGGCCTCCTGGCTCTTTTTTTAACATCCTCCAATCCACAGGGATGTTAAGGAAAGAGCCTGGATGCCGAACGAGGTTTTGCTGGTGTGTACTGTCGTAAATTCATTGGAAGGCATCGCAGATGCGTTTGGAACGCATCGCGCGTTCGCAGTTGGCCGCCACAGCACTTCCGCAGCATTCTGTTATAGGGAGCAGAGTATGACAAGTCACCGGACAAGCTGCTGTTTCCACTCTCATCTTGTTAGACTTATTTATATAGCTAACCTATAGCAACCAATCAGCATTTACTTTACTGACTCCAAACCAGTACAAGATAGAGCTTGATAGCTATAGGTGCAAAGTATTTGTACTTTCATCTAGTTACTGAAACGTGTCACACGCCTACATACACACCCTGGCTAATATCTCCATTACTATTTATCTAAGAAGAGGCCACACAGTAATTACAGTTCAAACGTGTTAGCAAGAAACATTAACCTTTAATTATCAAGTAACAATAATTTCAGATACTGTCATCACTTCATTGCTTAGTAAGTGAATGTTGTTGCCAACGCTCAGTGGCATTCATAAGAAGACACTGAACTTCATACATCATTTACTAATTTAATTTACAAATACAATTCCTAATTACTCACAGCAACAGAGTGATGGAAGCAAAATTGTGTTTTAAAACACAAATCTCAATCCCTTAGGCTGCATTCACCCCACATTGTAGCGTCTGAGCGTTTTTCCAGCTTTTTTCCGTGCAATTTCAGTGCGTTTTTATGCACGTTTTAGCACATTTTTATACAGTGTTTTTAAGCTTTGGCGATTTTAATTAGCTAATAAACCATCACATGTTGCATCATTTGTTGCTAGGTTCTTCGGGTTTTTTTCAGCTTTTATTTCTTTATTATTATTGTACACTGCGGTGCATACTAGCTCATTAAAAAAAAAAAAAACAGCAGGTTTACTACCACTTTAATATGGGGGGGCTTACAAAGATAAAGAACTGCATGCCCACTGGTCCACCCACCCCATGCCGATTTATTCTGCCGTCATGTCCAGGATACGCAATGACATGATTTTGCATTTTAATGCCCTCCCTGAGATCATCCCAACCACAATAAATTGTATAAAATACACCCCTTAACAAAAAAGATTCCAAGCGATTTGCTGATGTGTATGTCCCAGACCAAAGTATTTGTGTGGACGAATCCCTTATCCACTTTACTGGCCAGCTGTACTTCAAGCAGTATATTCCCAGTAAGAGGGCCAGGTACGGCTTGAAACTGAATAAGCTTTGCGATAGTCCCTGGATATGTCAATGCCTTTCGCGTGTATGAAGGCAAAGACTCCTAGCTCCAGCCCCGCATGTCACCCATATATCGGAACCGGTGGGAGAAAAAAATGGGGACCTTGCATACCCCCCTGTGCAAAAAATAAATAAAAAATGTATATGTCGGATAATTACTACACCAGCTTGCCCCTTTTTTCGTCATCTGTACCATGAAAAAACCCTGGCCTGTGGTACCTTCAGAAAAAAATAGTGTGAACCCTGCCTAAAAGTCATTTTGAAATTGGACGCAATAGAGATCAGACGATAGCAATAATTTGCAAAATAGGACAACTCATAAGGGCAGAGCATGGGTTTTAGAAGCACAATATTAAACATTAGGTATAAGACATAAAACCGGTGCTTCTGACCATAATAACTGCATTTATTTACTCAGGTCAGTGACTCAGGACTCATTGAAGCAATTAGAAAAGGATGGCAGCCAGACATAGAAGTCAAACTACAGGCAGAATGTTGTTTTTTTCAATTTGGATGAGAGGGTTATAACCCCAGACAGTTTTCTTTGGCCATCGGTGTCCCATAGGGGCGATTTCCCTTCACTTCCTGTCCCATAGCCAAAACAGGAAATCTCTGCAAATTAAGGGAATCTCTTGGCGCCCCGGGCCACTAGTGCCCCATTGGAAGATTTCCCCTCTATTCCTTCTCTGGGGTAGACTCAAAATGTGGGATCTTCTTTTACTTTCAATATTAATGGTAAACAGAAGGTGAATCTCCCTAAGGGGGGCAGAGGTAGAAATAAAAACCTCATAAGCGTTATCATCCCTCTTCATTATATCTGAAAGTTATACTTTAACCACTTGCCCTTCAGATAATTTACCCCCCCACCTTCATGACCAGGTCATTTTTTGCGTTCCTTTCAGTGCCGGTTCACATAGTGAGCTGTGCGAGATTGCATGCGCTTCGCACCGCGCTGCAAATCACATGTCTGTGCGATGTTATTTCAGCTATACAGGTATGGCTGAATTTCCATCGCATTCGGACCAAACTCGCACTGGACCCTTTTTATGGTTCGCACCAATGTGAACACCCATGTTATCCGATTCCTGTCTGAAATGTCAGTTCGCACTGCTAAAAAGGGGGGTGTAATTAACATTGTATTGACACTCCCAGCAGTTTGCATATGTTAGTGTGAACTGCCTTGCGAGTCAGGTGCGATGCGGGAACCCGCTGTGGATTCTCAGCGTTACTGTATCGCACCAATGTGAACCTAAGTGTGAGCCTAACTGACCATTGCGCGGTTGTGCGACTATTGCGTGGTTGTGCAACCCTGTACCCAAATAAAATTGATGTCC
Organism: Rana kukunoris; assembly: GCA_029574335.1. Taxonomy (NCBI): domain Eukaryota; kingdom Metazoa; phylum Chordata; class Amphibia; order Anura; family Ranidae; genus Rana; species Rana kukunoris. The sequence goes on along the minus strand of CM056056.1, from coordinate 134,607,279 downwards.
CTTTTCCCCACAAATAGAGCTCACATTAGGTGGTATTTGATTGCCTCTGCGGTTTTTATTTTTTTGCGCTATAAACAAAAAAAAGACAGACAATTTTGAAAAACTGAAATATTTCTTCATCGGTTTAGATCAATATGTATTCTGCTACATATTTTTGGTAAAAAAATAAATAAATAAAAATCCCAAAAAGTGTACCAGTAAAACCTTGGACTGTGAGCATAATTCTTTCCAGAAACATGCTTGTAATCGAAAGCACTTGTATATCAAAGCAAATTTCCCAATAAGAAATAATCGAAACTCAGATGATTCGTTCCACAACCATTTATTTATAAATCCTTAAGTTTATAGTCCATATAAAAAGATTATAGCAATGTCATAAGTTGTGTAATCATAAAATGTCCAACCACAAATGGAAGCCTCCACAAGGGGATTAGAAGAAAAATCCAGCAGGAGCTACAAAGTATAAAAGAAAAGAGAGGCTCCTCTAATGGCCCGTACACACGAACTGAGAGATCGTCTGACTTTTTTCATTTACTAGTCACAGGTAGAAATTGAATAGGTTACTAAAGTCACAAAAATTCTCGGACAGAAAAAAAAAAAAAAAAAAAAAAAAAAAAAAATCGGTACAGTACAACTGTACTGACTAAAGGAAAATCGTACGATCTGGTACCGTATGAGGAAAATTTTCATGCATGTCCGATAAAATAATATCGGGTTGTCCCGATACTAGTATCGGTATCGGGACCGATACCAAGTATTTGCGGGAGTACTTGTACTCCCGCAAATACCCCCGATACCTAAATAGAATACTCCCCCCCCCCCCGCCGAATCGAAAGCCGCCTCATCGCGCCGCCGCATCGAAAGCCGCCACATGGGTTAAACGGCGTGCGGGAACATCACAGCTTTCATTTGAATAGCTGTAGTGTTCCAACGCGTAGACACTCCCCCCTTGCTCGGGATTGGATGGGTGATCGTGATCTGTCCAATCCCAAGCAAGGGGGAGTGTCTATACACGCAGGCAAAACAGCTATTCAAATGAATGCTGTGATTTTCTCCATGCGGCGGCGCGGCGGCAAAGGTATGGGGGAAATGGCTGAAGGGACATGGCTGCATATGTGAGGGACATGGCTAGAGGGACATGGCTGAAAGGGACATGGCTGCATATATGAGGGACATGGCTAGAGGGACATGGCTGAAGGGACATGGCTGCATATGTGAGGGACATGGCTAGAGGGACATGGCTGCATATGTGAGGGACATGGCTAGAGGGACATGGCTGCATATGTGAGGGACATGGCTGAAAGGACATGGCTGCATATGTGAGGGACATGGCTAGAGGGACATGGCTGCATATGTGAGGGACATGGCTAGAGGGACATGGCTGAGGGACATGGCTGCATGTGAGGGACATGGCTAGAGGGACATGGCTGCATATGTGAGGGACATGGCTGAAGGGACGTGGCTGCATATGTGATGGACATGGCTAGAGGGACATGGCTGCATATGTGAGGGACATGGCTAGAGGGACATGGCTGCATATGTGAGGGACATGGCTAGAGGGACATGGCTGCATATGTGAGGGACATGGCTAGAGGGACATGGCTGCATATGTGAGGGACATGGCTAGAGGGACATGGCTGCATATGTGATGGACATGGCTAGAGGGACATGGCTGCATATGTGATGGACATGGCTAGAGGGACATGGCTGCATATGTAGGGGACATGGCTGCATTTGGGGACACATTTAAAAAAAAGTATCGGTATTCGGTATCGGCGACTACTTGAAAAAAAGTATCGGTACTTGTACTCGGTCCTAAAAAAGTGGTATCGGGACACCCCTTATATCGGATGAACTGTCATGATCGGCTCACGGAAGCCCTGTACTAACTATCTGATTATCGTACGATTCTTCCTCGAAATACATTTTTCGTACAATGTTCGGATCATGTGTACTGGCCATTAGTGTAGCAATATGTTGCTAAATGTTGTACCTTCATTAAATGTAACCATATTGCTACACTTAGGGCCCTTTCACACGCACGGACTCGTAATGCATCCCTATGGGATCGCGTCCACAAAGATCCGCGTCCGCAAAGATCTGCTTTTTCGGACGGAAGGAAACCCTATTTTTCTTCCGTCTGGCGGATCGGATGAATACGGACAGAAGGTCCGTATTCATCCGATTCCCCATAGGGGAGAGCGGAGGATACACAGGGCGGTCTCTGCACAGTGTGCGAGGACCGCCCTGTCCGCCGACAGCTCAGCAGGGTTTTATGGACGATCCCCGCTGAGCCGACGGACACACACGGAGCGAATCAAAAACGGTCCACTCCGTGTGAGGCTACTTGTAGATCAAGACATCGCTTTTATATCAAATCAAACTTTATTACAATTTTTTGCTTGTCTTGCAAAACACTCGCAAACCAAGGTTTTACTAGTTATAGCGTCTACAAACTATGGGATATTTTTTTATTTATTTTTTCAAAGAAAAAACAAACAGTGTGTTGGCACTGAAAACTAACAGATCTGCAAACTTGGATGTCTCCTATTGGGCTTGACAAATTTTCTTGGAATCTAGGAGCCAGCCAAAAAAGTTAGGAGCCAGAAAACACCCTGTCCCGGACGAGCTTGCACGCAAAAGCGAACACATACGTGAGTAGCTCCCACATATGTAAAAAGGTATTCAAACCACAAGTGAGGTATCCCCGCGATTGTTAGAGCGAGAGCAATAATTCTAGCCCTAGACCTCCTCTGTAACTCAAAACGTACAACTTGTAGATTTTTTTAAACGTCGCCTAAGGAGATTTTAAAGGGTAAAAGTTTGACGCCATTCCACGAGTGGACGCAATATTGAAGCGTGACATGTTGGGTATCAATTTACTCGGCGTAACATTATCTTTCACAATATGAAAAAAAAAAAATTGGGATAACTTTACTGTTGTCTTATTAAAATGTTTTTATTTTTTTTCAAAAAAAGTGCGTTTGGAAGACCGCTGCGCAAATACGGTGTGACACAAAGTATTGCAACGACCGCAATTTTATTCTCTAGGGTGTTAGAATAAAAAATATATATAATGTTTGGGGGTTCTAATTAGAGGGAAGGAGATGGCAGTGAAAATAGTGAAAAATTACATTAGAATTGCTGTTTAACTTGTAATGCCAACGGCCACCACCAGATGGCGCCAGCTCACAGAAGGGACTTCACAAAGCCGCGGCCTCAATTACCGTCCGTCGTGGGCCCGCCACGATCGTGCGGTGGGGGGCGCACGGAGACACAGGATCCTGTGCCTCCGTGCTCACCCACCTCCCCTGCCGCGCATCCGGTAATTGAGGCTACGGCTTCTCGGACTTTTAGGCCACAAAGCCATGGCCTCAATTACTAGCCACCACGGGCGCCAGGTCACAATTTCTGGTCGCAATTGCGACCTGGCGCCCGGATATTGTCGACCCCAGCCTATTAAAGGTAACTGCTCTCACGTGAGCCTGTGCTTTGTCCATTGCAGGCAAGAGCAACACATCCACTTGAATATAAAACATTCGGTTACAGAAAAAATGCAGCAAATAGCATTTCCGATGTAGGTTAGTTTTTCCGATGTAGGTTAGTATTTCCGATGCAAGTTTACCTAGAGAGCCACAGCTACCCACCTAGAGTAATGCTAAAGTACTCCAGAGGGACAGTATATGAGAATATTGAACCAGTAGACCCCTCACCTTTCCTGGGTGATATATGTAAAGGATACAAGGTCACACCAAGTAAATATTTGTGACGATGTTACACTGTTACCAATCACAGGTGAAGAGAATATAGACTTGTGGGGGGGGTAAGGAGCTAACTGGTACAATTTCCTATTGGGCAGAAGCCTGGGGTGTGTTACTGGTCACCGGAGAGGACTTGTAAACACATTCATACAAGTTTACCCAGGATCTTGCTGGTAGTGTAAAGAGTTCTCTGTATTGCACAGGTGTCAAACACAAGGCCCGCGGGCCGAATCCGGCCCTCCAGGCCATTTCATGTGGCCCTCGCACCTCTCCTGTAGTTGCAGGAGAGCTCCAGCCCCCTATTATCTGCTTTCATGCAACGCATCCAGCTTCTTCCCAGCAGCAGCATAAGGAAAGGGGGGAGCACTGATGTAAGGGAGAGTGGGGGGACTCAATTTCTGATGGTGGGGTGGCTCTTGACATCTGATGTAAGGGCAAGGGATGCGCTGGACATCTAATCTTATAGATACAACCGGCCCTTTGGAAAACAATCATAATACTGAGGCGGCCCACGATGAAATAGAGTTTGACACCCCTGTGTATTGCATCTGAACTCTTATGGAGATACACCTGCTTATCGCCGCAAAAGCTGAGATGCATTTATTCTGATTTCACACTAGTGATGTTTACATATCGGCCCTAAATGAGCCTTTCTTGCGGTGGTGGTGCAGAATAACCTTTAATGACTGAAGGCTGAGTTCATTCGCCCGCTACGCTACCACGGCATAAATGACACATTCAGGGCGACAGGAAAACCTCAATAGTGTGTAATGAGCAGAGGCAATGGGCGCAGAATGGCCTTTTATCGTTCTGGTTCTGCACAATGCTGTCGTTTATTTGTGGGCCCTAAATTCACAAGGCGGCAGCAGTGGTGCAATGTACAATATACACTGAACTTATGGTAAACATAAACAGAAATGTTTATAGAGTAAAACCTTGGTTTGAGAGCGTTTTGCAAGACAAGCAAAATGTTTTAATACATTTTGCCTTGATATACAGGCGATGTCTTGATATAAGATTAGCGTCATGTCACAACTGAGTATAAAAAAGAGAAGAGAGGAGCCTCCAAGTGTAGCAATATGGTTACATTTAAAGGGGTGTTCCAGCCTGTTTTTAAGTTTATTAAAAGTCAGCAGCTACAGAAAGTGTAGCTGCTGGCTTTTAATAAAAAGACACTTACCTGCTCCACGGTTCCAGCGACGCGCCGGCCGGGGCTCCGCTCCATTTTTTTTTTAGGTACAACATAAGGATTTATTTATTTATGTAAAAATAATGCGTTACTACACATTGTAATTTTTTCCTTTTGCTGTGCATGATGGCTATTTACTACTTACAGCAGCCATTGTGTTCTGTACATATATGAGGTCATCTGTGTACACATTACCTATGGCAGGGGTAGGCAACCTTGGAGAGGTGGACAACCTCTGAACAACACGAAAGAGATCAAAAATCACCGGGGTGCAGCTTTTTTTTTTGTCTGCACAGAGATGAACATGTGTTCCGTACATCCCTGTGCAGGCAGTCCCATTCATGTCAATTGAGATGCATGGACACAGTCGCTGCTTCCATGTACATGCACAGCCCTGAATATAGACATTGCGAGTTCAGGGACATGCACCCTCACCCACATAGATGCTTTTTTACAATGTATTTTTATTTTTTTGGAGGGGGGGGGTTAGGGTTGCCCCCTCATTCCTTTAAACCTGAACACATATGAATTACACAGGTTCTGAGACTAAATGAATGTATATTAGGCACCAAGTAAGTTTAATTATCTTAATCAGTCACAGAACCTGTATACTTAATTAATATGTGTTTCGTTTTAAAGGAATGCGGTGGCAACTTGGGGGGGCTTTGGTGAAACAGGAGTGGTCCAAACAGCCGCTTGTTGTCTCTTTTTTGAGATAGAAAAAGCAGCAGAATCTGCAGCCAGCAAGAGGGAAAGGAGAGAAGAGGAAGCCGGTGATCCAGATTAGCAAACCCATCAGATAATGTAACAAAGGTGACGTTGCTTTACCCGCGCATGCGTTCCACCGCTACCAAGTTTGCTAATCTGACAGAACACCTGCAGTCAGAAGAAGGCAGCGGACATCTTACTACACCCAGCTACATCTTAAATTTCAGAGTAATTTTAGCAATAAAGTGAGCGTATATAAATATAGTATGTTGAGATGTGTGATGCTGTTTGCCAGTGGGAGATGAAAGAAGGAAAAGCCAGCAGCTGCAAAGAAACCATTGGGGCCGAAGGGGGGTGGGCAGTAAGGATGAGCTCCGACATGTTCGCACACTCCATGTGCAGAGCCCGCCAGGAAGTCGGCACCGCACTGCGCTAATCAGAGGCAGGGAGACATTATCCCGATGCTCGGCTGCAGAGATCAGGAAAAGCCTGGTGCCGACTTCCTGGCGGTCTCTGCACATGGACTGTGCGAACACGCCAGAGCTAATCCTTAGTGGGCAGTGATGGCACACTGAATGATAGCCACTGGTGCCCACCTGCCAGAGCACAGCAAGAACACAAGGCGGGTAACACTCAGACCACCTCAGACACTAGTCCAAAGTCGCCTGAACTATCTTACTGAAAAGCTCTCAAAGACAACAACTAATTCTAGGTAGGAACGCCTCCCACCGCCTGCGGTTGCAGCTTTGACAGTTTCCCAGCAGGATAGTTCAGGTGGCTGCCCGAGCTCATCCCTGAGGTCTATTGGTCACCTGCTCATAGTCGACCTGTAGATCACAATCAGAGGGTTGCCGACCCCAGGCCTATGACAACAAATAACATTTAAAAAAGTAGGAGGGGCCAGAATGACACAGCAAAAAGGTAGAATGTAAACATAAGCGAGAACATAAACACTGCTTGTCAAGCGTGTCACAGGTAGAAAATGTGTAAAGGGGGGGGGGGGCTGGGCTTTATGACGCTCATCTGTCACGCGTCTTAAACTGAACCTGTCAAATCCTACAAAGCATGAAATCTTAGATGCAGATTTCATAATCACTGTGTTTACCATCCAAACATTTTCTTTTAGCTTCAACTGAATACAAAACCTTAGAGTGGAACTTCAAAGGAAAGAAACTTTTTTTTCCTAGCTTTTGCTGCATACAAAGAAGGTCTCACTACTGATGATTATTCTAGGTCCAGGTCACTGCTGACTAAGGTAGAAATCGGAGCTTTATTCATTCTGACACTAAACTTCTCATAACCACAATGTCCAGACCTGATGGGGAACCCGAGCCCTTAACCATGTGCTTGTGATGGGTGCAGTTACCAGGGAGGGAGTGCCCGGTATGGGTATGCCAACCTCAGCGTGGGCACTGACAGATTCATATACATAGAACCAACACTGCCGGTGCTGCACTCTGACAGAATTCTAAAGACAGTCTACAACACCCCCCCGCAGCTCTCGGGGACTGTAGTATCTGGCTGTGCTGTCTGGCAGGGGTGTCTGGGTCACACGACAGAAATAAACACAATAACCCAATTCAGGTACTTACCTTTGTATTCAGCTGTCTGCCTGGAGGTCAGCTTTGAAGATATCTCCATCTATAGGAAATGCTGCCACTGACATCTGCTAGTCACAGGGAGAGCCATCCAGGTCATCCATCTATAGGAATATGGACACTAAACTCCTCCATACAAAGTTTATCAATGCTCTGAGAGGAAGCAGTGCAGAGAAAGCAGCTGTACACCACCAGACATGTACAGAACATACAGGAGCTCATATACAGCCCACCATGTGCTGGGAAGAGCAGTCACTGCTTTCATACTCTGTAGTACACACTGCCTCTTCTGCTCTATACAAGTAGGAACACAATAAACACACTCATCGCCTATTTCATTTTCATGCTTGATACACTTCGCTGCTTCTTCCTCCACAGCAGCCAAGCCTCGGTGTGGAGAGTAGAACCAAGCCTCGGTTTGAGTGAAGAATGTCAAGCCTCGGTGTGGAGAAAAGAACCAAGCCTCGGTCTGAGTGAATAAAGGCAAACCTCTGTCTGACTGAAAGCCAAGCCTCGGTCTGAGTAAAGAAAGCCAAGCCTCGGTCTGAGTAAAGAAAGCCAAGCCTCAGTCTGAGTAAAGAAAGCCAAACCTCGGTCTGAGTCAAGAAAGCCAAGCCTCGGTCTGAGTCAAGAAAGCCAAGCCTCGGTCTGAGTAAAGAAAGCCAAGCTTCGGTCTGACTGAAGAAATCCAAGCTTCGTTCTGAATAGAGGACGTCAAACCCTGTTCTGAGAAAAAGAAATAAAGTTTTATTACTTGCTCCACAGTGAAATCTAAGGAATCACTTGTATAGTAAACTCTTAAAGAGGAACTGCAGTCTGCTCACATAATTTGTAATTAAAAACATCTTTGCCATTCTGAAGCTTCCCTCAAACTACTTTGCATATTATTATTTTATATATACACTGTGATTCCGTACTTGCCAAATATGCTGCAGAAATCTCCTGCCACTGAGTCTGGCTGCAACCATTTTAACTGTGGGCAGCTAAAGCTGCTGCCTGTTCACTTCCTGGATTTACCCTGAGGCACACCTCCAGCTCTGCAGCTCCCATTGGCCCCATACTTGCCAACAGTCCCGGGACAATCCTGACCCTCGTCGATTTTGCCTTTGTACCGGGAAAATCGGGAATGTTTTAGTGAAAAACGGCCAGCTAGCTACCCAAAAATGGCTCGAGGATTATTTCCCTCTTTATTACAAATTGCCTTCCTGGCAAACTAATTCCTCTGCTTCTAAGAGTCATGACTGTGATTGTCAGGGTCTTGCAATGTCTCATGAGACTTGTAGTTTAAAAAACAGCTGGAGGGCCAAGGTTTCCTACAGCTGGCCTAGGCTTATTACCAGACAAGAAACAGGAAGTGGGCTGTATAAGGTATTTACAGGCAGAAAAAAATGTCCAACATTAAAACAACAAGGGCAGAAGGTTTAATAGATGGAAATATTTAACAATTACCGAAGTTCCACTTTAAGGACCAGGCCTATTTTTCACTTTTATTTTTTTACAAGTGTATTACTAACCCCCAAAGGAGCTGCTGAGTATTTCGAGCAGCATGTTACCTCTATATCTTCGCCATTCAGGGTAGTAGAAGAGAGTTGGAAAAGTTCAATGTCCACACTTTACACTTCTTTTTCTAAGATTTATTTGCAGAACTTGTTAAGGGAAGAAGAAGTGGTTGATGGGGTGGAAGGGTAAACAAGTAGATAGGCTCAGGTGCATAATCTCAATTCGGAAACACTCCTGTTTCCAGCAAATAGTTCTCATCGCCACTCGGGTATTGCCCACCCGGATAGGTCCCTCTCACTGGCCTAGCAGCCGGAATGGCGCACGGAATAAAGTACAGTCTCTGCCACAGACCTTCCTTTACGATGAGACAATTTGGGTTCCGAATCCCCTTAACACAGGATTCAACACCCGGATCTCTCCAGATTCATTCTGTATAACTCAGATCTGACAGGCGATCACCAGCAAGCCTCTCGGTGTATGGTGCATTCTTCGATGAAGTTTCCAGGCCTCCTCCCGAGATACCAGCATCTTGCATGGTCCTCTTCAGGATAGGTCTTCCCCTGGCTTCCTTCATCAGGCGGCTTCCTCCCTCCAGGACAGACAGAACGGGATCACCTTGAAAGCGCAGGCCCCAGTCTGACTACTGGGCCTAGTTAGACAGATCACAACTCCGGACCAACATGGTCCCGGAGCCAGGATTTCAGGAACGCGCACCCCCGGCCAGGTGGGCCACGAGGTGGTGGGACGACAGACCGACAACCCCGCTCCAATGGCGTCTGTTCCTTAAGTACCCCTCCCCAGCATGCACAGCGGGACGGTCACCTCCACTGATTGGCTGCCGGGAGGGAACCCCCAATCCTCCCTGACTCTGCTGCTGCCACCCTTGGCCTGGGGTGGTAATGACACCCCCAGGCAAACATTGGTGGTTACTCCCAACACCGCCATGGCTGAAACAGAGGCTAAATTTAGTCAAATTTACACATGCCTGAGTTAATTAACACTCAGACCCCCTATAAATTTAAAGCAGCGCCTGCCCAACAGGAGCAGTGCACTACACAAGTTAAAATCAGTATTTTTGCTAGAAAATTACTTAGAACCCCCAAACATTATGGGCCAGATTCAGGTAGAAGTTACACGGCTTATCTGTAGATAAGCCGCGTAACTTCTAACCTACGCCGTCGTATCTGTTTTCTGTATTCAGAAAACAAGATACGCTGGGATTGAGTTCAGATACGAGCGGCGTAATTGTATTTCGCCGTCGTATCGGAACTGCAATTTTAAAATGGCCGCTAGGGGCGTTCCCGCTGATTTACGGCGAGAGTATGTAAATCAGCGAGATACGCCAATTCACGATCGTACGCAGACCCGACACAGCGACTTTACAACGTTTCCGTAAGAGATACGCGGCGTAAAGAAAAACATGCCCCCTAGGTGGCGCATTCTATGTTAAGTATGGCCGTCGTGACCGCGTCGAATTGAAAAAGTTTCACGTCGTTTGCGTAACTCGTCCGTGAATGGGGATTGACGTCATTGACGTAGAAAACACTGTCCTAATGTGGAGCATGCGCACTGGGATACATTGACGGCCGGCGCATGCGCAGTGCGTTCGCCGCGGGATCGCGCCTAATTTAAATGCTCTACGCCCCCTACCCGGCTCATTTGAATTACGCGGGCTTGCGCCGGGGGATTTTCGCTACGCCGCCGCAACTTTACAGGTAAGTGCTTTGTGAATCAAGCACTTGCTCTAGTAAGTTGCGGCAGCGTAGTGTAAATGCCTTACTCTACGCCGCCGCAAATGTATGTGAATCTGGCCCTATATATATATATTTTTAGCAGACATCCTATATAATAAATGGACATCATTGCAATATTTTATGTGACACCGTATTTGCACAGCAATTTTTGGGAACAAATAAAATTTTTGAATAAAAATAAATAAATAAGAAAAGAGTAAAGTTAGCACAATTTTTTTGCATAATGTAAAAGGTGATTTTGCGCTGAGTAAATAGATACCAAACATGTCAGGCTTTAAAATTGCGTGCGCTTGTGGAATGGCAACAAACTACAGTACTTAAAAATCTCCATAGTTGTTGACGCTTTACATTTTTCACAGGTTACCTGTTTAGAGTTACAGAGGAGTTCTAGTGCTAGAATGATTGCTCTCACATTTACACTTAAAAGCAAAAAAAAAAAAGCTGATTTGCCTGAGATTAAAAAAATCATCCCTTTAAGGCCAGAATGCGGAAGTGATGTCGGACATCGATCCGTTCCTCCAAGGCCATAGAGCCGAGTGGGGGCCATCTTGCCTTCACTCGGCTTCCTGCCCAGCCACACAAAGGACCGAAAGCTCCAATAAGACCGGAGACGACTGGGAAGCGGCGGAAAGAGGTCACCTCTCCAGCCGCCTCTAAAAGTGATCCTGTGGCGAATCCGCTGCCAGGATCACTTTTATCAGAAAGAGGATCGCTAGCTGCTGCTATAAACGAGGTATATAATGTCAAACTAATGACATATATATAAACAATGGGCGGTCCGGAAGTGGTTAAAACTGTCAATAAAGCTGGTCATACATTATACCATTTTCTTATTCAATATCTTTTAGATTTACGTTCAACTATGTAGTGCAAGGGCCTGCCTGATTGCATACAAATTTAAAGTATTTAGGTTTGACCTCATATTACAGTATAAACCCCTGCCCAAAACACTGTAAAAATACTGTTTCTTTTTTTTCCCTCCGCACTCCGCTGTGAATGGCCTAGGAGGGCATGTGGTAGTTAAGGCAACATCACAGTTCTGCCCTGTGTAAGTAAGCTGTGCAAAGGAAAGGGATCTGTAGGGATCGGCTTCCCTCTACTGTTTATATTTGTAAGTAACTGTTCCTTGCTATTTACCACAGAATTAGTTGGCTATAGACAGATATTTCCTTTCCTTTCTAGCTGGGTCAGAAACACAGACTGGAGGACCGTGAGCCACATGATCTTATGCACATACACACATACACACACTAGCTGCTGTTGCTGCTGTATTTCACCCAGACCAGAAGTAGAGACTATTGGGCAAGTATTTCTGTTCAAATAGTTTAACTGCAACTGCCCAAAGCTTATTTTTGGATGTGATCTAAGTCCTTGTGACAGACATACCTCTGTCCTGTTGTTATTGTCTCACATGCACAGTGCCAGATAGCTAGGCCCAAGCTACTGTATGTAAGTAGTTCTCACCTTCCAGTATATCAGTAAGTGAACCCAAGCGATCGCCTACAGGGAGGGGCTGCAGTAAGGCGATTAAGCTATTCACCTTACCAGCCCTTCGGCGGAAGGAGGAAGTGGGACAGGAAGTCCCACTCCTCCTGAAGCCCCACCCCCCCCCCAAAAAAAATTACATGCCAAATGTGGCATGTAAGGGGGCGAGGAGTGGGTTAAGCGGAAGTTCCAATTTTGGGTGGAACTCCGCTTACATTTTTTACAACCCGAAAAACGGTTGTGTGTACGCAGCATTAGGCTGGAGTGGCGAAGTAAAGTATCGTTAGAAGCAGGACTGTTTCCCGTATTCAGTGTGCTGTCTCCTATTTGCTATCCCTTCACTTTTCTACTGTTTAATCGTTTTACCCGGCTGGGTAATAAAAGCACAGAAAAGACACCTGTTGTGTGGACATTCCCTTTACTACAACTCTCATCAAGTACCCTAGATGGCGGAGATACAGAGGTAACCAGCAAACCAGCAGCTCCTTTAGGCCGCGTACACACGTTAGAATTTATCCGATGGAAACGGTCCTCGGACCGTTTTCATCGGATATGTCCGCCGGGCTATTTTGGTCCGATGGCGTGTACACACCATCGGATCAAAATCCCCGCCGGCAGACAGTGCGGTGATGTGGCGGTGACGTTGACGCCGCCACGTCACCACACCAGGAAGTAAACAACTTTCACGCATGCGTCGCATCCATACGACGCTTGTGCGGGCAGATATCCGATGGACATGTCGCCGGCGGACAAATTTTAAAGCATGTTTTAAAACTTGTCCGCCGGTCAGACATGTCCGCTAGCCCATACACACGATCGGATTTGTCCGCTGAACTGGTCCGTCGGACCAGTTTAAGCAGACAAATTTGATCGTGTGTACGCGGCCTCAGGGGTAGTGCTACACAATGTACAGAGGTGTCATTAGGAATCAAACATGTGACTCATACTTCTGCTGGTAGAACATTTTACTGACTGGACCTCTGTGACTTTTAACCACTTAAGGACCACCTCCTGCACATATACGTCGGCAGAATGGCATGGCTGGGCACATGTACGTACCCAGCTGTGGGTCACGGGCACGCGCCCGCGGTGCGCTCCCGTGACCCGGTCCGAAGCTCCGGGACCAGGACCGCGGGACTCGCGGGCCCGATCGGCGCTGGAGTGCGGCGATCGGCCCACGGAGCTGAAGAAGGGGGAGAGCCGTTCTTCAGAGCCCCTACAAGGCCCCCTGTGGTTAACTCCCAAACTGCAAATGTAATTTTCACAATAAACAATGCAATTTAAATGCATTTTTTGCTGTCCGAAGTGTCCGCCATATTGTCGCAGTCACTTAAAAAATCGCTGATCGCCACCATTAGTAGTAAAAAATTTTTTTTTTATAAAAATGCAATAAAACTATCCCCTATTTTGTAAACGCTATAAATTTAGCGCAAATCAACCGATAAATGCGCATTGCAATTTTTTTTACCAAAAATAGGTAGAAGAATACGTATCGGCCGAAACTAAGGAAAAAAAATGTTTTTTTATATATTTTTGGGGGATATTAATTATAGCAAAAGGTAAAAAATATTGATTTTTTTTCAAAATTGTTGCTCTATTTTTGTTTATAGCGCAAAAAATAAAAACCGCAGAGATGATCAAATACCACCAAAAGAAAGCTCTATTTGTGGGGGGAAAAGGACGCCGATTTTGTTTGGGAGCTACATCGCACGACCGCGCAATTGTCAGTTAAAGCGACGCAGTGCCGAATTGCAAAAAGGGGCAAGGTCCTTTAGCAGCATTTTGGTCCGGGTCTTAAGTGGTTAATCCGATACCCCTGCAACAGAGTTTATATGCAGCTTCTGTTATTTTAGTTAACCCTGTCTCTTCTGCCACACCATGGTATCTGCTATCTCTCTTAGTTTGAATGCATGATGTAGGTTCACAGCAATAGATTCCAAATGCAAATACCACACTTAGAATCAACTTCAGACCCTTTAGCTGCTTAAGGCCCCTTTCACACTGGGCAGGGGAGGTACAGTGGTGGTATAGCGGCGCGATTTTTAGCGCCGCTATACCGTCGTATTTACCGCAATATTCGGTCGCTAGTGGTGCAGTTTTAACCCCCACTAGTGGCCAAAAAAGGGTTAATACCACCCGCAATGCATCTCTGCAGAGGTATTACCGCGGTTTTCCATTGATTTCAATTGGAAGGAGCGGTATAGGCGTGTAAAACACCTGAAAACTAATATATATATGGACCTAACAGTATGTACTATTATTAATGTTTTCTTTTATAAATCTTGTATTATTTCTATACTGGTGTGCATCTGTATACTTATGATTAATGTTATATGCTGGTTGCGGTGGTTCCTCTGCTCCCAATTACTTTGATTAGATTACTGGTTAATTTCCCAGAAAGGACAAGTGCCTGTTTTTACAGTCCACCCCAACCGCAAATGTAAAATTGCCCTTACAGCAAAAGAGTGAGGGCTAATGAGCGTGAAGGCAGCAAGTTAGCCTGGGGAAGTACATTTTGCTGCGGTGGGGAAAAGCTATCAGGAGGCACATTCACTTTGGCACCCTAAATAAGCAAAGTGACAGTCTTAAAAAAATCTGCAAACGCTCTAAGGGCTTGTATAAGGTTGCCACCTAGCGGCTACAATTGGAACTTGTTTACAATCTTATTAATAGGAAAGAGCTCATAACTTATGTAATCTAATGTCAAGTAATGTTAAGAGGTTACTATTAGAGGAAATAAATATCTGCAAGTGTTACACTTACAAACCACGTGACATACATGCATATAGCAGGAAAATATTTACATTCTCTGACGGTATGTCCACCCTTTATGTTTTATTTATTTTACTCTTTACATTTCATCATTTGCATGTAGCGGTACACCCAAAGGGGCTGCTGATAATAGAATGGGATGGCACATTACCTCATGGCTCCTTACGAACGTCTAGGGGTGAATGATGCATGCGACAGTAGAAAAAGGAATGTCCGCAAAGAAATGTCTTTGATGTGCTCTTTATTACCCAGCTGGGTAAAAACACCAAAACCCGTGGTGATAGAAGAGCTGGAGTCAAAGGAGAAATAACAGATTCAGGTGTACAATAGGAGAAACAGTCCTGCTTCCTACAACACTTAGTTTTCTTCGCCACTCCAGCCGGAGTGGGTATAGCGTAACTGGACAGGCCACTCTCACCGACCTGGCAGCCAGAGTATCACTCGGAACCTAGGGAGATGTCTCTGCCACAGACCCTCTCTGAATGAACATCAGGGAAACGCCTCAGCCACAGGCCCTCTCTGATTGCAGATATGGAGGCAGCCCTCCTAAGTAAAGTTACGCCTGGATCTTCTTCTTAACGTCGCCCAGGCACAGACCGAAATAGGCGTCAATCCCTCAGTGTATGGTTACCTTGATCCCCGGTGGTTCGTCGGAATCCTATTGGATCGCCAGCCTCTCATTGGCTTTCCTCAGATGGACTCCCCACCGAACAGCTACAATTGCTTGGGATCTTCAAAAGTGGGAGCCCAGTCGATTACTGAGTCCCCGTCCTGCTTGAATGTTCCGGGCCAACATGGCCCGGAAACCAGGAACACTGAGAAAACTTTGAGGGCTGGCTTAATGATTACTCTGTCTAGCAGACTGTGTTAAAATTTACCAGCTGTGGGCCAGATTCTGGTACAATCCGCGGTGGCGTAGTGTAAGCAATTTACACTACGCCACCACAACTTACTGGAGCAAGTGCTGTATTCTCCAAGCACTTGCTCCATAGTTTGCGGCGGCGTAGTGTAAATGGCCTGGCGTATCCCCGCGTAAATCAAAGGGGGCGGCTTGTATTTAAATTAAGCGCGCCCCCGCGTCGATCGAACTGCGCATGCGCCGACTGGGAAAAAAGCCCAGTGCGCATGCTCCAGCTCACGTCGGAAAACGTTGTTGGAACCAACGTGAAAACGACGTGATCGTCACTTACGCAATGCCTTATTCGCGAACGACTTAGTAAAATGACGTAACCAACGGAAAAAGACGACGCTGACCCGATGCCATACTTAACATGGCATACGACGGAACTTCGTAAGCCTACCCCTTATATAGCAGGGGTAGGTTTACGCTTACGGAAACGTTCGGGAATCGGCGTATTAGGCTTATTTGCATAGGCAAATGAGAAATCAACGTAAAGGCCACCTAGCGGCCAGCAAAGTAATTACATCTAAGATCCGACGGTGTAAGTGTTTTACACCTGTCGGATCTTCTCCGTATCTATGTGTAAATGATTCTATGAATCAGACGCATAGATTCCCGGGGAAAAAAACAGAGATACGCCGGTGTTTCCTGCGATAAACCGTCGTATCTCTTTTGAGAATCTGGCCCCAAGTGTTCATTAATGTCCTAACTAAATGTGTATGTGCAAATTTTCTGGTAACAACCTGCAGCCAGGTCAAAGGTATCTATACTTGTGTCTTTCTGCTTGCTTTTAGTGATTTTTATTCAACTAGGTGTGTCAAAGTGTAACGGCTCTGGTGAAACGGGAGTGAACCACAACTGCGGTTAGCAAGGATTTCAATGCACTTCCTTATGTGAGAATTCAGTATTGGTCCCCAGGCGTCACTCCACACAAACAGGAGTTTGGGGGTTCTCTACATCATCTCTCTCTCACATAAAGAAAGGCGTTGAGCTACTAAGGATGGACGCATTACAACATGCGACCAGAGCTTAGCGTTTAAAATGATATGATTTACTAAGAGATTCCTAATGCACAGCTGTATGCAAGCGATTAACAGTTAAACATACAGTAGTGTGTTAGGCCACTGAGGGTGCAGGTATGAAAAAAGCTACAACCCTTAGCATAGAAAAGTTTAGAGCGAACATATTCAGTAACTTAGGGCATGGCCCGTTAACAAGTAAGAACTTATGTCAAGCACGTAATAAATAGGAGTAGTTGCAAATGAGAGGCAATATAGCTTGGGTAATTTGCAGTATGTTCCTTTTAAGAGTTTTGCGCAGCAAACAGCCAAAACACAACAGACAGTTCCAAGTAGTATCTTAGTATGCAATAAGCCAGAGTTAAGTACAATAATTGTATAAGAGCAAATATATGTAGCAGGTCTTCCAGTAGAACTACAAGGGAAACAATGTCTACTTATCCGTTTGCAGGGCTTAAGGCCATTGGATCCTGTAGTGTAGGGTGTGAGCAGCAAGGCTGGAATTCCGTAGTATAGAACAGGATCCAGGATGACATGGTCTGCAGCTTGGGGATGGCTGGTACCTGTAGTCCTATAGCAGCCTTAATAGTGTGATGCCTCCAGGTCCAGGGAATGATGGTAGCCTAGCCGGCTAAGGCCGACAATAATAGAACAATGTTTATATTTCCTCTGAATGCCTTTATAGGCAATAGGCAGGTTCAGTGCATAAGCACTAATTCAAGAAAACCGCTGATTCGTGGTGCACTTCCGTGTTCCAAGCTGGAACGTACCACAGCGCCGAGCAATGACATCATCGCGCAAGCGCCGTATGCGTTCTAGCAAGGAATGCATTACGGCGCTGAAATCGCCTGCTATTACAGAAAACAGGCGGCGTGACTGCGCCTGTTACACAAAGAGGCTGAGGTTGTTCTTGGAGTTTGAGGTGCAGAATAGAGAGCCTAAAATGACTAAGCAGTTCCTTCAGGGGTAGCACTACGCTAGGCAGACAAGATTTCCCCTGACCATTTTCAGGGACAGTCTCTGTTTCCAGGTTATCCTTGGAGTTAAAGTGTCCCCTACACTCTGTGCATTACTTACCATTGACTTTTGTAAATTGTATGTTACCTACTCCTGACCCGGCATTGTGTACATTACACATTTGTGACCTATGCACAACATGGGGTACTTACTCATGACCCCTATTTGCTCTAACCTATTTGCTCTGCCACAAGATACTTATTCCTGATCTCTGCTTGCTTCCTTTTGACCCCTGCTGCTATTAGATCTACCCCTACTTTGCCCCTGCCCTACTCTGTTAAAAGTGGGCATGGTCAGTAGAGTGTTCCTGGATTTAATTTTGAAAACCTGGTCACCTTAATTTGTACGGGAAGGGAACAAGGGGGGCCTGTACTGGAGGAGTTTCTGTACTGGTGGAGAGAGAGGGGGTCTGTACTGAGTGGAGGGGGGTCTGTACTAGGGAGGAGGGAGGGGGTCTGTAATGAGTGGAAGGGGGGGCTGTATGTACTGGGGAGGAGGGAGGGGTCTCTACTGAGTGGACGGGGGGGGGGTTGTACTGGTGGGGAAGTGAGGCTGTAGAAGGAGATCCTTACTATTTCCATTACTAAGTCATGTGTTTGCTGTGTGAGCTGTATAATACTGTAGTAGCATCAGCAACACACAATATGCAATGCCGTGTTCCACAGCAGTGTGGGCAACTTCCTGTCTACTACTGGAACTAAACTGCCTCAATGCTAATCCACTATTCAGGAAAAGCCTTGCATTTTCTGAATGAATACAAGGCTTTCCCTGACTGAGTGAGGCGGAAAGGCGAGCGGATGATGTCATTATCAAAGCTGCTGCAGTAATATCTTTTAATCACACCCATATGGTCATGCTCAATTTTCACTAACCACACCCACTTTTGCCAGAGTGCGCTACACGTGCCAAATATTACCCCTTTAAAATTGTCTCTCAAAAGTTGGAAGGTATAATTTTATAATACCTGGCTTTACATGCCTATATTATTTTATTAGAAGAGCTTGAAAAAAAAAAAGCGTGATCACGTACTGAGCAGTGTGTATCTTTAACGCACCAGACTTGTCACCTGTCAAATGCAATCACAGTATTGCTGTCACACAGAGTGCCATCTAGTTATTTCCTGCATGTAATAATATGGCAGGGGAAGAAGAGACAGCACTGCCTAAGGAAGAAGAGTCCCAAGCAGATGTGTGTCCTACAATCACAGAGCTGCAGAGACTCTTGGATAGTAAACATCCATTTCCTCATCACGTGGATGAAGTGTGGCCCAACTTATACTTGGCAGATCTGTGAGTATTGTGCCATTTTTTAGCTTTCAGCAATGCCGCACTTTGAGTGACAATTGTGTGGTCATGCAACACTGTACCCAAAATATATTTTTTATCTTTTTCTTAACACAAGTAGAGCTTTCTTTTGGTGGTATTTAATCACTGCTGAGATTTTTATTTTTTACAAAAAAAAAAAATCCGTACATTTTGAAAATAAAAAAAGGTTTTCTGATTTTCTGTCAGTAAATTTTGTAAATAAGTAATTTTTCTCCATCGTTGATGAGGCTGATGGGCACTGATGGGTACTGATAGGTTGCACTGATAAAAATGTTTTCCCTAAATAGCTTGCTTTACCTTAGTGCAGTCCTCCTTCACTTACCTCATCCTTCAATTTTGCTTTTAAATGTCCTTTTTTCTTCTGAGAAATCCTCACTTCCTGTTCTTCTGTCTGTAACTACACATAGTAATGTAACACTTTCTCCCTGGTGTAAAGAAAGCCTCTTGAGGGGGGGATGGGGCGAGTAGGAGCGTCAGGACATCCACTAACACACAGCTCCTTTCTCTATCTGCAAAGTAGATAGCGTCCTGACCCTCCAGGACCAGAGAATTCTGAAGACCGGCGTTACAGTTGTAAAAACACCTGTCGTGGCTAAACACTGCTTAAAGTTGTATACAGTGTTAAGCCACGTCAAGCGTTTTTCTTTTGACATTTCAAAGTCAATGGTTCCCTATGGGAGCCGTTTTAACACATCAGAGTTTCTGATGTCATCGCATTCTAGTCAGAGCAGAAGTTTTTTACTACAATCAAAAATTCTATTTATTTATACGAAATTTCACTATGGTGAGTCCCCTTTTTTATTTCCGGTACAACTAATTCCTTGTTTGACATCCGAACCTGTACAAGTATCCAGGGATCCAGGGATCCCCCGGTGAAAAATTTAGTTGCTGCATTTTGTGTCTCTGGTTTAAAGGCTTGGGCTGGGGTTTACAGCCGCAAGCTATCCATGCTTACCTTGTGGTAAGTGCGCATTTCTTACGGTGTATTCACTTTTTGGTGGTGGAATTTCTTCATGCTATTCAAGCAAGAGTTGTACTGCTTGGGCCAGATTCAGGTAGAGTTACTCTGGAGTATCAGTGATACTCCAGCCTAACTCTCACTTTGAGCCGGCGTTTCTGTTTTCAGTAAGCAGAAAACAAGAAACGCCGGGTTGGAGTTCCTATACGAGCGGCGTAATTGTATTTCGCCGTCGTATCGGAACTGCAATTTTAAAAATGGCGCGCGGGGCGTTCCCGCTTATTAACGCCGAGAATATGTTAATCAGCGAGAATCGGAAATTCACGATCGTATTCGGGCCTGACGCAGTGACTTTCCGACGTTTCCGTAAGAGATACGCGGCGTAAAGATAAAGCAGCCCCCTAGTGGAGTATCCTATGTTAAGTATGGCCGTCGTCATCGCGTCGAAAAAAAAAAAATTCGAGTCGATTGCATAAAACGTCCGTGAATGGGGATTGACGTCATTGACATTCACTGACAGAATTTGGAGCATGCGCACTGACAGTCGACGTATGCGCAGTACGTTCGCCGCGGGATCGCGCCTAGTTATAATAATACATGCCCCCTACCCGCCCAATTTGAATTCCGCTGGCTCATTTTCGCTACGCCGCCGCAACTTTAGGAACAAGTGCTTTGTGAATAACAGTACTTGCTCCTAAAGTTTCGGCGGAGTAACGTAAATGAGAAAAGTTACTCCAAAATAAAGATACGCCCATCTACCTGAATCTGGCCCATTGTGTTTTGTTAATTTGGACTTAATTGACCATCTTGATTCTTCACATTATTATTTGTTTATTCATTTATTATTGACTTTTATTCATTTTTTGTCACATTATTCCTTCTTATATTTCACATTTATATTCACTTATTATTTGTATGCTACACCACAGCTACATTCTTTTTTATTGTTATTGGTGTGTATTTCCACTTTTAGTTGCTGCTTATTTAGATATTCACATTTAGCGCGGTAATTTTTCCAGTCTTGTATTTAGACAATATTTGTTTTTGCATTTTAAAATCACTATTCAATGTAGCTGAAACAAAAACTTACCTTTTTTATTTTTTTATTTTGCTCCAACAGTGGTTTTGCCAATAATCGATATGAGCTGTGGAAATTGGGCATTACACATGTCCTGAATGCAGCTCATGGGCAGAGGCACTCTGACGGCAGCCCTGAATATTATGGATCCAGCGTAACATACCATGGGGTTCAAGCCAATGATCTGCCAGACTTTGACATCAGTCAATACTTCTATTCTGCTTCAGAATTTGATCACAAAGCACTGAGCACCCTTGGAGGTAAGATATGTAAATCTATCTTTCAATTAACAAATCATTATAATGTTGTATTGTCAACATTAGTGACATAGCTGGTATTTTGTCAGATATAATCCTGAATGCAGTAACTAATAGGAAGAATAAGTTTTAAATATTGCATTTGTGAAAATAAGAACCTTTATTCCGATTTGTGAATTCAGTTTATAGTCAATTACTGTGAAGGTGAAAATGCATAGCAGGCCGTACAAATGTAAGAGGAAACTATGAAGAGTTATTTACAATACACATATTTTAAGGGAAGATAGATCCCTGTATTGCTGGTAGGATTATGTTGCAATGGTTTCCAAGGATGAAGTTGCCTACACAGGGATGTTTTTTTTTTTTTTAAATAACAGTGCAATCAGCCTACCTGTACCTCAGGAGAGATCTCTAAGTATAGAGTGTATTTCCTCTGTCACTTGCTATTTGAGCATAAATCAACAGGGTGTGCTAGAGAGCTCTCATTCTATGTTGTGAATATTATTGACCCGGCCATTCATCAGGCTGCGAGGAGCTGGCAATGTGTGCTGGAGAACTGATATACAGTATTTGGGACACTTCCTGTTCTTCTTCCAATATGGCATTCTGTCCTGTAAAAGACACGTCTTTCTCCCAAGGTCTTAGGGACTAGAGATGGAAAAGAGCAGGTGTATTTGCTCCACAGAGGTATTCTAGAGATGCTCTATCCTGGCTAACTGTAACCACCCCCCCCCCCCCCCACAGAAAAAATGTGGTAAGAGACTTAATGACTGAATTTATAACTAGCTATTTTTTGCTGTAAGTTATACATCCTCTGTATACTGCAGACCTAACTCTATATTTGCAGTGGATAAATTAAGGGCAGATTTGCCTAGAGCAGTGGTCTCAAAACTGTGGCCTGGAGCCAGATGTGGCCCTTTGCCTGCCTTTATTTGGCCCTCGAGGCACTAACCGACGCCAACAATGGGGCATTATTTCTGCCACTGACACCAACAATCTGACGCTATTACTCGCTCTGATCCCAAAAATGGGGCACTACTTCTCCGACAGACACTAACAATGAGGCACTATTCCACCCTCTGTCACTAATGATGGGACACTGTTCATTCCACTGACACCAACAATGGGACCCTATTTCTCCCACTGAAACTAACAATGAAACACTGTTCCTCCCACTGACACCAACAATAGGGCATTTTTCCGCCCCCTAAAGCCTAGCAGACACTGCTGGTTTTTTTTTTCCATTCAAACCAGCGGGCTTAACAATCCGATGTTAGTACAGCGATGCCCCCTGCCAGAACACTCTAGTCAGCCATTGGCTGTTCCATGGATGGGAGGGGATCATGTCCCTTTGACAGAAGCTGGCCAAACAGCATACACACGGGCGATTTCTATTGAACCAATCAATGTCATCCCTCATTTGACCCCTGTATACAGGGCGTTAAACCAAAGATGGGGCATTGTTTACTCTAACTGACTTTTTCTACTCCCACTAGTCAGTCTGTCCCAATAAAGTCCGAAGAACAATAAACTAGCCCTTTGTTTAAAAAGTTTGGAGACTTCTAGCCTAGAGGGAGCCCACTCTTCTTAAAGGCACAGGGACACACTGGATGCCCAGCTAGAGCACAATGGTAGCTGAAACCACCATTGTGCAACACCATGTGTTGTGGGGAGCACAATGTGTCCCCACGCCAAATCTAGCAAGCAAGCTATACAAAAAGATGGCAACCACCCCAATTTATAACTAGCCTTTAACAGCAGGGCACACATGGAAGGGCTTTACTTTAAAGTAGAACTGAGGCCAATATAATGACATTTAGAAAATTGGATATTCTTATCAACCATTAAAGGAAGACTTTACTGACATCTGTAGCTACAAACACTGTGGAGCAATTAAATTAAAAAAAGTTACATAAAAAAGTAAATCTATAAAATTGTTTATATTGTATGTGTACTGTATGACCTCACATACTTATAAGTTTACAATATTTTCTGTGACAATTTTCATTTACATACATCCTGTTTTACTAATAAAATGTTCTCTTTCTCAGCCAGGGTCCTGGTACATTGTGTTGTTGGTATCAGCAGGTCAGCCTCTTTGGTTCTTGCTTACTTAATGATTCATCATCGGCTTTCCTTGACACAAGCCATAGAGAAAGTACAAGAGAATCGCTGGATCTTCCCAAACGCAGGTTTCCTTCAACAGCTATTACACCTGGAGAAAGAGCTGCACCAGGCTAGGAAGAATGAAGTTCAGAGTATAAATTAAAGGGGAATGAAAATATGGTTTCGCTAGAAATGTTACAGTTCATCTATACAGTTCACAACAACATAACAACATAAAAACAGATGGCTGTCATAAAGCTACTTATAATGTAATCATTGTGTTGTATATGATAATCCTTTTAATCTCCAAATACAGTTATTTCATGACATTGTGTATGAAAGTTTTGATTTGTTTCTGTAATAATACAAAGAGATGTTTGTATATAAAATATCAGGAATTTGCTGCTTCCTTTAAATTGATTTCCACTGAAACAATTTAGACAGATCAAACATCATGGGCGAGATCCACAAACATGTCCCGCTGGCGTAGCCTATCTAACCACTTCAGCCCCGGACCATATTGCTGTCCAAAGACCAGAGCACTTTTTGAGATTCGGCGCTGCGTCGCTTTAACTGACAATTGCGCGGTCGTGCGACGTGGCTCCCAAACAAAATTGGCGTCCTTTTTTTCCCACAAATAGAGCTTTCTTTTGGTGGTATTTGATCATCTCTGCGGTTTTTATTTTTTGCGCTATAAACAAAAACAGAGCGACTATTTTGAAAAAAATGCAATATTTTTTACTTTTTTCTATAATAAATATCCCCAAAAATATATAAAAAAAAATATTTTTTCCTCAGTTTAGGCCGATACGTATTCTTCTACATATTTTTCGTAAAAAAAATCGCAATTAGCGTTTATTGATTGGTTTGCGCAAAAGTTATAGCGTTTACAAAATAGGGGGTAGTTTTATGGCATTTTTATTATTTTTTTTTTTTTTACTAGTAATGGCGGCGATCAGCGTTTTTTTTCGGTACTGCGATATTATGGCGGACACTTCGGACACTTTTGACACATTTTTGGGACCATTGGCATTTTTTTAGCGATCAATGCTATAAAAATGCATTGGATTACTATAAAAATGCCATTGGCAGTGAAGGGGTTAACACTAGGGGGCGGGGAAGGGGTTAAGTGTGTTCCTAGTGTGTTCTAACTGTATGGGGGGGGTGGACTTACTAGGGGGAATCACTGATTTTCTGTTCATACATTGTATGAACAGAAAATCAGCGTTTCCCCCGCTGACAGGAACGAGCGCTGTGTGTTTTCACACACAGCTCCCGTTCCCCGCTCTGTAACGAGCGATCGCGTGTGCCCGGCGGCGATCGCGCCCGCCGGGCACACGCACGGGACTCGGGGGCTAGCGGGGGGCGCGCGCGCGGGCCGCCGGCGGCGCGCACGCGCCCCCTAGTGGCCGCGAAAAGCGCGACGTAGAGCTACGGGCTCTCGCGCACCCGTGCCGACCTGCCGCCGTATAACTGCGGCGGCTGGTCGGCAAGTGGCTAAGTTACACTACGCCGCTGTAAGTTACAGCAGCGTATTCTTATCCACAAACACTTTCCGCTGTAACTTGCGCCGGCCGTACGTACATTCGTGGATCGGCGTATCTATCTTTTTCAATTCATTCTTTTTATTTTTTTATCTCAACTTTTAACATACATATTTCCAGAGTCACAGGGGAGACAAATTATTACAACATTCACAATTATATACTAGGTTAATTAATGTCTGGACCCCTGCTAAAATAATCTCACCTCATAGAATGTTAAGTATTGTCTTTATTGTGGTGCTCCTGCCCCCCTTTACCCCCCCTCCCACCCCCCCTTCCCTGCCCCTCCCTTATGAGCATACAAACATGGTAATGGGTGAGATAGTTGATCAGTAGATGCCTCCGTTCCTGCTGTTTAATAGTTGAAACAGATAAATACAGAGAGGTAGGGGCTTTCACGTGGGGAGGTTCTCGCTTGGTCCCCTGTTCTAATTAGTCGTTCCTTTTTTTCCGAACTCAAAAGGTCCTTAAGCTTTGGGGCGAGAGTACCTACCTAGCGTTTTCGTCTAGCGGTTGCCATAGTCTCCAGGTTTTTACAAACTTGTCATATTTCCCCTGGGTAATGAAGTATACCTTTTCATTTGAGATAGTTTGTTTCATTACTTCTAACCAATTCTCTATAGTTGGAGGCGCCTGTGCTTGCCATTTCTGGGCAATTATTTTACGGGCCTGGAATAGGCATCTCAAGATAGGCTCCAGGGTACTTTGCGGTACCTTGGTATCATCCATACAGCCCAGAAGGCAGATCCTGGCTGCTGGGGCTAGGGTAGTTCCAAATTTTTTGTTTATTCGTGTTATGATGCCCATCCAGAAACGGTATAGTTTTGGGCATTTCCAAACCATATGAAGAAGGTCTCCTTTATTATTACATCTTGGGCACTCGTTGTTCAATCTCCATCCTAATTTGAACATTTTGTGGGGAGTATGGTAGACCCTATGTAATAAGAATAGGTTGGACAGTCTTTGGGCCGGGGCAATAGACGCCCAGGCTCCTTGACGGAGAATGCTATCCCACTGTTCTGGAGAGATGGTGCCCAGGTCGCTCTCCCATGCCATTTTGCTCTTCCGCGGGCCTTCTCTACTTAGTGCCCTCACACCCAACCTGCTATAGATTGCAGCTATTAAGCCCTTAGATTGAGTCGCTTCAATTACAGGGGTCAGGGCAGGCAACTTTGTCCATTCGACTGGCTGGGAGGCAAATTGTACTTGTGTAGCATGGCGAACCTGAAGGTATTTAAAAAAAGATTTGTTTGGAATTTTAAATTCACTTACTAAGTCTTGAAATGGTTTCATAACGCTGCCCTTAAATATATGCTTTAGGCGCCATATGCCTTTCTTCGCCCATTCCCTCGATGCTTCTATACTTAACAGCTCCTGGAAGTTATTGTTATTCCAGAGGGGAGAAAATTCTGACGGTCCCTCGTACCCTAGAATTGTTTTTGTTGTATGCCATATTTTAATAGTTAATTTTATAATCACATGTTTTTGACAAAAGTAGTCTGCTTCCAGAGCTTCAACTAGTAACTTATGTGGGTTATCCATTAGTAAAAAACTATTATTGGAACCAGTTCTTTCTACGGTTCCGCATCCAACTAGGTGTTGCAGTTGTGCTGCCAAAAAATATAGTTTTGGATGTGGAACCGCCATTCCCCCTTCCTTAACGGGCAGTTGTAAAGTTTGTAAACTTATTCTAGGTTGCCTTCCCTTCCATATTAGATCTCTAAATAAAGAGTCTATCTTTTTGAACCACTTATGTCCTATCCATATTGGCGAGTTATGTAAAAGGTATAATAGTTGTGGTTGCCAAAACATTTTGATTAAGTTACAACGTCCTGCGACGGACAAGGGCAATCTTTTCCATATGTCACTTTTCTTTTTCCACTTTAGTAATAGTGGGTCTAGATTTAAGGAGAGGAAGTGGGTAGCATCTTTTGAGATCCAAATTCCTAAGTACTTAATTTTAGGACTAATGGATAATTGGGGGAGGCCTGACAACATGTGGAAATCCACTGGGTCCACTGGTAGCAGGGCTGACTTAGACCAATTGATCGTGAGACCAGAGAATTGTTCAAATTCCTCCATTAATTGCATCACTTTGTCGATCGAACCTTCAACATCGCCGAGAAAAAATAGGACGTCATCAGCGAAGAGTGCAATTTTGTCTTCGCCCTGGTGTCCTCTGAACCCCATTATGTCCGCCCCTGCCCTGGCCTTGATGGCCAGTGGTTCCATTGCTAGGGCGAACAAAAGGGGGGACAGAGGACACCCCTGCCTTGTCCCACGTTCCAGTGGAAAACTCTCAGATATATCGGCATTGATTTTAACCTTGGCACTCGGTCCACGATACAGCAGCTTAACCCAGCTGGTGTAATTCGGGCCAAACCCAAAGCCATCGAGTACTTTCCAGAGGTATGCCCACTCGAGGCTATCGAAGGCTTTGGCAGCGTCGAGCGATAGTATAGCTCTAGACCCTACGGTATCTTTCGGAGAGAGTATATTTAAAAACGTTCTCCTGATATTAGTGCTGGCTGCCCTACCTGGTATAAAGCCAGATTGATCTGGGTGAATAAGTTTACTAATGCATCTATTTAGCCTGGCTGCCAGGATTTTAGCTAGGATTTTTACGTCAGAAGATAGTAAGGAGATTGGGCGGTACGATGAAGGATCCATGTGGTCCTTCCCCTCCTTATGGATTGCAATAATAATTGCTTCAGACATCGAGGCTGGGAGTATCCCCTCTCTTATTGCCCCCTCATAGGTCCTCAACAGCTCTGGGAGCAATATCTCACCAAATTTCTTATATATCTCTATGGGGAGCCCATCCGGTCCCGGAGATTTTTGATTTGGCGTATCTCTTACGGCTTGTTGGACTTCTTTTAGAGTAATTGGTGCCTCTAGCTCCTCCCTATCTTTGTCGCACAATCTGGGAACTTCTATTTCATGAAAGAAAATTTCCATCGCACCCTTCACCGATTCCCTTTTGGATTTGTATAGGTCTTTATAATATTGAAAAAATGTTTTTAAGATCTCCTGTGCATCTGTTGTTATCTCGCCCAACGATGTCCTAATTTCTGAGACATTTGATGGAGGGGAGTTAGTTCTGCTCAATAAGGCCAGTATACGTCCTACCTTCTCGCCCTGCCCATACTGATGTTGCCTTTGTAGTGTCCTCTTGTTCTCCGCTATTCTTAAGATATGTGCTCTATATTCTTCTTGTTTTGCTAGCCACACTGCCCGTTTGGCTAGCGTTGGTTCCTCAATAAATTTCAGTTCAGCTTGAGCTGTCTCGCTAGTCAGCTTGGCCTCTTCTATCCTCCCTATTTTTTTAATCCTAGCGACCTGTTGTATTAGAAGGCCCCTTGCAAAGGCTTTTAGGGAGTCCCAGACCACTCCCAATGGTGCCGTCCCTTGGTTAATAAGCACAAATTCTGCCAGTTGGACCTTCATAGTCTGAGATTCCCCTATTATCTCTAGCCAACCTGGGTTGAGCTTCCATTCTTTAGAAGAGGATTTAACTCCTGACTTTATTGTTAAGACCAGCGGGGAGTGGTCTGAAACCCCTCTAAGACCATAGTGTATCCCCTTGACCAGGGGCATAACCCCTTCGCTGCACAGGGCCATGTCTATTCTAGATAAAGTTCCGTGGGAGCTGGAATAGCATGAGAATTGACGACCCTGTGGAAAGGAGCATCTCCAAATGTCTTTCAACCCAGTTTCCTGGATAAAGCCAGCCAGTCGTCCCCCCTTTGGCCCGGTCCCCGGTGGAAACCTGTCGATGCTATTGTCAAGAACTTCATTGTAGTCGCCAACCGCTATAATGGGGACGTCTGGGGCGTCGAGTGTAAATTTAATAAGGCTGTATAAGACATCTAACTTAAAGGGAGGGGGGATGTACAGGTTGGCTATGACATATGGTCTGTTCTGAATAGAGCAGAGCAGAAATATAAATCGCCCTTGATCATCCACCCATGATTTGGAGCAGGAAAAGGTCACTCCCCTCCCGATCAGTGTGCTCACTCCTCTTGAATAGGAGGAGTGTACTGAGTGGAATTGTGCTTGAAATTTACGGCTGTTTAACTGCAGGGCTGAGTCCTTGGTCAAATGTGTCTCCTGAAGGCAGATTAACCCTGGCATTCCATCCTCCAGGAGTGACATAACTGCCGCTCTTTTAGTTGGGTCGCCCATACCTCGTATATTCCAGGAGGTTATAGCCAATAGCTTATCCTGCATCACTAGTGATTAAGATAATAGTCAGATTTTCAACTCTGCTCGGGCCATCAAAACATAGGTCTATTGCCCACCTACCATGATAGAGATGACAGACAGGCAACTGACCCACACACATGGTCCCTTCCTCACCTAGCTTCATTGTCGCAACATGTAATACCCCGAGTGTATGCTCACAAAACCCTCCCTTAAAAACCCCCCTCCCTCCCCAACCCCTCCCTCCCTTGCCCCTACCCCCTTGCCCTTTAGGACTTCCTATCAGGGCTGGTACAATGACCGCTAAACTCACTCTCTCACTCATCTCCCTAATCCATCCAGCGAGTGCCCCTCCCGCCCATGCTCCGTCCCCCTCCAGGGTCTCGGAGTTCAAATAGCTTGGTACTGTAGCTTTATTTAACTGGGGAAAAAAGAAGACAGGAAAGGAAAGAAAAAAAAAAGAGGGGAGGGGTTTTAGCTAATATGAGTTACCCCTTCTGTATAAACTCCCCAGTGGAAGGTATAGTCTTCCCCTTGTAAATATATCTGTCTTAATAACTGACTCTTGAGGGTACCCAGATACATTAATGAAGAGAAAAAAAAAAAAGGGGGGTATTTTATAAGTGCAACTTATATATATCTATCTATAAACATTCTATCATTAGTGTTGACCATTAAGTAGAAACGCATCCCCAACCCCGGGGTCCTCCCTCGTGAATATGCATATTTTAAAGATGCCGTGAATAACTATTTAGGGTACATAAGTGCTAAGACAACAATACATAGTAATCTCCTAGTTGGTGTGAAGTTTAAATACACCTTGCCCCTAATTGAGGAAAGGAGAAAAAAAAAAAAAAAGGATTTAAAATGTGAACAGCTTATGTGTATCTACCTGTAAACATTGTAACGTATGTGTTAGCCATTTAGCTTGGGGCACTACCCCAATACTGGGGTGTACCCTCGTGGATGTGCATATTTGTAAAAGCTACCGTGAATGTCTCTTCAAGTGACTTAGTGTTATGAATAACGTTACATAATATCCTCATAAATAACATAACTTTTAAATACCCCTTATCAATATTTAAAGCCAATTATAGAATTTTTAGAATTAGTGCTAAGGGTTAATTTTGAAGAGGTCCTCAACTGTGAGCCCTATAACTATGTGTAGCTAAAACTCTAAAAAAAAAAAAGGAAAAAGAGGGGTATAGTATTGGTGCAACTTATATCTGTCTGTTTATAAACCTTCTATCGTTAGTGTTGACCATAAAATAGAAACACGTCCCCAACACCGGGTTCCTCCCTCATGAGTATGCATATTTTAGAAATACCATAATTAACTCTTAGAGTGAGTAAATTCTAAAACCACATTACATAGTAAACTCATGAATGACTTAAAATTTAAATAAACCTTGCCCCAAAAATAATAATAATAATAATAATAATAAAAAAAAGTTTTTTTAATTTGATTTTTAGCGTTGGAGAAAGCCCCCAGCGCGTTAAGGCTTGGCTGCTTAATGTCCTTTCTTTTATGCCTCCCCCCCTCAAATCCAGCAACACCAGGTAATAATTTATTTTGTAGTTGTTGGTCCTCCGGGGGGGGCTTAGACCCCACTCCTGTCCCTATGGACTATAGGGCGGCTTTGTTCTGCTCCAGCCAATTAGCTACTTCAGTGGGGTCATTGAAGAAAAAAGTCCTGCCCAAAGCTACCACTCTGAGGCGAGCCGGGTACAGAAGAGCATAGGAGATTTTGTATTTTTGTAGGGACTTTTTGGCAGGTATGAACTCAGCTCTGCGTTTCTGTAGGTCAGTTGAAAAGTCTGGGTATATTGATATTCTTGTTCCTTTATATATAATCTCTCCCAGCTCTCTGGCTTTTTGGAGCAGAGTTACCTTGTCTGTGTAATTAAGAAGCTTAAGAAGCAGCGGTCTTGGAGGTTTCCCCTGTTGGAGTATTTTAAAGGGGACCCGATGGGCTCTTTCTATAGCGAAAAATTCAGAGAGACTCTCAGGACCAAAAATATCTCTACACCAGTTTTCCATGAAAACAATAGGGTTTGCGCCTTCACTTCCTTCAGGTAGGCCTACCACTCTCACATTATTTCTGCGCAATCTGTTTTCCAGCGCATCTATTTTAGCTACCTGGAGGGCTGTTAATTCTTGTAACCCCGTTAATTCCCCTTGTAATGGAAAAAGGGTGTCTTCCACTGCGCTTAATCTATCCTCTAGTGCATTCGTTCTTAACATAGTCCTGTGTAGTTCTTGCCTCATGGAGAGCAATTCTTCTTTAAGCCCTGTTAGCTGGGTATCGAAGCTAGCCATATAGTCTCTGCATGCATTAACTGCGCTGAGCACCTCCCTAAGAGTTGGTTCCCCTTCTGGGGTAGGGCCTACTGGTAGCGGTTCAGGATCAATAGTAACTCCAGAGAGTACAGGCATGTTTACAGTTCCAATAAGTTCTAAGCCCAGCCCTTTAGTACTCACGGTTTTAGCGTTTGTCGAGTTAGCCGTGGTAGGTGCCTTTACAGTCCCTTGTCCGTAGCTCCTTCTCTCCTGGGATGTGCCCGTCTGCGCCTTGGTTTGTGCTACTGCTGCAGGTAGATGTCCTTTACCCGGCGAAACAACAGAGGTATGGGCAAAACGCTCTAACTTAGCAGCGGCGGCCTGGCTGCTCTTGGTAGACCTGGTGTTAGACATCCCTTGGTGAAATAAAGCAGGAAGATTGAGCAGAGATAAGTCTACAAACCTTGGTTCAAGTAACTGTGTTTGGAGCTTGAGTGGCTTATTTTAAATAGGGGCTCCCGTTGAGAGTGGTCAGCTCGCAGACCCCCGGGCCTCCAAGGAGGGGCAGGTAATGGGGTTTCACCTCTACGCCGGTGTCTGCTAGCTATCCCCTAGCAGGTAGTGCGTCCCAAGTCCCTTATAAGGGGCTACAGTAAGAGGATTGTATGGCTGTATAGCTATGGGGCTATGGGGCTGTTTAGGAGCTGGGTAGTTAGCAAGACAGCCACTTTATATAGTGTGTTCAGATCCGCTCGCCTCCGCTCACTGTATTTATGGTTTGCGTAGCGCAAATTAACCAGGTGTATAGGTATGGCCAGGAATATAACCCCAAGCAGTAAGCCGTATGCACCTCCAATACGGCACTAAGCTCAACGCAACAAAGTGTCCCAAATTAAAGTCTATGGTGTGGTGGTCAATATCTGCGCAGTATGGGCTGTATATAGAGAGTATGATAGAATTTGCAGAATATGGCAGTATAGAGTTTACTTCGGCTGTTTGTTTCGGCTGGTACAACTGCTGTATATTTGGAGCAAGCCGTCTCCCTATACCTGCCACTCAGTGCCTCCTTCTGCTGGAGCTCTCTCCAACTCACAGTTTTGTCGCCGCTGTACGGTCCTCTCGCGGGGGTCTTCCAGCATGTGGCAGCAAACGGGGGGCCCTTGAGTCCTATAGCCTGGTATAGTCTGGTGTGTGGCTTGTATCACGGCTTTCCCACGGCTTTCCCACGGCTTCCCCACGGGTCACTGCAGCATGAGCGCCCCAAGCTCTTGCCGCAGCCAGGTAAGGTAAGGTGCGGGTGGGGAGAGAAGGGCTGGTATACGTCTCCCGTATTTCCGAGCTCCCATGTGTTGCTGAGCAGGGATAGCGGCGGGCAGACGGGTAGACGAACGGGAACGGGAGTGGGAGCGGTGATCGGTGATTCAATCAACCCCTCTGGGCGTCTGGACGGTCCATCAGGAGGGGGAGAGCCTAGCGGGAGGTCACGGGCACACGCTCACTCAGCACGCACACACTCTCCTACATCCGGTCATGCCCCCTCCCACAATGCTAAATCTGGGCGTATCTATCTAATTTGCATATTCGACGTGGAAAATATAAGGAAGCGCCCCTAGCGTCCAGTGTAAATAGGAAACTTTAAGACGACGGCGTAAGACGACAGTGTAAGACGACGGCGTAAGACGGCATATCTACGCAAAAAAATGATACGCCGGCGCAGATTTGAAATTACTGCGGTGCATCTGGAGATACGCCGCCGTAATTGTTTGTGGATCTGGCCCCATATATATATATATATATATATATATATTTTTATGTTAAGTGTATGTATGCTAAGTAACGTGTAAGTAGAACACTTGTAGTTATGTTTACCACTTAGGCTCCATGCACACTGAAGCTAAAAAAAGCTATAAAAAAACACAAGTAGCTTTGCTCAGAGCCTTTCAACGTTTTTTAGCGTTATTACAATAGCTTTAATCACCGTTTTTCAGTGTAGCTTTTTTATTTTCTTATTTTTCAATGGATAAAAAAACTGCTAAATCCCGCCGAAATCGACACTTTGAACGCAAATTTCGGGCGTTCAGAAAAAAGCCAATAAACTCCAAAGCTCATTAACACTAAAAAAACGCCCATGTGTGCATGGGCACGTAGGCTAACATAGAGTTCAGTTTATGGGCTTTAAAAAAAAAAGCCAAAACGCCAATAAACTACAGTTTGGGTAATATGACTACTCAGAGCTTTTTTTCTCAAAAAATAGGTGCAGGAACTCAACCACGACCCGTTCAGATTTCACAAACAGTAGAAGGGTCTTAAAGGGGCATTAAATACCAGAATTGCATTACATATAGTGTGCAGAGTTCAGGGGGTTACAAAGCAGTCACTTGTAAACACAGAAACCAGACTTCTGTGTTCACAAGTGATTGTGGTGAGCGGGCACCAAAGGGTCTGAGCCAAAGGTGGTGGAACTGAGTTCCACCAAGTTCCCCCAGAAAAAAAGCCCTGTGACTACTCCTGATAATGCTTTATATACTTTTCTTTCCAGGACAGGGTGGGTGGGTAAATATTGGCCAGTGGCACCACACTTTAATGGCACCAGCAGAAGGTAAGCAGGCCACACCACAGACTATAAAGCAGTGATGGCTAACCTTGGCACCCCAGATGTTTTGGAACTACATTTCCCATGATGCTCATGCACTCTGCAGTGTAGTTGAGCATCATGGGAAATGTAGTTCCAAAACATCTGGAGTGCCGAGGTTCGCCATCACTGCTATAAAGTATAGACACGAACATCGTCCATTACCAACAACAATCATCTTCAGCAGTAACTACCTACTAGGTTTCCTTGACCTGGCATTGGACCATAAAAAAAAATGCTCCACTCTTACCTCTCCAATGTCCAGCTTCTGATTGTGAGTTTAGCCCAGCTTCAAGTGCTGCAACTGCTTCCAAACCATTTAATGGCAAAAGTCTCTTTCTGACTGTTCCTGGACTGCACAGCCAATTTTTGGCACTACCTTCAAACTGTGGTGCCACTAGCAATTTTTTTATCCGCCCAAATCTCCATGTGGCTTGTGTCTCTACATTTAGGTGCTCCAGTGCCACTGGCCAATTTTTACTCACTTAAAGCGGGGTTCCAACCACAATTAGCATTTTTTAAATGTATGTCCTTTCATACGTTTTTATAATATAAATCCGGTCACTTACTATTTTAAAATCCGCCGCCGCTCCGCATAGTTATTCAAAAAATATAGTTTATAAAACTATGTCCACACCGTTGTCATTTTGCTTGTGGGCATTGTGAAGCCAACAAGCACTTACTTCCTGGAAGTCTTGGATGGGGAGTGATAATTGGACAGCGCACTGCATCCTGGGAAATGATGACACACATTTCCCAGGAGCATTAGAGGGAAATGATGTCAGAATCCTAGGTGATTCCAAAGGCAGATTTTGTGGGACCGCATAGCAACAGGCATTTCCAGATGAGTAAAAAAAAATTTTTTTTTTCTTTTTTAGGTCTAATGAGCACAATAATGAAAAACATTTTTTAGGATGGAAACTCCACTTTAAACCAAACAGCTCTATATAGTGTGCCAAACCTTTGGTTTATATCTCTGCTTTTAACATTGTTTTCTCTACCATCAAACTGTGGTGCCACTGGAAATTTTGTTCTCATCCATATCTTTTGGGCAAAATTACTACCTATGCCCACATTTTCACATTTGGGTTAGGAGTCAGTAGCCACAGAGGAAACAGGGCAGAGAAATCTGAGCAAAGGAAGGTTTGGAGATATGAGGTTTCCAGAGTATTAAATGTGGGCGTTAGAATGGTATTTAAACCTCCAGATGGCTTACAAGTGGAAGCCAGGGCAGATAAGCTGTGGATATTGGATGACAATTGAGTTACAGGAGGCCCGGAAGGAGAAATCATGGGTGGCTTGGATATGAGATAAAGGAGCAATGGTTACTGCCAGGTAGTATTGGTAAATGCTAGGTTCTGCCAGGCTTTCTACAGTTTTTTGGGCAGACATAATGGGTGTAAAATGTAGTGCAGATTAGCATAGAAACCAATCAGCCTCCAGTTTTTTTTTTTGTCAAAGCTTAAAGCAGAGGTTCACCCTAAAAACATGTATATAACTGTAGCGCTACCCCATTCAGTAGCCGCTGAATAGATTTGGGATCGGCTTATTTAAGTTACCTCTGTGTGGTGTCTAGGGGTGAAGGTGGTGAGCAGAGCAGTGACTGAATGTCCAGACTGATGGTTGAATTTTCCAATGCTTTATTCCTGGTCAAACACGACCAACATCAACATCAACTTGAAGTAGACAGGATAGGTTGATAAAAGAAAGATGAACTTTGCAGCATCAGGCTTTGGATAAGGAAAGCAGTCCTGCCTTCAACAATTGTATCTATCACGTCGCCACTCTAGCCAGAGTGGGTGAAGTGCCCCTGGACAGACCCCTCTCACGAGCCTGGCAGCCAGAGCGTCACTTCTGGGAAGGAACAAGTCTCTGCCACCGACTTGGCTCTAATTGGATTAAGTTTTAAGATGGAAACCTCTGCCACAGGCCCAATGTTTGTAGAGTAGAACTGTAAAGCAAATCCTCCCAGTATGTCTTTTAGTAAAGGGCCACCAGCTGACAGTCTGAATATGGTCTGTCAGTTTCTGGCAACCAGATCCCCGATGGTTCGTTCAAGCCCTGTTGGATCACCCACCGAACAGTGCCCAGCCTGGGATCTTCTCAGTAGAAGTGGGAACCCAGTAAGTCACTGGGGTCCCTGACAGCATCAGATCGTTTTCATCAGACGAACCGATTGTATGTACGTGGCATAAAACATATAAAAAGATTGGTATGCATTTGATCAAGAGCCATGCTATTAGCTATTTAGGAGCAGCAGAATCTAGACCTAATGACTAATGTTTTTCTTTCTTCTGTTTGGACATGATTTGGATAATGTGGTCCTGCAGTATAGCTTTGTAACCTTTCCAGACGATAGACACTAAGGAAACTAAACCTTCATTTAGGTTAAAATTATCTGTCAATCTCAATTGAAGGTCAGCAGCAATGTAGCCAACAGAAAGCATGGAGTCATTTATGACCTGGGAGTAGCAGGCGGAGGCCTTTGTAGGAGAGATCGACAGGATATTAATATTCGGTCATGATCAGAGACTAAAAGAGTAATAGTTTAAACTATTCTCTTGTTTGAAGGGCGATTTTCAGGCACGTGTAATTATCCCTTCACCCTCTCTGACAACTGTACTGATTTTAAGAGTTTGAACATCTCTTTTTTTTTTTTTTTTACATTAGGGTGCCCCTCATTCAGAATCACTATTTGCTAATATTGGCTGGACACCCACTTCATTTTTCTTGCATTCTTGCATGTTAGTGGCCCTGGTTACAATACTGTAAAGAACCTTTGTTTCAGTTATTTTTCTCTGGATATTGGTCACTGGCAGAACATTCTACAGCGGGGACAATCGCTCTGTGTCTAAACACTCCCAGCCCCCCTCCACTTCCAGCAGCATTTGGTGACAATCCGTCAGCTGTTACATGGCATCAAGTGTCTCCTCATAGGGACAGACTGATATATGCTACACAACTGTCACATCCAGGAATCTTCTTCTACTGCTGCTGCTTTTACTTGGGAGCCTAAAATGAGGAAGCTATTCAGAGGCCCCCCTCCAGTCTATGAGCTGGAAGCACTTCTAGACAGCTACAAAGGGGGTACGCATCACGTGGACCAAGTCTTCCCAAACCTTTTCCTGGGGGATGTGTAAGTGACAATGCCAAACATTATACAGTGCAGTAATATTACACAGGTTATACTAATTCATGTTCTATAATTCCATTATGTTTCTTGTTTTGTCCCCTAAATTCTTAATAACAAGATACCACATCAAAGTAGCCCAGCCCTGCCATCTTAACCATTTGTATTGGCTATAGGCTAAGGGTGGTTCACTAGCAATTCCCTGTTTTTTGTTGCTTTAATCACAAAATTTAATTGAGGTATCAGTGTTGACAAGTTAGTACTCTGTCTGAAGCAGAGACTGTAATGTTCCCTTCTGAAAAGATGTCACCAATGCGTTTCACAGCAGGGAAGGCATATTTTGTCCATCATGCACCTGCTTTACTAGTGCTAACTGAATATAATACTCTGACTTGTATAGTCCTTCAGTGACTACACAAGGCATGCAAATTCAGAGATGGTGAGCATATTATGCAATGCACTCACATTTTGTTTCAATATATGGCAGAAATATTGCAAGAGACAGAAAACAATTGAGGAAGATGGGCATCACACACATCCTGAATGCAGCCCATGCCTCGTGGGAATTCACAGGGGATAACATTGATTACGGACCTGATATCCAGTACTATGGCATCACTATAGAAGATTGCCCAGATTTCGACATTAGTGTATTCCTACGTCCAGGGGCAAAGTTTATTCACAATGCTCTGAGTACACCTGGCGGTGAGTATATAATATATATACATGAAAAGCCATATACTTGTGTTAGTAAGTATAATCAATCAACACATATAAGAAAAAATGGAGAATTAAAGTGTTACTAAACCCAGGACTCTGAATTCACTATATCTGGTCTCCCACAGTACATAGCACATGGCAATGCAATTATTTTAGTAAAAATAAACTGCTAAATATCTTTTCTCATCATCAATATATAGCAGTCTTGTGACTTCTATGAGTGTCTGGTTAAAGCTTATAGGAGGCGTTTTCATTCTATTATGACTGCAGGCCCCCTGACTTTGTCTGTACAGTGCTGATTGCCCCTGTGCCGATCACATGGATCTTCCAAAAAAAAAAAAACTCTCTAGCAATACACACCAAACTGAGCAAGTGCAGAGTGCACTCTCTCAGCTAACCTATGTACCCGACACTGCAACTTGGAGGGCCAGAGGGGTGTTTACTCTGTGTCACATACCTTGGTTGGAGGCAGAGTTGATGAGAGTGCTTCTCTTACAGCTCTGGTCCAAGCATCCCTGAATGTGGTGACAGAGATACAAGACTCAAGGAAGCACGGGTGCCAGTAGCTTGATAGCAGGTGACTGCCACGGTCAGGGACGTAGCCAAGGTGAGCCGGGGTCATACACCGTGAGCATGGTCAGGATGCAGGCTGGGGTCGGTACGAGGGAAGCAGGCAGAGCAAGGTCCAGTAGCAAGCCAAGGTCAGCACCAGGAGATCAGCCAAGGTCAGAATCCAGAATCCACAGAGCAAGGTCAGGAACAAGCCGGATCAGCAACGGAAGATCAGTCAGTACAAGTAAGAACACA
Organism: Rana kukunoris; assembly: GCA_029574335.1. Lineage (NCBI taxonomy): Eukaryota > Metazoa > Chordata > Amphibia > Anura > Ranidae > Rana > Rana kukunoris. The sequence continues at coordinate 134,568,534 of CM056056.1, read as the reverse complement.
GATTAGGGGAAGCTGAAGAACATCCAGCAGATAGCATCCAGTAAGGTCTCCTTTGAATAGAATGTTTGGAGCCAATGCGTGAAGACGGGAATGAGTAGTAGATGCAGAAAAATGACCATTAGCTGCATAAGAATCATTGTTAGCTGTATGAGTATTAGTATTAGCTGAACTAGCTTCCTGACACTCTGATGTCTATGTTAACAATCTATTGTGTACCTATGTCTATACAAATTGTCTTGGCTGTCACCGACCTTGAATGGACTTTAGTAAAGATCATAAAAAGAACAAAATAGTCCAAAATGATAAACAGCGCTAATTGTTATTGGTTAAAAAAATGTCCAACTTCATATAGGCATTCGTTTGGTGACAGAGTTTCTTACCAATGCAGTGAAGACAGTCTGTGAAGGATCCTACACCTCTTCCCAGTAAAACACCACAAGTGGGGCACACTCCCCTTCGGGGTACACACTCACCAGAGAGCCAGTTAATAAAGGCAATAAGCGGTATCTTTCACTGGATCATCCGTCACTATAGCTGGGGTCAGCAAGGGTTAATGCTCCACATATAAAATACAAGAAAGCACCAAATAGTGTAATCTTGTTTTAATACTTTAAAAGCAGCAGCAACCCTTTACACAATGTATGACCCCCGCTCCAAATGCACGTTTCATTAATAGATGAAACAAAGCAAAGATAGTGGCAGTGTCTTCCTAACGGTGTCCAATTCCCCAGAGGAAAGTATTAAGCACAACGTGCAAGCCTCCTTCCTGGATGAACCACCAGTGGAGTGCACACGTCACTTCCGGATCGCCGTAAAAGTCCCGCCCTGACCGGTTTCGTCATTCAATTGACTTCAACAGAGGGCGTGGATGAACGGCATAGACGTCCCTATTAAATATAGCTCGCTATCCGCTTATTGGACAATTGTGGCGCATGGAACAAGCGTCATTGGTCAATTTCTTCAACTAGATATGTTGAGAATATAGCTGGATAGGGAGTATTGTACTATGGACGCCGTAATTAGATTGCATGTACTAGTTCTGGGAATATTTAACCTTTATCAAAGTACTCGTATCCCAGAGCTGTAGGTTACACTCCATATATAGTATATATACATTTTTAAGAGTTACATTTTTTTTTTAAAACATCATGTATATTGAATGGACTTTGTCCACTTGATATGGTCATGCCCTGTACTCTGTAAAGTTTGGTCTCGGGTGACAGATATACCATGCCCCTGTCTTTCACCCTAGAGATCTGCCTGTTTGGTATTCTAGATGAGGATTTGTGGCCCCACTATATATATTGATATTTCGAGGGAAACACTGGGTGGTAATTGAGTCAGTTAAAGGCATCTGTTATTTTAGTGAGCTTAACACATACTGTAAACAATGTAATGGATGTATTTTAAGAAGTGGTCAGGGCCAAGTATAATATTGTAATGTCGTTTTTAAGCAGTAGAGAGGGGATTTATGAACCAAGCTGAAATGTTATGGTAAATCTTTTTAGCTGCTCCTGATTTGCAGTACCTTGCTGTGTGGCAAAAATGAATCTAAATGTTTTAAACTTTTCTTTGTAGGAAAAATTCTTGTACATTGTGTTATGGGTAAAAGCCGTTCAGCTACAATGGTCCTTGCCTACCTAATGATTTACCAGCGCTTTACTCTGGCAGATGCCGTTCGCCATGTTTCACAATATCGCTGTATTGCTCCTAACCGTGGCTTTCTACAGCAGCTGCAACACCTCGAGATGGAGTTACACTACAGCTTTTGGAGATGCTATATGTTCTGATGGCATAAGAAGGCATGTAACAACAGCATCAACTGGAAGAGCTTATACATGTCCCCAAAAGGATACTCCCAACGCTTATGTCACAAAAGAAAAAAATGCCTGTAGTCTAAAAGAGTATAAGGACCTGAAAAGCAAACCTACATACTGTATATTGCAGCTTACCAGTCCCTAGATGGGGTGGCTGCATTCGTTTAATTTTTTTCATTTGTTTTCCCTTTCATTTTCACCCGGCAATCCGCTGTGAATAACACACTTCCTGTATCTTGATGGCTACACTCTTTTCTCAACTGTATCTATGGAAGGAGTCATGGTTGTCACACTCACTGGACTTCAAACATGTCTGTCTTTGTTTATCTCCATTGATAAGACTAGTAGTTTACATAAGACAGATAAGGATGTTTGCACTTTCTTTTCAGCTCACAGGAAGTGACAAGGACAGTGCCTTTCTGGTAAAATCAACATGCATTTTCTGTAGAAAATGTTCTTAGAGTGAAAAGCTGTCAGAAAATCACATGTGTTTATAGAGCTGCAGTAAGCTAGAAAAAAAACACAACTATGATCCCGATCTCCAGCCTACGTCAGTATCGGGCTTGTACCAACATATTTCAAAGTCTTATGTGTTTACAATAAAACATCTTGGACGGTATTCTCAGCCTGATACTAAGTGAGACATTGGGGATCGGGATCAGAGCTGTGGTTTGTAAGGGTGCTTTCACACAGGCTTGTCTTCTTTATGGACTCCACTTGCTCAGTGGGGGATCGTTCTGCTGATCCCCATTGAGCAGGCGGTTGACCGGTCTGTCTCCACTCACTGTGCTGAGATGGACCTATCAGAATCCCGCTCTCCTCTATGGAGAGATCGGATGAAAACGGACCGCCTGTCCATTTTCATCCGATCCCATCCAATCCGCAAGACAGATGGAAAATAGGATCACCGTCCGTCTGGATTTCATGGACAGGATTGGATCGAATAGCAGCGTGTGTCAGCAGACATGTCACCGCTGACATCCACCGCTCCATAGAAGTGAGTGGAGGCTCCGATCAGGTCCGCATGAAAAACTGACAGGCGGACCTGATTGGAAAGCCTGTGTGAAAGGGCCCTTACTAGCATACTAGAACTCTGTTTTTACATGTGATTATCTGAAAGTGATGGTTCCCCTTTTAGTTTTAACTTTGATTTTTTATAATAAACCTATTACACTATTAGAACGTTTTTTCAGTTTCCTAACCATTGAACACTTAAATGCTTGTAAAAAAAAAACAACATGCTGATTTGTTAGTGGAATTAGCAACTGCCATTTGCAGGCAGGGACCGCGGACCCCTTTAGCGTAACTACAAATAGTGAAAGAAAAGTCTTTTAATGTTAGCTGTCCTATGCCAACCTCCCTGACTACAGCTGTCTGACTCCACTGCCCATGAAATCACAGTCTCTCCAGCTGGGTCTACAAGCATCTCAGACTGCACACTCCCAGTCCGCTCCGGCATGCCTCCCCAGCTTTCCCAACTGTGCCTGTCACTCACCAGCCCTCCTGGCTACACTCCGGTGGATCCCTCCTGGAGACTTGCCCGGCAACACTAGATCCTGTTGTTCTTCATGATCCCTCTCTGTGCCTCCAGATCCTTAATCATCCTTATGGATTCATCCAGAGTTAAACACCGTAAAGGGAAGCAAGTTTGATTCCCTGCAAAGGAGATATTATGAAGAACTTATAGCACCCCTTACTTTAGGTAGGTGCTAGAAGTAGGATTTTTGGGAGTGCAGGTACATTTAATCAGGCCTAGCTATAAGCTAGGCCAGTTTTGTTTTGATTTGTGTGGGCTGGGAGTGATCTAGAGTAGCAGCAGGTAACTCACATGCAGCATCACTTTTCGGCTATCTCCCTCTGGCTTCTAGAAGATTCTAGAAGAGAGGAAGAGAAGAGAGGTGGAGCTGCCTGGGGTGTTCTTAGGAGCCCTGACCAATCCCCACCTTGTATTTGCAAGGGACAGGCCTCCTTAAATACCTAGGATCAGTCCAGCTGGGGGGTGGTTGGGTGAAAGAAGCTGGAGATGGAGCACTAGGTTGCCTGGGCCTTTGAGGCACTCCCTAGTCTGAGGGGGTAGGGGGTCGACCTTGGGCCTGTGGGGTTCGGTTGCAAGTCAGAGCCTTTCTGAGAAACAAAGAAAGATCTGGTCAGGAGGGACAGAGAGGAATCAAGAAGGATGACAGGATCTAGTGTTGCTGGGCAAGTCTCCAGCAGGGATCCACTGGAGTCCAGCCAGGAGGGCTGGTGAGTGATAGGCACAGTTGGGAAAGCTGGGGAGGCATGCTGGAGCAGACTGGGAGTGTGCAATCTGAGACAGATGTAGAGCCAGCAGGAGAGACTGTGATTTCATGGGCAGTGGAGTTGGGCAGCTGCAGTCAGGGAGGCTGACAGGGCCTGAAGAGGACTGACAGGGAGCAGTAGTCCACCATAGGACAGCTAGCCCACAACCCTGACAACCCTGACCCAGTGGTTGTGGGGGTCTACAGGTGGGGGGGTTTGTGACATTATTGACCAAATCTGTGCCTTATATGCTAACAAGAGAACTGTTTACTTCACTTTTGTAAATAAAATTTTCCACTGTTGCTTATCTGGCAATTAACCACTTAAGCCCTGGACCAATATGCTGCTAAATGCCCAAAGGTGTTTTTACAATTCGGCACTGCATCGCTTTAACAGACAATTGCGCGGTCGTGCGATGTGGCTCCCAAACAAAATTTGCATCCTTTTCTTCCCACAAATAGAGCTTTCTTTTGATGGTATTTGATTGCCTCTGCGATTTTTATTTTTGCGATATAAACAGAAAAAAAACGAAAATTTAGAAAAAAAATGATGATATTTTCTACTTTTTGTTATAAGAAAAATCGATTAAACTAAATTTTAGTCAAACATTTAGGCCAAAATGTATTCAGCTACGTCTTTAGTACAAAAAAAATTGCAATATAAAAAAAAAATAGCTACCTAGCGGCAACAGTGACACTAAGGCCGCGTACACACGATCAAATCTATCTGCTGAAAACGGTCTGCCAGACCGTCCCAGCAGACAGATTCGATCGTGTGTACGGGCAAAAAGATGGATTTGGATTTGACGCATGCGCGGAAGTAATTTACTTCCTGGTGCGGTGACGTGGCGGCGTCAACATTACCGCCACGTCACCGCGCTGTCTGCTGGCGGGGATTTTGGTTTGCTTGTGTGTACAGCGATCAAACCAAAACGGCCAGCAGACAGATTTGTTCAAATCGGTCTGTCCGACCGATTTGAAAAAATCTATTTGCTCGTGTGTACGGGGCCTAATACAGCAATCAGAAAACCGATCGCTTAGTGACACTGGCAATAGGGGGAGAAAGGGTTAACTAGAGCGGTGATCAAGGGGTTAAACCTTTATTAGTGGGGGTAGGGGGCTACCTTGGACCTAACACTAACTGCCTGTCACACTAACTGTCACACTGACACTAAATGCAGTGATCAGTAAATATATGATCACTGCTATTAGTGACACTGTGATAGGGGGCTGGGGGGGGGGGGTGTGACCTGAAGGGGTTAAATGTGCCTATGTGTATTGCCGCGTACACACGGTCGTTTTTTGCGATGAAAAAAAAACGACGTTTTTTGTGAAGTAAAAAACGACGTTTTTGAAACGTCACTTTCAAAGACGATGTTGCATACACACCATCGTTTTTTCACAAAAAACGAGGTTACGTTCACCACACTTTTCCATTGAAGCTCGCTTCATAACTAGCTTCTGGGCATGCGCGGGTTGAAAAACGTCGTTTTAAAAGACGTTTTTGCTACACACGGTGACTTTTTGTGAAACAAAAAACGACGTTTTGAAAAACGACACAAAAAATTCAAGCATGTTGGAATTTTTTTTTGGTCGTTTTTTCTAAGACAAAAAACGACGTTTTGCCCACACACGATTAATTTAAATGACGTTTTAAAAAACGACGTTTTTTTTCATCGCAAAAAACGACCGTGTGTACGCGGCATATGGTGTCAGTGTAGTGTAGTGTTGTGCAACTCACTTGTAAAGTCTTCTCTCCTCTCGCCGGATTGAAAATACCGCAGAGAGGAGAGGTGACATCACTTCCTCTGCCTGTGTTTATATTACACAGGCAGAGGAAGGGCAGAGCGGGGGGAAGTGAATTCGCTGGGAGCGATCGTGAAGGGGTGGATAGAAACGAACAGCTGCCCCCTCATCCTGGATCGCTCTCAGAGGCTGCAGCATGTAGCGGGGGGGTCCTGATCGGACCCCCGACCCGCGGGAAGGCAGGGACATACCAGTACGCCTATCTGCCTGTACGTGCCATTCTGTGGACGTAAATATCCATGCGGCGGGCGTTAAGTGGTTAAAGTTACTTCATTTACAGTACCACGCAGTGTGTTTCCCTCTATAATACAGCCATGCTAATTCCACTGCCTACAAGCAGCCCCTACTGGGTTACCGCTACACACTTTTTGACTTATCTTTTAAATAGGTAGTCATTTTGATGCAGTAGGTCCTAGTCCAGTAGGTGATGTAATTGCACTTTTAGGGCCAGATTCAGCAACACTTGCGCTGGAGTATTTCGATATGCGCCGCGTAACTGTGATGATGCGCCGTCGTTTCTATGTGCCCGTACCCACCAAACTAGATGCGCCCAATAACGGGCCATTTGCGACCGGCGGAACGTTCCGACGCCAGAGTATCGTCAGCGCTTAATTTCGCTTGGCGCATCAGTCGCGCCTATTGATTTCCCCTGCAAATATGCAAATGAGGGATTTTTCCCAATTCACGAACGGATTAGCACCATACGCTGGCTACATGCGCCGCGCGTATCTCGTCCGTCCGGCGCAAAGTTATTTCTACAAAAGGCTGCTTTATCTTTACTCCAGACGGTCACAGGTCAGCAGGAGTGCAGCTACAGCAGCGTTACCGACGATGAGAGCTAGCTGAGCACCCCCACTTGCAGGACAACACCTCTGTCCATGCTTGTCTGTCAAATTTTACAGCCATGGAGGAAGACATCATAGGTCTCCATAGCCGAGATGACGGCTGACAGCTCCTGGCCTTTAGAGTTCAGCTTTCTCCTGTGTGTTTGCGGGGAACGGGAGCAGCCATCTCAGAACAAAAGTAACATCACTGCGGGGAGGGGGAGCAGGATATACTTTAGTGCCGGAATGGCGCTTCTACGGGCGCATTTAAACGCCCAATGGAAGGCATTGCGCTGACGTTTCCCGTGAAGTGGTGCAGACGGAAGTTGTGAGCATGCGCACAAAGGGGGCGAGTGGAGCCTCAATCACTGCGCATGCTCCGTGGTTGATGCGCTGAACGTAAGCCTCTGCGCTGGACTCCGCCCATCATTTACATATGATCACACCCACTTCCACTTGCGTCGGGTTACGCCAGCGCATTAACGTTACTCTGGCGCAAGTTTACGCGCAACTGCTATGTGAATAACAGTACTTGCGCTGAAAGGGTCGTCAGAGTAACGTAAATGAGAAGCGTTACTCTGGAGCAAAGATGCTCTCATCTACCTGAATCTGGCCCTTAGTACTTAGTGATACACACTAGTGGATTTATTAATTATTCCAGACTGCAGAGATACAGACTATGGGCCAGATTCAGGAACACTTGCGCTGGAGTATTTCGATATGCGCCGCGTAACTGTGATGATGCGCCGTCGTTTCTATGTGCCCGTACCCACCAAACTAGATGCGCCCAATAACGGGTCATTTGCGACCGGCGGAACGTTCCGACGCCAGAGTATCGTCAGCGCTTAATTTCGCTGGGCGCATCAGTCGCGCCTATTGATTTCCCCTGCAAATATGCAAATGAGGTATTTTTCCCAATTCGCAAACGGATTAGCACCATACGCTGGCTACATGCGCCGCGCGTATCTCGTCCGTCCGGCGCAAAGTTATTTCTACAAAAGGCTGCTTTATCTTTACTCCAGACGGTCACAGGTCAGCAGGAGAGCAGCTACAGCAGCGTTACCGACGATAGGAGCTAGCTGAACAACCACACTTGCAAGGACAACACCTCTGTGTGCCAACATGCCAGGGGCAATTGTGGTCCTAGAACTACTGATGGGTCCCCCGGAACGAAGGAGGCGGGCACGTGAGAGGATATACCGCACACGTATGAGCCTCTTTGGCATGGGGGATGAGGAGGTGTATCGCCTCTTCAGATTCAGCCCTGATGCAATACTTGAACTAACCACAACCCTGCAGGAGGACATCACCAGCAAGACACACCGCTCACAAGCAGTGCAGCCACTGGTGAAGGTCCTGGCAACACTCCATTTCCTTGCAAGTGGATCATTCCAGCGTACAAGTGGAGTGGTGGCTGGGATGTCACAATCCTCCATAAGCAGATGTGTGCACCAGGTTGTCCCTGCAATCCTCAGACGCATGTCCCACCAGTTCATCAGACCCACCACTGAGGAGCTGCGGCTGAAGGCAATGACAGATTTCTACAGCATTGCCAGATTCCCACGCACTGTGGGGGCCATTGATTGCACACATGTGGCCCTACAGCCCCCCAGTGCCACAGAGCACATATACCGCAATCGGAAGCATTGGCATTCCATCAACGTACAGGTGATAGCTGATGCCCAACGCCTCATATGGCACGTCCGTGCCAAACACCCCAGGTCCAGCCATGACAGCTTCATATACAATCAGAGTCCCATCCCAGCAGAATTTAACCAGAACATGTATGGGGACAGCTGGCTGGTTGGTGAGTGACATGGGAGTCTGGCATGACTATCCCCTCCCGTGATGCACAACAGAAGTGGCACATGCATGACTAACATCCTCATGTCTTTTCCCTTACAGGTGACTCTGCATATGCACTGGGACCCCATCTAATGACTCCTTTCCGGAACCCCCAAACCAGAGGAGAGAGAAAATACAATGAAGCACACATCAAAACCCGTGCAGTGGTGTAGCAAACATTTGGGCTCCTGAAGTCCCGTTTCCGATGCCTGGATAAGTCCGGGGGGGACCCTATTGTATTCCCCTACCTTTGTGTGTCAGATCATCGGTGCATGTTGTATTCTGCACAACTTTGCTATGAGAAAAGGCCTGCAGATTGACATGCGTGATGACCTGACCCCCGACCCACACAGTCCCCACCTGCCAGAGGAGAACCAGTCTGCTGATGGAAGAGCAGTCAGGAGGGTCCTCGCCGTAGGCATCTTTGGACACTAAACCAAAACATTAATAACACAGACAGTGCACGCGTGTACACCACTGATGTCCCTAGATCACACACACCACATGCACATCGCATTGGATTAGCCCAAGTCCAGCATGTAGGAGTTGGGAGCAGTAACGCCAGCGTCAAGGCCCCAATGATGTCGCTGTCCATTCATACACCTTTCACACATCATTCATACAGCCGTGGGGTTAACTTCACCACCACGGCCGAGGGTGACACCCGTTACTGTCAGGAGTGCCACCCTCTCACATTCACACACCATTCACACTGTCCCCTGCACTCCTGACCGTGTGCAGTAAAAAAAGAAATACAAAATCTCATAACCTGAGAAAATAAATAAACCAAAACTCATGACCTGAGTATGTCCAAAAAAATCAGATAAACCCAAAAAAATAAAAGCCTCATCGGGGATGCCGGGAGCTTCTTCTTGCCGCACCTCTCTGGCTCCTCAGCTGTCTGGATGGAGTGGGTGGGGGTGGGGGGGCATCTGGAGGTGGCTGATCCCCAGGTGGGCCACTCGTGGCAGGTGTGGCCTGCATGCCCTCCAAGGCCCTGGCTATCCGGCCGAGGTAAGAGTTTGTCTGGGCCTGCATCCGGAGCTGACGGGTGACCTGGTAATGCTGGGCCCGCCGACTCAGCCTCCCCTGGTCCCGGATGGCAGCACTGTTACCCTGGATGGCAGCAGTGTTGGCCTGGACGGCTGCAGTGAGTTGTGTAATATCCCCCTGCACCTCCCCCAAACTGGTGACCACTGCAGCGCAGTTGCAACTCACATCCTGCACTGCGTTGCTGATGTTGGCAACGGAGCCCAGGCTGTCAGCCACTTTCTCCAAATGGCCTACTATGGCCCCCATTTGTTCAGTCTGCCTGGCGTGATCCCTCGCCAACTGGTCCTGGACATCATCCGACACCCCCCTGGTCTTCTGGGTGGCCTTCCTGGGGCCAGAAGATGGTTGTCCCCGGGGGGAGGGAGTCGCCCTTGAGGGGCTTCCAAGGATGGGGGAGGGGATAACAGACGGCCCAGGAGAAGGGGAGGAGACCGACAAAACTAATGAAAAGTCCTGCTCTGCCACAGCAGGATCCTCCACAACCACCTCGGCAGGTGTGGTGTGGCCACTCTCCTCCACAACCTCTTCACCACCCAGTGGCTCGGGCACATGATGGCGTGGGGGGGATGGGGTTGAATGGACGCTGACCGATGATGTCCCAGCTCCGTCATCTGTGGATGACACAAAGCAGACACATGTTGGTGGTCCCACACACTTGGCACATGTACCCTCCCCCCCCCACATGCAACACACCAAATAGGGTATAAAAAACACTTACCTGTCCTGGAGACTTCCTCCATGGAGTCATAGCCTGGGACCCCCTCCACCTGCTCCCTCTCCAGGCAGCGTGCGACCACCTCCTCCTCTGCGGTCAGGGTGACAGGACATGGGGGACCACCACCTGTGCCCCTCTCATGCCTCCTGATGGTGGCCACCTTGCCCCTCACCTTGCGCCGCAGGTCATTAATTTTCTTCTGAATGTCAGAAGCACTCCGGGTGGAGTACCCCAAGACATTCACCCTGGCAGCAATGGACTCCAGGATGCCCTGCTTCCTCTCCCTCTTGGCCATGGAGCAAAGCATTCTCAGTCTCCATTGCAGAAATGATGACAGACACCTCCTGGGCGTTGAAATTTAGGTTCCTCCTCTCTCTGGGGGTAGCGGGAGCAGCCATCACCGAGCAAAAGTATCTTCCCTGGGGTGGGGGGAAACGGAAATACTTTTGCGCCGGAATGGCGTTTCCGCCAGCGCTTTTAAGCGCCCAGCGGAACGCATTGCGCTGACGTTTCCCGTGAAGTGGTGCCGACGGAAGTTGTGAGCATGCGCACAAGGGGGGCGAGTGGAGCCGCACTCACTGCGCATGCTCCGTGGATGATACGCTGAACGTAAGCCTCTGCGCTGGGCTCCGCCCATCATTTACATATGATCACACCCACTTCCACTTGCGTCGGGTTACGCCAGCGCATTATCGTTACTCTGGCGCAAGTTTACGCGCAACTGCTATGTGAATAACAGTACTTGCGCTGAAAGGGTCTTCAGAGTAACGAAAATGAGATGCGTTACTCCAGAGCAAAGATGCTCTGCTCTACCTGAATCTGGCTGAATGGGCCAGATTCAGGTAGAGTTAGGCTGGAGTATCTGTGATACTCCAGCCTAACTGTCGCTTTAAGCCGGCGTTTTTGTTTTCTGTAATCTGTAATTGAATTTCGCCATCGCATCGTTACTTCAACTTAAAAATGGCGCCGGGGGCGTTCCCGCTGATTAACGCTGAAAAAATATGTTAATCAGCGGGAGTCGGAAATTCACGATCGTTTTCGGGCGCGACGCAGTGACTTAACGACGTTTACGGAAGCGTTACGCGATGTAAAGATAAAGCAGCCCCCTAGTGGAGTATCCTATGTTAAGTATAGCCGTCGTCATCGCGTCGGGAAAAAAAAAAATCGCGTCGCTTGCGTAAAACGTTCATGAATGGGGATGTGACGTCATTGACGTTCACTGACAGAATTTGTAGCATGCGCACTGGGATGCATTGACACTCGACGCATGCGCAGTACGTTCGCCGCGGGATCGCGCATAGTTTAAATAATACACGCCCCGTACCCGCCCAATTTGAATTCCGCCGGCTCATTTGAGATGCGCTGCCGCAACTTTAGGAGCAAGTGCTTCATGAATAACAGCACTTGCTCCTAAAATTTCGGCAGAGTAACGTAAATGAGAAGCGTTACTCCAGAGCAAAGATGCTCTCATCTACCTGAATCTGGCCCTATGGGCCAGATTCAGGTAGAGTTAGGCTGGAGTATCAGTGATACTCCAGCCTAACTGTCACTTTAAGCCGGCGTTTCTGTTTTCTGTAACCAGAAAACAAGAAACGCCAGGTTGGAGTTCCCATGCGAGCGGTGTAATTGAATTTCGCCATCACATCGCAACTTTAATTTAAAAATGGCGTCGGGGGCCTTCCCGCTGATTAACGCCGAAAAAATATGTTAATCAGCGGGAATCGGCAATTCACGATCGTATTCTGGCACGACGCAGTGACTTTCCGACGTTTCCGTAAGCGATACGCGGCGTAAAGATAAAGCAGCCCCCTAGTGGAGTATCCTATGTTAAGTATAGCCGTCGTCATCGCGTCGAAAAAAATTTTTTGCGTCGCTTGTGTAAAACGTCCATGAATGGGGATTTGACGTCATTGACGTTCACTGACAGAATTTGGAGCTTGCACACTGGGATGCATTGACAGTCGACGCATGCGCAGTACGTTCGCCGCGGGATCGCGCTTAGTTTAAATAATACACGCCCCGTACCCGCCCAATTTGAATTCCGCCGGCTCATTTTCGATACGCTGCCGCAACTTTAGGAGCAAGTGCTTCATGAATAACAGCACTTGCTCCTAAAATTTCGCCAGAGTAACGTAAATGAGAAACGTTACTCCAGATTAAAGATGCTCCCATCTACCTGAATCTGGCGCTATTTTTTTAAGCTACATGCACAGGGGCTGTTTAGCCTGTATCCGTCAAACCTTGGTGTTTTCAGATGTCCGGGAGGCACAGCTGCAGCATTTAGCCCCACTGTCAGCAGCCTATCAAAATCCATGACAGGCCAAAATTCTTCAGAGGCTGGATGCAGCTGGATCCTCTACTCGTGGTTAGGGCCATATATGTTCAAAGACATATGCCTGGAATGCAGAATGACCAAATTTGGTCAATAATGTCACAAACCCCCCACCTGTAGACCCCCACAACCACTGGGTCAGGGTTGTGGGGAAGAGGCCCTTGTCCTCACGACAATAGGGACAACCTGCTTTGCCAGGGGAGATAAACACAGCTTCACTAACACACTGAACTAAGTGAACATTCTCTGTGGCTTTAATACCTTAATCTGTATTTGTCATAGTACTTTATTTTCAGCTTATCCTGTAAAAAAAGTTCAAAGCTGAATTCCTATTACAAAAGAGACCCGCTTTCAAAAAATTTTTATAAAAAGACTTTGCCTAATTGTATTTGTTAAAACAATGTAAAAGCAAAAAAGGAGGCATCACCTTTTACACAGCTCTGGAACCTGACAGCCAGCGCTCGCTGACATAAGTACAAAGAAAGATGTACCCTCTTTACCACAAAGTATTTATCTTTATAGCTTCTCCCTCTGGAGCAATGTTGAAATAGAGAATAACGTTGCTTTAGGCTTTGATTTATAATACAGTTGAACTCTGCCAGTGCCATACATACTGGAGGAAAATACTAGACACCTTAAATGTGGTGTTTCAGGTAAATATCCCAAATGTTGCCCCCTGAGTGTCCTTGGGGAGGTGGTACAGGAAGAATGTCCCAGAATAGTAGTAGGTTGTGCCCAAAAACTAATTTTACAACTCTGGAAATCCCCTGATCCCCCTAAACACAAGTCTTGGGTGACTACCGTAGGTAATTCGCTACTCCTGGAAAGTCATATTTACCAACACAGGAGTTGCCCTGGTAAGTTTGAAAAGTTATAGGGACCGTGGCTTGACACCCCTGGCCTCAGTCCTAGAGAACATATATATCAGAGAATCTTTCAATGCCCTTGTAGGTCATAGGGGTAGGCTTAAATTGCTATAGTTGACCTCTGAACTGCCCATTTTTCTTTGTGGGTACCTCTGATGTTTTTGTTGTAAATCTTGATGCCACTTTATTGTCAGTTCCTTCTTTTCTTTACAAATGTACTTTAATGTACACGTTGAAGTTTATTGACCCTGGAATGCTGTACTGCTTATTTCTAATAAAGTTCTCTTTGATACAAAAAAAAAAAGTTGAACTCTGGAATAAGCAAATATTGTCTAAATATAATAAGCATGTATATTTTTATTAGAATCTTGGAGTGTTTAGTAAATTTCTTCCAAATCTGTGCAGTAATTCAGTGCAGAACTTGTGCAGGAGGTTCTTTTGATAAAGACCACTCTTGCTGCTACTCTTTGTTCTTGTATTGGCTTCAATGTTGTTTTCTGCAGACATCCTATAGTGATTTGGACTTGTTGGGTCCCATCCACACCACTACTGTCAGCACAGAGTATATGCGGCACAGTGGTCATGTCACTGCTGCTTTTACAAGCTAAAATCTATGTTTGAAAAGACATTTGATCAACACAAAGTGGATTTATATGCTTTCTGGTTATTGAGAAATATTTTTTAAATAGACGTTTTTACACCTAGACTTCAGCTTGAAGTGGTATTTTATAGAGTCATAGTCACTTAAAAAACTGGGCTACGGCTTCCTTGTGCCCCCTCCAGACACGTGTAGCACTCTCTACCTTAGGTAGGTAGTTGCTAAGTGTAAGGTTTTTGTGTAAGCTGCCAGCGCAGGAAAAATTAAGCAGGCCTATGGTGTGAGCTTAGCCTGTTTGTTTGATCTGGGGGCAGGGTAGTGGTTTAGTATAGCAGTAGGTGACTGACATGTACTTCAGCTCTTGGGCACCTCCTCCAGGGAGAATGTTCTGGAAAAGGGGCAGGGCAGAGAGCTGGAGTGACATGGGGTGCCTGTGAGGAGCTCTGATCAATCCCCAACTAGGATTTGCAGGGGGCGGGCCTCCTATATATACACATGGTCAGCCTGCTGGGGGATGAGTTGTCGGCTGGGTGAACTGGATGATGGAGTGTTAGACTGTCGTGTCTAAGGGAACCCTCTTTCTGGGGGGGGGGGGTGTACCTCAGGTGGGGAGCTCGATAGCTGGGAGGGACAGGAACTGGAGGAGACAGTTTGTCTGCACGTCCTGAGTACTGTCATTCAGGAAGGATCCAGGACAGGTGACAGTGAGTGGAAAGCACAGTGGAAAGCTCTCGAAGAAACATGCCAGGGGAGTTGGATGTAGAGCCAGAGGGAGAGACTGTGGAAGTTTGTCTCAAGTCGCTGCAGCCAGGGGGGCGGGCAGGATTTGCAAGTCGGACTTGCTGGGATCAGTAGTGTATCTACATATGCATCCCAGAGAAACAACAGGAAGTGGGAGGAAATCTTTTCAAAATTAAGAGAAGTTAACATATTCATTTGCTTTGCTAACTCACCTGGATGAACTGCGAACACAATGCTCTGTGCTCACAGTTCACCTTTTTTGAAGCCTATTAGAGCCTATGGCTCTAATCAGGTGCTTCAAAAAAACACCCCGCCGCTAGAATTCAGGCACCGAGCATCTGAAAAGGGGCCGGATGCCTGAATAGGGGATGGCTACAGCGGCCATGGATAGATTCATGCAATGCATAGAGGGGGTGGCTGGAGAGAGAAGGCGGTGCCCGTGATCCCTTAATAGGACGCACCACCACTGTCTGACACCCTGTGTTCCGTCATTTTTCCCAACTGTCACCAATAATAAGAAATTTACACAATACCAGTGAAACAGTTCAACTGTGGTAAAAGGGACACATACAAAGTGTACAACATAACACTGTAAATTGCAAAGGTATTTTTATCTGAACAATATAACACTGTTTATAAACACTATTTGCGATTGGTAACCTTTTGGTAGTAAAGAGAAATTAAAAACATACAAAATTACCTAAATTGTGTCAAACTCTGTTTCCGTCACAGAAAACCTATGCGAACAGGTCAGCAGAAGGGTAGGGAACTGACACTTCATTTACTATGTCAGGCTCACTCCCCTTTGTTTTCTCAACCTATAGGCCATAACATCAGTATAACATAACACACATTATGCAAACTATTGTGTTTAAATTGGCTGGCTCCTTTAAATAGAGTTCCAGAGAAAGTGAAAGCAGACCCTTTGTGCTAAAAATAACTTAACTCAATTGAGTGAATAAAGAGAGGATAAAAGGGGTTAAAGTGTTACTCCTTGGAGTCTGGAAACATCTTCAGCTAGCCTTGAAGTATTAAGAATAGGGTAATCCCTGATGATAGGGTATAGCAAATGTGGCTGATTAGTGCAGAAGGATCTTATCGCTTGTGTAGGTGCCCTGCAGTTGGACTATAAAGCACTAGAGGGCACTGGAGTAGAAGTATTCATTACTGATGTCTTATATTTATTCTACAGCAAGCTCTTTGTAGACCTGTCCTCCTGTTCATAGTCCTTGTAAAAGGCAATCAGCTGCATTTATAAGATTGACAATTACCTATTTCTGTGCAATAAGGGGGACGCTGAAAGTTGTATTAAAAGTTGGCAAGGACTGAGCAGAGTTCCTGACATAAATACACATTCCCTAAATGTAATACAAAAGGACAGTAAAATACTTCTACACAAAGGATAAAAGTTAAGAAAAAATGTTGTGCATTAGGCCGCTTTCACATGGACGGCTGTTCTGCCGCAGTTAAAAGCATGTTTATGTTCTGTGAAATTCAAGACTCCAGGCACAGCGATCAGCTGCATTTGTACAGTGCGATTAGCTGTGTTTACATGCGGTTGCGTTTAGCTGCGGCACGATATTAAACGGGGATCCGACTTGAATCCCGGCCAATAACAGACACTGTGTTTGGTATGAATCATGAGGGGGAACTCCACGCCAAATGTTAAATAAAAAAACGGCATGGGTTCCCCCTCCAAGAGCATACCAGGCCCTTGGGTCTGGTAGGATTTAAAGGGGAACCCCTACTCCGAAAAAACGGCGTGGGGGGCCCTCCAAAAGCCATACCAGACCCTTATCCGAGCACACAGCCTGGCCGGTCAGAAAAAGAGGTGGGGACAAGTGAGCGCCCCCCTACTGAACCAGACCAGGCTGCATGCCCTTAACATGGGGAGTGGGTGCTTGGGGCAGGGGGGCTCCCTGCGGCCCCCACCCCAAATCACCTTGTCCCGAAGTTGGTGCGGACAAGGGCCTCTTCCCGACAACCCTGGCTGTTGGTTGTCGGGGTCTGCGGGCGGGGGACTTATCGGAAACTGGGAGGCCCCTTTAATAAGGGGCCCCCAGATCCCGGCCCCGCACCCTATGTGAATGAGTATGGGGTACATCGTACCCCTACTTATTTACCTGGGGGGAAAAGTGTCAAGAAAAAAAACACACTACACAGGTTTTTAAAGTAATTTATAAGGCAGCTTCGGAGTTTTCTTCCGACTTAGGGGTCTTCTTCCGACTTCTCCGCTCTCTGTTTCTTTCTGCCTTCTGCTGGGCTCCTCCGGTATCTTCTACCAACTCTTTTACTAGCGGTGGCCCGGTCTTCTCCCTTCTTCCGACTTCGGGGGTCTTCTTCCGACTTTTCCGCTCTCTTCTCCCGCTCTCCTGTTCTTTCTGCTTCTGCTGGGCACCTCAGCTATCTTCTTCCATCTCTTTCACTAGCGGCTGCCTGGTTTTCTCTTTTCTTTTCTGATCTTTTTCCCTCTTCTTGTCTTTAATGTTGACACAACGCTTCCTCCCGCTGTAATGCTGTGTGCGCAGTGCGCAACAATTTCACCTGGTGACCCTGCCCCTTATGTCGTCACCATCCGGAGCATGATGGTACTGTGACGTCATAAGAGACCTATATGAATCGTTGTGCACCGTACACACGGCATTACAGCAGGAGAGATCGTCGAGTCAACATTGGAAGAAGAGAAGAGCAAAGAAGATGACGCAGAAGACCGGGCCTCCACTAGTAAAAGAGCTGGAAGAAGATAGCGGAGGTGCCCGGCAGAAGGCCGAAAAAATCGGAGAGTGGGAGAAGTCGAAAGAAGACCCCCAAAGTCGGAAGAAAAGAAGACCAGGCCACCTCTAGTAAAAAAGCTAGAAGAAGATAACGGAGGAGCCTGGCAGAAGGCAGAAAGAACTGGAGAGCTGTAGAAGAGAGCCGAGTAGTCAGAAGAAGACCCCCGAAGTCGGAAGAAGGGAGAAGACCGGGCCACTGCTAGTAAAAGAGCTGGAAGAAGATAGTGGAGGAGCCCAGCAGAAGGCAGAGAGAACCAGAGAGCGGAGAAGTCGGAAGAAGACCCCCAAAGTCAGAAGAAAACCTCCGGAGCTGCCTAATAAATTACTTTAAAAACCTGTGTCGTGTGTATTTTTTTGACACTTTCCCCCCTCAGGTGAATGGGTAGGGGTACGATGCCCCTCATTAAAGGGGGCTCTCGGATTCCGATAAGCCCCCCGCCCGTAGACCCCGACAACCAACGACCAGGGTTGTTGGGAAGAGGCCCTTGTCCTCATCAAGATGGGGACAAGGTGCTTTGGGGTGTGGGGGACCGCAGGGCACCCCCCTGCCCCAAAGCACCCACCCCCCATGTTGACGGCATGCGGCCTGGTACGCTTCAGGGGGGGGGAGCTCGCTCGTCCCCACCCCCTTTCCTGACAGGCGGGGCTGCTTGCTCGGATAAGGGTCTGGTATGGCTTTTGGGGTGAGGGGTAGGGGTTCCCCTTTAAATCCATACCAGACCCAAGGGCCTGGTATGCTCTTGGAGGGGAAACTTATGCCATTTTTTTATTTAAAATTTGGCGTGGTGTTCCCTCTCATGATTCAGACCAAACGCAGCTGACACAGTGCACTGCGATTACCTGCGGTTATGTGCATATAGCTGCGCCAAATCGTTCCTGGACGCATTCAATTTTATTTTTTCTATCTGCACCAAACCGCATGTAACCAAACCGCAGCTAAACGCAGTGTGTGAATGAGGCCATAGGAAAGCATTGTGTGCTTTTAGCTGTGGTAGATAACTTGAGAATCCGCAGCTAAAAGCACCATTCTATCTGTCTGTGTGAAAGGGGCCTTATCAATAAACAAAAAAACATCCAAATAAGAATGGAGCGATTTTTTTTTTTAACTGCCTTTGTATGACAGGGACAAAATCCTAGAATTGCTCTGGAAACTCTTAAAGAAGAGCTAATGGCAAAACCTTATTTTTTTTTTTTTTTTCATTATGAATAGAGTAACTAAGGGAGGGTTTTAACCCCTGCCAGTTTTTTGGGCCATATGTGTCCCATTGAGAAAATGTCACTTAATTTCCTCTCCCATAGCCAAAACAAGTAAGAGGAAATACCTCCAAAGTGAGGGAAACCTCTGGGTGTCACCAGGGTCACCAGAACTAGTTTCTCTATTGGAAGATTTCCCCTCTATTACTGTTCTTAGGACAACACAAAATTTGGGATTTTCTTTCACTCTCGGTGAGAACTGTAAACAGGACAAGAGAGGGGAATCTCCCTAACGGAGGCATTGACAGCAATATAAACCTGAGGCCGTGTACGCACGTACGAGAACCTCGACGGGCGGAACACATCGTTCCGCCCGTCGAGGTTCTCGCCCGGCCGTCGAAATCGGCGACCCGCCCGACGGGAATGGCAACCAGCCATTCATCCCGACGGGCCGTAGAGCAAATAGAGAGCCTGCTCTCTATTCGCTTGACGGGATTCCCGACGAGCGAGCCAGGAGCGTACACACGGCCGAGGTTCTCGCTGGAATGCAGCTCCCAGCGAGGTTCTCGCTGGTTTCTAGCGAGAACCTCGGTCGTGTGTACGCCGCCTAACAGGTATGTTCCAATTCCAGGAGGACGTCCTGCTTTGCTGTCAGATTGTGCTTCCCGCACACCCCTGCGGTGCGCATTGGCACGGATCTGTGATTGGGGTAAAGAGCCAATCTGTCATGGAAGCATGAATCAGACGTACACAAACAGATAAATGAATATGAAGGTTTTATTGAAAACCAAACAGCAAGGTCAAAGTCCAAACTGACGATCAAAACAGCCAGAAGAGTCGTCCACCAGTGCCAGGGTCGATAGCCAGGGATGAGAGTCAGCCAAGCCGGAGTCCGTAGCCAGAGAAGTCGTGAAACAAAGCTGGGAATCAGGAACCAGAAGGAACGTCCGTAAGAGCTGGGTCGGTGACCAAGAGCAAGCGGCACAATCACAGAAGGGGTATCAGACGAAAGGCCCAAGCGAGGTAATGATGCAGCTGCCCTCTATATATATGCTGAGCAGCCAGCTCCTCCCAGTGGAAAGGAGGAGACGCAGGGTGTGGCAGGTTACAAGAACTCCATGAAGCAAGATGGCTGCTAGCACATGTCAGTAATGAGAAGTCTGCAAAGAGGTAAGACCATGACACAATCACAGCGACTCTTTACCATGTGACCAGCTGTGTCCAATTACAGCTGATAACAGTGTAAACAGTATTTGCCGGTTATGGGAATTCCTCTCCTCACACTAACCGCGCGGAGAGGAGAGCCGATAACCGGGAAATCCACACAGGGGGAATCCATACTGATAATCAGGGCACTGATCATCATTGTTCTGATGATCAGTGCAGCCCCAACTGTGCTGCCAATCTATGTTGCCTGTCAGTGCCCATTAGTGATGCCTATCAGTGCCACCTGTCAGTGCCCATCAGTACCACATATTAGTGCCTATCAGTGCAGCCTATCAGTGCCACATATCAGTACAACCTTTATCAGTGCCTCCTCCTTGGTTCCCCCTCATTAGTGCCCATCAGTGCCGCCTTAGTGCCAAATTTCAATTAGTGCAACCTATCACTGCAGCCTTTTCGGCACACATTAGTGAAGGAGAAAAATTACTTATTTAGAAAATGTTATAACAGAAACTAAGGATATAATGACCTCTTATGAATCCTTACATAACATAGTATACAGGCATTAAATTCCCTGCTTTCCAGGAACAACTCTGCTTGGTACCTCACTCTCTATCTTCCTGAGGCAGTTTTTTTAAGGAACAATGTTTGGGGTCACCTCATAACCCTTTACAGTCAAACCTCTTACTATAAGAATATTTATCTGTTCCCAATGCCCTCTGTTGATTTTCATATGGCATTAAGTTCGTGCCCCACCTCTATTCCTTTGGGGAACTTAAGTCATTTTCCAACTACAGGAAGAATTTAGCCTACTCTAAAAATTATTGTTTAATACCACATGGCTTGTACTCAATTGGGAGCATAAAGTGCCTCATTAACCCTTTCCCCACTAAAAACAGGTATGAGGATGGTCCAATACCTCTAAATTAGTCTTTACATATTATTCTGCTCTTGGTGCAATCTCCGGGACTAAATATCAAGAGGCTAAAGCTGGGTAGTCCACCCTACTTCTTTAGCTTACAGACCAGGACCAGAATTCGTGGACACTTAGGAAAGCTCTGTAACATCCTGTAGGGATAGAGTGATACTA
The DNA here is from genome assembly GCA_029574335.1 of Rana kukunoris. Lineage (NCBI taxonomy): Eukaryota > Metazoa > Chordata > Amphibia > Anura > Ranidae > Rana > Rana kukunoris. The sequence goes on along the minus strand of CM056056.1, from coordinate 134,547,436 downwards.
TTGAAACTATTTCACCAAGCTCACTATGACCCTGCCAGACTCCATAAATTGGCCTATGCTCCTCTTCAACTTGCTTTTAAATTTGTGGAGAAGCTGCTGATTTCTTGCATGGTTTATGGATCTGTCACTATATTTGGGAGTTCTGATTAAAATTGAATGACTTTGTTTCTCTGCGGTGCTGAAACGTCCTGATAGTCCTCATTCTAAAACCTGCTTGGGGGGTCATTGGGGACGTACGACTCTCTAAAAATGCAAAGGCTCTACTGAGCACCCTCTATTTTTATTCATAGAAATCAATCCTTTTAACATGGAAGGGTCATTTATCTCCAACCATTGCTGCCTGAAAAACATTGGTTAAGGCCTCGTTTACACAGGTATACTATAGCCGTGTTGGTGCGGATGCACAGCCCCGATGCAGACAGTGTGCATTTGGGGACCGTGCACTCTCATGACTGTCAAATTGAAAAAAAATCATCTATGGCCAGCTGTAGAGGGGAATTCTATTTTGTAGAGATTTTGTGTCACCTACCTGTAGTGTCGCCAAGACAGAAAGTGGGGGGAGTCCTCCCAATACAACACAAATAGCTATCTAATGTTAAAAGAAAAAAAAAATTGGCTATACACACTTTAAAGCTTGCTTAATCCAACATAAACCCATAGGAACAGGCATGTGTCTTTGTGTATCTTAGATGCTCAGCAAAGCTTTTTCTGTGTACCCAGATTCTGGGCATTCACTGCATGCATTCCTCGACTTGACTTCCAAGTTGGAGCTCAGTCAGTCCCACTTGTCATACCATAATGCAGACATTTCAATGGCCAAAAGAGAAGTGCTTGCATTGTTACTGGCAGGATAGGCACAGCTATGATTGGAATTTAAGTTGAGGATTACAGTATAAGCTTTGCTAATTGTAGTGTCTAATCACATTGTATGTGCTTGTAGTAGATAAACTTTTTTTTTGTCTTTTATTTGCAAGCCTACAATTTAGGCAAACGTGAACACCAGTCTGTTACCCTATCATTTAAATCCATTAAGAGGGAGTTAAACCAATTTACAATTCACCATAGAGTATATTTTACCCCTCTAAAACTGCACCAGATCTTTCCCTCATATCCATCTAGATGTTTTTGTTGTTTGGAATAACCAGCCACATTTTTACATAATGTCCAGTCATTAGGCCCCTTGGGCATATATCTCTAAGGCCTCGTACACACGATCAAATCTGTCCGCTGGAAACGGTCCGCTGGACCGTTTCAGCAGACAGATTCGATCGTGTGTACGGCCGAGCCGACGGATTTGGCCACCCGACAGATTTCAAAGCATGCTTTGAAATCTATCGGGTGGGAATCCGCCGCCCGACATGTCTGCTGGTTAGTACACTTACCAGCAGACATGTCGTCCCGCACCGCCGCCGAATGGATTCGGCGCATGCGCGGAAGTGTTTTACTTCCTGGTGCGGTAACGTGGTGGCGTCAACGTCACCGCCACGTCACCGACACGTCGGCGTGCTCTCTGCTGGCGGGGATTTTGGTTTGCTCGTGTGTACACGCGAGCAAACCAAAATCCCAGCAGACAGATTTGTTCAAATCTGTCGGACGGACAGATTTGAACAAATCTATTGCCTCGTGTGTACGAGGCCTTAGTGTATTCGGTCAGTCACGACTGTTTCGGTGCCCTTATCTATTGACGTCTGTATACTGGGTCTTGTCCATTTGCTGCCCACTTCCAGGGCCATGAGAACACTGCTTGAATTGCTAGTATTCTACGCTCGTAAAACTATACTCCTAATCTGCAAATCCCCACAAGCCCTGACAGTAGATTTCTGGAAGTCCACAGTAACAAAATGGTGCCACTGTATAAATTTACTTATGGGTCTAGACTCTAGTCTAGAGGATGCCCTACCAAATTCTTCAAGGTCTGGGACATTTGGACCAAATCTAAGAAGACTTTGGCTTCTGTCCCCTTAGGACTTTTTTCAATAACTCCTTGGTAACGGTTAGGGAATATTTCAGTGCACTGTGGGAATAATTCTACCAATATGTTACTGTTACTTATTGACCCTTCAGTGGAACAAACATATTTGTCTTAGGGCATTGGTTGCTATACCAATTGTGTTTTGTATTTTTGTATTGTATTAAGTTGTTTAAAGTGGGGGTTCACCCTAAAAAAAATCTATATACCATTAGATCCAGCATACTGCTGACACCTGCAGTATGCTGTTCCCCTACCCCCCCCCCCCCCCCCCCGGCTGTACTTATTGTGTTATTGTAGTTTTCACCTGGCTTCCGTGTTCTCTCTGCCCCGGGGAGTAGGCAGTCCCCGGGAAGTAGGCGTAGATGATTGACGTGCTGGTAAAGCGCGTCACGCCTTCCGAAAATACACAAAGTGGGACTCGGCTTTGTACGGCGCCTGTGCAGTCAGCTCTACATGGCAGGCGCAGGCGCCGTATAGTGCCGTAAACAGCCGAGTCTCGCTTCGTCGATTTTCGAAAGGCGTGACGTGCTGTACCCACACGTCAATCATCTACGCTTTGTCTTAGGAACGCCTATTCCCCGCGGGGAATCAGTTTGGAGCCGGATGAGAACTACGATAACAAGGTAAGTACAGTAAAAAAAAAAAATACTGCAGATGTTAGCAGTATGCTGGATCCAATGGTAAATAGTTGATTTTCAGGGTGAACCTCCGCTTTAATGGTGTACCTTATTTTACTTTTTTCAATACGATGCTGCATCTGTCCCTCTCCAGCTCTGTAGCAAGAACAGAGCGACCAAACACCTCTGATCGTTCAGTTCTCCCCCTTTGCTGTGAGCAGAGGGACGGGACTGTCAATCACCAGCTCTCTGCTCTTCCCTCCAGCACTCAATGGAGTACTGCACTGTGGACAGGGCAGGATAGGTCGCCTCAGGCTCTTGGACGATCACTAATGCCTAATTTCCACTGAGCGGAAGGGTTTCGGTCGGTACAGTTTGGAATGGTTAGAATGGTCCGGTCTATTCTGGTGGGCGTTTCCACTACAAGTCGAACAATCAGGGGCCATACAGGGTTTAGAAAAACCTAACGTGTCCGCCAATCAGTGGAATGTATTGTAGCTCTGCCCTAACCGAACTGTACCATTTTCTATGGCCCCACATCTGAAGCAGGACCCAGAATGTAGCAGTATGGTTTGGTTGTATGGGCCGCTTTCATAATGGAAACACCCAAAACAGCGAACTGTACTATACCGTACCAAACGAATCCGCTCAATGGAAACAAGGCATTATAGAATGAGCCAGGTGCTGGTCCAGGGTTCTGAGTTGATCCCGATCATATGGTCAGGCATTCTGCCTTGCATCAATGGCTCAAGTTGATGGTGTAATAGTGTGGAGGATATTTTCTTGGTACACTTTGGGCCCCTTAGTACCAATTGAGCATCGTTTAAATGCCAAGACCTACCTGAGAATTGTTTCTGATCATGTCCATACTTTAATGACTACAGTGTACCCATCTTCTGATGGCTACTTCCAGCAGGATAATACACCATGTCACAAAGCTTGAATCATCTCACCACTGGTCTCTTGAACATGACAATGAGTTCAATGGCCTCCACAGTCAACAGATCGTAATCCAATAGAGCACCTTTGGGGTGTGGTTGAAGGGGAGATTTGCATCATGGATGTGCAGCCGACAAATCTGCAACAACTGGGTGATGCGATCATGTCAATATGGACCAAAATCTCTGAGGAATGTTTCCAACACCTTGTTGAATCTATGCCATAAAGAATTAAGGCCGTTCTAAAGGCAAAAGGGGGCCCAACTCGATACTAGAAAGGTGTACCTAATAAAGTGGCTGGTAAGTGTAGCTTATCTCAACCCCTGGTTATCCCAATTCCTTTTGCTGGACAGCATGCTCTGCATGTAAATGTGATGAAAAATATACATTAAGGCGTGTAAGAAATGATCATTACAAGTATAAACCCCATATAGTTACAAAATATTTTTCACTATAGTGGTCCTTAGATTTTTTATGACCTTCTGTAGGTACCCAACTCACAGGTCCCATTAAAAAACGTACAAAAGTTAGAGCTAAAGGAAAAATATATTTACATTTCCACGTTGTATTAAAAAAGGAATACATAGCCTTTGAATGTATGTTTGCATGTTTATATATTCATGCATAGATATATTTATTTGCTTTAACATGTCTAGCTTATGTTAGTTCCTTGTAGTGCAGCAATGAGGGAATAGCAAAACCTTCAGAGTTAAAATTATCACTGATCAAAAATAGAATCTAAGTAAGATTGCCTGGAGTCCCTGAGCCAAACGTTTGGCCAGAAGATCCATCTTGTAATGGAGGAGCCGACGGGAATGTAGTGTGACAAACACTTAGAAGAAAGAAAAACATCAGAAGAATTCATAGGACGTTTGTTCTTATACGACTGCTACCCAGAGGTTACAAGGTACAAGCCTCATAATACTAAAATTCTGCATATTCTGCAATACAAGCTATATGATCATTGTTGCTACCAAAATACACATATAACACACAGATATATATATATATATATAACATCTCCTAATAAAACTTCATATTTTTCAGAATTAGAGGCATACAATCTCACACAGATGAAGTACCTTCACCACTTTTATAACACAATACTATGTTTTATAAATAATGCATCATAAGGAATTAGTAAAAACTTTATAAAGTTTCTCTTTTTCTAACAGATGTAGCAAGGTACTGTTTTAAAAAAAAAAAAAGATAAATATAGATTTTTTAGATCATTTCTAATTAAGTATACGGATATTTATAGTCGCAGAAATGTAATATTTAAGTAAATCGATATTAATAGTAAGTCTTGCAACTTTTTGCGTTTATGTTGACCTTTGGTCATAGGTACAATGTAGCGGGTGACATAAAGCTTTCATGTTGGTATCAATGCTGTTTATTGGCAGGTTATCATGGATACAAAGTGGTGAGACGCAGATTAATTTAGGGATGGGTAAGATAATACTGTACAGAAAATTCCTGAACACAAGACCTTGTATTGACAAACACAGAGACTACAGGATTTACAAGATTATTACAGTGCCTTGAGAAAGTTTTCATACTTTTAGAACATTTTGTCATGTTATAACCAAAAATGTAAATGTATTTTATTGGGATTTTATGTGATGGACCAACACAAAGTGGCGCATAATTGTGAAGTGGAAGGAAAATGATAAATGGTTTTTAATTTTTTTTATACAAATAAATATCTGAAAAGTGTGGCGTGCATTTGTTTTCAGCTCCCTTTACTCTGATATCCCTAACTAAAATCTACTGGAACCAATTGCCTTCAGAAGTCACCTAATTAGTAAATAAATTCCACCTGTGTGTGTAATTTAACCTCAGTATAAATACAGGTGTGAAGCCCTCATAGGTTTGTTAGAGAGCCTAAAGCCGCGTACACGCGATCAGTCCATCCGATGAGAACGGTCTGAAGGACCGTTGTCATCGGTTAACCGATAAAGCTGACTGATGGTCCGTCGCGCCCACACACCATCGGTTAAATAACCGATAGTGTCAGAATGCGGTGACGTAAAACACAACGACGTGCTGAAAAAAATGAAGTTCAATGCTTCCAAGCATGCGTCGACTTGATTCTGAGCATGCGTTGGCTTTTTTTTAACCGATGGTTAAATAACCTATGTGGCCCACACACGATCGATTTTGACCAATGAAAATGGTCCATCAGACCGTTGTCCTCTGTTTAACCTATCGTGTGTACGAGGCCTTAGTGAACAAACAGCATCATGAAGGCCGAAGAACACACTAGACAGCTCAGAGATAAAGTTGTGGAGAAGATTAAAGCAGGGTTAGGTTTTAAAAAAATATCCCAAGCTGTAAACATCTCGCAGAGCACTGTTCAATCCATCATCCACAAAAGGAAAGAGTATGGCACAACTGCAAATCTACCAAGACATGGCCGTCCCCCTAAACTGGCAGGCTGGGCAAGGAGAACATTAATTTAGAGAAGCAGCCAAGAGACTCATGGTAACTCTGGAGGAGCTGCAGAGATCCACAGCTCAGGTGGGAGAATCTGTCCACAGGACAATTATTAGTTGTGCACTCCACACATCTGGCTTTTATGGAAGTGTGGCAAGAAGAAAGCCATTGTTGAAAGAAAGCAATAAGAAGTCCCGTTTGCAGTTTGCCAGAAGCTGCGTGGAGGACACAGCAAACATGTGGAAAAAGTTGCTCTGGTGAGATGAGACCTTTGAACTTTTTGGCCTAAAAGCAAAGGGGCAGATTCACGTAGATCGGCGCATTATCATTCCGGCGTAGCGCACCACTTTTCCGTTAGACTTGCGCAATCTAGCCGCGTAATCCGGCGATTCACGTAGCTTTTACGCAAGAGCTTGCGCAAACGTAAGGTTTTTTCCGTAGGCGTAAGGAGGAGTAATACAAATTGGGAGGGACGTGGGCGTGTTACATTGAAATGAGCCGTGACCCCATGCAAATGAAGGGCCGGCCGACTCGCGCATGCGCGCATGAAGGAAACCATGTCAGCTCCGTTGTGCGCATGCTCACAACTCGGGAGCGGCGCAATCATTGAAATTGGAAATGGACTAGGGCAATGTTGTGAACTACGCAGACAGCATAAATAGACACACACAAACGCCCTTCCATTGCAAAAGTACATCCCTTTGTGTCCCTTTTTTTCAAAAGTTAGATCAGCTTTTATGGGCTCTAACTTTAGACAGGACATTTTGCAGTTGCGCACATCGCGTAGCCTGCGCAGCAACTGCGTTTTTTTGTGGATCCCCGTAACTCCCTCATTAGCATATTTGACTAGCAAATCAATGGTGTGTCTAGCGCAGTTTTGCGCGAAGGGAAGCGAATGTCTAACTCAATTACGCCGGACCAAAAAACGTAGATTTCTGGCGTATATTGTTTTGTGAATCGCGTCCAACTATACGCACGCGCACATTTAGACTTACGCACGCGCAACAGCAGTTGCGCACGCGTAATCGCTCTGTGAATCTGGCCCAAAGTGCTTTATGTGGCGGAAAACTAACACTACATATCACCCTGAACACACCATCCTCATCGTAAAACATGGTGGTGGCAGCATCATGTTGTGGGGATGCTTTTCTTCAGTGGGGACAGGGAAGCTGGTCAGAGTTGATGGGAAGATGAATGGAGCTAAATACAGGGTCATCTTAGAAGAAAACCTATAATGGTCTTCAAAAGACATTCCAGCAGGACAACGACCCTAAACATACAGCCAGCGATACAATGGAATGGTTTAGAACAAAGCATATTCATGTGTTAGAATGGTCCAGTCAAAGTCCAGAACTAAATCCAATTGAGAGTCTGTAGCAAGACTTGAAAATTGCTTTTCACAGATGATCTCCATCCAATCTGACAGAGCTTGAGATATTTGGCAAAGAAGAATGGGCACAAATTTCACTCTCTAGATGTGCAAAGCTGGTAGAGACATCCCCAAAAAGACTTGCAGCTGTTATTGCAGTGAAAGGTGTTTCTACAAAGTATTGACTCAGGGGGGCTTATTACAAATGCACGCCATTTTTTGTAAAAAAAAAAAAAATTGAAAACCATTTATCATTTTCCTTTTACTTCACAATTATGTGCCACTTTGTGTAAAAGTAAGTTTTGGTTGTAACATAACAAAATGTGGACATTTTCAAGGAGTGTGAATACTTTTTCAAGGCACTGTATATGTAGATGGAAAAAATTACTTTTTTTTAGGTAGAGATATAAAATTCTCGCATTTAACGCACATATTTATAAAAAATGATTGATTCTGGCTTATTCCTGAAAAATGCTCCACTACATTCTCTCCTGCTAATTGTGCGAGTTATAACATTTTATGGTGCAAGGTGAATGGGGGGGGGGGGGGGTAAATAGAATAAGACCTTAGGCAGTTGCTTTGTGTTGAATGTATAGGGTATATGTATGGGGCATTGAACAAACAAGAAAATTAGATGAGTCTTCCGTAAACAATCTCCCTAGCATATCTGACACCCCTTATGGATTGTTTTTAAATCTCCCCCTCTATGCAACAACCTTTTTTTAGTTAATATGAAATGCTAATAAAAAACTAAAATGAATACTAAAGCAACCTAAAAATAAACTGAAATTGCAGCATTTTTTCAAAGACTACCAATGTATGGGACATTCCATGGTTTCTTAACTGAGAACAGCAGATTCGCCACCACTGGCTCTACTAAGACTATGCTGGCACGGTTGGACTGTTGGTCAATATGAGTGACAGCTCCTGCACAAAACTATAAGTTCTTGCACATGAGTCCACTGCTCTTGGTATACCTTTGGCGTTCGTAACCATAGGTAAATAATTAATATAATGAATTATTAATCAGTTGGTGAATTTGGTAATATTGGCCATACTAGAAATAGGCTAACATTGCTGAGATCTGGTTTTCCCATCACAGCAATCATATGTTGGGTGATGACAGCAAAACGACAAACATGCATGAAAATGTAGATTGTTAATGTCTTGTATACAAATGGCTAACTCTCCAACATGCATTGGGCTTTAAAAAGTTTTAGATGACCATTGAATCAATTATTGCAACTTTATAAATATGCATCTTGATACACAAGTACTGTATACTCCTATGGATACACGCTTGCTAAAACAAGAGACCATAACAAATCAAATCTAAAGTGGTAACAGAAACCCAACACATTGCCCTGATTTTAGCAATAGGTGTTGGGTGATGATTATTTGTGGTAGGAGGAATCATGTATAATGAAGAATAACATGTCACATGTATAGTTGCTATAGGTTTAAAGCAATAGCTCGCCAAACAGTAAACTCTAGTAACAGCTTCCTAACTATCTAGTAAAAATAGCGGTGTGCTTATGGTCCATGGAAAGCTGCTAGGTCCTTACATTCCAGGAAGCTCATACTGAAAAACAAACAAAGGCGCCTCTAAATGCAGAAATAAAAACTTTCTAATATTCCCAAAAAACACAAGATAGAGGATGAAAAGAAACATCTAGTAAGTGTATCCAGGTGATGTTCCAATAGCAGGAAGGTCCCAGTATGTAATACTTCCAGTAGGATCCAGAAAACAACAGCCGGTGGATGCTGCAGGCTCTGGAAACACTATAACGCTGTCTGGGTCAGTGTGGAGTATGGAGCCTGGAAATGACATCAGCGGAAGTGGGATGAAAACCAGCATGGAACAAAAACAGGAGGTGTGTCAGCAGAAAGGAACGCGTTTCGGAACTGCTAATTGGTTCCTTCTTCAGCCAATGACTACAGCTCCATAGAAGACTTCTTATAGTCTATGGGCGGCACTATGGGCGGGGTTATGGGCAGGATTATGGCCGATAATTAGAAAAGGAAAAACAGTTCTATGACAGCAGATATCCGGAGCACCCTTGATATATACTTTTTGTCAGGAAGCTCATACTAACTGGAGTATAAAACAGAGAGAGGAAAAAGCTGTAAATAAAAAATAAAATAAAAACAAGAACACATGATAACCAAATAAAGAGAGAAATAAAATAAGTATGGCAAGAACACAGTAAAGTTGCAAAACATAAGAGGTGTGTAGTGGCAGGAACTGATAATGGGACCAAAAGTGACTAGAGATAGGGAGTGAAAAAAGTCTAAGAACACATGATGAGATTGTTGACTGTATGACTAGAGTTTGGTTGCTTAGACCAGGGCTCAAAATTTCAAGTCCTGAGCTACTAGCCAGGCCTCAAGGGTTACTTGCCACCAGTTGTCCTGCCCAACCCGACCATGTCCCACCCCTAATCCCGCCCCTAGACACGCCCTCATAAATCTCATGAAATTACACTTAAATGTTTTATGCAGAATTAAGTTATAAAAATAAGTATTAACAACAACTTTATTTGTGCCCAAAAATGCAGCCTGTCCATGTCTACCAAGGCAGCATGTGTCCCCAGTGCAGCAAAATGTCCCCATTTTGCACCAAGAGTCCCCCACCACTTTGCACCCAGAGTCCCCCACCACTTTGCAGCCTACCTGTGCTGGGTAGGAGAGGAGCCGTAGCCGCCGCCACCTGGTTGTTTAAACCGCGGGGAGCATAACAGCTTTCAATTCAATAGCTGTGTTCCCCGCCACGCGCGTCATATACAGCCCCTCCCCCCTTTTCCGGGAAACTTTGACAGACAGATCACCCGTCCAATCCTGGGACGGGTGATCTGTCTATCAAAGTGCCCGGACAAGGGGGAGGGGCTGTATATGACGCACGCGGTGGGGAACACAGCTATTGAATTGAAAGCTGTTATGTTCACCGCACTCTAAACAACTAGGCGGCAACAGCAGCGTCGACTCTCCTCCCTTGCTCTCCCCCCCTGCTCCCAGGCAGCCCACACTCGCCAGCCCTCAAAATTTACTCGCAAAATGCGAGCACGCGAGTGTAAATTTTGAGGGCTGGCTTAGACCTCATGCACCCTGGAGTCTGCAGGCTTAAAAAGATGGTTCAGATAGGGCATGCAGCTGACCACTGAAGTGAACGGCTGTATGCTCAGGTATACACTGAACATTTGTGATTAGATGAGTACAGGGGTGTACAGGCATTTACATCTATGGCCAGCTGTATGCAGGATCAGTAGACAGTTGTAGCACCCATAGTTATATCTTGATAGATTCCATGGGATTTAAACCATTTATTACTCTTAATACTCCCTTAGGATGGCTGATGTGAAGTCTCGCTATGAGCCCTTACCTGTCCATGACCTACAGCGACTTCTCTGGAGTCACAGATCATCCACAGGACATGTCAACCAAGTATGGCCAAAACTATACCTGGGAAATGCGTAAGGAGACTGAGCCTTCATCTGGGACCTTCTGCATCCTTTCTGCATATTGTAACTGCAAAAGATTGAAATGCGTTTCAAATTTGTGCTTTCAAACAATGTTTTGTTTGTCTCTAGTTATGGCCGAAACAAAGATTTAATTTTCATCTTAATTTATTTCAATCTATTGGTGCTTTGCTAATACCAATGCATGCTATATGTGAAGGTAAAGGGCAATATTATGACTATTTGAAGAGCTTAAAGCGGAGGTCCGCCGCATTTATTTTTTAAAGTCAGCAGCTACAAATACTGCAGCTGCTGACTTTTAAAATAAGGACACTTACCTGTCCAGTGCACCCGCGATGTCGGCACTGGAGGCTGACCCGTCCCTTGGTTTTCGGATGCTGTCGCCATCATCTTCGCCTTCACTTCCTGGTTCCCTACTGCACATGCGTGACTCGTGCTGTGCAATGCCATTGGTCCCTGCTGTCTTCTGGGACCAGTGTGTCGCCCAGAAGACATCGGGGCGCCGGACGTGAAGTAGATCCCCCCAGATAATGCTACCAGGTATCTGCTCCCCCCTCCCCCTGAAAGGTAGCAAATGTGACACCAGGGGGGGGAGGTAATCCGGACAGCGGAGGTTCCATTTTTATGTGGACCTCCACTTTAAACATAAGGGAAAGACAGCCACATTTAAAGAATGCATGTAAAATGATACTGCACAGACAAAGACTTATGTTTGGGAAATTTGATTAGGCTGGGAATTACCTGACCCTCAACTTTTTTTTATAGACCCCAATGAAAAAAGCTTTCACCCCTCAGACTTGCAAATAAATGCCTTTTACAATAAGGTTAACGTGTCACTAAACCTACATTGTAAACACCTACCAATAAATGATGTATTACATGCAGTTCATACACTTAATCACTTCAATCACTCAGTCACTATAAGATTTGTATTCTTTATTCTGCAAAAAACCTGGTTGATCCTGCTGTTCTCTATCTCCACCTTCTGTCCAATTCCCCAATTCAGCTAAAGATTTGTTGGCAGCTCTGTACATGCTCAGTTTTCTGTGACTTTCCATGCTGTGCTGAGCATTTCCTCCCTATCATATCTGTGCAGCCCATGTGACTGTAGAGGTGTGGGAGTATACACAGCAGTAAATTACAGCCCACGTCTTCCCTCCTCCTCCATGACCACTAATCAGCTAAACACAATGGGGGCGGGATATTGCATCTTGATTGATGAAGGAATCACCTCCCTCTTATTCTAAGACACAGGCTGGACTGGCAGAAATCCACCCACACCATGTTATTGACAAAAAATAATAGAGGACTAGAAGCTCCTCCTTAGAGGCGGCTCTTTAATTAGGCAAATTAAGCGGTCGCCTAAGGCCTCCCACTCGCAGGGGCCTTGTGGCTGCCTAACTTACCCAATGCATTATCCCTGTTTTGAGGGACAGGGGACTTTAACACTGCAATATCGGTCACACCCTTTGTGACGTCAATGACCCAGCATGCCCTCAGTCAATGACATCACAAAGGGGCAGGTTCACCAGGTGACACCCCCAGGGTGGCCCCTACCCCTTCGTTATTAAAGAGCAGGATCTGGGGACTGCCTTGTTAAAGGAGGCTTCCAGATTCCGATAAGCCCCCTGCCCGCAGACCCCCACAACCGCCACCCAGGGTTGTGGGGAAGAGGCTCTTGTACTTGAATTATTTTTCCCATCATGGGTGTGAGTGGGGCCCCATGTCAAGTTTTTCCTAAGGCCTCACTATGCCTAGAGCCACCTCTGCTCCTCCTGCTTATGTTGGCCTGCAGACAGACTTGGAAAGATCTGGGTCATGTCACAGCAGTATATTATTTAGGAAAAGGGTACTTAGATTTTTTTTTTTTTTTATTAAAATAATTACAGTGCTAATATCCATATACAGAAATAGAACGTACAATGTAAATTAAACATTGTGGCCCAGATTCACAGAGCGATTACGCCTGCGCAACAGGAGATGCACATGCGTAAGTCGAAATGTGCGCGTGCGTTTCGATGCACGGCATCCCCAGAACGAGATACGCAAAAAAATCTACTTTTTTTTGTCCGGCGTAATTTCGTTAGACTGGCGCATCCGTCCGCGCAAAAGTGCGCTAGACAGACCATTGATTTGCTAGTCAAATATGCTAATGAGGGACTTACGGGGATCCACAAAAGAACGTTAGGGCAGCGCAGGCAACAGCAAAATGTCCTGTCTAAAATTAGACCATATAAAAGCTGGTCTAAAAAGAGAAAAAAAGTCTACTTGTTAGATAAAGCAACACTGTTAGTGAGGAGCTCAGCAGTCACACGTGTTGCACAACAATCTGTATGCCAACATGCCAGGGGCATCGTCGCGCATAGCTATACTACTGACTTTAGATGAACAAAGAAGGATGAGGGCACTGAGGAGGGCACGGGAGATGTTTTTTTATTTTTTTTTATTTGCTTATATAAACTTTACAATTTAATCTAATCTAATACAATATTCTTATCTGATACAAGCCCCTCACACTTCACTTGATATATCACACATGCATAGACATCTTTGGCATGAGTGATTCTGAGGTGTCTCGCATCTTCAGAATCACCCCTCATGCCATCATGGAATTACCACAACCTTGCAGGAGGACATCACCAGCCCAACACATGACACTACCCATGACACCTATGACAGCTACATATACAATCAGAGCCCCATTCCCACCGATTTCGAACAGAACATGTATGGGGACAGCTGGCTGGTTGGTGAGTAACATGGGTGGCAGGCATGACTGTCCCCCCCCATGATGCACACATTACAAGGGACACATGCACTACTAACATCCTCCTGTCTTTTCCCTTCAAGGTGACTCTGCATATGCACTGGGACCCCATCTCATGACCCCATCTCATGCCAGCTCACATTATGCATCTTTGCACGTTAAACACACACATTAATCATGGCACAATGAGAATGCATGCATGCACACCACTGTGGTCTCTAGCACACACACCCCACATCCTCATCACATTGGATTGGCACCAGTCCACCATGCAGGACTTGTGAGCTGCAACGCCATGCCACGGCTCCAATTATGTCACTGTACATTCATACACCATTCACACGGACCTGGGGATCACTTCTCCACCACAAATGAGGGTGACACCCCTTTTCCCGCAGGAATATCACCCCCACATTCCAAAATCATACACAAACAGAACCAAAAAAATAAAATAAATGACGAGCAAAAATAAAAAATGCCCCAGCAAAAATATAATTTAAACAAAATAACAACAAAGAAAACACATAAAAGACAAAAATCACTCTGCAAAACAGTCCCCAAATATCTCAAAGACACGTCACAAACAAATAAACAAACGCTAATAAACAAAAGCACCTTGCTGTATAGGAAGGGAAACAAAGGGATGTACTTTTGCAAAGGAAGGGATGTACTTTTGCGTTTGTGTCTGTCTATTTATGCTGTTTGCATAGTTCACAACGTTGCCCTAGTCCATTTCCAATTTCACTGATTGCGCCGCTCCCGAGTTGTGAGCATGCGCACAGCGGAGCTGACCATGGTCTCCTTCAAGCGCGAGCGCGAGCCGGCCGGCCCTTCATTTGCATGGGGTCACGGCTCATTTCAATGTAACACGCCCACGTCCTTCCCAATTTGTATTACTCCGCCTTACGCCTCTGAAAAAATGTTACGCATGCGCAATTTTCTGCGCAAAAGCTACGAGAATAGGGTGATTACGCGGCAAAATTGTGCACGTCTAACGTAAAGGCGGTGCGCTACGCCGGTCCAATAATGCGCAGATGTACCTGAATCTGGGCCAGTGTGTTTAGTATCACTTTAATCCACACATGCATGGCCTTGTGAGCTCAGAGAAGGATCAGCCCCCCTGGTATAGTAGAGTAGGCTACCATTCTCACATTGGGCCAAATGCTGATCTAGGTCAAGAGGTGTATAGCTAAAATGGGAATAGGTAGCTACTAGCTAGCATTGTTAGCCTTCGTTTGTTTAAAAATACACTTATCCATTATGCATGTTTTTTCACTTGTATCTGTTGCTCTGTGCAGTATAGAAGTTGTCAGCCTTTCCTTGGACAAAGAATTATTCTCAGAGTAATGCTAATGAATTCTCTTCACTAATTTCCCCATTCTCCTGCCTCCCGCGCCTGTTTCCAAAATTCCTGTTATTATTTACCCAGCATACAGTATAATCAAGCATGCATTCTCTTTTTTTTTGGTATTTTTAAACATCAAAATATTAGTTATATTTAGAACGCATGCAGCCCTATTTATTTATTTATTATCATCCCTTTTACTGCAAACTACTGTATGTTCTGCACACAATTCTCTTCCTACCCATAAACCTTATTTTTTTTTTTTTTTGACCATACAAAGATTCCATGACTATAATGTACTAGAATATACTAGTAAATGTGAAAAACAAGTGATTTAAATGAAACGCTCATTCGCCATTGCGCCAAAGATTAAGGAAAAAATTGATGAATAGAACAAATAACAAAAAATAAATAACAAAATAAACAAAAAGCATCTGCTTGTAAAATAAACAAAATGGCAAACATGATCACCTGAGCTGAAATTTAAAAGTGAACAGCAGCACTAGATGCTTAAAGGGGTTGTAAAGGTTTTTTTTCTTTATTTTCTAAATAGGTTCCTTTAAGCTAGTGCATTGGTGGTTCACTTACCTTTTCCTTCAATTTCCCTTGTATATGTTTTTTTTTCTTTGTTTTCTTTGTCTAAATTTCTCACTTCCTGTTCAACCTCAGTAAGTTGTTCTGGCTGACTAACCCCCAGCCAGAACAGCTTGGATGATGGGGGTAAGCTTACTGAGGAGAAACAGGAAGTGAGAAATTTAGACAAAGGAAAAAAAAACATTTAAGCCTCGGACACATGTATGGGATTCCCGGCGGTAAAAAGTCCGCTGGGAAACCCGAGGGGAAAACCGAGAACCTGCTCTGTAACTTTTTCCCCCTATACACAACCGGGTTTCCCGACAGGAAAACTGCCATGAGAGCTTTGGTTGGGAATCCCGGCCGTGTGTATGCTCCATTGCAGTGTTTCTCATAGGAAAACTGCTGGGTTAAAAACCGCCTGGAATCCTGGCGGGAAAAAAAGAGAGCTGGTTCTCTTTTTTTTCTCCGCCAGTTTTCAACTGCGATGAAGCATACACACGGACAGTTTCCCGGCCAAAAGCTCTCATGGCAGTTTTCCCAACGGGAACACTGGTCATGTGTACGAGGCTTTAGAAGGGAAATGGAAGGAAAAGGTAAGTAAACCAACAATGCACTAGCTTAAAGGAACCTATTTAGAAAATAAAAAACAAACCTTTACAACCCCTTTAATCAATTCATTGAAAATAACGAAAATTCATCAAAATCACAATAAAAAATAAATAAATAAATAAATACTTGAGGCCAACAGAGTAAAACTCAGAAAAAAAGTGTAGAAAATGTAAAGTCCATAAAAAAAAGTCACAGAAATGATGCAAAAATATGCCAAAATAGTGTAAGCACCACCTTCATTTTCATCCTGTGAGCTGGCCAATAGCACCCTTTCTGTCTTGTGGTCTTGTGTCTCCATTCTGGATGGAGGAACAATGGAGATACTTTTGTCAATCTGGGGCAGCGTTAGATGTACCAGCAGATTGGATTAAGTAACAAATTAGGGCCACATTCGACAGGTTTTTTTTGCATTTGGGATAACAGTTTTACACAACTTCATAAAAGCTGGTCATTTTCAGCACCCCTGTCACTGTTAAATGATTTGTTTCAACCAATAGAAAAGAAGAAAGACAGCACTCACATTGCCAGCATCCGCAAATAATACGATAGAAAAAAAAAAGGTAAAAAAAGGTAAACCCAAAAGGTAAACCCTATTCGAACGGCACAGTAAACAATGGGGATATAGGAAAATTATTTTAATAGAAAAAAGACATATACATGAATATAAGGACAGTACAAATGTTAAAAATCTTACATATGAAACCATATTATGTGATAAGAACCCCAATGCATCAACGTGTTTCGCCATTGGGCTTCTTCAGGACGCAATTCAGGATATAATGATTGCAAGAGCACAAAATGGATCTCACTATCTTGAAAGTGACTCAGATCTTGATCATCACAGTGGCTAACAAAGAAATCCAATATAGGAAAGAGAGTAGTTAATGCAGAAAAAACTCAGTGCTGACAGAGCGAAGTCCGAGGAACTGGTTGTTCCTAAATGGAAGATACAGCAATCTTCAAGCTTCACACGGGGGGAGTAGATGCGAGACAGCTCCAAGGAATCCACTACAATCATTTACATTTAAGAATGTAAATGAAGGGGGGGCGTGGCCTGGAGAGGCATGGGATAGGACGCTAGCTTGCTGAGCTCCGCTGGCCGTTTATCCTAACTACTCTATCCTGCGGATACACTCGTGGCTTTTCACGCCGAATCGGTCCAGCAGACCCCGGACTACTCAGCGGACATGGCCCCACCTAAGGCGAGCAAGTCGGCAGGCTCGAAAATAGACCAATATCTCCGTCAGGAGAAGGACCCCCCAGCGCAAGATGGCGGCGCCACGAGGGCGGAGGAAGCAGCGATCAGGGCAGACATAGCCAAAGTGCTCCTGGCTATCACCTCCTGCCGAGACGCCGTGGCAGCTTGCCAAACCACACTCACAGCAAAGATAGAGGAGGTGAAGGTGGACATATCGTTGGTGCGCCAGGACATGCAGAAGCTGAGGGAGCGGGTGTCCGGAACGGAGGTGAGGCTGGGCCCCGTGGAGGACTCCCTCCCCCCGATCCAGCAATCCACGGAGGCCATGCAGCTGCAGATTAACCAGCTTCTGCAGAAACAAGACAACCTCGAGAACAGAAGTCGCAGGTGTAACTTAAGGTTTGTCGGCCTGCCTGAGGGAGTGGAGGGGAGAGATCCCCAGGACTTTCTGGAAAAGCTGCTCTGGGATACTTATGGCAGAGAGGCCTTCTCCCCCATGTTCGCTGTGGAGCGCGCTCACCGCATGACGGGCAGGCCGCCGCCGCGCGGGGCACCCCCCCGCACATTCATAGCCAAATTCCTGAACTACAGGGACAGGGACGCTATCCTTCGATTGAGCAGGGAAAGGGGTAACATCCCGTATGGCAACAAGATGGTGGCCGCTTTTCCAGACTTCTCGGCTGAGGTTCAGCGCAGGAGGAAGACCTTCATGGAGGCCAAGCGGCGTCTCCGGGTCAAGCACATAAAGTATGCCATGCTATTCCCGGCCCGTTTGCGAGTGGAGGGTGAAGACAGAGCTGACTTCTTTGAAGACCCGGAGGAGGTGCTGGCCTGGCTGGAGCGGCAAGAGCGACAAGACTGACACAGCTAAGTACTATGTTCCCTTCTGCTGTATTACTGTCCCCGGCGCCCTAGGCCCACGGTTTGTTTTGGCTATCCTTGTGGGGGTCCCAGCCGCCCTCATACCCTCGGAGCCTCCCCTCGTTTCTCCCCCTGATGTACTCCTGCAGAGGGCCTAGTCCCGACACTCCGATTCCCCTAGCTCCCCCCCCCCCCCCGTGCGGTGTAGTGGGCTCCAGACTGCATCCTGGACATTGCTCTCTGACATCCGGAGCCCAAAAACACCCGGGACAACCCTACGGAGTGTGATCCCCCCCCACTGGGGGTTACGGCCTGCGGGGAGCTGGGATCCTTTACTTTTTTCTGCTGGGGGAGTTCGCCTTTTTTCTTTTTTGCTCGAGGGTTTTTTTTTTTTTTTTTTCTTCCCCTATGGATGCTGGACTCTTTCGCTAAAAGCCTTATTCTCCTAAAAAAACTTTTCTCCTTATGCTAAACTGACAGATGTATAGTTGTTTCTACACTGTTATCTCTCCTCCCCGGCGGAGGGAGGACTGTTACTCAGGGGCTCGCGATGGACAGCGAGCAAGGTCCTACAATGTGCTTGTGCATGCAGCGGAATTCCGCCCCACCTGCAGCAACCCGCATCCAAGCATGGGTGGCTGCCGCTGCGCAGTCACATTCCGGGACTGTGCTGGTAGTATACCTATGTGAATCCCTTTTAACCGCACTTCTTCCCGATATGCATAGGGTGCTGCTTTTGCCATGTTGGCAGTTTAGGGTTCAAGCCCGCACCAGTTGGGGACAGTGCAAGGCAGGGAGGGGGGAGGGAAGGGTACAAAGGGTTTGGGTTATTGTTGTTGTTTTTCATCTATTTTATGTACTATCTGAGCAAAACATGTGTAGAGGGTATCTCACTAAGACACTACTGGCATATGGGGCTATATTTCTGTGTGGTCATGGGGGAGTGTGGTATGTAACTGAAAATCGCCTGAATCCTGGGGTTCTATGTCTTCTCTGGTTCATCCCATGGCCACGCTAAAGCTACTGACTTGGAATGTCCGTGGGATGAGAGATTCCATTAAGCGCTCTGCAATATTTGCAATACTTAAAAAATTTAGGGCGGATGTTGTGGTCCTGGTGGAGACGCATGCGGAGGGCCTGGCCCAACGGGCGCTCGGTCGACCATGGGTGGGTTGGGGATTTCACTCGGTCCACACCTCACACTCCAGAGGGGTCTCTATACTGATTGCCAAAACGGCGCAATTTGAACTCCAGGATTCGGTAATAGATTCACAAGGCAGGTATATCTTCCTAAAAGCTAAACTGTATGGGGACCTGGTCCTCCTAATGGCGTTCTATGTCCCACCCCCGTTTCAGTCTACCATTTTAGTTTCAGGCTTTGATTTTATGGCCCTACACCGGCAATTTGGCTGGGTGATTTTAATAATGTGCTTGACCCCTCCCTGGATAGGATGGTTGGGGACCAGCCCGCGTCTGCGGGGACGCGCCCCATGAGATTCGCGAGACTTCTTGCGGATTTCAATCTGGTTGACACTTGGAGATATGGTCACCCCACGGACAAAGCGTACTCTTGTTTCTCAGCCTCACACCGTTCAATGTCCCGCATAGACCTAATACTGGTATCTAAAGCCCTTCTCCCCAGGGTGAGAGGTGCGGGGTTCTCCCCCAGGTCCCTTTCTGATCACTGTCCGTGCTGGACGGAGTTGTCCCTGCCTCGGGCTCGCCCGCCCCCTTCGTGGCGGTTAAACCCATTCTGGCTGACCCTGCTCCCGGAGGATGCGGATCTGGCGGGGTAGTGGGAGAAATACTTTGCTGATAACTCAGGCTCTGCGTCCTCCAGGGCAGTCTGGGAGGCCTTAAAGCTACATGCCCGCATGACGCTCTCGTCCCGTATAAACTCCATCAAGGCCACCTCTGCGGAGGCATTAGAGAGGGCTATGGCACTTACCGCAGCAAAGGAGAGGGAGTACACGGCCAATCCGTCGGCTGACCTGGCTGCCGAGCTTAAGCTCTGCACTAGGGCAGCCGATCAACTGCACTATGAGAAATCGAGACGAAAGCTCTTCTTCCTTAGGCAACGGACGTTTGAACATGGGGAGAGAGCCGGGAAGCTTCTCGCCTATCTGGTGCACTGTGAGGAGAGACCTCCAGTGGTGATATCCCTGCGCTCTCCAACTGGGGATCTAATAACTGACCCGGAGAGAGTGACCGCCATGTTCCAAGACTTTTTTTCTACTCTGTACGACACGGTAGCCCCTGACACTGACTCCCTATCGGAAGACTTTCTGGCGGGCCTACCGATCCCCCGTCTGACTGAACAGCAGACCCAGGCACTAGAGGAACCACTGACGGCGGAGGAAATTTCCGCCGCTCTAGCGGGTCTCCCGAAGTCCAAGGCGCCGGGGTCGGATGGTCTACCTGCCGAGTTCTACTCCACCTACGCTGAAACACTAGTTCCCAGACTCCTCGCCCTGTATAACTCCATCTTCGAGGGCTCGGAGCTCCCGCCCTCGATGAGGGAAGCCACCATAGTTCTAATCCCCAAGCCAGGAAAGGACCCTCACCTGCCCGAGTCGTATCGCCCCATTTCCCTTCTACAAGTAGATATTAAGATTCTAGCCAAAGTGCTCTCGGCCCGCCTAAACACCGTGATCCTCTCCGTAGTACATGCAGATCAGGCAGGCTTTATGCCCGGCCGCAACACCTCCTTTAACCTCAGGAGGCTATTCATCAACCTTCAGGCCAACCACGAAAACCCAGGGTCTAGAATAATTGTCGCCTTGGACACCGCCAAGGCGTTTGACTCGGTGGAATGGCGGTACCTGTGGACATGCCTTTCTAAATTCGGGATAGGCCCCAAATTCATCCATTGGGTGAAACTCCTTTACCAGGCCCCTGTGGCTAGAGTTCTAGCCAACGGGTGGTCCTCGGATCAATTTACCCTGCGACGCGGCACAAGGCAGGGATGCCCCCTGTCGCCGCTGTTGTATGCCCTGGCGGCAGAACCGTTGGCAATTGCCATACGCGCACATCCAGGTATAGTGGGCTTGCGGAGGGGTGACGTTGAGGAGAGAATAAGCACATACGCGGACGACACACTTTTGTATTTGGACGATTCCACTAACTCCCTTTCCCTGGCACTGACCCTGATAGAGCGCTTTGGCGCCTTCTCGGGACTCAGGATCAACTGGGATAAGTCCCAAATACTCCCATTAGATAGCTACCCGGCGACAAGGGAGGGGGCCCTTCTCCCACTGCAGAGAGTGGCTGAGATCAAATACCTGGGGATTCGGACCACCAGAGACCCAGCAGATTACACCTCACTGAATGTCACACCGCTGTACGATATGCTGAAGCTGAGAACTCAGGCTTGGGCCCGACTCCTATTGGGAGTCACGGGCCGCATAAATTTAATTAAGATGGTCCTGCTGCCTAAGGTTCTCTACATGGTGTGGCATTCACCGGTGTATCTGGTACTCAGGTGCTTCAGGCTTATGGAAGCCCTTCTCAAGCCATTTGTGTGGGGCACCGCAAGGCACAAACTCCCCTGGCACAGACTAAAAAACCCAACCGACCTAGCTGGTCTGGCGCTGCCTGACTTTAATGCGTACTATCTGGCTGCCCAGCTATTGCAACTGTTTCACGTGGACAAGGTGGACAGGAATAGATTCCTCCGCCTCCTTTGCCCTACATGGACCCAGTCAATAGGAGACCCCTTAGTGACAATAGCAGGGGGGGTAAGGTTGGTGGGGGGACGCCACTCCCTGTTGTATCACTACAGGAGGATATGGAGCGTGGTTTCGGACAGGCTGGGTATTTCGCCCCTGCACGGCTACACCTCCCTGTGGCACAACCCTGCCCTGCCGGAGCGCATCCGAGATATTGAGGTGTGGAGCACCAGAGGAATATACTACTTGTCCCATGTTACCAGACACGGGAGACTAAAGCCCTTTGACGTATTACAGACTGAATACAATCTACCTGACCACATGTTATTCCGGTACGCCCAACTACGACATGCCTTTCAAGCACAGTTCCCCCAGGATGACCTGGCCTTAGCCGATAACCCCCTCATGGCAGCAGTCAAGTGCTCCGACCCCAAAAAACTAATCACTCAATTCCACACCATGATCACACTCCCAACAGCAACAGTGTCTGCTTACGCCCTAAAGCCCAGGTGGGAGGGGGAGGTGGGCCCGCTAAAAGACGACGAGTGGAGTGACGCTCTCGATGCTTGTAAACTAGTATCCCCAAAATTGTCAGACCGCCTTACACAAACCTTCATTATAAATAGAGCGTATCTTACGCCCCTCAGGATCTCCAGGTACAGGAGGGACTCCACAGCCACGTGCCCAATGTGTAACTGCAATACGGGCACCTTCTTCCATTTAATCTGGCAGTGCGCTAAGATCCAGGCCTTCTGGGAACAGGTGGTGAAATTCCTCCACGACAAAATGGGGTCCCCTATTACTCTACAGCCTAAACCGTGCCTGCTGGGTATCTTCCCGGATGTTGGCATCAATAAATTCCTTCAAGTATTCTTGCACGAGACACTTTTTATAGCCCGAAAGGTAATAGCGCGGGTGTGGATGCGATCGGAACCCCCAGAGCTGTCACACTGGATGGCGGAGGTCAACAGCGTACTGCCGTATAAGAAACTGATCTATTCGCACAGGGGCTGCCCGGCCAAATATGAAAAAGTCTGGGGAAAATGGCTGGAGTCACCTGCAACCTGCATATAGGGGGGATAGATGAGCTCAGGGGGTTCACAACCTCACGAGTGGAAATGGGAGTCTGGGAGGGGGGCAGGTGGACTGATAACTAACCCTGCTGTGCTGTGCTTACATACTGGGGTAATTAGGTTCACACGTGGTTGTATCCTATGTCACCTGTTTCATGTTACCCACTTCTGTCACACTTGTACATATACTATATCCATGATCACTGGTCATATGCTGTACCTGTACGCTGTATGTGTGCCCTCTGGGCTATTGTTTTGCTCCAATAAAAGCTTTTTTGATAAAAAAAAAAAAAGAATGTAAATGAAGAAATGTAAAAAAAGTAAATATAATGTAGCAGCATAAGGAATAAAAATAGTTAATTTTGCTTGAGAATGTGAAGTTCCACTTAAATAAATCTGCCCTTAAAATGGCTGTTTTTTTGTTTGATTCATGAATATGTACTTGGATTACTTGGGTATGTTTCAAAACAGGTTCATATTTAGGTCAAGTATTTTTTATTTTTTTACCTCTAGTCTAACATATAGTAGTACACAGGTACTTTTTATAAGTTAATTTGCCTTTCCTCTAGAGGTCCATGTGGTTGCAGCTTAGAACGAGTTTAAACGTTTGTTTTTAGTTTTGCTAACTGTGTAACTATGTATGTGGAGATGACCCCAAGTCTCAGTATGTTCTGTGCTCGATGATTTCTAAATACAAAATTATGACTAACCCTCCAGTAACCACATGACCCGAAATTTAAATCAAGGTGACCCTTAAGTGATCATAAACTTGAATCAAAAATAGAAGGAAGAGCTTCTAAGTCTTGACGATTCCATTTTACACTGCCAGTTTGTTGTATGT
This sequence comes from Rana kukunoris, assembly GCA_029574335.1. Classification (NCBI taxonomy): domain Eukaryota; kingdom Metazoa; phylum Chordata; class Amphibia; order Anura; family Ranidae; genus Rana; species Rana kukunoris. The sequence continues at coordinate 134,523,690 of CM056056.1, read as the reverse complement.
TGTACCATACGCTATGTATTTGTACTACCATTTAACTCCCAGAAGCCAGTAGGGACTCCAGATGTCCTCCAGGCTGTGTCCATGGCAGATGGGGTGAGAAACATTGGGCACCAGTCACTTTATTTAAACAAACTGAATTTATTTGACAACATTTCTCAAAAAGGAGACAGGGTTTAGGGCATAAGGTACCCAGAGCACAGTTCTTCTCTCCCAGCTTTACATAACATGGGTCTTTAAAGTGATGCTATACAATCAGGTTCATAAATATTGGGACATTGACACAATTCTAATCTTTTTGGCTCTTTACACCACCACAATGGATTTGAAATGAAACAAACAAAATGTGCTTTAACTGCAGACTTTCAGCTTTAATTTGAGGGTATGTACATCCAAATCAGGTGAACTGTGTAGGAATTACAACAGTTTGTATATGTGCCTCCCACTTTTTCAGCTTTCGGTGCTATCACATTTTGAATAACAAAAACTCAGTCATACAACACTGTAACCCAAATACAATATTTGTCCTTTTTTTCCCCACAAATAGAGCTTTCTTTTGGTGGTATTTGATCATCTCTGCGGCTTTTATTTTTTTCGCTATCAATGAAAAAAGAACAAAAATTTTGTAAAAAAATGAATTTTTCTTCATTTCTATTATAAAATTTTGCAAAAAAGTTATTTTTCTTCATAAATTTGGCCTAAAATGTATACTGCTACATATCTTTGGTAAAAAAAAATAAAAAAAAAATTGGATATTATTTAGTCTGGGTGAAAGTTATAGGGTCTACAAGCTATGGTACCAATTACTGAAAATTTATCAATTTGATCACATCTGATGTACTGACAGCCTCTATCATTTCTTGAGACCCTAACATGCCAGAAAAGTACAAATACCCCCCAAATGACCCCTTTTTGGAAAGAAGACATTCCAAGGTATTTAGAAAGAGGCATTGTGAGTTTTTTGAAGTTGTCATTTTTTCCCCACAATTCTTTGCAATATCAAGATTTTTTTTATTTTAATTTTTTTTTCACAAAATGTTCATATTAGCAGGTTATTTCTCACGCACAGCATATGCATACCACAATTTACACCCCAAAACACATTCTGCTATTCCTCCCGAGTATGGCGATACCACATGTGTGAGACTTTTACACAGCGTGGCCACATACAGAGGCCCAACATGCAGGGAGCACCATCAGGCGTTCTGGAGCACCCAGGCCAATTCTGACATTTCTCTCCTACATGGAAAAATCATAATTTATTTGCTAGAAAATTATATAGAACTCCAAAACATTATATATGCTTTTTTAGCAAAGACCCTAGAGAATACAATGGCAGTCGTTGCAACTTTTTATTGCGCATGGTATTTGCACAGCAATTTTTCTAACACTTTTTTTGGGAAATAAAACAGTTTTGTGCTTTAAAAAAAAAAAAAAAAATTAAAGTTAGCCCAATGTTTTTGCATAATATGAAAGATGAAGTTACGCCGAGTAAATAGATACCCAACATGTCACCCTTCAATATTGCACACGCTTGTGGTATGGCGCCAAACTTTGCTACTTAAAAATCCCCATAGGTGACGCTTTAAATATTTTTACTGGTTACATGTTTTTAAATACAGAGAAGGTCTAGGGCCAAAATGATTGCTTTCGCTCTAACGTTTGCAGAGATACCTCACATGTGTGGTTTGAACACTATTTTCATATGTGGGTGGGACTTGCGTATGCGTTCGCTTCTGCATGCGAGCTCACGGGGACAGGTGCACTTTAAAAATATATATATATTTTATTGTTCATTTTACTTTATTTATTTTAGTTTGACACGTTTTTCTGCAAAAAATTAAAAATGTTGATAACTTTTATTCCTATTACGAGGAATGTAAACATCCCTTGTAATAGGAATATGACATGACAGGTCCTCTTCAGTGAGATATGGGGTCAATAAGACCCCACATCTCACCACTAGGCTGGGAAGCCTGAAAAAAACAAAACAATCCTGGTTTCGATCTTAGCGTTGTCGGTATAAGCAGGAGGGGGGCATATTGTGGGGTATTGCAGAGTATGCACAGTATTGCCCAGAGTATTGCATTGTATTGCCCAGAGTATTTGCAGAGTATTGCCCAGAGTATTTGCAGAGTATTGCCCAGAGTATTTGCAGAGTATTGCGCAGAGTATTTGCAGAGTATTGCGCAGAGTATTTGCAGCGTATTGCCCAGAGTATTTGCAGAGTATTGCCCAGAGTGTATGCAGAGTATTGCCCAGAGTATTGGCCAGCAGAGTATTGCCCAGAGTATTGACCCAGCAGAGTATTGGCCCAGCAGAGTATTGCCCAGAGTATTGGCCCAGCAGAGTATTGCCCAGAGTATTGGCTCAGCAGAGTATTGCCCAGAGTATTGGCCCAGAGTTTGCAGAGTATTGCCAAGATTTTGCAGAGTATTGTCCAGAGTTTGCAGAGTATTGGCCCCCAGAGTATTGCCCAGCAGAGTATTGCAGCAGGGATGACTGAGCAGGGAGGGAGGGATGGATGGGTGGATCTGTGACTCCAATTGTCACAGATCCAGCCCACAGCACTGCCGCTGACATCCGCTCCCTCCCTTCTCCTCTCACACTGTACCGATCGGTACAGAGAGGGGAGGGAGGAACCGGCTTCATTACTAGTGTTGCTCACGAATATTCGCATTGCGAATATTCGCTACGAATATTGTATATTCGAGTATTCGCGAATAACTCGAATATCGCGGCGAATATTCGCTATTTCGAATATTCGTATTTTTCAATTTTCGCAATCAAATTCGCATTCGCACTAGCAACATTTCGCAATTTTTTTTTTTAATAAAATATAGCGAATATTCGTTAATATCGAATATTCGTGATATTTTATCCAAAAGAAAATAGCGAAATTTCGCAATTTTTTTTTTTTTTTATAAAATATCACGAATATTCGATATTAACCACTTGCCTACTGTGCACCTACACCCCCTTCCTGCCCAGACAAAATATAAGCTTCCGGCACTGCGTCGCTTTAACTGACAATTGCGCGGTCGTGCGACGTGGCTCCCAAACAAAATTGGCGTCCTTTTTTTCCCACAAATAGAGCTTTCTTTTGGTGGTATTTGATCACCTCTGCGGTTTTTATTTTTTGCGCTATAAACAAAAATAGAGCGTCAATTTTTAAAAAAATGCAATATTTTTTCCTTTTTGCTATAATAAATAACCCAAAAAATATATAAAAAAAATATTTTTTCCCTCAGTTTAGGCCGATACGTATTCTTCTACATATTTTTGGTAAAAAAAAATGCAATAAGCGTTTATCGATTGGTTTGCGCAAAATTTATAGCGTTTACAAAATAGGGGATAGTTTATGGCATTTTTTTTTTTTTTTTTTTTACTATTAATGGCGGCGATCTGCGATTTTTTTTATTGGGACTGCGACGTTATGGCGGACATTTCGGACACTTTTCTGACATTTTTGGGACCATTTACATTTATACAGTGAAAAATGCTATAAATATGCATTGATTACTGTATAAATGTGACTGGCAGTGAAGGGGTTAACCACTAGGGGGCGGGGAAGGGGTTAAATGTGTGTCCTATGAGTGTTCTAACTGTGGGGGGAGGGGGGGTGACTGGGGGAGGTGACCGATTGTGTCCCTATGTACAAGGGACACAACCGCTCTCCTCTCTCCCTGACAGGGACGTGCAGCTCTGTGTTTACACACAGAGCTGCACGTCCCAGCTCAGTTACTGAGCAATCGCGTGTGCCCGGCGGCCATCGTTGCCGCCGGGCACTCGCACGGGATCCCCGCAGAGCGGCGGGTGCGCGCCGCCGGCGACGCGCGCGCGCCCGCCCGTGGCTTTAAAGGGACATCACGTCATATGACGTGATGTCAGAACAATGGATTCGTCTGCCCGTCGTCATTTGACGGTGGGCAGATGACAAGTGGTTAAAAGTCACACAAAAAAAAATAGCGACATTTCGCATTAGCGAAATTTCGCATTGGCGAAATTTCGCATTTTTTTGTTTTTATAAAATATCACGAATATTCGATATTAACGAATATTCGCGAATATTCTTTGAAATATTTGCGAAATATCGCGAAATCGAATATGGCATATTCCGCTCATCACTATACATGACGCCGGTTTGTTTACAAGTGATCACTCCGTCATTGGATGGAGTGATCACGTGGTAAACCGCCGCTATCAGGGAGAGCGAATCTGGGAGACCATTAATTAATGGCCTCCCAGAGTTAAGCAACCGCCCTGTAGACTATAGGGCGGTTGTAAAGTGGTTAATACTTGGTTAATACTTGGTTGCTTGGCAGGAGTTTTTCAGGCGGTGTAGCAGCGCTATTTTTAGCTCTGTACCACCTGAAAAACTCCTCAATGTGAAAGGGGCCTTACAGCCTGAAGTCTGGAACGTATAGACATCACCAGACGCTGGGTTTCATCCCTGGTGATGCTCTGCCAGGCCTCTACTGCAACTGTCTTCAGTTCCTGCTTATTCTTGGGGCATTTTCCCTTCAGTTTTGTCTTCAGCTAGTGAAATGCATGCTCAATTGGATTCAGGTCAGGTGATGGACTTGGCCATTGCATAACATTCCACTTCTTTCCCTTGAAAAACTCTTTGGTTGCTTTCGCAGTATGCTTCGGGTCATTGTCCATCTGCACTGTGAAGCGCCGTCCAATAAGTTCAGAAGCATTTTGCTGAATATGAGCAGATAATAATGTAGCATTACCACCAGTGGAGCTGCTGGATTTTTGGGCGGCGTGTTATCTCGTGGCTCCTCCAAAATTCCTGTTTTAAATTTGTTTATTAAAAGATTTTTCCAACTTTACAAACAAATAAATACATGAATACACATTATACAAACATTATACAAACATACATAGGGCCAGATTCAGAAAGAGTTATGCCAGCATATGTCGAGATACGCCCCGTAAGTGTAAAGTTGAGCCGTCTTACCTATGCGCCGTACCCACAAAACTAGATACGCCTGAAAATAGGCTTCCTCCGACCGGCGTAACTTTCCTGAGGGAGATAAGCCGATTCGTGAACGTATTTGGGTCCAGCGCAGGCTAAGTGCGCCGCCTGTAAGTGTTAAGTCCGGCGTAAAGTTATTCCTACAAATAGCTGGTTTATCTTTGCACCTGATGGGCACAGGTCAGCTGGAGAGCAGCTCCAGCAGCACCGTTACCGACGAACTTAGCAAGCTGAGCAACCCCACTTGCAGGACAACACATCTGTGTGCCAACATGCCAGGGGCAGCCGTGGTCCTAGCACTACTAATGAGTCCACCGGTCCGGAGAAAGAGGGCACGTGAGAGGATATACCGAACGCGCATGAGCCTCTTTGGCATGGGTGATGAGGAGGTGTATCGCATCTTCAGATTCAGCCCTGATGCCATCCTGGAACTAACCACAGCCCTGCAGGATGACATCACCAGCAAGACACACCGCTCACAAGCAGTGCAGCCACTGTCTGGGCGTATTTATGCGCCCGGCATATCCCAGGAAGTTAGGCCGGCATATCCCAGTAAGTTAGACTGGCGTATCCCAGGAAGTTGGGCCGGCGTAATTGTGAGCATGCTCACAGGGAAGCGATCAGACACTGAGGTCACTGAGCATGCTCCGTGGATGATACGCCGGGCGTAAGTGTCAGATCCAGGCTCAGACCATCATTTGCATAAGGTCACACCCACTTCTACTTACACCTACTTGCGCCTTTACATTTACGTTGCGCCGGCACAAACTTAGGAGCAAGTGCTTGGTGAATACTGTATTTGCCTCACTAGTTTGCGTCGGCGGAACGTATATGCTCTGAGTTATGCCGGCACAAAGATGCGCCCATCTACCTGAATCTGACCCATAGTCTCAATATATACTCCTATTATACAATCAATCTGTATTAACAATAGGTTATTATTTAAGGATCGCCGCTGTCACCGGTGCTGTTTAACATCTATCTTCGTCCTTTTTTTTAGATTATCAGCTACTTTACCACTCATATGCAGACGACACGCAACTGTATTTCCGCATTGGCAACAAAAAGGATCACCACCTCAATCTAGAGACATGCCTCTCTTTGATAGAGGACTGGATGACAAACAGTTATCTTAAACTCAACGGAGCGAAAACAGAACTTCTCCTGTTTCACACCAAGCGGAGGAATCAACCTGCAACAACCTGGACCCCCCCGCCCATTCTAGGCAAAATCATCTCCCCTAGCGCCAAAGTCAAAAGTCTAGGGGTCACATTTGACTCCTATATGACAATGGATGCACAAATAGGGTCAGTAGTCAGCGGATCTCACCATCTGCTGCACCTACTACGCAGACTTACTCATCCCGAAAGAAGACATAGCGGTCGTGGTGGGAGCAATTGTTAACTCCAGACAGGACTATGCAAATGCCCTTTACCTCGGACTCCCCAAGTACCAAATCGCTCGTCTGCAGGTCGTTCAAAACACGGCCGCCAGACTTGTGACGGGGAAAAAACCCTGGAAATCAATCTCACCTTCACTGAGAGCCCTTCACTGGCTGCCAGTAAAAGACAGAATCACTTTTAAAGCACTCTGTCTAACGCATAGATGTATCCATGGGCATGCTCCCCATTATCTCTGCGAAAAAATAAAAGCTCATAATCCCAATCGGGTTCTGCGATCCACCAATCAAAACCTGCTCCAAATTCCGAAAGCCAACTACAAGTCCAAAGGAGAAAGAAGATTCGCGATCTAAGATCCCAGACTATGGAACGCTTTGCCAACCAGCATTCGGTTGGAGGAGAATCACTTAGCGTTCAGGAGAAAGATCAAGACTCATCTCTTTTGATATAAAAAGAGGCAGGAACAACAAGCGCCCAGAGGCGATTTAGTTTGCATGTGCCGCGCTATATAAGTTTTCATTCATTCATTCATTCATTCAGCAGCTTACAGCGCCTTGGATTCTGTGACTCTTGGTGTAGATCTTCATCCATCTCATCACCGCCTTTACCGTGGCTACCAGCTGGAGGAGCTCTTACATGCCTGATTGACACACTGCCGCCGTGTCCACTATATTCGGTTAGGCCTCGTACACACGATCGAATTTGTCCGCTGACACCGACACGTCACCGACACGTCAGCGCGCTCTCTGCTGGCGGGGATTTTGGTTTGCTCTTGTGTACACGCGAGCAAACCAAAATCCCAGCAGACAGATTTGTTCAAATCTGTCGGACGGACAGATTTGAACAAATCTGTCCGCTCATGTGTATGGGGCCTAAGAGTACCCAACTTTTACTTATACCATTTGGAAATTTTATATGGCCCTGGAAGAATGATGTTTTGAAGGGATCCCAAGTATCACCTGGAACTCTCAGTGGATTATATGACTGTCTCTTATCCTAAGATGATCTATCTCCCAAGTGTTCCAACACTATCGCTTTAAAGGACTTTCATTCTTGTTTGTTCTACACTGAACCTTGTTTCAGTTGTAGACATCCAATGTTTTGCATTTTTTTTGTGTTTACTGTATGTCTCACCAATGATATTTATATATATCACTCACATTTACAATTTATTGTTACAACAATACAGGAGCAAGATGGTGGATGGTGCACGCGAGTATGCTGACCTGGTTGCCTGTCCCAAAGAGGTGACATTGGTGGACACCAGTGTCTGGTTGGAGCATTGGGTGGATTCGTCCCCGGGATGATCAAGGGGACAAAGAGGCTGTGTCTTTTGTGTGTCTTTTGTGTCCTGGCAGCAGGAGACCTACCACACTGGATCTGGTGCGGGCACTGCAATGAGCTGCTTACCAAGCTAACACAGAGTGAGCCGGAACGGCTCATCTACAGCACAAAATTGCGATCAGGTCTTTGTAAAGGTTTCATTTTAGTAAATGTCAATCTGACATTACTGGGTTAGCAACACTGGTCTCATCCGATCAACATTCCATAACATCTGTGTGCTATTCCACACAACATATCATAGACCAGTGTTTATCAACTCCAGTCCTCAAGGTGCCCCAACAGGTGATGTTTTCAGGATTTCCTTCAGATGAAACAGCTGTAGTAAATACTAAAGGAGGTGCAACTGATCAAATCACCTGAGCAAAATAATGGAAATCCTGAAAAAAATACCTTTTGGCGCCTTGAGGACTGAAGTTGAGAAACGCTGTCATAGACACCTACTTAATGCTTCCTGTCCTTTTCAGCCGTCTCTTGCAGACGGTTAACTCTTTTAGGTTCAAAGTACCAGTAATAAGGGTTGGTTATGCTTTCCCATTCAAGATCTCTGAATTTTGGGTCCTATATCAGAACAATCCTGGGGAAGCTGCAAGTCAATTCACCCTAGAAAACACTCCACCATGCCAGGGTGAGAATCCCTGAGTACACTAATGTGCTACTTTTTGTCCCCCTTAAAGAGAACACAAACAATGGGGGCACATACTATATCTCCCATCCAGGACCCCTACCTGGTGTCTTCTACAATAAATTACTAGAGGGTCTGATTCTTCTCTATACAACTAAAAAAAAGTACTCTATGAAGTGGTAGCAAACAATCATACAGTAAATGCCACTATTTCACAAATTTTGAAAGATGAAGCAGAAAGATAATGCTGCTTAAAGCTGATGCTGGCTTTGTGATGTTTGCTGTTCTAACAGAAATAACTTAAAGTGTTACTAAACTCACAACAGTAAAATAAGTCTGTATATGCAGTAAAGCATGCTTCTTATACTAACTGTGGAACCTAAGGGGGTAATCCTGTGCAGTGTGTAAAAAGTCTGTTTAATCCCATCTTCTCTGGTCCTCCCCTTATTCCACCGTCCCCAATTTTATGCGATTTTTATTGGTACTGCGACGTTATGGCGGACACATCGGACACTTTTGACACATTTTTGGCGCCATTCACATTTATACTGCGATCAGTGCTATAAATATGCACTAATTACAGTATAAATGTGACTGGCATTGAAGGGGTTAACACTAGGGGGTGAGGAAGGGGTTAAATGTGTATCCTAGGTGTGTTCTAACTGTAGGGGGAGGGGTAGTGACTGGGGGGGTGACCGATCTGTGTCCCTATGTAGGAAGGAACACAGATCGGGCTCCTCCTCTCCAGAGACAGGACGCTATCTCTGTGTAAAACGGCAATGAGAGATGATCTATGAGAGATCATCTCTCATTCGCCCACAGATCGCATCGCAAACGGCCACTCTGATTGGCCGTTCGCCGCGATCTGTGATTGGCCGTGTCCAAGGGACACGGACAACACAGGGCTTCCCCGCAGCGCGCTCTACAGCGCTCGCTGGGACCGCCCAAAGGGGATGCCGTCAAAAGACGGCATGTTGGCTATTCAGACCCGCGCTGTTGCCATTATTCGACGGTCGCGCGGGTCTGAAGTGGTTAATGCAGGGTCCTGGGTTTAGTAACACTTTAACTATGCTTTTCACACAAATTACACACAGTAGTATAGAGACACACACGTTATTCTAATTAGAGTCTTCAGCTATTCATGCGTATTATTCCTTGTGCAGGTTTACTGCCAAGGATAAGTCTGTTCTTCGTGAGCTGGGGATCACCCACGTACTGAATGCTGCCTCCGGAAAGTACCGCATTAACACAGGACCAGAGTTCTACAGAGATATTAACATTGATTACTTAGGAGTGGAGGCAGATGACCATCCTTATTTCGACTTGAGCGCTCACTTCTTTCCAGCATCACATTTTATAAGGGCCGGACTGCAATCTCCTAATGGTAAATAATACAATGGTTGTCCTGTTAGGAACCCTGTTTCTATTTTAGTTAATTTATTTATGCATTCATATAAGCTGCAGTGAAAGCTGCATTGGGACCTCCTTCACCTTTGTAAAAGAGTTTAAAACTTAGAGGAAGAAGGAAAAGAACATAAGGGAAACTAAGTACACAGACCAAACTTTACAGGGTTCTCTGTAATATTTAAAGCAATGGCGGCTGGTGCTCCATTTTTCAGGGGGGGGCGGCAATTGTCACACAACTAGGTGGGTTTAGGGTGCAGTGCTCTGCGCCCCACGCCTGCCCTTTTTAAAGCCAATTAGAGCCTCAGGTTCTAATCATGTGCTTCTAAAAAAAAAAACCCTGTTGAAATCCATGTGTCCGACGCCCTGGGGTCAGGCACACGGATTAGTGGTGAAACGCCCCCTTTGTCCCTAATGGAGTGGCTGCCACTGCTTTAAAGATAATCTGTCATTTTGTTAATTCAGAGAAAAGTGGCAGGTCCTCCTTGCAGATAACTTTCCACCCATTAAAACTTACCTTCCCCATCTTTATTGGTCTGTAGAAGTGGTAATCCAATTCCTGTGTAAGCTCACTGTTGGACTGTATTGGAGTTTACCCAGGGCTAGTGAATTTATGATGATTGGCCACACAGAACCCAGCACTGGATTTTGGAAGGAAAATAAGAGAACATGTATGGGAAAAGTGAAAAATTATCTTTAAAGATAGAAAATGCGTTAGGATTCATGGAAATAATATGTGTGGTATCGATTTTGGAGCTATATTATATTGTATATTTTGATTACCAATTTTAAATTGATCTATTTCTATTGAATTAGAAACAGCCTCCTTGAAAATAAAAAGGTTTCCTGCTGTTTTAGAGCAACAAGATGCTATGGTTCATTGCTTGCTCGTCTCTTTACTTTGGGCCCCCAGGGACGGATGGTTTACCATGTACTATTTGTTTCTTGGATACAGTGGGGGATCAAAAATTTGGGCACCCCAGGAAAACATTTGTATTAATGTGCATACCGAAGCCAAGAAAAGATAGAAAAATCTCCGAAAGGCATCAGATTAGACATTCTTATAATATGTCAAAAAAAGTTAGAATTTATTTCCATCATTTACACTTTAAAAATTACAGAAAACAAAGAAATGGCGTCTGCATAAGTTTGGACACCCTGCAGAGTTAATATCTTGTACTGCCCGCTTTGGCAAGTATCACAGCTTGGAAACACTTTTTGTAGCCAGCCAAGAGTCTTTCAATTGTTTGAGGTATCTTTGCCCATTCTTCCTCACAAAAGTCTTTCCAGTTCTTTGAGATTTCTGGGCTGTCTGTCACGCACTGCTCTTTTAAGGTCTATCCATAGATTTTCAATTATGTTGAGGTCAGGAGATTGTGAAGGCCATGGCAAAACCTTCAGTTTACGCCTCATGATGTAATCCCCGTTAATTTTGAGGTGTGTTTAGGATCATTATCCATTTGTAGAAGCCATCCTCTCTTTATGTTCAGCTTTTTCACAGATGGCATCAAGTTACCATCCAAAATTTGCTGAAATTTTATTGAATCCATTTTTCCTTCTACTCGTGAAATGTTCCCTGTGCCACTGGCTGTAATACAACCCCAAAGCATGATTAATCCACCCCCATGCTTAAAGCGGATCTCCACCCTAAAGTGAAGATCCGCTGATCGGAACCCTCCCCCCCTCCGGTGTCACAATTGACACCTTTCAGGGGGAGGGGGGGTGCAGATACCTGTCTAAAAGACAGGTATCTACACCCACTTCCGGCCCGCAGTCTCGGGCAAAAGTCGTTTTTTTTTGCGACAACCCGTCGCCCCCCTGTTGTGTGCTGGGAACTCTCGGCTCCCAGCACACAGCGTGACTCGTGAATGCGCCGTAGGGAACCGGGCAGTAAAGCCGGAGCGCTTCACTTCCTGGTTCCCTCACCGTGGATGGAGGGGGGAACAGCAGAGAGACGAGCGAACCCTCGTCCTCTGCTGCGGACGCTGCTGGACTCCAGGACAGGTAAGTGTCCTAATATTAAAAGTCTGGCTTTTAATATACTTTTTTAATGGGACATCCGCTTTAACAGTTGGACAGAGGTTCTTTTCATTAAATTATGTGCCCTTTCTTCTCCAAACGTACCTTTGCTCATTCCGGCCAAAAAGTTCTATTTTAACCTCATCGGTCCACAGAACTTGTTTCCAAAATGCATCAGGCTTGTCTATATGTTCATTTGCAAAGTTCAAACGCTGATTTTTGTGGTGAGGACGTAGAAGAGGTTTTCTTCTGATGACTCTTCCATGAAGACCATATTTGTACAAGTATCTCTTTATAGTGGAATAGTGTACCACCACTCCAGTATCTGCCAGATCTTTCTGGAGGAATCGTGCAGTCAAACATGGTGTCACGGTCCCTACCGTGCCAAACAGACGGCGAGGCGTGGTCGCGTTCCAAGTGGCTCTGGGTGGGATTGAACCCAGGACCTCGCCGTTGCTGCTTCAATACCTTGTCTCTGAGCCACTCCTCAGTTTGGGTTTCTGCTTGCTTTCCAGCTAAGGTGGTGCTGAATGTGCTGATCACCTTTAGTTGGATCTCATTGCAATCTGCACCTGACTATCCTGGTCCAGCTGAGGAAGGTTACCCAATTAACCAGGGTATAAAGCCCTGCCTCACTCTGAGAGCCTTGTCAGTTCATTGTGCTCTGATCATCCTGTCTGTGCCAACAGTTCCTGTGGTTATCTCTAGCTACAAGACTGACCCCGGCTTCTGACCTTTTGGCTTATCTACCCTGGAATGCTGCTGTCTCCTGCCCTTTGACCCCGGCCTGTACTTTCGGATTCTCCCTGCCTTCTCCAGCCCTTGACCCACGGCTTGTGCCCCGTCTGCTCAGCTACAGGACTGACCCCGGCTTCTGAACCTACTCTAAATTCTGGAATCCTAGACCCGGCTATACTTGACTATCCTTGGCTAATCCCTATCGGGCCCCCGTGCACGGACTCACAGTCCAGGTAGTGTCTTACCTCATTACCGTGGGCTGTGGGTACCTGTAAGGGTGAGCTTACAAGTCTGCAAAATGGACTCCATTCAAGGTAAGCCCTCACATGTGGGTTTTGAATTGCTTTTTTCACAATCCTGCGAGTTGTTCTGTCTGATATTTTTCTTGGTCTTCCAGATCTTGCTTTAACTTCCACTGTTCCTGATGACTGCCATTTCTTAATTACATTCCGAACAGAGGATATTGACATCTGAAAACGCTTTGCTATCTTCTTATAGCCTTCTCCAGCTTAGTGAGCGTCAACTATTTTCAGTTTCAGTTTTCTAGACAACTGCTTAGAAGAACCCATGGTGCTGATTGTTGGGGCAAGGTCAGATGAGTCTGGGCATTTAAAACCTTTGAGATTGACATCACCTGGTCTTCCCAGACGATGATTAAGAACAATCCATGACACTGGCAGGTCTCAGCTTTGCAAAGGGGGCAGTGCATGCTATAAATTCTGCAGGGTGCCCAAACTTTTGCAGACGCCATTTTTTTGTTTTCTGTAATTCTGAAAGTGTAAATGATGGAAATAAAATCTAAGGGCCAGATTCACAAAGCCATTACTCCGGTCTATCTCCTGATAGACCGGAGTAATTTCAAATTACCCCCGTCGTATCATTAGTTTGAATCCTCAAACCATGATACGACGGCTTCGGGCTTCTATGCGACAGGCTTACGTCTTCGTACGCCGTCGGATCTACGCCGCAATCTTTTTCCGCCCGCTGGGTGAAGTTTGCGTCGTTTTCCGAGTCGGGGTATGCAAATTAGCTTTTTCCGGCGATCCACGATCGTCCGTCGCATTCTCTTACGGCATCTGTAGTCATCTTTTTGCTGCGTAAAGTTAGGGAAGCAAAAATCTGGTCTATAGTTAGACAGCCCATGTTAAGAATGGCCGTCGTTCCCACGTCGAATTTCAATTTTTTTTGTTTGTTTTTGCCTAAGTCGTCCGGGAATAGGAATGTACGTAAACCATGCTACTCCAAAAAAATCTGACATAACGATGTAATTTCGCGCAATGCACGGCAGGAAATTTCTGAAAGGAGCATGCGCAGTTCAATCGCCGCGGGGACGCGTCTAATTTAAATGCTTCACGCCCCCTAATCGTGTATTTTGATTCCGCCGCAAGAAATACACTACGCCGCAGTACCTTACGGGCCGAAATCTACCTGAATTCGTCTTAGAGCCAGGTAAAATACGGCGGCGTAGTGTATCTCTGATAATCTGCGCCAGGGCAATTGTACCTCAATCTGGCCCTAACTTTTTTGACATATTATAAGAATGTCTAATCTGTAATTTGATGCCTTTTGGAGATTTTTCCATCTTTCCTTGGCTTCGTTATGCACATTAATACACATTTTTACCTGGGGTGCCCAAACTTTCGATCCCCACTGTACATCATATTGCTAAAAGTATTGGGACATCTGCCTTTACAGGCATTTGAACTTTAATGGCATCCCAGTCTTAGTCCATAGGGTTCAATATTGAGTTGGCCCATCCTTTGCAGCTATAACAGCTTCAACTCTACTGGGAAGGCTGTCCACAAGGTTTAGGGCCGTGTCTTTGGAAATGTTTGACCATTCTTCCAGTCTCCACTCTAATTCAACCCAAAGGTGTTCTATTGGGTTGAGGTGCAGGCAAGTCAAGTTCCTCCACCCCAAACTAGCTCATTCATGTCTTTATGGACCATAATGTTGGAACAGGAAGGGGCCATTCCCAACTGTTCCCACAAAGTTAGGAGCATTAAATTGCTCAAAATGTCTTAATATGCTGACACCTTAAAAAAAATCCTTCACTGGAACTAAGTAACCAAACCCAAACCCTGAAAAACAACCCCACACCATAATCCCCCCCCTCCACCAAATTATTTGGACCAGTGAATTTGGGGTAAAGGAACTTGATTGGCCTGCACAGAGTCCTGACCTCAGCCTAATAGAACATCTTTGGGATAAAGTAGAGAGGAGACTGAGAGCCAGACCTTACAAATGGGCTTCTGGAATAGTCAAACATTCCCATAGACACACATCTAAACCTTGTGGTTAAAACCATAAAAGATGTGCGTGTAAAAAGCAGGCGTCCCAATACTTTTGGCAATTTAGTGTACATTGGGGCTTTTGTTGCTCCTTTGTTTTTTATATTGTCACATTCCCACCTTTGAAATATATAGCACAAACACAATCATTATATCCAAACTGATGAGCCAAGAAAACAAATGAACAGCAATGGGGCTCCAGCTCCATTTGTTATCATGGCTCATTCCTGGAGCATGAGGGAGGTTGAGGATACCAGTGTAGCTACAAAGAGCTCTCAGTCAATCTGAAGAAGCTGTATTCCTTAAAGGAAACCTATACTAAGAGAAATATGGGTCTACCATTGCTGGCCTACATCTTAAAATGCTAACTGCCTGAACATCTGTGGCTTCAAGATTTTTGTTCACTTACCGGGAACATGCACACAGCAGTCAAAGCTAGGGTGTATTCAAAATCCATGATCTTAATATTTGTGCCAGGAGTCAGTAATGACATATTTCCCAGGAAAGTTTCCCTAATAAATGTAATAAATAATAAATGTAATAAATTACCACACTCAAAATTTGATTTAATCAAGTTACAATTTTTTTTTTCCTCCATTGTCTTTTCAGGCAAGGTGTTGGTGCACTGTGCAATGGGGATCAGTAGAGCCGCCTCTCTTACTCTTGCTTTCCTAATGATCTCCGAAGGGTTGAGTTTGGTGGATGCTATACGCACAGTGAGTGAGCACCGAGACATCTGCCCCAACCCTGGCTTTCTTGAGCAATTGCGTCAACTGGATATAACACTGGAGGCCAAGAGAAGAAGCCGGAGAGAATAGTTTTTTATCTCTATCAGGCAAAACAGATCTACTGCTTATCTTTAAAGGATTTCAGTCAGCTTTATTTCAAATTTCATTCTGATTTTGTTGTGAAGATTTTCTATACTATCCTTTTTATATTGACTGCTCAATTTCTTTTCAGAATCAGAAGCCCTGCAGGGGGATGAGGTCAGAACAAAGTTGGTCAACCTTAAAGTGTTACTAAACCCACAACATTCTGTATATGCCGTAAAGCATGTTTGTTATACTCACTGCGGAACCTAAGGGGTTAATCCTCTGCATTGTGTAGAAGGCCGTTTGATCCTATATGCACAGATCCTCTTCTTCTTCCACTGACTCCAAAACAGATCCGAATAAGACAGAGTTACTGGAGTCAGGCTGCATATGCTCAGTCTGGTGTGTATTGCTTCTTGGGAAAGAACATGTGATCAGCACTGGGCCAATCAGCATTGTCCAGACAGAGGGTTTAGGGGTCATGCAGCCTGATAGAACAATCTTGGGGGAAATTAAAACTCCTTCTACAAGCTTTAACCAGGCACTGTAAGAAGTCACAAGACTGCTATATACTGTTGATGAGAAAAGGTATTTAGCAGTGTATATTTACTAAAACGATTCCAGTTCCATGTTCTGTGTACTGTGAGAGATCAGATATAGTAAATGCAAGGTTCTGGGTTTAGTAACACTTTAAGCAAAAAAAGCTACATCTCTGTTTCTCAATATAAAAACGTATCTGCCATATAGCAAAGGCGGACAAATGGGAAATTTGTGAGTAGACATTTCTTTTAAAAGTTGCTGGTAAGCTCTCTGAAAATTGTATTTAGCACAAAAAAAATCCAGAAAAGATTAAAGGGGTTGTAAAGGTACATTTTTTTTTCCCCTAAACAGCTTCCTTTACCCTAGTGTAGTCCTCCTTCACTTACCTCATCCTTCGATCTTGCTTTTAAATGTCCTTATTTCTTCTGAGAAATCCTCACTTCCTGTTCTTCTGTCTGTAACTCCACACAGTAATGCAAGGCTTTCTCCCTGGTGTGGAGTGTAGTGCTGGTCCCCTCCCTTTGACTACAGGAGAGTCAGGACGCTCTCTACGTTGCAGATAAAGAAGCTGCGTGTTAGTGGGCATCCTGACTCTCCTGCAGTCCAAGGGAGGGGGCGAGCACCACACTCCACACCAGGGAGAAAGCCTTGCATTACTGTGTGGAGTTACAGACAGAAGAACAGGAAGTGAGGATTTCTCAGAAGAAATAAGGACATTTAAAGGCAAAATGGAAGGATGAGGTAAGTGAAGGATGACTGCACTGGTAAAGGAAGCTATTTGGGGGAATCTTTTTTTTTACTTTACAACCCATTTAGGTGATTTAGTCACATATCAAGTCTGATTTAAGCAAGTGTTAACAGCAAAGATAGGGAGATACTATTTAATGACAAAGTGTACATACAGGGGAAGTGATGACACAGGGAAATGTGAAGATTCTGAAAGTTATAGCTCTTCTGGCTCTGTAAGAAATATATGTGTGATGATAGAGTATATGTTACTGTATTATTTTCAAATACATTTATTGAAACCACCTTATCATAATTATGTTGGAAATATTTGAAACAGTTTGTGTTATCTATATCTGGAACTGCAGGACATAGTTATACTTATCACAGGTCTCAGAATATTTCATATTTATTTGTTATGTCCCCATGAAGGTTAATCTGTAAATACATTCATTCAGCACGAGTATAATAAAGGTCTGGCTAGGCATAAAGCTTCAGTAATGGATATCAATAAATCCCATGATCAGTGAAGCATGAATATTATCAGTGTGCTTTTATCTATGATAGAATTCTATTTTTTTTAATACTACTCAAGGTAGCATTAGTAAAATAAAATTCTATCCCGCCATATTCTTATAAAGGAAAGCACACAATGTTCAGGTTAGTATCTATGTATATCTGTATCATCTAACCATCCTGAGACTATAAACTTGCCAGCATTGTGTAGTGGAGCATACCTGTTCCTTTAAAAAGGGTAGAGTACTCATTACATTTGAGGATTTTCAAAAGTGTAGATATTTGTTAATTCCAAGTATGTTTTTGCCCCAAATATAGGTAAGAGGGGCACTTAAAGTGCATGCGTTTCCAGACTATGCATATCTTTACACATTTTAACAAGCTGTATAAGAACTTTAAAAACCACCTGCCCGGACCTCTGTAGCTGTTAGCACTATGGGGTTATTCAGAGGCGTATCTAGGGTATGGCAGCCATGGCAAGTGCCATGGGCTCCATATGAATGGGGCGCTGTTGAGTGGCTGGGCAGCAAGGCACTTCCCAAGGTCTGAGGGTCTCCTATTCCCTCCTCCTGAGCATAGGCAGGATCTCCTTTTCAGCACCTTTGCTAATGGTCAATGGCAGCGCTATCCCTATTGAGTTCAGCCACAGCCCTCCCCTGTTCTCCCAGGCTCTCCCATCTGGTCGGATTGGCAGCGCAAAAAGAAGGAGGAACATCAGTTTCTCCCTCTCCTCTGTAAAAACTGAGGACTTAAGTGATGAAGATTTCATCACTTCCAGTATTGGTTCTGCATTTACCTGGCCTTAGAAGGCAGAGGAGGGATCAGGGGTCTAATAAACCCCAGATTTCTCCATAATGAGGATCTGTCACTACCAAAGGTATCACAAGGGATGATAAATATCACTAGTTTTGTTAGCTGTTTTTTTTCACTAGATACGCCTCTGGGGTTATTAGTTTTCAAAGATACTCAAAGATTACAACAAAGATTCTGAAATCTGTGCTCATTTGTAACAGCTTAGAAATTTTTACTGTGTGTTGGCACATGCTGTCAAGATTCTGCTCTGATGCCTCGAACACACGACCGAGAATCTCGTTGTGAAAGAACAGTTGTTTTCCTCGACGAGGTTCTTGTCAAGCTTTCCTTGCATACACACTGTCGAGACAAAATCTCATTGTTCTCAAACGTGGTGACGTACAACACGCACGACGGCACTATAGAGGGGAAGTTCGATTCCACTGGCGCCACCCTTGGGGCTGCTTTTGCTAATCTCATGTTACCGCGTGTTAAGTAAAAGTGTGGTGAAAGACGATTTGCGCTTTTCAGTCTGTTACAGCGTGATGAATGTGCTCTCTTCATTACGAACGCTGCTTTAACCGAAGGTGCGCTCCCGTCTCATACTTTATTCTTAGCATGCGCAGGTTTTTAAGCATTCACAAAAATGTGTTTCTCGTCGTAAACCAGCCCAACGAGAGCCACGACGAGAAAAAAAAGAGAGCATGTTTTCTCGACAAAAAACATACACACAATCGTTTTTCTCTGCAAAAAAGCTCTGCCAGCAGTTTTCTTGATGGTTTTTACCGAGGAAAACGGTTGTGTGTACGAGACATAAAGCCCTGTACACACAACCGGTTTTCCTGCCAGGAAAACTGCCGGGAGAGCTTTTGGCTGGGAATCCTGGCCATGTGTAGGTTTCCTCCCAGTTTTCCGGACAGGAAAACTGCCGGGAATCCCGGCGGGAAAATAGAGAACATGCTCTCTATTTTCCTGCCGGGATTCCTGGCGTTTTTAAATCTGGCAGTTTTCCTATTGGGAAACACTGTGAGGGAGGATTCCCGGGCAAAGCCCCCCCCCCCTCAGTTTTCCAGACAGGAAAACCCGGCCGTGTGTACACAGGGAAACTTTCCAAGCAGGTTCTCGGGTTTCCCGGCGGGAATCCCGGTCGTGTGTACAGGCTTAAGAGGAGGTAAATTGTGATTTCAGTGCCTCCTTTGTGAATTTTGAAGATTAATTTTCTACAATGCCTACAGCTACAGAGGTGAATAAATGTTTGCTTTAAACATCTTTTACTGTTTGTTAAGAATATTTTAATACTATATGTGAATAGTGTGCACATGAATTTACTTCAAAACAGGTTTAAACCTTAACTGAATTATCTTCAATCCTACTGTAAATGTTAACAAAGCTACAATTTATAGGAAATAGACCAATATCTCAGAACTTACCCCCAGACATATTAAAAAAAAAAACTTTCCAGTCTGGGGACCCATCATCTGTATTATATGGCATTATATTTTGATTGAAAATCATTTGGAAAAGTCTAAAAGGCTACATGCCAGGAAATTCAACATCAATAAAAATATATAGCAGCACTAATTCATTAATATCACAAGAATATATATTTTTTTTAAATGTGAAACAGGGTCTTGGACCGCGTTCGCACTAGAATATTGTGCGGGAAACCTGCCTTCCTTCCCAGTTTCCAGCACCATATGCATATCGCACTGCCCTTGCGATCTGCAGCGCGTGTCAGTGCAAACGTAATGACCGCCCAAATGCAGTGCATTTGCCCTCACCAGATTGCATAGTATAAATGAACTACTTTTGGGGCAGTGCAGTATGATTTCAGCCAATTTAAAATTAATTGGCTGAAATCGCACTACAGAGAACTGCATATGAATGGGCCCTTAGTCCCCTTTCACACTTATACGACTTGTCCCATGATTTTGGACTGCAAAATCGTATGACAAGTCATTCTCCATTATTTTCAATGACTACCATTCATACTGGCACGGTTTTAAGTAGTGCTGACTTCAAAGTAGTCCTTGCACTACTTTGGTATGATTTTGATGCCACTTACACAGGCATTTACTGAAACCGCGGCCGCGAATCGCAGCAAAATCACGGGACTTTGAAGTCATACAAGTGTGAAAGGTGTCCCCGTCTGCTAAAATGCTGTAAAGACCTTCAGCTATATGGAGTGGCTGCATCATGAATTTTTTTTAAGGCATTAGCACCAGTGGAAATCTTCAAGTGGTTGCAAAGCAAGAAGTTTTTTTTATCTTTCTGCATTCTATGCATTAAGGTAAAAAACCTTCTGCATGCAGGTCCCATGAAGCCCCCCTAAATACATACCTGGGCTCAATCTTAATCCAGTGATGTACATGAGTGCTGAGGGTCTCTCTGCTCTCTAGCTCCTCATTGACTCAGATACAGCCGCAGGAGCCATTGGCTCCCCTTGCTGTCAATCAGAGCCAGTGAGAAGGGAGCGGGGATGGGACTGAGCCTCACTCTGTGTGTCTTATGGACACACAGAGGAGGGCTTGAGAGTGAGAATGCACGAGTGCCCCCAAAGCAAGCAGCTTGTTACAATCACTTTCACCATAGATGTACAAAAGAATGTTATAGTAAAGGGTATTCTAGGTTGAAATGTTTGTATCACACAGAGGAGCTTGTTATGGATTCCCACCACTGACTGAGTTATGCCCAATGCACACTGAGGGCCAGATTCACAGAGCCATTACTCAGGTCTATCTCCTGTTAGACCGGAGTACTTTCAAATTATGCGCGTTGTATCATTAGTTTGAATCAAACCATGATTCGACGGCTTCGGGCTTCGATCCAACAGGCTTACGTCTTCGTACGCCTTCGGATCTACGCTGCATTCTTTTTGCGGCCGCTGGGTGGAGTTCGGGTCGTTTTCCGCGTCGGGGTATGCAAATGACCTTTTTCCGGCGAACCACAAAGTTACGATCGTCCCTCGCAATATCCTACGGCATCTGTAGTCATCTTTTTGCTGCGTAAAGTTATACCAGCTATTAGCTGGTCTATAGTTAGACAGCCCATGTTAAGTATGGCCGTCGTTCCCACGTCGAATTTAAATTTTTATTTTTTTTGCGTTGTCCGGGAATAGGAATGTACGTAAACGACGCTACTCAAAAAAAAAATGACGTAACGACGTTATTTCGCGCAATGCACGGCGGGAAATTTCTGAACGGAGCATGCGCAGTTCGATCGCCGCGGGGACACGCCTAATTTAAATGCTTCACGCCCCCTAATCGCGTATTTCGATTCCGCCGCGAGAAATACACTACGCCGCTGTACCTTACGGGCCGAAATCTACCTGAATTAGTCTTAGAGCCAGGTAAAATACGGCGGTGTAGTGTATCTCTGATACTCTGCGCCAGGGCAATTGTACCTGAATCTGGCCCTGAGTGTTTGCTTAGTTCCCCTGCCTATACCTGCATTTTGCATAGATGTTTAGAAACGTTTAGGTGCATCAAGTATTTGAGCATTTATGGATTCTGTTTACCAGAATATTAATTGATTCTGGCCATTGGTCATTGGAATGAATGAACACACAAGCGCTAAACAAGCCTAACATTAAGGTGCATTTATATGCGTTTAGGGGTGTCAAAGTTTGCTCTGCCCAAAATCTCCTCTCCAGAACTCTCTGGTGATTTTTTTGGTTCTACCTGTAAACCTCTTCTAATACGTCTGCAAAAACACATGTGTGCACGTGAGGGTCATTACAGGCAGAAACAAGTCTGTAAAAGCCCAATGTACATGAGGCCTTGTTGGCTGCTAGGTTTTGTTTTCCGTTTGTTATTGACCTGGCAACAGCTGATTGGGCCAGTGGCCTGCTATCATGTGACAGTTTCCTGCTAATTCTTACATGGAAGCTACCAAAATAACTACTCTTATCAGGAGGCGATAAATGCTTTATCAGTTCCATTACTGATAACACCTATATTAGGAAATCTGGAAATTCCTCCAGGACTTTGCAATGCCTCCTTCCTGTGCTGGAAAGGCAGAAGACCTTCTCCCATAGCCTAGGCACTGATTGTGAATTTGCATCCCCATTAGGGTTGCCACCTTTTCTTCAAGAACACTTGACTTTAGCGGCAAAAAATTTTTTTTTATAGTATAAAACTAATAAACTATACATATATTTTGCTATTAAATAACAATTATAATCATATAAATGTTAATAACAAGAGTTCCTCTTTTACATCAGAGTCCACAGAGTTACCCTTTTACATCTGAACTCGCAGAGTTCACTTTCACTGTAAGGGACTCAGACTCTGATGTAAGGGAGAACTCTAACATAAGGGTTAATCTGGGAACCCTGATTTACGGGGGAACACTGAGAACTCTGATGTACGGAGAAGACTCTGATGTAATGGGGAAAACGGTGGCCTCTGGTGTAGAGGCAAACTCTGATGTAAGGGGTGCTATGAGAACCTAGATTTACCTTAGTGTACTCATTCAGAGGCAAGAGAGAGAAGGCGGAGACTTGTCACAGATAGCTCACTCACCTCTTCTCAGTCAGCACCTCTCATCCAGATGGATCTGAGGCTGCTAGGAAGAGGTGCAGATCTAGCCCTCTCTCCTCTACCATCTGTGTGTTTGGGGGGGGGGGGTTGTTAGTGCTGCTTTGGGCAGTGTGAAAGAGAGTGTAATAGTTAAGAGACAATAGTTAATAGCAATAGTCCAGTCTGAATAATGTGTCCGGGTTTCAAGCAGTCTGAAACCCGGACGCATAGCTCCAAACCCGAACTATCCGGGTGAAACCCAGACAGGTGGCAACCCTAATCCCCATCCCATAATTAGTGATCATGGGGGATTCCTGAATTACCTCCATATCATCCAGTTTCTCAAATGTATGCCAAACTTGTGTACCAAAGTTTGCTGCTTGGGAAAAATAATTTAGCCATCAGTTTCTAGGAGAAAGGTCTCTACAAAGCGTTTGTTATGACACACACATTTTAGGATCTTGATATGGTGGTATAATTGCCCATATATAGACACTGCTCAAAAAAATTAAAGGAACACTTTGAAAACACATTAAATCACAATGATAAAAAATCTCATGCTGGATATATATACTGATATGGAGTGAGTAATGTTTTAGGAACAAAAGGGTGGCACATCGTTTGATGGAAATTAAAATATCCACCTACAGAGGGCTGAATTCAAAGACACCCTGAAAATCAAAGTGAAAAAGTTATGAAGCAAGCTAGTCCATTTTGCTGAAATTTCATTGCAACAACTCAAAATTGTACTCAGTAGTTTGTTTGTCCCCCAAGTGCGGGTGTGCATGCCCGATAACGTCGGGGCTTTCTGCTAATGAGACGGATGGTGTCCTGGGGTATTTCCTCCTAGACCTGGATCAGGGCATCACTGAGCTCCTGAACAGACTGAGGTGCAACCTGGCGGCACCAGATGGACCGAAACATTTGGGGTTATTCACTAAAGGCAAATACACTTTGCGCTACAAGTGCAAACTACAAGTGCAAAGTGCATTTGGATGTGCAGTGGCTATAGATCCGAGGGAGACATGAAAGGAAAATAAAAAACAGCATTTTAGCTTGCACATGATTGGATAATAAAATCAACAGAGCTTCCCCTCATTTCAGATCTACCCCTCAGATTTACAGTGACTGCACTTCCCAAATGCATTTTCAGTGCAATTTCAAATGCACTTTGCACTTGTAGTTTTCACTTCTAGTGCAAAGTGGATTTGCCTTTCGTAAATAACCCCCATAATGTCCCAAATGTGTTCTCATAGGTGTGCGCATGGGGTGTGTTGCGGCACACCCTAATGCCCAGGCACACCCCAATGCTCAGGCACACCCTAGGGATTTTTCATTGTCACAATGTGTGACAATGCCAGTTCAGCACCCCTGCTAATAGCGCTGCCAGTGTGACTATTTATCAGTTGAGTGGGAATTGAAAGGGGAGAGCCAATTATTTTATTTTTTTCAATCAAAAAACTGTTTATTGAGTAAAGTTGCATATAAAAGACAATGAGTGAGCAGTGGGTACATGAAACAACAAGGCATTACATCATCAAGAGTATGGTATATCATGAGCATTACAGTTATTGTAAGTTTGGCATCCTCAACACAATAACCCGGCTATCTTCGTTCGGGGCTGTGTAAGCTACGATTCGGAACAAAGGGCAAGGAAGTGAGAGACGGGACACGGTCTGGGAGACCGTAAGTGGGGCAAGGCTAATTACAGGTTGCAGACTCATTCAGCCATCGATCCCAGATTTTATAGTATTTGTCTCAGTGGCTGGGCTGAATATGGTTGTCGGTGAGAACATTTGGTTTAGAGTTGGTGATTTATATACAGAATTATGGATTAAAAAGACAATAAATCGGACCGTGGCCAATATTATTCCAAAATAAATAAAAGTAAATAGTTTGTGATTATTGGAAACATGTGAAATGAGTAAGTCACGTGACAGCGACGCAACGCGTAGGGGGAGGAGCCTAACGTACTGAGACCAGTGGAGGTTTCCTATACGTATCTCAGCAATACTGAGCGGCTTTCGTTTGGAAAGGGGATCCGTGAGTGCAATCATACACAAGCCTCATTGTCAAGCTGTTACAAACAGTGCTGTGCTATGGTATGGTTTTCTCTCTTCTTTTTACATGTACCGAGGATCGCATGAGTAACATCAGTACGTGAGTGCACACGTCTATTTGGAGCCATATGTTGTGGTGAATGTGACCTATGGATGTTACTATCCTTAGTTGCTGAACTGTTTTTGTATGTCCATTGATCCTTTAGCAAATGTGACTCATGGACGGTACCACCATTAGGTGCTGGACTGGTTATATCTCTAGCATTTATAATAATTTTTTTATTTTTGTGACACCCAGTTTTGGATACGTGTATGTAGCAAGTTAGCCTGTTGAGGCAACGATACCCACGGAGTGAACTCAGCTGGACACATAATTATTATTATTTTTACCTATTGGCTGCATTGGCCTCTTATGATTGTGAATGGAATTTAATTATCATTTATCACTTATCACTGATTGATATCACAACATTAGTTGTAAATTAGCGCATATTATTAATTTGTATCATTTCTTCTTTAGTTGGTGCACCAATCACTTTATTGCAGCTTTTTTACATTTGTTTATTAATTTTGTGGTGTGATTATTAGTTTTAGTAGCGCTGTATTTTTATATAATTTATATCAGTAGATACAGTTCATCGCCACTCTAGCCAGAGTGGGTGAAGTGCCTCCGGACTGACCCTTGTTATAAGCCTGGCAGCCGAAGTGTCACTTTTAAATTGCTGGGAGGGACAGGCCTCTATTACAGACCTGGCTCGGGCCTCTGCCACAGGCCTAGTACTTCAGTACTCAAGAGAATAATTTGGATTGAGCAAATCCTCCCAGTAAATGCAATGAAAAGGGTCACTGGTTGACAGCTGTCATGTACCTGTCAAATCCCGGTGACCAGATCCCCGATGGTTCGTTCAAGCCCTTTTGGATAACCTGCCTCCGGGTTCTCCTCAAGCCGATCCCCCACCGAATGGCATACAGCCTGGCGAGTAAGGTTGGGGACCTATTAAGTCACTGGGGCCCCTATCAACATTTGGATGGATCTCCATGGAGCAGGCAGCTCCGGCCAGGTGGGCCAATGCGTTTGGGGTTCGTGGATGCGCACACCCTGAAGGTGGGTGCCGCACCTGGAATGTGGACCCTGCGCAGAGAGAAAGAAGACGACCACGACCCCAGAATACATGGCGTCTGCCACAGATATACCCCTCCCCAGCATGCCCAGCGAGGGAAAACTCCTCCAATTTGCTGCTCCGTCAGAACCCCTCTAGCGCCAACTGTCGCCCAGGGGTGGGATCGCACCCCTGGATCGCAGACTGACCTATAGGACAGTTCTAAAATAGCAGCAGCCTGCAATTTAACAAATTATGAATGGGAGCAAAATAACTCTCCCATTCACCCACTAACTTTAGCATAGTGCCCGTACTGAAAGTAAGGGGGCGCTACATAAATATTTTTTTTTTTTAAAAACAATTTCTTTCCTCAGTTTAGGCCAATATGCATTCTTCTAGATATTTTTGGTAAAATAGGGGGTAGATTTATGGCATTTCATTTTTTTTTTTACTGGTAATGGCAGCGATCTGCGATTTTTGTTGTGACCGTGACATTGCGACGGACATATCGGACACTTTTGACACGTTTTTGGAACCATTCAAATTTATACAGCGATTAGTGCTATAAAACTGCACTGATTACTGTGTAAACACTAGGGGTTAAATATGTTCCCTAGGGAGTGATTCTAACTGTAGAGGGAGGGAACCGATCTGTGTTCCTTTGTACTGGGAACACACATTTGTCTCCTCTCCTCACACAGATCACACACACAGATCCACGGTCCTGCTGTGATCACGGGCAACCGTGGTTTCCCCTTTGGACATTGCGGATGCTGGGCACACGCTCCGGGTCCCGAGCGATGCAGCGGGCACGCTCGTGCCCCCTGTATGGCTGGGAAACCCAGGACATCATATGATGTCCACCCAGGGAGGGAGAGAGGGTTCCTGCCGACACTATTTTACAATGACTCGGTAAGGAAGTGGTTAATAAGATATAATGTGTATATTAAATACATCTATGTAGCACCCAGAAGTCCCAGTAATTTTCAATTTAGCAAAAAATCTGAGCATAAACATCAAGATATGGAATTCCATAATACATCACAACTTCAGGAATGTAAAAAACTCCATCCTTTATATTTGTTTACGGATTATATTAACCCTTCACTTAATGCCCTATAGACAATAACTTTGTGTATTTAACTCCTATGCTGTCATGTTTGTTTTTGTTTTGACCAGCCATGTGCATAGGACTGTCTGTATACCTGCTGGTTTACAAATAGATTCTGTATATGCTTAGTTCATTGATTAAAGTTTTATGTTAAAAAAAAAAAAAATCCATCCTTGCTTGTAGGGGGAGGGGGGTATCCTCCTTCACTTACCTGATTCCAAGCTCTCTTTCTTCACTCAAAGCCACTCACATCATCACATACCATACAGAGACATACAGCAAGGAATAAGGTAAAGCTTGTCATAATTGCACCTACAGGTAAGCCCACATTAAGCAATAAGTGATGGGGGGCGCTAAATTATTGATGTGAATAATGAAAAAGCACTAATAAATAGTGAACTAAATATAAATAAACATCAAATAATCACCTCTGTGAATAAAACATGTGTATCAAAAAAATCTTAATGAGTGATCATGAATTTGACCAATTAGCAATAATTGAAACAGTCCAAGATCAATCAAAGTCCCAATAATGTGAAAATTAAAAACAAAACAAAAAAAGTGTTTGAATTCCAAAGACCATCCCCCAATAACAGAAATCTTGCTGCAGTAAACTTGTCCAGAAAGTGCAAACGTATTCCTTCACCAAACGCTGTAGATACGACACCCAAAGTGCACAGAAGGGGAATGTGCTTACCAGACTCAATGGATTTTTTAACTAAAAAAAACAGATCACAAGCGCTTTACAGGATCGTGCCCATCATCCCGACACTGGGGCTGCGGATTTGTAAGGGATAGCACAGGATCCTCCACCTCCGCGGCGCCGTGCGTTCCACCTGCTTGAGGCTCCAGATAGAAGATATACTCTTCATCACCAGGGGAGCAGCTCAGTTATTTGTAGTGTTTCACATATATTAATTACATTTTAGCTTTTTGGCGCGGAATTCAATTTTACAAGCCTACATTAAGGTTTACCTGTAGGTGCTTGCAATATCTCCTTAACCTATATGGTTAAGGAGATATTTTCAAAAAAGTGGGCATCGATGGCGCACTGAGCGTGGCGGCTCTTGAATACGAGCCTGCCGGAAATGTGCGCATTGCGCGGGGATCATGCCGTTCTGCGCGCATGTGCAGAAGTGATGTAATCGCCGCTCTGGCCAGTCACAGCGCCGGAGCGGCGATACCCCGAAGTCACTCCGGGTATCGTGGCAGCGGCGATCTAAGGTAAGTAATTGATAATGAGCTAGTATGCTAGTCATACTAGCTCATTATGCCTAAAAAGGTTATTATACTAAAAAGGTATTCAACTGCTTTAAGATTCGTCTAGTTCACCAGGGACTGGATATATTTCAATCTATGGGTAGCCTTCTCTGTAAGACAGAAGCCAATCATTAGATCAGCTTCTCTTGGACAGGACTGCTGGAAACGTTCAGTCAGCAACTTGCAGCCAATCAGCTGCGGCACTAATCAGTGTATTCTCACTTCAGAAATTGTAGCTTCCCTTTACTTCCACTTTGTGCACCTGTAGGATAAATGAGGGTGTATATTCTACATCAGGGACATAAAGAGCAACACATGGCTTGGCTAGTGTGGGCATGCTCCTCGGCAGTCTTGTTTTTGTTGGTCTGCCCTCCAGCTAATGTATAAAGAGAAGAAGCAAGAAAGTATGAACTGTACATGTCAGCCAGGTGAAATTGCATTGTAGTCCTCGTTAACAAGCTGATGCAACGTGTGATGGCAGGTCAGCTGGTATGTACCCTGGGGG
Organism: Rana kukunoris; assembly: GCA_029574335.1. Taxonomy (NCBI): domain Eukaryota; kingdom Metazoa; phylum Chordata; class Amphibia; order Anura; family Ranidae; genus Rana; species Rana kukunoris. Next base: position 134,494,949 of record CM056056.1, on the reverse strand, counting down.
AGTGCACACAGGAAGGTGTCAACACTTCTCCTCCATAGGGAGCCGCTTGGTAGCATTGACTCCCTTACACTGGATGTAAAAAGACAAGCTGTACCTGCAAGGATCAACAAGCTGAATGAATAAAAAGTAAGGGGGGGGGGGAACAGGCAACATGATACAGTATACTTTAAAGTGTTACTAAACCCACAACAGTAAAATCAGTGTATATATACAGTAAAGCATGCTTGTTATACTCACTGTGGAACCTAAGGGGGTTAATCCACCACATTGTGTAAACAGGCTGTTTGATCCTGTCTTCTCTGGACCTCTCCTTCTTTTTTTGTCCCCAATCCATCTCCTGATAGTACAGAGCCTTGGGGGCATTCTGCACATGCTCAGTTTGGTGTGTATTGCTAGAGAGGTTTTTTTTTTTTTTTTCTTAGGAGGGTGCATGTGATCACCACAGGGCCAATCAGCGCTGTCCAGACAAATGATCAGGGGCAACGTGTCCTCTTAAGACCGTCAAAGGTGAATGAAAACTCCTCCCACAAGCTTTACCCAGACACTGATAGAAGCCACAAGACTGCTATATACTGCTGATGAGAAAAGGTACTTAGAAGTTTATATTTACTAAAATAATTGCATTTTCATGTACTGTGGGAGACCCGATATAGTGTATGCAGGGTCCTGGGTTCAGTAACACTTTAAGGCCTGGTTCACACCAATGCGAATTGAGTGCGGTTTAACCGCATCCAATTTGCAGAACATTTCTTAATACATTAATTTTAATGAGGCTGGTTCACATATGTGCGATGCATTCGCACTGCGCATTGCCGAAAAAAACGTGTATGTTTTCTAGGTATTGCGGTGCGGCTCAGGTGCGAATTCCGCACGTTATATTCTATGGGCAGGCATCTGATTCGCAGATGTGTTCATTTGTCATCAGGATTTCTCTCATTCTACTCAATACACTCCCCCCCCCCCCCCCCCCCCCTCCCTCTCCCATGTCTCCCCTCTCCCATGTCTCCCCTCTCCCATGTCTCCCCTCTCCCATGTCTCCCCTCTCCCAGGTCTCCAAATTTGAAGCTGCAGCCCCATACACACTATCAGTTTTCCTGACGGTTTTCTCATCAGGTTTACCAAAACCATGTAGTGCAAGGGCCTGCCTGATTGCATACAAATTGAAACTCTTGAGGTTTGACCTCATATTAGATGGTGTTGGTAAACCTGAAGAGAAAACCGTCAGGAAAACTGATAGTGTGTATGGGGCTTAAAACAGAGATGATCTGCTGAACAGCTCTCTTATCTTTTTGCAGAGATAACGGAGCTGGAATTCGCACTGCACTAGTGTGAATCCGGCCTAACTCTATGTCTATATGCGAAGTGAGCCTCTTGCTGACACAAACTAAAGACAGATATGTACATGTGTATGTTGCATAACAGTATATACACAAGTGTATTTTTAGGACAGATATTTAGGAAGCAGCGTATAGATTACACAATGGAAGGTGTAGGGTTACATTGTATCTGGTGACTATACATGTGATGTCCTTGGGACTATATTTAAAAAGCCAACAAGCAGGGATCAGAAATGTTTTTATAATAAAAAATAATGTCATTTTCTACACAATGGGATATATATATTTATTATGCATTTGTCCCCATAATGTTACCAATAGTACCTACCCTTTGTATGACTTCTAGTGCGAATGAGAGACTGAAGCATCAAAGTTATGACCATTGGATTGATGCTGTGGTTAGCCATGAATCTCATTTGACTCATGAGGTTGGAGCCCATGCCATGTCAAACTGTTCAAGTCTTTTAACTGAAAATGCATTATAATGATGCCATGTTGTTGGTGGAATGAAAGGGAAAGAAAAACATGTTATTAAAGTAGATCTAAATCTTAACCACTTCCATACCGGGCACTTATACACCTTCCCGCCCAGACCAGTTTTTAGCTTTCAGCACTGTTGCACTTTGAATGACAATTGCGCGGTCATGCTACACTGTACCCAAACTAAATTTTTATAATTTTGTTCCCACAAATAGAGCTTTCTTTTGGTGTTATTTGATCACCTCTGGGATTTTCATTTTCTGCAAAATAAATAAATAAATGGCAGAATGGGCACTGATGGTACGGCACTGATGGGTACCGATGAGGTGGCACTGATGTGAAGGCATTGATGGGCACTGATGATGGGCACTTATATGCATCACTGATAGGTGGCATGGATGGGCACGGATAGGCCACACGGATGGGCACTGATAGGCGGCATGGATAGGCATAGATGGGCACGTATATGTGGCACTAATGTATGTTGTACTAATGGATGCCAATCAGTGCAAAACAATGCCTGCCAATCAGTGATGCCCATTGTGGGCACTGATTGGCATTCTTTTTTTGTGATTGGCATCTCTGGCGGTCTAGGGTGGCATACCTGTGGTGGACATCCCTGGTGGTCTAGTGGCATCCCTAGTGGTCCAGTGTGGGCATCGCTAATAATCGATCAGCGCAAACCCCCCCTGTCAGAGGAGCAGTCGATCGGATCTCCTCGTGTCTGACAGACGCACGTGAGGAAAAGCCGATTACCGGATTTTCCTGTTTACATAGTGATCAGCCGTGATTGGACACGGCTGATCACGTGATAAAGAGTCTCCGTCGGAGACTCTTTACCTAGATCGATGTTGCGGGGTGTCAGACTGACACCCTGCAACATTGATCGCCGCGATTCTCGCCCCCGGGGGCACGCACCGGCTCAATATCCTGAGGACGTCATGTGACGTCCAGTCAGGGTATTGAAACCACTTTGCCGATGTCAATCTGCAATTGGCGGGCGGCAAGTGGTTAATGGAAGCAAACAGCTAAATACACAGATGATATACATACTGTATACAAGAGCTATTTTCCTTCCAAAAAGATCTGTATTTTTTGTCAATCCAGTCCTGTAATTTAGCCAGCTCTGCCACACAGCCCAGTCTTGCCTGGGAGGGGAGTGGACCTGATCTTGCTCTGATTTAGGTTCATATAGGGCTCATGTATACCTGAAAACTTCCAGGACATGGCTAGGATGTTGCTAAGTGAGGCCCATCTATCATCCCCCATACACACGATCGGAATTTCCTAAGGACTAAAATCTGATCCAATTTTTCGTCTGAATTCCGTTTAAGCATCTGTTCTTGCATACACACTGTCAGACCAAATTCCGACCGTCCAAAACCTGGTGACGTAAAACACTGCGACGAGTCGAGAAAAATGAAGTTCAATGCCTCCGAACATGCATCGACTTGATTCTGAGCATGCGTGTTTTTTTTCTCCGTTGTAGTTCCACACAGACGATAGGGATTTCCGCTAGGATTTTTTTCCATCGGAAAAAAATTAAAAATGTTTTATTTCTAAACTCTGACTAAAAAAGTCTGATGGGGCCCACACACGGTTGGAATATCCAATGAAAAAATTCCGTCTGACTTTTTTCATCGGAAATTCCGATCGTGTCTACAGGGCATTAGTGTTCACCTTCACCATCACATGAGTGCAGGGCTGTCTTAATGAGAGGGCGCACTTGGGCACTGCCCAGGGGCCCCAGCTGCATGGGGGCCCCCTTCCCTTTCCTCAAAGAATTTCTGTTTACCTGCACTGTCTTCATTGTAGGGGCCCCAGAGCATTATTTTGCCCAGAGGCCCATGATGCTATTAAGACAGCCCTGCATGAGTGAGCTCTTTTTCTCATTCAAACCTCCTCATGTGCTCTTTTCTCTGATGCAGTAGCTCTGAGCCCAGCCTTTGAGAGCTCGCTCCTGTGATGGTGAAGGTGAATAGTCATAGCTGAGCCTCATTTGGCAACATCCTTGGAGTTTTTAGGTCGGTCTTCATTAGGTACATGAATGGCCTATACCAGTGGTCATCAACCCTGTCCTCAGGACCCACTAACAGGCCAGGTTTTATGTATTACCTTGGGGAGATGCAGACTAGAATACTGCAATCACTAGAGCAGCAAATGCTAACGCCTGTGATGTATTTCAGTTATCTTGCAAACCTGGCCTGTTAGTGGGCCCTGAGGGAAGGGTTGGTGACCACTGGCCTATACTTATAGCAAGGACATTATTCAACTTTAGTGAAAGATGCATTATCTACAGATTTGTATATCAGCTTTGCTGAAATCATGATTGTTATAGCAGACAATTGGCTAGATAAGAACTTCACATGGTGGGTCATAAACTAGCCTAAATTACAGCTGAGCTGAGGTTTTATATCAATCACAATTCAGCTAATAGCAGCTCTTTATTTAATTCAGGTTATTTCAGGCATGTCAACCCCAAATTAAAGAATGATACACATTAACAGGGCTACATATAGGCAGGGTCTAATTTATTGCCCCCAGGTTCCTGCCTTAAAGGGGAGTTCCACCCACAATTTCCCCTTTTTAATATAAATACCCCTGTAATACACAAGCTTAATGTATTCTAGTAAAGTTAGTCTGTAAACTAAGGTCCGTTTTGTTAGGTTGTTACAGCATTTAGATTATAATCTAGAAATAGTGGCCATCTTAAGTGTGGGCATCATTAAGTGTGGGCATCATGAAGCCAGACTGTATGACTTCCTGGATTTCAGCTTTGCATATCTCGCACATGCTCCGTGCTGCACAAGCAATGTAATAGGTTTCAGTCAGGTTTGCAAGGACTACTGGGAAACATGATGCCTATCCCAGAAACCCTTGCAAATAGCCTTGTGACTTAATAGCCTAGGCTAATAAGAATGAGGAAGTAATGAGGGACTACAAAATAAAGGTATTTACAAGCAACAAAATACCTAACAATTGTCCATTCTGAACACTATGAGATTAGGGCATGCAGCACAGACAAACATAAAAAAAAATGGGTGGAACTCCACTTTAAATCCTCCAGGAAGTGAGGTGAAGTCACTTCCTTTTCTGGCAGGACCATATACATGTGGATGGAGTTTAGGGGAGGAGTTGGCAGATGGGAGTGTGGAGTTGCCAGGATATGGAAATGGTTTAGGCTTTGGTCTTTCTGACTTCAGGGTGGGCTCCTTGATACAGAGTTAGGACTTAGGTACACTACTGATTAGGGGAAAAGACTTGCTATATACCAGTGAATGGAAACTGTTTATTGCAAATAAACAAATGTTCTCTCTGTTACGATGTAATAGCTATTTCAAGGCTCTTCAATAAAAAGAGTTGGACTGTGCCTAATGTTTGGTGATTCAACTGAGTTCCTGGTGTCTGAAAGTGTAAGTTGGGACAGTACAATTATGCTACAACACTGGACCGGTGCATCTTACCGCATACACAAAAAGTGCAGTACAGGGCCAGGATTTGAACTAGTGGTACAAACTGTCAGAAGGGTGTATCACTCCAGGACCGATCCTAGGCTGGGTGCGTGGGGTGCTCTGCACCCAGACACCGCAGAGGTGGGGGCGCCGAAGCTCCAAAGTGCTCCCCTCCCTCCTCCTTGTCTGTGTCCAGAGGCCGAGTGCATGTAGCAGGTGCTGCGGTTCCCCATCCCACTTGCTCTTTCCGCTGGCAACTGACAAGAGCGCATACTTCCCGCTGTTCCCGGAATCCGGGTTGGGTACCACAGCGGAGCCTATTACCAGAACACTTTCCTAAATTAGGCTCCACTAATTAATTCTGTCCGGTGTGCGTGGAGCAGTCTCCTGTCTGCCCCGCTAGCTCTGCATGTGTCGGCTCTTCTCCCATAGGTGGTGTGATGAGAGGCTTCGGGGTTGGCCAGAGCTGCTGCCAATCATCCCGTGCACTCCCAGAAATGCTCTCCTAGTGCCACCCTACTCTGTAATGTGCTTCTGCTCCCAGCGCACCCAAGCTACAGGGATCTATTAGACAGGTACTGGTCTATAAAGACACCTGATGTGGGGGGGGCTCTGATGGGGGACACCTGCTGTGGGGGGGGCTCTGATGGGGGACACCTGCTGTGGGGGGGGCTCTGATGGGGGGACACCTGCTGTGTTAGGGCTCTGATGGGGGACACCTGCTGTGGGGGTGCTCTGATGGGGACACCTGCTGTGGGGGAGTTCTGATGGGGGAACACTAATAAAGACTTCTTAGGGGAGCATCTCTGTGTTTGAGTCGTAGCCATAGAAACATTTTTAAAGGGGAGGAGCTAGTGAGATGACCATGCCCATGTGGGGGCGCCAGCAATATTTCTGCACCCAGGCGTCTGTGACCCTAGGATCGGCCCTGTATCACTCCTAATCCTTGATAGCTTCTGGTCTCATTCCAGTATCTTGGTTTTGGATGTGATACATTCTCCCTGCCAGTTTGTCCCCCTGCAAGGCCATTGATGTAGCCAGTTTCTGTTTTGTGAAGACCAAACTCGATTTAAGCCAGCCAAGCCTGCAGTCTCATGCTCAAGCACCATGTTTGTCTGCTCTGCTGTCTGGCTTCCCTCTTGACGACCTCGGAACAGATATTCTCTGAACTCTGCATGCCTTTTGACTGCGGTTTTGACCATGACTATTCTGAACTTTGCCTGCCTTGTACCCGGACTGTCATTGAACTACTTTGACTGTCTGAGTGTGAATGGAAAAGTCTAGTGGAGAGTTTGTCGTTTACGTCGCAGTGTGGCCTCCCTACATGCATGGTCAAAACCCATACACATCCAATATTCAATGACACTGTAATCTATTTGTCATTAAATAGTTTCTTACTGTGTTTTGTCTGCCTCATTGTAAAGTTCTTTGTGAGCTACCAAACCTCTCCATTTCCCCACTCACTTTGTTTGGAAGGAGCAGTGCGTGTTATTTGTGGTCATGTCCACTACTCCATTTATGCTACAAATCCCATTGTCCCTAGTCCATCTCAGAAGTGAGCAAGAGAGGGTTGAAATGTTTCTAAATACAGTGGTACCAAGAAGAACAAACTTAGCCAGGAAGTCAGATCATAGCAGCAAAATAAAGGAATTTGGAGGAGGCTGAGAGCAATAGAAGAGACTTTTTGAGTTAAGATTACAGTGGATCCTTGGATTACGAGCATTCTCCTGGAACGGATTGTGCTCGTAATCCGAAGTGCTTGCATATCAAAGCGAGTTTACCCATTGAAGTCAATGGAAACAAAAATAATTTGTTCCGCATTGACTTCAATGGCATACAGTACCGCATGCGGCCAGAGGTGTGGGGCGCCGTAGAGCCCCTCAGAAACGTCCGGAAAGGCCCAAGGACATCTTGGCTGACCTCGGCAAACCTCGGAATGACGTTCCTGTGACTCCTCTACCTTGTTGAGGTCAGCCAAGCTGTCCTCTGGCCTTTCCGTACATTTCTGAATGGCATGATCGGCTCCGCTCGGCTCTGGCACCCCCCGCGCCCCCTACTCAGTGCCGCGTTTGGACTAAATCCTGCTCGTTTTGCTCGACAACACTCGCAAACCGATTTAATTTTAAATTTTAATTTTTTTTAAATACAGTGCTTGTATTACGAAACGCTTGTTAACCTTGTTACTCGCAATCTGAGGTTCCACTGGGGTTAGTGTTTGGGTCAAGGTCACGATCAAAGGTCAGGGTCAGTATTTATTTTTATTTTTATACAGGATCTTTTTAGTATCCGTGTCAGTTAGACTCCTTTCACACTGAGGAGTTTTTCAGGCGGTACAGCGCCCCTTTCACACTTATGCTACTTTAAACTCATACGACTGTGGAACCCGACTTTGTCCTACGACTTGAAGTACGGCTTCAGTGACCAGGGATGCGACTTTGATCCCCCTATAATTAGCACAGATTCTGGCAGGTCAGGAAAGGGGGTGGGGAAGAGTGAGTGACCCCCTCCTGAACCGTACGAGGTAGCATGCCTTCAACATGGGGGCTGGGTGCTTTGGGGCAGGGGGGCATGTTGATGAGGACAACGGCCCCTTCCCGACAACCCTACACCTACCCATTCACCTAAAATAAAAAGTGTTAAAAATAAAACACACTACACAGGTTTTTAAAGTGATTAATTTATTTGGCAGCTCCGGGGGTCTCTTCTGACCTCTTCTCCGCTCTCTCCGGTTCTTCTCCCGCTGTCTTCTGCCGGGTTCTTCTGCTTTTTTGCCTGCTCTTTTGTTAGCTTTTGCCCGGTCTTCTCCGTTGTCCTCTTCCCTTCATTCTTCTTCCAATGTAGACTCAACGCTCTCTCCCGCTGTAATGTTGTGTCGACTTATATAGGCATGGGGCTGGGGCCTGCCCATTATGAAGTCACCGTCCCCTCATGGAGAAGGAGTTAATGTCACTTGAAGAGAAGCTCCAGCCTGTATTTAAAAAAAAAATGAAAGTCAACAGCTACAAATACAGGAAGCCCGGAGCAAAAGACAGACAGCACTAAGCGCAGGGCGGCATCAGAAGGTGCCCAGCAGCCTGGGCTAGTGGGGGTTAATCTTTTCAGCAGGACGCAGGCAAGCAGGGGATTGGCCGGCAATGGCTGGGAGGCTGGGCAGTGTGAGGGGTCACAGGGAATGCAGCAGCTTCCGGTCAGCACACGAGGAGGAGAAACGTTTCCCGCCCGCCCTACAGTTTTTTTGGAGTTTGGGTAATGTGTGTGGTTGTCCTTTATTTTGAGATGTTTTCGGTTACATGGGATGCGGTTGGGTTTTTGAAGGCATTGTTAAACAGTCTTATGGAATTTGATGGGTGGGGACACATTTAAGGTATGGGTCCCCGGTGTATACCAGTTATGTGGATTAACTGGGAAGACAATGGTATATCTGCTGAAGGTGGTCGTTCCCGAGTCGGTGCAATGCGGCAGGGACCAGGTAGTGCCTCCAAGGATTGGCAGCCAAATAAGAGTATGTTTTTTTTTTTTTTTTTTTTTGGTTATATTGTTAAATTATTTTATTTTAATAAAGGGGCCGTACAACGGACAGTTTTTTTTTCCCAACCTTTGGTGTCAGTCTGTTTTTGATAAGGTATAGTGGGTGGATATATGTGGGGTGGTCTAGGAGGGTTCAGCGGGGCAAGGTAAAGTATGGGTTACCTTTTCATGTAGCTGCTGACTTTTAACATAAGGACACTTATCCATCAGCTTCGGGTGCAGGCACTGGCATCTTTACTAAGGGAATCGGGAAGCGAAGCCTTGCGGCTTTACAGCATGTTTCCTCTTGCTGCGCTTTCTAAAGGGTCCCGCTGTCTTCTGGGACCTGTGTGTCTTCCAGAAGGTAGCAGGCGGGGGGGGGGGGTTTGTAGATCACCACAGCGTTGTGCAGTGATCTTACCCAGAATTGGGAGTGGGTAACTGCTTCTGACAAGTATCTGCTCCCCACAAAAAGTGCCAAATATGGCCGGGGGGGTTTGCAAACAAGCAAAGTATCCACTTTTGGGTAGGGTGACCAGACATCCCCAGTTTCAGGGGACAGTCCCCTGATTGAGGACATTGTCCCTGGACCAAGTCTGTCCCTGGTTTTGTCCCCAGATTGGATTTAATAGGGGGCAGGGGCAATTTCAAAGACAATCAGTGCAGAATTAAAATAAACATTTGAATTACACCCCCCCCCCCCCCGTGCCTACTACTGAAATAGAACTTCTAAAACTATTCATAACACAAAAATATTCATTTTCCATATTCACATCCATCACACTACCATAGGGGGGTTATATTTTGCCCATTATCTGTGCCCCTTTCTCATGATCATGTGCTGGTCGGAGTGGAGGGAATATTTCTTCAGTTTCAGGCGCATGCCCATTCAGCTCCGCTCGCATGTTCTTCTGCCTTGGCTCAAATCCTGGCCAGCCACCTTGCCTTCCCTGGCGGGGTGATCTTCCTCTGCTCCCCATCCAGTAGTAGCCGAGGCCTGAAGAGTAAGGCCTCATTTACACAGGCGGACTCCATCGCAGTCCGTCGCGACAGAGTCCGCCTGCTTCCACCAGCTCAGTGGGAGATCTGTCCGCAGATCTCCGCTGAGCCGACAGATGACAAGCTCCTCTCTGCTCACTGAGCGGGGAGGGGCTTGTCGGGCACCACTGATTGCTATGGAGCGATCTGATGAAAACGGACAGCATGTCAGTTTTCATCAGATCTTACCCGATCCGATCTGCATGGACAGATGGGGAGTGCCCCCCGTACGTCTGTTTTTAGCTGATCGGGTCAGATGTCAGCGGACAAATATCTCCGCTGACATCCGACGCTCCATAGGATTGCATGGAGCTGCCGTTCAGGTCCGCCGTCAAAACTGACAGGTCCGTAGTGTGAATGAGGCCTAATACTTGAGAGGCTGTAAGGCGGGCGGCGACGGGCAGAGAGTCACTGATTGCTGCCATTACTAATGAAGAAAAAATATGTCCCCGGATTTCATTTTAAAAATCTGGTCAGATTTTGGGTAGAGTTCCTCTTTAATGCCAAGAAAATGAGCCAACATTTTCTACGTTATTTATGTGCAAAATGACGTAAGGATGTGTCATGTATCAATCTGGTGGCACATTTTGTCTTTTTCCTAAATCTTAAACTACTAAAGGCCATAGAAAAGGAGTGAGGGGGCTGCCTGTGACTACTGAAACATTGGTTTGACATGCCTGGGATAGTGAGCTGGATGAAGTCCTACTTAGTGGTGACTGACAATTCTACTAGTTTTCATTGACTTCCATAGGTTGGCTGTGCATATACACTCTCTTGTATGTTCTGTGGAAGAGAGCACATGTAATCCTCTGTAATACTGATGAGCCGGTTACAGACGCCTTAACACTTCGAATGCTGTGCAGTCAGACAGTGCTGGTCCCTTATAGTTTAGTGTCACCAGCACATTAAAAGCCTTGACCCCCGTGTATGCAGCCTGCTCCACCCTACTGACAAGGTCAGAGTCAGCAAATCCCACCCTAAAAATAGCTCTGTTCACAGCAAGTGAGCGTTTTCACAGAGTGGTTCAGTCAGACGAGGGTCTGCTGAGCACTCAGGTACATCATGGTCTCCATGAAGGGGTGATAGAGGAATACAGGTGGGAAGAGCGGGGCCTGGAGAGGCTGGAAGACCCAAGTGTCCATAGTCTGTGTTATGGTCTCTGCTTGTCAACTGTAAGTCATACGTTGTCACCGAGGGTTATTTAGTGTAGCAATGGCATTCCTGGGGAAGGTAATGATAAGAATTAATTAGTACACTGAGGAGCAGAGAAATCTGTCATGAGCACAGCTGTGGTACAAGAAATAGATGGAGCCATGTGATGACTACACAGTGCTTGTTGTAGGTATTTGTGAGCATGCTTAGTATAACAATGGGGGTTATTTACTAAAGGCAAATCCACTTTGCACTACAAATACAAAGTGCACTTGGAAGTGCAGTCTCTGTAAATCTGAGGGGAAGCCCTGCTGATTTTATTATCAAATCATGTGCAAGCTAAAATGCTGTTTTTAATTTTCCTTGCATGACCCCCCTTGGATCTACAGCTACTGCACTTCCAAGTGCAATTTCAAGTGCACTTTGCACTTGTAGCTTGCACTTGTAGTGCAACGTGGATTTGCCTTTCATAAATAACCCCCATTATGTACTTCTAATCATTTGTCTTTATTAGTAGGGCAGAAAGAGTGATAGAAATGTGCTTTTTGTTTTAAGATACGCATTTTGTTTTAGATGCAACATAAGAAAATAATATCCAACACCAGGAGGCGACTTTGGTGATTATACTGAAATTCAGGGGCCTCATTAGACATTGTGGAGCCCCTGACACACAACTGTACATTTTTGGGTTGTATGCTCCTCTTTTATGCTGTCTATAGGAAGCTGGTCACAAATACGGGTGTGTGTGTGAGTGTGTGGGGGGTGGGGGCTGAAACCTGGGTGATTTCTGTGTTATACAAAAAATATGCAATTTCTAGAATACTTTACATCTAAGGGCTTGTTCACACCAGTCACACCGATCGCATGGCTCCTGGTGTGAACTGGCATGAACAGTGGCAAATTAAGGAAATACGCAATTTCAAACATCGTTTTACCTTTTTTATTTTACTAACTTTATTTAAAAGTCAAAGTGACATTTCATTAGGGTTTTATGCACATAGTAGCATTGTGATATGGTAGTTTGCGTCCAAACCCGCTGCACTGAAAAGAGTACCGCATTCCGTATTTCTTTTCTGCGTACACTATTGCAACGCAGTGGTGTGAACTGACAGTATAGGGAACATGGCTTTTTGCATTGTCTTGCTTTGGGGAAGGCTTTCCAGCGCGTGAATGAGCCCCTAAAGGGGAAGAATAGTGTATTTTCAGTGATTGTTGCGGTAAAGACCATTTTCATTTTCATTTTTTTTTTTTTATTGAGAATGGTTTAAATCCATGCTGTCTGTGTCCCTTCGGAGGGATTTCCCTTCCCCTTCTGTACACACAACAGAGGGTGGGAGGAAATACCTCCAATGTGAGGGATACCCCTCATTAGCTGGCCATGATTGGTTCAGATTACATCTTATTCCTGCTGAATCATTTGAAATTCAAGCCGTCAATAACCCGGTGAACACAGGTGCACAGGCAACCACAGGTGTTGCAGCTGCTTGAATGCAATAGCAGATGGCAGAGATTCCTCTATCCATGCTGTTGAGTGTGGATAGAGGAATCCATTTGATTCCTCTCATTAGGACCATGTGTGTGCGTCTAGCAGCGATCACCAGAAAACAGCCGCAAGTAGCTGTCATTAAAATATACCAGCCAGCAACCTGTCATTGAAATATACAGGCTCAGTGGCTACAGCCAGCCGATCACAGGTCTGGTAAACAACAGCAGGAATCAGCAGACTCCTGCCACTGCCATTCCCACTAGGACGAGGGTAAAATGCCTATGCCAAAGACGGTAATCACAGGATTTCCCCTCTATTCATGTTCAGGAAACAAATCAAAAGTTTTTTGATTTCTCATGCTTCTGCTCACAGCAACAGTAATCAACAGAAAAAATAGAGAGAGTGACTGTTTCTAGCAGGGGACACAAACGGCAGTAGAAACCTGACACAGGATCTACCTCTTCCCCAAGCTATCCAAAGTTTTTAATTTTTTTTTTATGCAGCTTACATTTTTATTATCTTGTCCTCACGTAGTTTTGTATTTGCATTCAATACAACAATTTGGAGATTGGCCTAGGGTCAGCAAACACATAGGTGGAATTTAACCACTTCAGCCCCGGAAGATTTTGCCGCTCAATGACCAGGCCGTTTTTTTTGTGGACGGCACTGCATCTCTTTAACTGACAATTGCACGGTCGTGCAATGCTGTACCCAAACAAAATTGACGTCCTTTTTTTCCCCACAAATAGAGCTTTCTTTTGGTGGTATTTGATCATCGCTGCAGTTTTTATTTTTTTGCGCTATAAACAAAAAATAACTAACATTTTGAAACAAACACTATTTTTAAAATCCTCAATTTAGGCCGATATGTATTCTTCTACATATTTTTGGTAATAAAAATCACAAAAATCATATATTGGTTTGCGCAAAAGTTGTAGCGTCTACAAAATAGGGGATAGATTTATGGTATTTTTATAATTAGTAATGGCGGTGATCTGTGATGTTTCTCAGGACTGCGACATTATGGCGGACATATCGGACACTTTTTTGACACATTTTTGGGACCATTGACAATTTACCGGCTCAGCGGGAGCTGGCGGACTCTTTAGCGACGGAGTCCACCTCGTGTGAAAGAAGCCTTAGTGGTTAGCAGTTCTGCCTTGCAGCACTACTGCCCTCTGTTTAATTCCTGGCCAGGGCGCTACCTGCATGGAATTTGAATGTTCTCTTCGTGCTTGTGTGGCTTTCCTCTGGGTACTCTGATTTCCTCCCGCATTCCAAAGACATGCTGGTAGATTAATTTGCCCTGTGGTGTTCTACTGAGTGCATCCAGGATTATTGCCTCACCTCCTACCTGCCCTAAAGCCCTGTACACATGACCGGGATTCCCAGCGGTAAAAAGTCAGCTGAAAATCCTGGGGGGAAAACCGAGAACCTGCTCGGTAACTTACCCCTGTACACACCAGAGGAAAAACTGTGGTGAGAGCTTTGGCCGTGTGCAGGGGCAGACTGACAACTCATGGGGCCCCTGGGCAATAGAAGATTATGGGGCCCCTGGGCTTACAGATGGGCTACCACGCCAGGAGGCAGTGCAGAGGCGGGGCAGCTAAAATCTTGTGATTTTCACATCAAAAGCATATCGGTTTTGGACATATCAGGGACAGATGTAAAAACAACATCGATTTTTACATACTGTCCCTGGTTTTACTGTGCCTGGCATCCCTGATGGGGCCCCCTAGTGGCATTGGGCCCTCAGGCAGTGCCCAAGTGACTCAATGGTCAGTCCACCCCTGGCCGTGTGTATACTCCACCACAGTGGTTCCCATAGGGAAACTGCTAGGAAAAAAGAGAACATGTTCTCATTTTTTCTGCCAGGATTCCCGGCGGTTTTCCTGTCGGGAAAACTGCCATGGAGCATACACACGGCCAGTTTTCCCGGCCGAAAAACTGTCATGGCAGTTTTCCAATTGGGAAAACTGGTCATGTGTACGAGGCATCACACTGATTTGAAGTGTTTTGAGCAGAAAAGCACTATAGAAATATGAACTTCTTTCCACCTATGTAATGCGTATGTGTGGCGGCAAATGTCCACTCGTTACACATATGTGACCAAGTTCTTAGGACTTGGCTGTCATAGACACTTCCCGGTCTCTAGTAATGATCAGGAGCTGGTGGGATAGGCTTCTGAGATGACGTGACTATTGTGACAGTCAGTCACAGTAGTCACTTGATCAGGCTGTGTGTCCCACCCACTAGGTGTAAAGACTTACTTAACCCACCTGGCGGTATTCCCGAGTCAGGCTCTGGGTGGAATTTCAGGACCAGAAGCGGTAACCCTGAGCCCGACTCGGGACTGCCTCGCAGAGTCCACAGGCACAAGTTACTTACCTTGCCCCTGGATCGTGCGATGCCGCCCCGCTGTGTGATCGAGCGGCGTCCTCCTCGCTCGATTCACAGTGCCGAGCGCCGCCGAGCTCCGTTCCCTGCGACGTTGCAACGCACGGGGGCGGATATCGGCGCCAAATTAAAAAAAGTAAATAAACACAATTCATGCAGTAATCTTATAGATTACAGTACTTTATGTAAAAATACACACCCCCTTTGTCCCTAGTGGTCTGCCTGTCCTACATGCACTTTTATATAATAAAAACTGTTCTTTCTGCCTGGAAACTGGAGATTGTCCATAGCAACCAAAAGTGTCCCTTTATGTCAAAAGTGATTTTAGACCAGCTAAGAAACAGCGATAATAAATTAGAATCACTTGCAGAATTGAGCAATAGTGATTTGTGGGGTAATTTGTCATCAAAAAATTAAAAGTAATAATTGTTATTATATTATTTGTTATTATTTATATTTATTTATTGTATTATAATTTATGTTTTTGTGTTTTAAATTTTATTATACCCGGGATGTCTACTAGACTCTGGTTTGGACAGATTTAAGTGAGTTATTTCTAATGCAGCGTACACACGATCATTTTTCGGCATGAAAAAAAAACGTTTTTAAAAACGGCATTTAAAATGATCGTGTGCGGGCTTCACATCTTTTCATCTTCTGAAAAACGACAAAAAAAAAAATTAAGCATGCTGAATTTTTTACGTCGTTTTAAAAAAGTTTAGTGTTTTGGGTTGTAAAAAATGATCGTGTGTGGGCTAAAACGACATTTTAAACCTGTGCTTTAAACCTGCACATGCTCAGAAGCAAGTTATGAGACGGGAGCTTGAATGGAATTTCCCCTTTAGAGTGCTGTCGTACGTGCTGTACGTCACCGCGCTTTGCTCATCATTTTTTAAAAACGATGGTGTGTGGGCAACATTGTTTTTAATGATGAAGTTGGAAAAACTTCGTTTTTTTTCTACATGCCGAAAAACACTTTTTTTTTCATGCCGTAAAATGAGCATGTGTACGCGGCATAAGAATTACAGGCCTACAATATAAAACGCCAAATTTCCATGCAAAATAATGGTACCGCTTTCAGCACCTAAAATCTGAATTAATCATACCACCAGGGAGGGTAAAGGCACAACAGAACGGGGCAAATTAATAAACGACCCCCACTGTATTCTATTTTTTTAGTAGTACTGCTAGCATTTCACCCATAAAGTCTGATAGAAGGTGCTCAGAGAAGGGCATTTCACCTTTTGACATGTTCTCCTTAAATAGTCCAGCTGGCCGTTTGGCATGATATTTATAACTAGTTAAATCTACAATTTTAAATATTATAAAAACCAAGGTATAACATTTGCGGTACATACGTAAAAAAACAGCACTGTTATAGGACATGTGAAGTTTCAATTTATATGAAAAGTCTGAAACATTGTTTTGTTGGAATATCATTATTGCATTCAAAAGTTTATTCTCACATCCCAGCCTACACAATGCTGGCAATTTGTTTACATGGATTCTGTTTTTGTAATACATCAAACATGACCGAGAACTTGTTGAAAGAAGAAAATGGACCAGGGGTTGTGCTAGGTTGGCCACTATTCACTATCAGCTGTTAGTCTGATGCAGACCTCACCCCTTCCCTTTTACTCGTATGTCTTGGCAGATGGAGAAATAACCTACTTAACCACTTAAGCCCCGGAGCATTTGGCTGGCCAAAGACCGGGCCACTTTTTGCGATTTAGGACTGCGTCGCTTTAAGGGCCCGTTCACACGTGCAGACCGTACATTATGGCCCTTTCACACGTGCGGACCGTAAATTAGATCCGTTCAGTCATGTTTTTTTATCATCAGTTTTCATCCTTTTTCACTTCAGTTTTTCATCCGTTTGTCATCCGTTTGTCATCCGTTTGTCATCCGTTTGTCATCCGTTTGTCATCCGTTTGTCATCCGTTTGTCATCCGTTTGTCATCCGTTTGTCATCTGTTTTTCATCCGTTGTCATCTGTTTTTCATCCGTTGTCATCTGTTTTTCATCCGTTGTCATCTGTTTTTCATCCGTTGTCATCTGTTTTTCATCCGTTGTCATCTGTTTTTCATCCGTTGTCATCTGTTTTTCATCCGTTGTCATCTGTTTTTCATCCGTTGTCATCTGTTTTTCATCCGTTGTCATCTGTTTTTCATCCGTTGTCATCTGTTTTTCATCCGTTGTCATCCGTTGTCATCCGTTGTCATCCGTTTTTCATCCGTTGTCATCCGTTTTTCATCCGTTGTCATCCGTTTTTCATCCGTTTTTCATCCGTTTTTCATCCGTTGTCATCCGTTTTTCATCCGTTGTCATCCGTTTTTCATCCGTTGTCATCTGTTTTTCATCCCTTGACATCAATTTTTCATCCGTTTTTCATCCCTTGACATCCGTTTTTCATCCCTTGACATCCGTTTTTTATTTATCCGTTTTACCTATAGGTAAGACTATGCTTACGATGCATACTAGCCCATTTTGGTTTTACTTTGCAGACAATCCACAACTTGTGGCAGGTGACGTGACAAGTGGACAATCCACAAATTGTGGCAGGCATATGGATGCTGACATATGGGTGGACTACAAGTTTAACCATGCCAACCCACTCCCCATTCCACACACTGCTTACCACGTATCCGACGCTGTTTATTGCTGAGCGACAACCAGTTTGGTGTGCCCTCCTCAAAAATTTCTTCCCACTTAATACTTATGGTGTTTCTGTCACTGTATTCTGCACTTCTTTTGTGCCATAAAGCAGGCCTGACCTGGACAAGTTGGATGAGTCGTTCATGGGACACATCTCTGGCCATTTCACAGTCTCTTCTCTCCAGGTACTAGGCAGCATGTGCTTAATAAGCATATGACTTTAAAGACCACTACCTGGGTCAAAGGGTAAATTATAATGTATGCATATTAAATGACATATTTTAATGAAAAACGCATGTCAGCAGATCGGATGTTAACGGATCGTCGGCTAACATCCGTTTTTCATCCGTTCCGGGTTTTTTTACGGAAGAAAAATAGGGTTTTCTTCCGTTCAAAAAAACGGAGCTTAACGGAGACGGATGTTAACGGACGCTAACGTCAGCTATCCCATAGGAAAAAAAATTGCGCTAGTCATACCATGTGGTGAACAAAGTGTTAAAAAATAAATAAATAAATAAATAAATAATATTAAATATAAGAAATATATTAAACTCTAGGGAAAGAAGGTAAAGAAAACCTTCTAGTGAGACAACCAAAATAAATTGAATTTATGGCTGTGTGAAAAAAATATTAATAAAAAAAAAAACATTCAGTCCAAAAAAATCTGTGACTTCTTAAACATAATGTCCCCATCAAAGTATCAACTCCATGGATGTATGTTGAAGGAGGGAAAAAGCCAAGATGAAAGGGATTCCACCACCAGTCAGGTTTGGATAGAATAGAAAAGATCCACCAGGAGAGGGGTAGGTAATAAACTCTTACCAGATTCCCAGCTAGTAAAGCATATAGATCCACTCGATCCCAGAAGGGAGGGGGGGGACTGCAGCACTCCTCTGCATTCAGCTGGTCCTCGTTTTGATAGGTGTGGATCCCAAAACTCCTTTCCAGGTCCTAAGCTGGTTGCACAGCTCCAAAGGATCCAGTTGGAGACCCAGAAAAAAAGGGGGACTCAAATAGTGAAGTACCGTAGTTATCCGGGTTTTATTTAAAATTGTAAGAGTATACACTAGATGCACTTCATAAGTCCAAAATACAAAGGCATTACATCCAGTCAAAGTAAAACAAAATATAGCAAACAAAACGAACGTGCGCCCGTGCTTACGGGGTCACTTCTGGACACGGTGATGTCAGTGCGTGGCTCCGCCCTGACTAGTTTCGATCAATACGATCGTTCTCAAAGGGCACGGTGGTGGAATCCCTTTCATCTTGGCTTTTTCCCTCCTTCAACATACATCCATGGAGTTGATACTTTGATGGGGACATTATGTTTAAGAAGTCACAGATTTTTTTGGACTGAATGTTTTTTTTTTTTTTTTTTTTTTATTAATATTTTTTTCACACAGTCATAAATTCAATTTATTTTGGTTGTCTCACTAGAAGGTTTTCTTTACCTTCTTTCCCTAGAGTTTAATATATTTCTTATATTTAATATTATTTATTTATTTATTTAATTATTTTTTAACACTTTGTTCACCACATGGTATGACTAGCGCAATTTTTTCTCCAATGTTTTCTACTTGTATTTACATGACTACCTCGTGTAGCTAAAGATTGCTGCTTGGGTTTTTAAGTTAACATTATTTTCACATTTACACATATTTATTTTCAATTTTAGCTATTCATATCCTTTAGCGCAATATTTTTTATTGTTCTTTTATCCCATAGGAAAGCATTGCAATCTGTTTTAATCCGTAAATGAACGTATGTAAAAAACGGACGAACTGTCCACACGTGTGAAAGGTGCGACGTGGCTCCCAAACAAAATTGGCATACTTTTTTTCCCCCACAAATAGAGCTTTCTTTTGGTAGTATTTGATCACCTCTGCGGTTTTATTTTTGTTTATAGCGCAAAAAATAAGAGTGACAATTTTGAAAAAAAGCAATATTTTGTACTTTTTGCTATAATAAATATCCTCAATTTTTGCTATAAAAATGCACTGATTACTGTGAAAATGACACTGGCAGTGAAGGGGTTAACCAATATGTGGCGCTGAAGGGCTTAAGTGGTTCCTAGGGAGTGATTCTAACTGTTAGGGGGAGGAACTAGCAGCGTCACTAGACAGAACAGAGAAATGCCTTGTTTACAAAGGCATCCCCCTGTTCTGCCTTTGCCGATCGCAAAAGTGAGGATTTCTCAGAAGAAATAAGGACATTTAAAAGCAAAATCGAAGGATGAGGTACGTGAAGGAAGACTGCACTAAGGTAAAGGAAGCTATTTAGGGAAAAAAAAAAATTCCTTTACAACCCCTTTAATTTCTCTATATAGAAAAGCAGTTTTAACATCTAGGTGTTTGACTTGCATACCTTTCCCGGCTGCAATGCTAAAAAGTGCTCTGATGGTGGAGTTTTTTTACGATGGGAGCGAATGTTTCATCGTAATCTTCACCAAATTTCTGGGAGTAACCCCTGGCAACTAGTCTGGCTTTGTATTTGTGGAATTTTCATTCTGTGTCTGACTTTAATTTGAAAATCCTCTTTACTTCCTACAGTTTTGCGGTTAGGAGGGTGCGATGTGAGTGTCCAGGTTTTATTTTCTTGAAGTGATAATTTTTCTTCTGCTACTTTTCTCCATTTATTGGCTTCATGTTTTGGCAGTTTTTCTATGTTTTTCCAGGATGTTGGTTCAGGTATGCTGTGTGTTTTGACAGTGTATGACAGCTTGTAGTCAGGGCTGGTGCAGGAATCTTTGATACCTTAGGGCTTAGGCGAAACCTAATTTTGCTGCCCCCTTGGCTCCACCCCTGACCCCACCCTATTTGCCCTGCCCATGTATACCCCACCTTTTGTAACGCCATCGTCGTTACTACAGGTAGAACGAGACCAGCTGTACCTTTTTCAAACGGCTGCGCTTCATTCTGTAAGACGTCCGCGTCACCTCCGGTGCGCGGACGTCTGCGTTCCACGCTGGAGTGCGGAAGTGCATCTCGGCGTGCTTTGCCCTCTTCTCTTCCCAGCCGGGCTATTTAAACCCCCAGGTTCGGCGGCAGGGTGTTCGGTTATTCTTGTTAGATCCCTGCCGCCACCTTGGACCTGGAAACCCCTACTGAGGAACCTCATCCTCCTGGATTCTCTCACCACATCAGACCTCGTCTCTACCTAACTTCAGGCCTCAGCTCCTTGGGACTCATCCACTACCATTCTGTCTGACACGGATCACATACTGGATCATCAGCCTCCACCTGCTTGATTGTTATCGGAACACTTTAACTACTTGCCGGCCGCCCGCCGTCATATTACTGCGGAGCGGTGGCTCTGTCTCGCAGGAGCACGTAGCTCTACGTCCTCCCTTTAGAAACTTGTAGGGCGTGCGCCGCCGGCGGCGCGCGCGCCCCCGCCGAGTCCCGCGTGCGTGTCCGGCGGGTACGATCGCCGCCGGGCACCCGCAATTGCTCGTTACAGAGCGGGGAACGGGAGCTGTGTGTGTAAACACACAGCTCTCGTTCCTGTCAGCGGGGGGAAAGGCTGATTTTCTGTTCATACAATGTACAGTGATTTCCCCTAGTGAGGCCACCCCCCCATACAGTTAGAACACACCCAGCAACACACTTAACCCCTTCCCTGCCCCCTAGTGTTAACCCCTTCCCTGCCAATGGCATTTTTATAGTAATCCAATGCATTTTTATAGCATTGATCGCTATAAAAATGCCAATGGTCCCAAAAATGTGTCAAAAGTGTCCGATGTGTCCGCCCTAATATCGCAGTACCGAAAAAAAACGCTGATCGCCGCCATTACTAGTAAAAAAATAATAATAATAAAAATGCCATAAAACGACCCCCTTTTTTGTAAACGCTATAAATTTTGCGCAAACCAATCAATAAACGCAATAAACGAGCAATATATATCTCTGGAAGGCTGCGAGGAGCAGGGCAACAATGTGGTTATCTTTGATACTCATCTCCTGTGGCACGAAGCTGCCCTATGATCTCTAGCATAGCTTTGGACACACATTTGATGGCCCTCTTCTAGTCTCATCTTATAAAGCTTTCTTAGCAGAAATGACTTGCTGTTTAGACTTGAATGCTTGTGCAGTTTCTGTAATGAAGTCACATACCTTTTGGCTGTTTTCTCTGTTCTTATTTGGATAAGTTGGTTATCTGCCACTAGCAAGCTTACAATTGCTTTTGCCTGCCTATCCTTCCTATGCCAGTCCTCCGTTTCTCCATTTGTGGTCTGTCTGTATTCAGCACCTGCCACAATTCATTCTTGGTGAGAAACACTTCCAGTTTAAACTTTCACAGCTGGTAATTGGCATTGTTCAGCTTTGCAATTTCAAACTTCACATCTGAGCCACTTGCCTTCTTTCAGCAGTCTGTATACAGTATTCACTGATTCACTCTACTCACCGAGTATTCTTTCCAGTGCTGCTGGGTATGCTGGGTGCACAGGGTTATCCTCTCCAATGCCTGGGTGCCTTGGACCCATAACATATTAGCAGGTTATTGAATCATGCGCTTGGAAGCTTGTTGTATGTATAAAATACTTTACTTTTATGGGGGATCTCTTTATTATGAACAGGAACAAGGAGGATACAAGTACAGACAATACATCCTGTTATTACGTTACCACAGAGAATACACATTATAACACTGCAGTGCCACCTGTTGGGGAGAGAGAGAGAGAGTATATACCGTATTTATCTGCGTATAACACGCACCGGCATATAACACGCACCCTAAATTTAAAGAGTTTCAGGAAAAAACTGTCCACAGCCCCCTGGGTATAACACGCAGGCACAGTTTACCCTGTTTTTAGGGTAAAAAAGTGAGTGTTATAAGCCAATAAATACAGTGTGTGTGTGTGTGTGTGTGTGTGTGTAATATAATATATATATATACACACACACCACACCACACCACACACACACACACACACACACACACACTGTATTTATTGGCTTATAACACTCACTTTTTTTTACCACACCTGGTAAACACACCTGGAACGCAGGCACCGCATAGCACAACTCTCACAGGGGACTGCCCCAGATATACCTTCCCGCCAGCATGTCCAGAGAAAGAACCGCTCCTCTGATTGTCTGCTGGGAGAAGGTGGGTCTGTCAGAACCCCTTCTAGCGCCAACTGTCACCCAGGGGTAATAACACCCCCCTGGCATGCAGACTGACCTACAAGGCAGTTCCAAAACTGGCAGCAACCCGAATTTAGGCAATTCGTGAATGAGAGCAACTTAACTCTCCCATTCCCCACTAACTTTAGCGTAGCGCCCAGCAAATAGGGGGGGGGGGCTATATATAATGTGTCAGTTTATATAAGCAACTTTACATTAGATGTTGTTCTTCCAACAGCAGATAGTATCGAAATGATGCTCCCTTTTACAGGGAATGTGTATTGTGTATGATCATTTCAGTACCCATATCAAGAAACCTATACTAAGAGAAATAATTTGCTGAACCCTTTCTGAAATAAGGCTAAAAAATTGCACATTTATGTTCTATAAATGACTGTAAGAATTCGGGGACCCCAGGCAGCTGCCTCTGTTGAAGGTGTATTTATCCTATAATATAGAACTTGCAAGATTTAAAAATGTGCAGTCATTGCTGGCTTGTATTTATACATCCAGTTTAGTGACCTGAAACAATCATGCAGCCAATGAAGTCTGGAAATGCCTGCTGTGACGGTATTAGAGCATATCTCCGCCATTGGGTTCGGACCGAACCATGCTAATTTCTCTCTTATTAGCTTGTTAGCTGGTGATTCCTCATCCTGAATCACTGGTGTCCCCATCTTCTGTACTGCAGGCCTTGCTGCAACCGAGTTCTCCTGGTCTAGCTCCATTTATTCTGCTATGATGACACGCTCGGCTTTGCTTTGCAAGCACTGGGGGATTTTCACCGCACACCAGTGGATGGGACTTCAGTCTCCACTGGTATACCCCATAAATGGTGGTCAGTTGGCCCAGATCTCCAACAGCATGATGGACTGAGCCGAGCTACCCTGTCATCTCTCCAGCGGCTGAAAGGACTCCAGGGAGAAGGGCTAGTCCAGGCCTCTCCCCAGCGGCAGACGTGTTCCCTGAGAGAGGCAGAGGATGGCGGGGTGAGTAATGCTCGGTTTGGAGCAAGTGATTTGGGGTACTGTATGGATACCGGCCTTGGGGGACTGGAACTACTGACTGAATTCAGAGACAACCCATCTGGTGTCTCCGACTGGGTTAGTCCCCTGCCAAAAGGGGAGATGTGTGACAGGCCTTGCCGGGACAGGGGCTTTTGGAGAGGACTGAATGCGAGCCTCTTGCCGTCCGATTATGGGCCAGGGCCGCAAAGCAGGAAGGCGGATGGGTTATCCTGGCAGACAGTCCTGGAACCTTAAGACTACTTGCCCAACATCCTCGAGTGACCCGTTTGGGTCCCACTGCAGATGTTGAACTATTTCCCAGGGGGAGTAATGTCATGGACCATGAAATACTGAAATCCTAATTCATGTATTACAGAAGATGTAATTCTCTCCCTGCTAATCTTAATGCCTGTGTGCCTCTAGACCTGGATAATTGGACAATGACCCTTCAATGGCATACCGTAGTCGGGCTTGTGAGATACATTTTATTGTCCAGTGTGTAGAGGTGTTAATTGTTATTCTAAACCCCAGCCAGTTCAACAGACTCATAAGTGATACTTATTGTCCATTGTGTGATAACCCTATTTAAAGCCTTTCTATTATAAGGTGTAAATTACTTCTGCCCTGTCTCAATTCTCCAGACGGCTCCATTGTTCTGTGGCTGGCTATTGTGTACATTGATTGACCCCCTGGGGCTTTTGTCTGAACACAGATATTCAGGCTTCTGGCCACACCTATTCAAGCTTTGGGACCAATCTCTGCGGAGACATTTTCAAGTCCTCATTTGCATGGTTTTTAGAGGACCAGAGTGAAGACTGAATACTTTACAATGGACCAATAGGAAAGCGGTTGTTGGGGGCGGGATGTTCCAAATCCTGTATAAAGTGTGCTGTGTACTTTCATTAAAGTGTGTCCTGTTAGATCCAGTATTAAGCCATGGCTAATGTGTGGATTATTCAGCGATTCCAGGGATATTCCTAGTCGGGGAATATTGGGTGATTTCTTTTATGGGAGAAGAAGGGAGAGGATGGCGGAGATATGCTCTAATACCGTCACACCTGCATACTTCTTTTAGGAAAGATATTTAGAAGGAAGTGAAGCCAGAGCCAAGGTTAGTGATGAGGCAAACATATCTGGGTTTGGTTCGAGGTTTTGAAAACATTATTACATTTCGGGTGCCAAATCTAAACCCCATTGAAGTCAATGGGAGCTGAATGTTAAAAAATATTAAAGTCCATTATCTATGCTAATAGGCAAGGGATTATCAAACAAATGGCATGGGGGCTGGGTACTGCCCTGGGGACAATGTACCAAAGTGGAGCACTACCCCTGCAAGGGCTTCTGGTAACTGTATCCCCTATACCTGCATAGCCAAGCAACATGCATTTTTCACTTCCTTCAGACACAAGAAATCAGTCCTTGTGCTTGTCTTTGTTGTTTTTTATTAGGGATAACAACTTGGATGGTGTAGAGCAGTGGTCATCAACCCTCTCCTCAGGGCCCACTAACAGGCCAGGTTTGCAAGATAACTGAAATATGTGCCAGGCGATATCATTTGCTGCTCAGTGAATGCAGTATTCTAGTCTGCATCTCCCTAAGTTAATACATAAAACCTGGCCTGTTAGTAGGCCCTGAGGACAGGGTTGATGACCACTGGTGTAGAGGGTTTGTGGGATGTCCAACTTGACTAAAACAGATGTGGACAACTTCCTTCCAATATACAGAGAAAAGATCAGTCTTTAAGGATCAGTGTCAACTCCTTTGCAGACTTTGGAAAATGGCACAAAATGTTGCAAAACTGAATTTAGGAATCTCTCCTCATCTGTAGAACTTCTCCCAGCTCCACTGCCTGAAGGTACTACCAGCCCTTCTGGCTGCTCCGAAGATCTCTCTTGACAAGAGATTAAATGGTTAAACACAGAGCTGTCCTTTTGAAAGCTAGCTACAAGTGGCAGTCTCTCCTCTTGTGAATCCCTAGGTGTGCTGATGTACTCACTCTCCTTCTTGCTCCCTGCTGCTCTTGGGCAAGATTCCTTTTAAAACTGGATGCTGAAAGGATTTTTTCCAGCCCAACCTAGGACAGCCCTCCTAGGTCACAACAGCCTCCTTGGCATTCAATATTCCACCTGACTCCCCTGCCATATTTAAGGGCTGATCCATCCACCCTGCCAGGACATGTTGCCTGGGGATTGGTCAGACTTCCCTAAGTAAGATCAGGACCTCCTGGCGTCCGCCCACTAACTTCCAGAAGCTTCTACAAGCTTTTAGATCCAGGGGGAGGTGCCAGACACCTGCATCTGTAGAGCCATCAAGCCTGACCTGTAGTAACCCAACACAATTTTAGACTCTCATATCTAATCATGAACTTAAATGCACACTAGAGAGTGCAATACTAGGAAATATATATTTGTTTTAATTTTGGTTGGACGAAGCAATTTTATAATATATTGGAAATACAAAAATTCCTTTAAATAACATGCCTAAGAGATGCTCTAGACCTGCTTGTGAATTGGCACATCTGTATCATGTGTACTACTACTACTGCAGCAAAACTGATCTCTACAGAATCTCTACTGATCTCTAAGAAAAAAGTGTGTTTAAAGGGGTGTTCCAGCCCAAAAATGTGTTTATTAAAAGTCAGCAGCTACAAAAAGTGTAGCTGCTGGCTTTTAATAAACACTGACTTACCTGCTCCTGCGTTCCAGCGACGCGCCGACCGGGGCTCCGCTCCTCTCCCCCCCTCCCCGGCCGGTGTCTCCATCCCGACTGTGGGCACCCAGCCGTGACAGCCTTCGGCTTCACGGCTGGGCACCCACTGCGCATGCGCGCGCGCGGCGCGGCCTCGCCGCTGATTTGGAGAGGCGATTGCCTAGGACCTGTCAGTGTCCTAGGCCATCGCCTCCAGGGAGGGGCTGAAAAAAGGCGATTACGCCTCTCGCCTATTCAGCCCCTCGGCGGAAGCAGGAAATGGGACAGGAAGTCCCACTCCTACTGAAGCCCCCACTTCCCCCCCAAAAAAATTACATGCCAAATGTGGCATGTAAGGGGGTGTGGAGTGGGATAAGAGGAAGTTCCAAATTTGGGTGGAACTCCTCTTTAAGTTGCTGGCAGTGTTGCTCATTTTACTTTAAAAAAGTAATTAGTTACAGTTACAAATTACGGTACTTCTTTGAAAAAGTAATTGCGTTAGTGACTACATTGAAAAAGTAATTAGTTACTCAGCAAAGTAACTGACTTTTTTTCAATATTCTACAATGCAATTACGTTCTATAACATCTTTAATACCAAAGATGTTTATATTAACTGATCAGCAGCCGTGGCGGCAGCAGTGGCGTAGCGTGGGCTGTCAGTGCCTGGGGCAAGGCAAGTAATTTGCGCCCCCTAACGTGCAGACTTTTAGTACTCAATGAGTCCATTCGTGCCCCAATCAGACAACCCCCATAAATCAGTTGCCACCGGCACCACCCTTATATCAGGTGTCCCCATCACAGTGCTACTTTACATCAGGCTTCTTCATTAGAATCCCCCTTTACATCTGGCGTCTCCCATTAGTATGCCCCTTTAGATTAGGTGTGCTCGTCAGAGTGATGCTTTACATCGGGTGTGCCCATCAGAGAGGCCCTTACATCAGGTGTGCCCATCAGAGTGCTCCTTTACATTAGGTGCCCCCATCACAGTGCCACCTTACATCAATTGTCCCATCAGCGTGCCTCATTAACAAAATAAGGGGCATGCTGATGGGCACATTTCTTGTTAAGAAGCACACCAAAATATGCCAATCAGCGTGACCCTTAACATAAAATGTGCCCATCAGTGTGCCCCTTAAAATTAAATATGCCTATCTGGGATGTTGACAGCTGTAGATTTGAGTGTATACAGCGGCTCCATCCTTGGATACTACGGTGACAGTATCCAAGGATGGAGCAGCTGGTACGCTCCATCTACCTGAGCAGCTGGATATCGCCACAGAGCCTGATCATGACCCACTGCTCCTCAGAAGATAATAAGCATCTTCATAAGTATGAATATACAAAAAAAACATACTTCTCTTTTAATCCTGCCATGTAATGTATCCCTCAGGGCTTTCTGCATGTAAGGGGTTAAATGATTAATCCTGCCATGTAATGTATCCCTCAGGGCATTCGACATGCCAAATACCTAGCAGGATTCATCATTTAACCCCTTACATGCTGAAAGCCCTGAGGGATACATTACATAGCAGGATCATTTAACCCCTTACATGCTGTCTGAAAGTCCTGAGGGATACATCATG
Source organism: Rana kukunoris (assembly GCA_029574335.1). Taxonomy (NCBI): domain Eukaryota; kingdom Metazoa; phylum Chordata; class Amphibia; order Anura; family Ranidae; genus Rana; species Rana kukunoris. The sequence goes on along the minus strand of CM056056.1, from coordinate 134,467,039 downwards.
AAGCTCAGTAAGAGGGGGGGGGGGGGCTTGAAGGAGGCTTTTGGCATGTAATGTATTTATCTAGTGGCAGTAGAAGTAATTGCGGTAACGGCGCCCTAGTAATGGGAACGGCGTTACAATGAGGGGAAGAGTAATCAGTTAGATTACTCGTTACCTTCAAAAGTGGCTGCGTTAGGTAACAGTGTTTATTTAAACGCCGTTACTTACAACACTGGTTGCTGGCTGCTGGAATTCTCACAGCTCCTTTTTTTTTGTAAACAAAGCTGTTATAAGACTTATCTGAGATGAAGGTGAATATGTTAGTGGGGGGCCACTACACCAAAAAATTATAGGGTTTCACCACAAATTTTATACCAGGGCCTTCAGGTCTGATATGAATTTTAAAGGAGACTCCATGCAATAAAAAACAGCGCAAGGCCTCCCTCCCCCAAATGCTATAACAGACCCTTCTGGGATCGATTTTAAAGTGGAACTTCAGTCATTTTTTCATCTTTCCATCTAATAAATCTTCTGCCCTTGTTGTTTTGACTTTGGATAGTAAAACTTTTTTTTTTTTCTGCCAGTAAATACCTTATACTGCCCACTTCCTGTTTCTTGTCTGGAAAAAAGCCTAGCTGAATGACATCATGCACAGCTTTCTCTCTTACTCTTGTGAGAGTTTGCCAGGAAGGGAGGGGGGAATTAATCATAAGAGGGCCAATGAGAGCTGCAGAGCTAGAAGTGTGTCTGTGTAAATCCAGGAAGCGAACAGGCAGCAGCTTTGTAATAGATTTATCCCTGGTCCAATTCCAGGATACATGTTCTATTCTGCCACTGAGCCAAATTCATGATGATGTGAGCATACATGCATGTATAAGAAATCACACTGCTTCAGTCTCCCTCATCAACTCCAACAGGCCTTTATTCAGGGTCACAGCCCCTTATATAAACTAAGTGACATAAGCAAACGTCACCACATATGGGTGCATCTGATTGGTTTATCCACATATGATCTTCTCTTGTTACATCTGTTCCTGGCCACGAGACAAGCATTCAGTTGCCATATTCCTTTGCTTGGTGGGGGGGAGGAGTGGAAAGACATCTGTTTGTCATTTTTGAGTAAGGATATATACTACTGTCTTGTTACACAAATACTGAAACATATACATACATACATACATACACACATCATGTGTGTGTGTATATATATATATATATATATATATATATATATATATATATATATATATATATATATATATATAGTGACAGGAAGTCAGGAAAATCTGTGGGTGTTTAGACAATTCACCAATTACTATCATGTTTAAGGACCTTGGATAGCTTCAGCTGTTGAGAATGAGGCAATTAAGGCCTCTACAAGTTATCCAGAGGATCACTACTGATTGCTGCATCCTGAGGCCTTTGAGTTAAGGAGAGCAGTGGGCTCTAAATGACTTCTGAAGGTGAGGCCGTATTAGTATTTCTGTGTGATAAATATCAAAGAGACTTTTTATTTTCTGCTGTATGACCAGCAGTGCCTGCCCAGCAGTAGGCTGAGCCAGACTCCATAGGTAGGTTCCTGTGTTGTGAAGGTAGATGCCCCAAGTGGCAAGGGTTTATGTTATGTTTTGTTTATGATGTTTTGATGCTTGCACTTGTATCCAGCAATATAGAAGAATAAACCATAGCCGTTGTTTTCAACCATCCTCAACTGCCTTTCTGTATAGTTCAGCGTGTAGTGAACCCATCCAGGGAGTCACACACACCCGCTACCGAGCCAAACCCTCACAATATATACATACACATAGATATAATGTAGTAATTTTATCAACTCCATCACAGCTTCAGCTGCCCACAGTTAAAATGGATGGAGCCAGACTCGGCAGAGGAAGAATTCTGCAGCATATTTGGCAAGTACAGAATCACAGTGTATATAAAATAATATGCAAAGTGGTTAGAGGGAAGCTTTAGGGTGGCAAAGATGTTTTAAAGATGTGAGCAGACTGTAGTTCCTCTTTAGGAGCGAGCCCCACACAAAAAACAGGAACAAATATCCATACCAGTCATGTATCTAACATGTAGCTTGACTGATCAGAAAAGGGGGGGGGAGTGTGCCTGTATATGTCCACATAGGGTCAATTGTATATATCAACTGTTAGGTGTGAAGCGACTGGACCAGATGTGTGTCAGTAGTCGGTGAGCATCCTGATTGATGTAGATCTACATTTACCCTTAAAGGGGTTGTAAAGGTTTGTTTTTTATTTTCTAAATAGGTTCCTTTAAGCTGGTGCATTGTTGGTTCCCTTACCTTTTCCTTCCATTTCCCTTCTAAATGTTTTTTTTCTTTTGTCTGAATTTCTAATTTCCTGTTTCTCCTCAGTAAGCTTTCCACCATCATCTGAGCGGTGCATAGTCAGCCAGAATAGCTTACTGAACAGCTTACTGTTCCTCACAGGAAGTGAGAAATTCAGACAAAGAAAACAAAGAAAAAAAACATTTAGAAGGAAAAGGTAAGTGAACCAACAATGCACACGCTTAAAGGAACCTATATAGAAAATAAAAAAACAAACCTTTACAACCCCTTTAAGCCTTGTACACATGTACTGGTTTCCAGGCAGACTTTTTACTGCTAGAAAACCTGAGAGTTGAGCCGAGAACCTGCTCGGTCAGTTCTTCCCCTGTACACGAGAGGTTTTCCCGACAAGAAAACCACGATGGAGCTTTGGTCGGAAAACCCGGTCGTGTGCAGTTTTTCCCATTAGGAAAACTGGCAAAAACCGCCGGGCAAAAGTCCGCCAGTTTTCCTGGCGGGAAAAAACAAAGCTGGTTATTTTTGTTTTATTTTTTTTTGTCAAGCGGTTTTTGGGCAGTTTTCCCCTCGTGCATCTGCAATGTTAAGGGTATATGGACTGGTATGCTTTAGGAGGAGAGAGGGGCACACATTTGTCCCCCCCCCCTTTCCTTACCTGCTAGGAAATGTTCTAGTATGGATTTTTTTCGGGGGGGACTATGCTTTTCTTGAGCTTTGCATGGGGGGGGGGGGGGGGGGGCGCATACTGTTTTTTTTTTTTTTTTAACTGCCCCCCCACTGCTTTGCTTACATAGCTGGGGCTTCATGGACATGTAAGCACATCACTGGTTGTTAACCACTTAAGGACCCCCGCACGCACATATACGGCCACAGAATGGCACGTACAGGCACAAGGGCGTAAATTTACGTCCCCGCCTAAGTGCGGTTCGGGGGTCCCATCGGGACCCCCTCCGCGGCGTGCGGGGGTCCCCCTGGCTCCGGGAGCGATCCGGGATGAGCGGCCGGATGTCGGCGTTTACCCGCCCCCCCCCGCGATCGCTCCCAGCCAATGCGCGCGCTCCCAACTCCTGTCACTTCCTCCTCCTGTGTTTACACAGGAAGGATGAAATGATGTAATCTCTCATCGCAGCGGTGTTTCCCACCGCTGCTGATGAGAGAAGACATCACAAGTAAGTGTGCACCAACACAACACTGACACACACTCACATAGGCACATTAACCCCTTGTGATCGCCCCCCCCCACCCCCCCTGTCACAGTGTCACTGAATGCAGTGATCTAATCACTGCATTTAGTGTCAGTGTGACAGGCAGTGTAAAAAACAGTTAGTGTTAGGTCCAGGGTAGCCCCCCCACCCCCCCTAATAAAGTTTTAACCCCCTGATCACCGCCCTAGTTAACCCTTTCACACCCTATTGCCAGCATCACTAAGCGATCATTTTTCTGATCGCTGTATTAGTGTCGCTGTTCCCGCTAGGTAGCTATTTTTTTTTATTGCGATTTTTTTTTTTTTTTTTTTTTTACTAAAGACATGTGGCTAAATAAATTTTGGCCTAAATGTTTGACTAAAATTTAGTTTATTTGATTTTTTTTTTTAACAAAAAGTAAAAAATAGTGTTTTTTTTTCAAAAATGTCGCTCTATTTTTGTATATAGCGCAAAAAATAAAAATCGCAGAGGTGATCAAATACCACCAAAAGAAAGCTCTATTTGTGGAAAGAAAAGGACGCAAATTTTGTTTGGGAGCCACGTCGCAAGACCGCGCAATTGTCTGTTAAAGCGACGCAGTGCCGAATCGCAAAAACACCTTGGGTCATTTACCAGCGTATTGGTCCGGGCCTTAAGTGGTTAAGGAATTGCCTACAGACATTGACAGCGGGAAGTTTGTCCAAATGCCTGAACAGCCAATGAACCGTAACATCATCCCTAGTAAGAATGTCTTGGATCATGTCATTTAAAAAAAAAAGTTCTCTATGGCAGCTTCTATATTTGTCCCCCCTACAGATTTGAGCTACTACAAACTGAAGATGTGTGAACACTGAATAGCGAAAAATATCTACATTAGTGTTGTCACAAACTGAAATGATTTATCATACACCACAATATTCTATCTGAATTCAGAGTACATATAGTCTTTTTTATTATTTATTTGTATTGTTATTCTGCTGGCTTTCATATAAAATGTTTTGTTTAATCCCTTATTTAGCTTTACTTAATTTTGTCAAAGGAAGTCTTGGAACACCAGGGGGCATGCTGTGGTCCGACAGTTGCTGCTCTGATGATTGTCTCAACACATGCTGTTTTGCAGCTCTTAGAAGTGCCCATAATGGTATCGCACACAAAGATACAAGATTCATACTTCAGCTGACCTCTAACCTTAACCACTTCAGTACCAGGCTTTCATTAGCAGGCCAGTTTTCAGTGCTGTGATAGTTTGACTAAAAACGACGTGGTCATAAAACACTGAATGCAGATTAATTATATATCATTTTTATACGGATAGAGCTTTACTTTAAGGGTTTTTAAATAGCCACTGTTTTTTTTTTTTTTTTTATGTTTTGCTATAGTAAGGAGTAAGACCAAAATGTTGTGAAAAATGTTTCTCTTACTTGTCTGTTAAAAAAATATTAACTTAAGTGCCAGGACAGTACAAAAACAAACAAACAAAATAACCCCAGATCTAGGTACCTGACAGCAGGTAGCTCCATCTACTCTCTTAAGGGTCCTTTCACACGTGCGGACCGTTTTTTAGGTCCGTTTTTTTCCCTTCAGTTGATCCGTTTTTTCTTCCGTTTTTCATCCGTTTTCCGTCCGTTTTTTCATCCGTTTTTACATCCGTTTTTTTATCCGTTTTTTTTTTATTTTTGGTTTTAGAACTTTATTTAATCAGCTTTGAAGAATTTTCCCATGATTCTTTGTTTCCCCAGCGTGCATTGTGCTTTTTCGATATTGCTTTGTGTTAGCAGGCTTTGTGCTTCCTGATACATTGCTGTACTGTACTGCTTATAACAATGGATTTGGGGAGATATTATGAGCATGTGACCTCATTTGTCATGCTGTACTATTTGAGGAGACAAAAAAGCAGGACCAGGAAGATGTCTGCGAGGAGACGCAGGTACTGGACACATCCTATGCTGCTCAAGAGGCCAACTGAGGGGTTTTTTGCTCTGCACTACGCAGATTTGCGAGGCTTCCCTCAAATTTTTTTTAATTTTACTAGAATGACGGTTCCAACATTTCAATTTTTGCTGGAAAAGTTGCATACCCGTTTAGACAGGACGAACACAGACATGAGACGTTCTGTGCCTCCAGGGGAGCGACTTCTCCTTACCCTCAGGTAAGCCAGCCAGCCAGCCTTTGTGCTTGATTATGTCCAGTGTAATGTTGGATTCCTTTCATAATTTCTTCTACTCTTCCTAGGTTTCTTGCATCTGGAGTATCTTATACGTCCCTAAGCCATTTTTTTTTGTTGGGAACCTCAACAATTTCTGGAATTGTGCATGACACCTGTGAAGCTATATGGGAGGAGCTTCGGTCTACAGCAATGCCTGTTCCTGATACATGCATGTGGCAGGAAATTGCCAAAGCTTTCTGGAAGAAAACTCAATTTCCTAATTGTGTTGGAGCCCTGGATGGGAAACATATCAGAATTCAGATGCCACCTGGATCTGGCTCTCAATTTTACAATTATAAAAAATACTTCTCCCTTGTATTAATGGCAATCTGTGACAGAAATTATAAGTTTGTAGCTGTCGATATTGGGGCGTATGGCTCAAATGCAGACTCAAGAGTCTTCTCAGCATCGCAAATGGGGAGAAGACTACTAGAGGGCCACTTTAATTTGCCATCAGACAAACCTCTTCCAGGAACTGTAGGGCCAGATATGCCACATGTGCTTGTAGCTGATGAGGCATGTGGACTTTCCCAGCATCTTCTAAGGCCTTATGCCAGGCAGAATTTAACAACCCCCAAAAAAAATTTCAATTATCACTTGAGTCGGGCAAGGCGCCTTATTGAATGCACCTTTGGCATTTTGAGCAGCAAGTGGCGCATATTTCACACTACAATTCAACTGAGCGTGGAGAATGCCCAACTAGCAATCCAAGCATGCTGTGTCCTCCATAATATAATACGTGAGAAAGAAGGAATTAGTGTTGAAGAAGAGGACGAGATTGACTTACCTTCTGTACGCTTTTCCGGACTGCGACCGAACAATTCTGCTCTTCTCATGCGTGATCATTTTGCTAATTTTTTCATGTCACCAGAAGGAGAGGTTCCGTGGCAGTATCAGCATGTGTAAAAACAGTCACGAGGCACTTTACTATGTGCAACTTCGTAGTACAATGTTTGACCCCTTTATGCTATCCTGCATGATCTTTTTTGTCACACAGAAAATGTTAATGAAATACTTTGAAAAAATACTACTTTATCTCGTTAGTATTGCAGTTTTGTGATTTATATCAGTATATGCTTTCATTCTCATAGTCTCATTATCATCACCCTACCATCGTCACCTTTTTGCATCAGTTTCTTTCTATTTGTATAAAGTCCAAAAAACAAAGCTTTTCAAAGCAGTCAAGTACCTTTATTTTTATGACCGCAAAACATACACTATAAAAGACTTATTAAAACATAAAAACAATCCAAAAAATATGGCCAGAGGACACACGGCAATATTTAGGTGAACAGTGGCCTACTTTTTAATAACGCTGAATTGGTAACATATGAAAACAGGGGCAAATAACAAATTGTAACATAAAAGGATAACCAAAAAAATTAACAAAACTCAAAGGTTCGTATAATAAGGACTGGGGGAGCTAGAGTACGGTTGTGAAGAACTGGCATATGCAGTGGCCTGAGAAGAAGTGGAATCATATGTGGGTGTTTGGGGTGGTGGTCCAAAATTTTGGGCTGTGGTGGGTGGGGCACGTTGGTGAACAATGGCCGGGTGGTAATGCTGACCACTAAAAGAAGTAGGTGGCGCATGCTCTTGATGGAATGGGCGTTGGGGAGGGGGGATAACTGGGGGCAATGGGTCGCCGGATATAGACGCCTTCACACACAACCCAATAAAACTCGCAATTGCGAGGTGTGCGTCTATTTTGGTGTTGGGTGGAATCTTTTGCATTTGGTGATACTGACTACGTAGAAAACAGGCATCCTCATTTGTAGGGTCAGCAAACGGATCATTGTCAGGTCGTCTCATGCCTCTCATCTCCTCCATAAAATAAATCATTGCCTCATCGACATTTTTTTTTTCTGTTTTTTTCCCCTTGAAGTGGTGGAAATAGAACGAACCTGAGGGGTGGAAGATTAATTATTAGCACATTTTATTCTTTAAAGATTTCAACAAGAGTCATTTGATATGATACTTACAGGCACAAGTTGTCTTGGTGGCATGTCTGTTGCTGCCGCTGGTGGGTCTTCAAGAGGAGTTGGATGTCTCTCCTCATCTTCCATCTCTCCCTCCTGCTGTGTACCCTCAATGTCTGTGTCCTCATCAGTGTTAGAAATGTTACTGGCAGTACTGTAAAATATTCATTGATAGATGGGTTAAAGGTCAATACAGAGGAGTTATTACAATACATCTGGGCACTTGCACCGGGAGAGCGGCGGGTGTTCGCACCCCCGCCCGCGTCTTTAAAAATACAGGACGTCATATGACGTCCTGTCAGGACAATGGAGTCCTCCGCCCGCCGTCATTTGTCAGTGGGCGGTGGACAAGTGGTTAAGATATGGTGTTAACTATTTTTTTAACTTACCTTCTTAAGCTCATCACATTACGTAAGAAGTCCAGCATTTCAAAGAACGTCCCTTTTTTATACTTTGACGATCCTGCTCCGCTCCGAGCATTTGCCTCCTCATTGAGATCCCGCCTGTAGCGGTCTCGTAAAGATCGCCATCTTGTCACTATTTTATTCCCTATAAAGTAAAAGTAGACACATAAAAACTGACAGTACTCCAACATGTACGTATACTATTTAAAAGTGCATATTTGGAGTACAGTTGTGGCAAGAGAACAGGGGTGTATTTAGGTTTTGTTCTGCTCTAGGTCTTGTGGCAGGTGACGTGGCCAGTGGACAATTTGTGGGAGGTGATGTGGAAGGTGACGTGGCCGGTGGACAATCCACAATTCGTGGCAGGTGACGTGGAGGGTGACGTGGCAGGTGACGTGGCCAGTGGACAATCCACAATTTGTGGCAGGTGACAATCCACAATTCGTGGCAGGTGACAATCCACAATTCGTGGCAGGTGACGTGGCCAGTGGACAATCCACAATTCGTGGCAGGTGACGTGGCCAGTGGACAATCCACAATTCGTGGCAGGTGACGTGGCAGGTGACAATCCACAATTCGTGGCAGGTGACGTGGAAGGTGACGTGGCCAGGGGACAATCCACAATTCGTGGCAGGTGACGTGGCAGGTGACAATCCACAATTCGTGGCAGGTGACGTGGCAGGTGACGTGGCCAGTGGACAATCCACAATTCGTGGCAGGTGACGTGGAAGGTGACGTGGCAGGTGACGTGGCCAGTGGACAATCCACAATTCGTGGCAGGTGATGTGGCAGGTGACAATCCACAATTCGTGGCAGGTGACGTGGAAGGTGACGTGGCCAGGGGACAATCCACAATTCGTGGCAGGTGACGTGGCAGGTGACAATCCACAATTCGTGGCAGGTGACGTGGCCAGTGGACAATCCACAATTCGTGGCAGGTGACGTGGAAGGTGACGTGGCAGGTGACGTGGCCAGTGGACAATCCACAATTCGTGGCAGGTGATGTGGCAGGTGACAATCCACAATTCGTGGCAGGTGACGTGGAAGGTGACGTGGAAGGTGACGTGGCAGGTGACGTGGCCAGTGGACAATCCACAATTCGTGGCAGGTGATGTGGCAGGTGACAATCCACAATTCGTGGCAGGTGACGTGGAAGGTGACGTGGCCAGGGGACAATCCACAATTCGTGGCAGGTGACGTGGCAGGTGACAATCCACAATTCGTGGCAGGTGACGTGGCAGGTGACGTGGCCAGTGGACAATCCACAATTTGTGGCAGGTGACAATCCACAATTCGTGGCAGGTGACAATCCACAATACGTGGCAGGTGACAATCCACAATTCGTGGCAGGTGACAATCCACAATTCGTGGCAGGTGACGTGGCCAGTGGACAATCCACAATTCGTGGCAGGTGACGTGGCCAGTGGACAATCCACAATTCGTGGCAGGTGACGTGGCAGGTGACAATCCACAATTCGTGGCAGGTGACGTGGAAGGTGACGTGGCCAGGGGACAATCCACAATTCGTGGCAGGTGACAATCCACAATTCGTGGCAGGTGACGTGGCAGGTGACGTGGCCAGTGGACAATCCACAATTCGTGGCAGGTGACGTGGCCAGTGGACAATCCACAATTTGTGGCAGGTGACGTGGCAGGTGACAATCCACAATTCGTGGCAGGTGACGTGGAAGGTGACGTGGCCAGGGGACAATCCACAATTCGTGGCAGGTGACAATCCACAATTCGTGGCAGGTGACGTGGCAGGTGACGTGGCCAGTGGACAATCCACAATTCGTGGCAGGTGACGTGGCCAGTGGACAATCCACAATTCGTGGAAGGTGACGTGGCCAGTGGACAATCCACAATTTGTGGCAGGTGACGTGGCAGGTGACCCCCCAACCCCCCCTTAAACCACTAACTACTTACCACGTTTAATACGGTCCTTAGTGCTCAGTGACTGCCAGTTTGGTGTCACCGTCTCAAATACTTCTTCCCACTTCTTGTTACAGAGATCTCGATCGCTATATTCTGTGGACCTCTTGTCCCATATGGCAGGCCGATCACGGACAAGCTTGATCAACTCCTTATGTCCGATGTCTTTGGCCATTTTTGTCTCTTTATCTTTCTCAAACAATGTACAGGCACTGTGTTCTCACACTGGGCAGCATGTATTAGAATCATGTGACATTCGGACTTTACACTACCTGGGTCAAAGGGTATTCGGCTCTATGCATATTGTATGTATATTAAAGTTTATTGAATTTTGTTTTTTACCATATTTTAACATATTTTGATGAAAAACGGATGTCTGCGGATCGGATGTTAAACGGATCGTCCGCTGACATCAGTTTTTCGTCCGTTCCGTTTTTTTGACGGAAGAAAAATAGGGTTTTCTTCCGTCCAAAAAAACGGAGCTTACCACAGACGGATGTTAACAACAAGGTTGGTCTTTATTGAGTCAAAATAAAAGATCCAAAATACAGAGGAGAAAAAAAAAAAAAATAAATAAAAAAAAAAAACAACGGACGTGCAGTACATTTGCTAATATAGTCATAACAAGTTATACATGAAGCAGACTAAGGAGCAGGAAAAACACTCCGGTTCAGCAGTACATTAGAAATTCAGAGCTCGCCACCGGGGAAGGGGAGGGGAGTAGGCAGGGGAGAGAGAAAGAGGGGAGGAGGAAAGCAAGACGGGCCAGAGGGACCCGCCCGCAACAAAGGGGAACAGTATCAGCACTACTGTAGAGGATCAGTCCACGGCCCCCACACCCGCTCAAATTTTAGAGGACAGCCCCTGTTCAAGTACGTCATTTTATATAAGGGAAGGGCAGCATTCACAGCGTCCATCCACATCCCCAAGGTGGGGGGAGATCTAGAGTTCCATTTAACCAAAATTGCTTTTTTCGCGTAAAAAAACAGCAGCGACAGTAATAACTTGGTATACCTTGGCCTCTGATCATCCTCCTGCACCCCTAGCAGGACCAGTTCCGGAGAAGCCGGAAGGTCCAGGTGAAGGCGAACATTGACCGTCTCGATTACTGCAGACCAAAAGTCAGAGAGCTTAGGGCAAGACCAAAACATATGAAGAAAAGTACCCTCCGAAGTATGGCAGCGCGGGCAATCCGGCGACCGTTGCGGATAAATTCTATGCAGTCTCCGGGGGGTAAGGTATACCCTATGCAAAAACTTAGTTTGTAGCAGTTTATCCCTAGAAGAGATCACCAGTTTATAACCATTCTCAAAACATTCCTCCCACCCCTCTCTATCCAGGGACGGAATATCAACCTCCCACTTCCTCCATAGGGAGTCAATCCTAGTAGAATCCCTACAAAGAATTGTAAAGTACAGGGCCGACAGGGTCTTAGTGAGCGAACTCTGAGTCAGCAAATCTTCCACCGCGTCGGTCGTAAGGACAGGGGGACTGGGAAACTGTGCCCGGAAGGCATGCCGCAGCTGTAAGTAGCGGAATAGCATCCAGGGCGGCAGACCATACATGCTCACCAGATCCGGAAAGGCGATCAGGGACCCTCCTACAACAACATCCCTCAACATCTTAACTCCCCAGCGGGCCCACAACTGTGGGTCAGGCATGGAGCGAAAATGCTCAAGGGAAGGGTTCCCCCATAATGGAGTGAAGGGAGACCAGCGGCCAGGCGACAGAAAACGACGCCTAGCCACACCCCACACCCTGAGCGTAGTCCTAGATGGGACCGGCAACAGGGGGTACGCTGAGGGCCCCCTGTGAACCAGATTACCCAGCTCGGAGAGGGAACCCAGAATGGCAGCCTCCAAACAGACTGCCGCATTGGCCCTAGATTGTTCAAACCACCACCTCACTGTTACCAACACGGCCGCCCAATAGTAGATCTGCAGGTTGGGCAGAGCCAACCCCCCACAGCTAACAGGCAGCTGAAGAGTGGACCTGGCCAATCTAGGAGAAGAGCCCCGCCATAGAAAAGAGCCAATGCAGCGATCCAATTCCCTGAACAGTGAGGGGGATATCCACACAGGACAGTTCCGAAATATATAGTTAAATTTGGGGAGGTATATCATTTTCAAAACGTTAATACGTCCCAGAAGATTCAACGGGAGGTTACTCCAACGCGAGCAGTGATCCTTAAGACGGGCAACAATCGGCCTCAAGTTGAGACGATCGAAAGACCTAATGTCACGGGAAACTTTAATGCCCAAGTACGTGAATTCGTCAACCCACTGTAGGGCCAATGATGGGGCCACTTCCCTAGCCTTCTCATCTATCGGGAAAAGAACAGACTTGGACCAATTGATACGTATCCCAGAATACCTACCAAACTCATCGAACATCTCCAAGGCAGCAGTTAAAGAATCACCAGGGTCCTGGAGATACAAAAGGGTGTCGTCCGCGTACAATGAAATTTTCTCCTCCAGAGGGCCAACCCGGAGCCCAATGATACGGTCCGACTCCCGTACCATGACCGCCAAGGGCTCGAGGGCCAAAGCAAAGAGGCTGGGTGACAAGGGACACCCTTGACGAGTTCCCTTCTGGAGGAGAAAATGCTCCGACAGAGAATCATTCACCCGAATCCTGGCTCTTGGAGATCTATACAGCATACGAAGCCACTGGAGAAGCCTAGGGCCTAGACCAAATCTCCCCAGTACCTCCCACAGATAACTCCACTCTACAGAGTCGAAGGCCTTCTCTGCATCGAGAGAGGCCACGACTCTAGTCCCCCCATTGCTGTGAGAAGTGGCCAAGTTAAGAAACAAGCGGCGAATATTGATATCGGTACCCTTCCCCGGCATAAACCCAGTCTGATCCACCTGAACCAAATCCTCAATTACCGTACTTAATCTAATGGCCAAAATCTTGGCAAGGAGTTTAGCGTCCGCATTGATTAAGGAGATTGGCCTATAGGAGGCACACTCCTCAGGATCCTTGCCGGGTTTGGGCACCAACACCACTATGGCATCATACATCGAGTCAGGGAGGGATCCCTCAGTGAAGGACTGCCGCAGCAGAGAGGCAAGCCTAGGTGCGAGCATCTCCTGATACACTGAATAGAACTCAATCGGAATCCCATCCGGTCCAGGGGATTTCCCGGACTGCATGGAGTTCAAGGTCATCTGTATCTCTTCCAGGGAAATATCGGAGTCTAACCGCTCACGCTGCGCATCAGACAGCGAGGGGAGAGAGACCTGGTCCAGATACCGGGTCAGATCAGAGCTGTCATAATGAGCCCTAGAGGAATACAAGGCTCGGTAAAACTCCAGGAACCGTGCACTCATACCCACAGGGGACGTAATCGGCCCTCCCTCACTATCTCTGACTGCCAACATGAGTCATCGGTCTCTGTCCCCGAGCAAGCCAAGCCAGCAGCCTACCGTTCTTGTCCCCATATTCAAAGACCCTCTGTGCACTCTGCAACATCGACTTCTTAGTCAAGTCCACTCTGAGTAAAGATAGATCCCGCAGGGCATCCTGCCAGGGCACATAATGCGCACTGTCAGGGGAACGCACGTATTCGGCCTCCCGCAACCTAGCACGGTCCTCAAGCTCCCTCAGAGACTGCATAGATACCCGCTTCTGCACTGCAACCCGAGCTGTAAAGTCACCCCTTAACCAGGACTTAAATGCATCCCATTCAACCAATGATCCAGCAGAACCCTCATTAGCCAACCAGAACGCACACATGGCCTCCGGCATGTCCTCCTGAATGTCAGGGTCCATAATCCAATACCTGGACAGCCTCAACAGCCTTACCCCCAGTTCCTGGGCGGTCTGAATCGTGACAGATAGCGGAGCATGGTCTGAAATACCTCTAGAGAGGATCTCGGCATCGACTACCCCTCGTAATAGGCCAGGGGAGGCAAACGCCAGGTCGATGCGTGACATGGTCCGGTAGGTGCTCGAGAGACACGTATAACCTTTAGCAGAGGGATGCACATGCCTCCAGACATCCGTCATATGAAAGGCAGAGGCCCAATTAGCCAGGCCGGGCTGCTGAGGACCAGAGGCATGCAGTCTGTCCAGATCTCTGGACATAACCAGATTGAAGTCCACCATAATAAGCACATTTTCCACATTATACATAGTGACCTGCTGCATAAGGGAATGGAGGACATCTAGGTCCGCAGGGGGGGGCAAGTACACCCCCACAAAAACAAAAGGGATCTCCGAGACCAGGGCATGCAGGACTACATACCTTCCCCCCGGATCCAGCCTCACATCAATGAGCTTAAAGAGCAAGGATCTATGCACAAGAACACTAACGCCCCTGGCATAATTGGAGTATGGCGCGTGGTAGTGTGCACCCACCCACGCCCTCCTCAGACTCAGGACCCGAGACCCCATCAGATGCGTCTCCTGTAGGATACACACCTGGGGGTGGAGCCTCCTCAGATAATTAAGCACCAGAGAGCGCTTTACCGCTGAGTTAAGGCCCCTCACGTTCCACGAAACCACCCGACACTTAGCCATAGGGGAGACCCGAGATTAAAACTGCACCACCCTCCCCATGAAGTAGGCCGGCGCTGACATCCCAGGGAGGAGCCAAGCCGCTCATCCCCAATCTGCCAGAGCCGACCCGGTAGCGGCACCGCACCAAGTGAACAGTCAAAGCAACATATGAATATAGCCCAAGACCAGACCAACCCAACCATAACAGAAAGAACAGAAATACAAAGGAAAAACAAAAGCCCAAGGAACTATAACAACTTCCACCCCCCCGCCCCCCACCCCATGCCCCCCGGAACAATAAGGAGCACTTGAGTCGCAAAAACCCCATAGTTCAAGAACTTAACACAACGGCTGGGAGCATGTAGCCAGCGTCAGATATCACAGCACCGCCACTCTCCAGAGATTGGAGAGGGGGAGATATAACACAGGTCCCTCCCCACCTCCCCCGGAGTGATACAGAGCGAATGTCCTGATTGTCAGTTTCACCTGCCATAGCAGGGGCACATACTTAACCGTTACGAACCATGGAAAGCAGGAATAGCAGGCAGTCTCATTAGGGTGAACATAAGAATCGAAGGAAGGGACACGTTGCAGCTTCACAGGCAGTCTCCAAGGCTCCCCCACCCCACAACAACACCCACCCAAACCCAGCGGAGCACGGACAACCAAAGTCTAGGCATCAGTCTGCACCATCCGACAGAGCAGGGAAATGGTCACAAGGTCATCAGTTCTAAGTTCCAGGAGTGGGGACACCCCCCTCAGGAGGGGGTCAGAAGAGCTTGCCCGTCACCAATGTGTACCCGCATACTTCCCGCCGCACAAAGATGAAAGAAAAAAAAAAAAAAAAAACAAGGCCCCAGGGGCGATCAGGTGGTCAAGGCAAAGTGTCTACCCAGGCAGAGGCATCCTTCGGGGAAGTAAAGAAGCGCACCGTCTCACCGTCCACCACCCGCAGCTTCGCCGGGAACAGAACACTATACTTGATCCCCTTGCGACGTAGAGCAGCCTTGACTGCATCGAAAGAGCGGCGTTGTCTCTGGGTCTCCATCGTGTAATCCGGGAACAGCAGCAGTTTCCTATTGCGGTACGGCAAATCACCAGCTGCACGGGAGGCACGCAGAAGTTCATCCCGGTCCCTAAAATTCAACAGCCTGAGTATGAATGTGCGAGGGGGAGACCCCTCCGGACCCGGTTTAGGCGGGACCCGATGAGCGCGCTCCACCGCAAAGTAAGCGGACAGTTGGGCCGCGGGCAGCAGTGACCGGAGCAGCTCTTCCGCGAATGGAGCCGGGGCCCGACCCTCCACTCCCTCCGGCAGTCCCACAATCCGAAGATTGTTGCGACGGCTCCTGTTCTCGGCATCCTCCGCACGATACTCAAGCGCCTTCACCCGTGACTGCAGGGCCCTCAAAGTAGCGTCATGATCCGTCACGGTGTCCTCCACATCACTAACACGCCGTTCAGCTTCCGACACTCTCGAGCGTATCTTATCAAAGTCCTGTCGGATCAAGCTGACATCCAGTTGGACCTCCTCAATTTTATTGGTCAGAGCTGCCTGGCACATTGTAATTGCCGCCATCACTTCGGGGATGCCAGGGGAGGAGGGAGCGGGACCCTCCACAAGGTCCGTCTGCGACGCCATATTGCAGCGGCGCGCTGGTCGCGGCGAGGAGACGGCAGCCAGAGGGGGATCCTCAGGTATGCAGGGAGGAAACTTAAGTTTCTTTGCCTTCCTTCTCTTCCCGAAAGCCCTGTACGACATCCAGAGCACCTTAGAGCCCCACAGGCAGGATGTGATAGATAAAAAACGGATCACACTCCAGGAGAGTACAGGGAACACGTCCTCTGTCCGCCATCTTGGCCACGCCCCCCCGCAGACGGATGTTAACGGACGTTAGCGGATGCTCATCCGCTAACGGATCCGCTCCCATAGGGAAGCATTGAGGTCCGTTAACGGACGTCCAAAAAACGGACGAACTGAAAGGACGTGTGAAAGGACCCTTAGTCTAGAGATCAGTGAACAGGTCTCTCCGTCATGGACAAGGAGAAGAGAGGGAAGAGAATGAGGGAGCTGTGAGCCTGTTGGGATGTGCCTGGGGGGGGGATGTCTGCAGCTTTTTTTGGGCATCAGAGTGGCCCAGAGGGTGTTTGCCACCCTGCCCCTGTCCCAGTCTTGCCACCCTGCCATGACTCCTCCCAGCCTGCCCCTCCTGTCTGTGTGCAAGAAAGCATCACAGCTAAGGAGGAGGCGGGTTCAGCCACAAGCCGCTGTATATGTGTTAGGCAGCCGGTATCTGTTTGTGGCTTGTGTGCTAGTGCATGCTCATGGGCCAGCCATCGGAGCCCCGTGATGGAACTTGTTCCAGCACTGGTCTCCACTCTGGGACAAACCCTTCATTCAACAGGACTTGCATCAAATCCCGGGACAGTCCTGGTGAATCCGTGACAGTTGGGAGTTATGGTATATATTAGAGCTGCACGATTAATCTGCAAGAATCGTTATCGCGATTTTTTTTTTCCCCTGTTGCGATCTTGACAAAGGGTTTTCCGATCTTCCCGATCTTTGGTATGCCAAGAATGTTCTCTCTGCTCTCAGAATTTAAAAGTCAAAATCTGGGCAGTCTGCTAAGTTTTAAAACAATTTATTGGTGGAATGTTAAGTCTAAACATTGTATTAATTTGTCTTTTACATCAAAGGAGTAGACTTCTGTATGTAAATTAGGAATGTTTAACCACTTAAACACCAAACCTTTTTCTGACAGTTGTTGTTTTCAAGTTAAAATATATATATTTTTTTTACTAGAAATTACTTAGAACCCCCAAACATTATATTATATATATATATATATATATATATATATATATATATATATATAATATTGTAGAGACCCTAGAGCAGTGGTTCTCACCTCCTGTCCTCAGGACCCACTAACGGGCCAGGTTTGCAAGATAACTGAAATACATCACAGGTGATATAATTTGCTGCTCAGTGATTGTAGTATTCTAGTCCGCATCTCCCCAAGGTAAACTATGGCCTGTTAGTGGGTCCTGAGGATAGGAGTTGAGAACCACTGCCCTAGAGAATAAAATGGTGGTTGCACTGTATTTGCGCAGCGGTCTTTCAAATGCAATTTTTGGGGAAAAAATTACTTTAATGAATTTTAAAAAATGTGAAAGAATTTACGCCGCGAGAATCGTGATCTGCAAAGCAAAAAAATCGTCTCTCTCATTTTGGCCAGAATCGTGCAGGTCTAGTATATATCCATCAATCTATGTGTATGGAAACAGCAATGAGATGTAGCCCAGGTTCACACTGGGTACGATTTAGTTCGATTTGAGATGCGATTTCACATGTGAAATCGCATCTCAAATCGGCGGCAATTTTCGGCAATGACACAGTCCTAATCGTTGCGACGCCGCATCTGCGGCGCTGCACCAATTTCAAAAAGTAGTTCCTGTACTACTTTTTGCGATTTCAGGACGCGATTTACATTTACATCTGTGCAGAAACCTGCACAGATGTCTCCTAAATCGCGCCAAAATCAGGACTGCCAGAGGGAGTGAATTTGCGCGAGCTCAGCTGAAATCGCGCAATTTCACTCCCGCAGCCCGGTGTGAACCAGGGCGTAAAGAGGGAGAGAGGGTAGAGGGGTGAAAAGGTTGAAGAAGAAAAAAACCCACAATCAATTACTTCTCACCAGGAATCTGCTGCTGCTGATCTCTTCATACAGAAATCTTTATTCACACATTCCCAATGCCTCCCCTATCTTGTGAGAGGAAGGGGCAAGCTCTTAGAAGTAAACCCAGAGATCACAAGGTATTGAACCACTCAGATAGGCTTTGTACATTGTGTCTGTGATCGGTGTCTTCTAAAGACAGGATTTAAAAATGCCAAAGTGTTGAATGTGTGTTTATGAATTGCTGTTTATAAATGGCACTTCTAAAGACAGGCACATTGCCACTGCACTTTTAAATGGCTGATTACACTTTGGAGCACAGTTATCCATGGATGTGCTGACTGTGCAAGTTTCTGTCTTGGCCAAGTTCATTTTTGTAGATTCAGAAATCCTAAGGGCTGCCAGGGCATTCTTGTCAAGTGCAGAATTCACCAAATATCAGGTATACTTGGTATAATATAGCCGCTAGCAATAATCGCTGTCTTCTCCAAAAGGGGGGGGGGGGAGAGACTCCTTCAAAAGGTGAACAAACATAGGTGTGCCAGGTGTTCTTGGGGACACCCTAATCACTGCGTGCTATGACAATTTCCCCTAGTCCCCTAATTTAGCACAAATGGCATGGTTCAGGAGTGTGCTGGGCACAGGGTGGCATGGTTCAGGAGTGTGCTGGGCACAGGGTGGCATGGTTCAGGAGTGTGCTGGGCACGGGGTGGCATGGTTCAGGAGTGTGCTGGGCACAGGGTGGCATGGTTCAGGAGTGTGCTGGGCACAGGGTGGCATGGTTCAGGAGTGTGCTGGGCACAGGGTGGCATGGTTCAGGAGTGTGCTGGGCACAGGGTGGCATGGTTCAGGAGTGTGCTGGGCACAGGGTGGCATGGTTCAGGAGTGTGCTGGGCACAGGGTGGCATGGTTCAGGAGTGTGCTGGGCACAGGGTGGCATGGTTCAGGAGTGTGCTGGGCACAGGGTGGCATGGTTCAGGAGTGTGCTGGGCACAGGGTGGCATGGTTTAGGAGTGTGCTAGTCACAGGGTGCGACGGTTCAGGTGTGCGCTAGACACAGGTTGGCAGGGTTTAGAAGGAATATAACACCACTTTACAACCAAAAATGCCCCCCTCAAATTGCCTCCCTTTCACACCCAAACCCCTCTCCTTGACAGTAGCAGAGAGAGGGGCTGCTGCAGCAGAGCAACTACAACTTCTAAACACTCTTGGGTTCTGTTCTATAAAAGTTTTATGCAATAGATCTACTCATTAAGCAGTTTGTGGTTGGAAGGTAAAACTTAAGAGTGACTTTTAAGCCCTGTACACACGATCGGATATTTGATGGAATCTAATCCGATGGATTTTTTCGTCGGATATCTCATAAAGCTGACTTTCATCAGTCTTGCCTACACTCCATCAGTCTGTGCCAAAACGCGGTGACGTACAACACGACGACAAGCTGAAAAAAAATGAAGTTCAATGCTTCCGAGCAAGCGTCGACTTGATTCTGAGCATGCCTGGATTTTTCTCCGATGGAGTTCCACACAGACGATCAGATTTTTCTATCGTTGTTTTTAAATTTTTCTATGGATAAAAAAAATGTTCTATTTTATTTCACAGATGGGAAAAAAGACCGATGGGGCCCACACACGATCGGTTTGTCCGATGAAAACGGTCTGCTTTCATTGGACAAACCTATCGTGTGTACATGGCTTAACTGTTGTTTTTCGACCACATGTGCTTAGCTGACCCATATAATTAGGTGCAGCACACACCTGCAATTGTGCATGTGTTGCATTGTATTCACTATTTCAGTTGTATCAGTGTATACACATGTTTCTTGCTAGCCTCTAGATCGGGGGTCAGCAACCAGTAGATCGCGATCCACATCCAAACCTGCAGGATATAATTGTAGTTTATGGCAAAGCGCAGATAACCCAGGACGGACGCAGATGCTGGTTTTCCAGATTGCTCATCCGACAGAAGAGTCAGACGGTTTTTATTGAACCAGCCAATTAGGCTTGTGTGTACTAGGCTTAAAAAACATCTGGTAACTAAGGAAACCAGTTGCCGAAGTTTTTGGAGATGAATGTTGTTCCATTCTTGCCTGATATAGGGTTCTAAATGCTCAACACTCAAAAATACGACAAAGACCCAGGACTGTTGAGCAGTTAGGATTGCAGGAGATGGATATTTCAACTGCAATAAGCTGATTGAGGATGCAATGCTCTGCAGGCTTGTGAGAAAAAAAATGCACCTTTTTATTTTTCCTGCAAAAAATGTGCATTTAATGTTTTTTTTTCAAAAGGTGAACAAACATAGGTGTGTGCAGGAGGTGTACCAGGTGTTCTTGGGGGACACACTAATTACTGTGTGCTATGACAATTTCCCCTATTGCCTGCAACCCCAGTTTTGAGCTCCCAGAATGGAGAGTGGGGGAAAGGGCTAGTAAATATGTAATTTACTAGCCCCTTCCTTTTACAAAAGAACACTCTCGCTCTGTGTTTACTATGCTTCAGTTTGTGTATGAACAGGAAACCGCTCAGCACAGAGCACTTCCCATTCACTCACTGTCCAGTGCAGCTGAGGCTACAGAGAAAGGCATGAGTGATTGAGCTTTGGGGTGCACATTAGTGGCTGCCTGTCCCTTAGGGGTGTAGGGGCGCCTAGCCCCTAATCTACATGCAGGGAGCCGGACACATGGATTCCAATGTTTGTTTCGAAGTGATTAAAGCCAGAGGCTCCAATTGGCTTCAAAAGGTGGGGGGGGGGGGCTCTGCGCCCTAAGCCCACCTAGTTGTGTGACAATAGTTAATTAATGTAAAAAAGAAAGTGATGAGGGAAGGGGAGGGATGGACTGGGAAAATAGGAGGGATAAGAAAAAACAGAGGGATTGCACTCACATGGGCCAGGCTATCAGATGGTTGATTTAGCAAAGGGTCCGTGTCCCAGGGTGTACATCTACATGACACACGGATGTACACCCTGGGACACGGACCCTTTGCTAAATCAACCATCTGATAGCCTGGCTCAAAACTTGAAACTTAAAAATGTACTTGCTGAATGGTTGCTCAACACACCTGGAGGACCTTAAATTCAATCTAGGTTTGGTGACGTGTCCCAGCTGGCTCTATGGTCTTTCATCACTGAATGGAGGCTGCCAATAGCATCACGCTTTTCTATGAATTTTAAGAGTATCCTTACCTTGACTCTGTTGTCAACTAAAGATCTATATGTAAAGGTTGGTAGTAAACAATAAGGCCGTCTGATGTTACCACCCCCCTGCGCTCAGCTGGAGTAAACAGGTGACAGCACTGTATAAGTGAATAGCTGCTGCTATTAGAAAAGAAATGTTAAAGAAATATACCAGTGTAGATGATAATGTGAAATAATTATCAAAAAAGTGTATAAAGCAGCGCTCAAAATAAAAGAATAGCAAAATAACACACTATGCATAAATATCCTCCAAGTGAATGAAAGTGAACAAGTGAATGGCCACTTGACATACAAGCAAAGTGACAATGAAAAAAAGTCTGTAATCCGTGAATGACAAATGAAACAATGAGATGACAGCACTCAGTGATGGTCCATACACGCTGATGCCTAATGGACTCCTGGATTGTTCTTCCACCACACCACAAGTGTTGAAGTGAGACCACCACCCTGTAGAATTACGCACTCACCAAAAATAAATGCCTCACACTCTCGTGTTTTGGCAAATAGACTTTAAACAGGAAACCTCAGGTCCGTTAGTGATGATCCAAATCAAAGCAATGGTGTATCAGAGCACGCCATGTAGTGAAGGGAAAAGAAAGCGCACAATAGTGTAATATTGCAGAGCAACTTTTAATAAAACACCAAAATCAAAAACCTCCAAAATGTGCACTCACAAAAAATCCTTTAAAATCACGCATTGACCATATGCATAAGATACACAGCTACTCCAGGTGAACCAGTGGTCACGGCGGACCAACGAACAGCAGTCCAAACGTACTCACGGTCCCTTAAGTATGCAGCAAATGGGTAATAGAGGGTGCCGGTCTCCACTCGAATCATGTAAAATTATCCAGGATACAGCTGAAAATATGACCTAGTGACCAAACTCCGACATGTTTCGTCACGTGGACTTAATCATGGAGATGGTCACTAGGTATCCGGTCATCATTTAAATACAAAAACGCCAAAAGGGATGGCGAATGGTGTATCCCCTAATGGTCAGATGGTAATCATTCCCCATGACGTCATCCGCACTCGACGCACGCTGCGTGAACAGCGTCAACAGCGCGCGCGCGTGCCTCGTCGCGCATCAAGAACGTAACGTGCGGGTGTCCCCGCGTGTGTGACGAACACATCACCACGCCACGCCGTTGGTGAACGATCGAGCACGCGCATGCTCCCCTCAGTTGTCTATGCAGTGGCCAAGTGAGGGTACTGCAGTGGCAGTCTCCCCAACGATTGAACAGGGGAACTGCAGCTTCAAATAGTCACCAGATTAAACACACTAAATAGGACTGCTAGTCGAGTGCAGCCATGACCACAGGTTGCCAAATATAAACAAATGAATTGTTGTACAATGTCACACCAATGCATTTATAAAATAAATTCTATACAATATATTTAAAATCAAGAAATTAATTTAAAAATTAAAAAATCAATTAATTGACAGTAAAAAAATACTAAATAAATATGACTGAAATAAAGCATGTTTAGACAAATAATTGTCCGAACATACTAATAATAGAGGAAACTAAAGATCTATAAAAATTCAGGAGTTTAACACTTCGTCTGGTCTATGTCCCTAAATATAAGGAAGTACATCCATAGCAAATAAAACTCTCACAACTTAATTAGGGGGAAAATTGGTACTAATAGGTGGCTCAGTTGCAGAACCCCTTAGGAATGTTCCATTTCCATCACATTTCCCCAAAAATAATCGATGTTTATATATATTCAATGAAGCAGTAATGGTAGTTGGTGTATACTGGATGAGAGCCAGCTGAAAGTCCTGATCACATAACGAACTAGGCATTACTAATGAAACAATTCACATCCAATTCTATGTTGAGGCCCCTAGGGTATTGGCTTTTTAAAAGGAAAATCCACTTAGTTTCCCGTTGAGATAGGTCCCTTATCCTGTTTGACCCTCTCCAAGTGGGGTGGACACTATCTATCCCACAGAATTGGGCCAAAGAGGGGTCTTTATTATGTTTCTCCTTAAAATGTACCGATACGCTGTGGTAGTCAAATCCTTTTCTGATGTTCACTAGATGTTCCGCCACGCGTATTCTAAGGAGTCTCTTTGTTCTCCCCACATACAACAGGCCGCATGGGCACCATATCAGGTAGACAACAAATGAGGAATTACAAGTGATGAACTCACTTATGGCAAAAGGGGCACCATCACTCGCCTCCACCTGCCGCTTGCCTCTATTCTGAATTTGGACCGTTCTGCAACATATACATTTCCTAGGAACTACAGGCTTTGGTTTTAAAGAGAAAAGGAATCAAATTGAGCCTGTTGAATTCAGAGATACAGGCGTTACAAACCAAATTGGATCCAATCAAGGATACTAATATGTTTAAGGAGTTTAACATTAATATGCAAAAGAAATTAGAGAAGGTTGATAAAGAATCCCAGAAAAGGAAGGTTAAGAAATATAACCGAGATTCTGAGGATTTTAAAAACAAGAAGATCTATGCCTGGCAGAGCACAGAAGGGACTAAGGATGATGTTGAGGGAACCATCTTGGGAACCACTCAACAGCAACCAAAAAATGTCAAAATTGCCCCTAAAAAAGATTTAATCAAACAGGGAGCTAAGAAAGGGAAACCTGAACAAAACTCATCTGGTCAGGCCCATGGAAATGGACCATATGTTTTAAAACATGACCTGTATGGACATCAACAGGAATCTCCCGGACCTCAACGATTGGATATAGATGACTTTCATTATGGCCATCACTATCAATCCCCTCGGACTCCCCAAATGCATGGGAGAAGTGATCAATATCACTACCACCCACAACAAGGTTATCAACACTGGCATTCACAACCCCCCTCTGATTACTTCCCCGGCCCACACTATGGCAATGGGACCAGTAGAGGTCCACCTGGGACTGATGGATACCGTCAAGGATATCATACCCAGCAGCCTTTTTTAGGACACCGAGGGAGGGGAGGGAGGGGAGGGACCCCGAGGAGACAATCACATCATGTGAACAACAGGAAAGGGGACAAGAATGTCACCCAAAACCCCCCATACAGAGAAACAGAATCACATTCAAGAGAAGAAGGGGCTGTAGGGCAGGCAGACGAAAACAATCCCAGAAAAAGGATGAGGGATGTATAAATACAGGGATCTATAATTTAAGTCAGGTAACATTGAATGAACTAGGCATTAATAATGAAACAATTCACATCCAATTCTATGTTGAGGCCCCTAGGGTATTGGCTTTTTAAAAGGAGAATCCACTTAGTTTCCCGTTGAGATAGGTCCCTTATCCTGTTTGACCCTCTCCAAGTGGGGTGGACACTATCTATCCCACAGAATTGGGCCAAAGAGGGGTCTTTATTATGTTTCTCCTTAAAATGTACCGATACGCTGTGGTAGTCAAATCCTTTTCTGATGTTCGCTAGATGTTCCGCCACGCGTATTCTAAGGAGTCTCTTTGTTCTCCCCACATACAACAGGCCGCATGGGCACCATATCAGGTAGACAACAAATGAGGAATTACAAGTGATGAACTCACTTATGGCAAAAGGGGCACCATCACTCGCCTCCACCTGCCGCTTGCCTCTATTCTGAATTTGGACCGTTCTGCAACATATACATTTCCTACATGAGAAGAAGCCTTTAAGGTCTATTCTTAGAAAGCGTTGGTCTGGTGGATCTAAAATTTTTTGAACAACCTTATCGGGTGCTCTTCTGTAGATGAACTTAGGTTCATTTGGTAGAAGGCCTACGAAGTGTCTCTCTTTACTCAAGATGTGCCAGTGTTTCCTAAAAATTAACTCAACATCCTTGTATTGAGCATGGAAACCTGTAAGGAATCCCCATTGGTGTTGATTGTTCTTGGCTACTTCGCCCTTATTCCTGAGACACAAGTCTCTAGGAACATTAGCGACCTCTTGCATCAGAGCGCCCATGACGGGTTCCTTGTAGCCCTTTTGTACAAATTTGGACTTTAGAAACTCCGCCTGTATCAAATAGTCAGTGTCATCAGTGCAGTTACGTCGAACCCTCAGGAATTGCCCCTTAGGGATGTTTCTAATCCATGCAGGGTGGTGACCACTGTTGATGGAGAGATAACTGTTACGATCAGTCGGCTTGAAGAACACCTTCGTCTTCAAGCCTCCTGATTCCCTAAAGATGGTTACATCCAGAAAATTGACCGAGTGGTTGCTTATGGCATGTTCTAATTTGATATTGTTGGTGTTGTTATTAAGCTCTTCCAAGAATCGTAGAGCATCAACCTCCGGGCCTTCCCATATATATAGAATATCATCTATAAATCTACGATAGAAGAGCAACTGGGGTCTCTCCCTCAGAAAGACACGTTTGTCCTCCCATTCCGCCATGAACAGGTTGGCTAGGCTGGGGGCAAATTTGGCCCCCATCGCCACACCAACCTGTTGGGAGAAATAGGAGCCATCAAACCAGAAGTAGTTATGGGTCATACAGAACTCTAACACTTGTCCCAGAAATTTCTTCTGAATGAAGGGTATGTCCTCTCTACTACTAAGTGCCCAATTCAGAGCAAGTATTGCGTCATCATGTTGAATGATAGTGTATAGTGATGACACGTCAGCCGTAATCAAAAATACCTCCTTTCCTGGTTCAATGTGGATTCTCTCAAGGGACTGGAGCAAATCAGTTGTATCCTTCAGATATGCTTTCGTAACTCTGACACTTGGTTGCAAAAATGTATCTAAGTACTCCCCTAATCGAGCTGTAACAGACCCAATCCCATTCACAATAGGGCGAGCCGGTGGAATGGTCTCATGTTTGTGAATTTTGGGTAAGGTGTAAATGATAGGTATCCTGCAGGCAGAAGGAGCCAAATATTTCTTTTCTTTCAAATTGAGGGCTCCAATTTGGTACCCCCATTCTACCAGGGCCTCAAGTTGTGACTTGTACGCTTCAGTCGGGTCCTTAGATAGCTTCTTGTAGGTGGTAGTGTCACTTAACAGTTCCACCAATTGGGTGTGGTAAAAGGTTTTATCCAGTACCACCACGCCACCCCCTTTGTCCGCTGGACGAATGACAATGTTGTTCCTGTCCTCCAGTGATTTGATGCCCTCTTTGATATAATGAGGATTAACTCCCTTCCTCAGAGGAAGATCCTCAATATCTTTAAGGACCAATTGTTTGAAAACCTCAATAAAATGATTATTAGTAATCTGGGGATTAAATAAGGATCTGTTTTTGAGGCCACTGTCCACCTTGGTGGTGACAATCCTACTTTTTAAAGTGGATTCCACCGGGTGACTTAAAAAGTATTTTTTCATGTTTAAAGTTCTGATGAATTTGTGTGTGTCCATATAGACCTCAAACTTATTCATCGTTTTTCTGGGAGCACATTTTAAACCTGTATTAAGAACATTGAGTTCTTTTGAATTCAATGTTACCTGACTTAAATTATAGATCCCTGTATTTATACATCCCTCATCCTTTTTCTGGGATTGTTTTCGTCTGCCTGCCCTACAGCCCCTTCTTCTCTTGAATGTGATTCTGTTTCTCTGTATGGGGGGTTTTGGGTGACATTCTTGTCCCCTTTCCTGTTGTTCACATGATGTGATTGTCTCCTCGGGGTCCCTCCCCTCCCTCCCCTCCCTCGGTGTCCTAAAAAAGGCTGCTGGGTATGATATCCTTGACGGTATCCATCAGTCCCAGGTGGACCTCTACTGGTCCCATTGCCATAGTGTGGGCCGGGGAAGTAATCAGAGGGGGGTTGTGAATGCCAGTGTTGATAACCTTGTTGTGGGTGGTAGTGATATTGATCACTTCTCCCATGCATTTGGGGAGTCCGAGGGGATTGATAGTGATGGCCATAATGAAAGTCATCTATATCCAATCGTTGAGGTCCGGGAGATTCCTGTTGATGTCCATACAGGTCATGTTTTAAAACATATGGTCCATTTCCATGGGCCTGACCAGATGAGTTTTGTTCAGGTTTCCCTTTCTTAGCTCCCTGTTTGATTAAATCTTTTTTAGGGGCAATTTTGACATTTTTTGGTTGCTGTTGAGTGGTTCCCAAGATGGTTCCCTCAACATCATCCTTAGTCCCTTCTGTGCTCTGCCAGGCATAGATCTTCTTGTTTTTAAAATCCTCAGAATCTCGGTTATATTTCTTAACCTTCCTTTTCTGGGATTCTTTATCAACCTTCTCTAATTTCTTTTGCATATTAATGTTAAACTCCTTAAACATATTAGTATCCTTGATTGGATCCAATTTGGTTTGTAACGCCTGTATCTCTGAATTCAACAGGCTCAATTTGATTCCTTTTCTCTTTAAAACCAAAGCCTGTAGTTCCTAGGAAATGTATATGTTGCAGAACGGTCCAAATTCAGAATAGAGGCAAGCGGCAGGTGGAGGCGAGTGATGGTGCCCCTTTTGCCATAAGTGAGTTCATCACTTGTAATTCCTCATTTGTTGTCTACCTGATATGGTGCCCATGCGGCCTGTTGTATGTGGGGAGAACAAAGAGACTCCTTAGAATACGCGTGGCGGAACATCTAGTGAACATCAGAAAAGGATTTGACTACCACAGCGTATCGGTACATTTTAAGGAGAAACATAATAAAGACCCCTCTTTGGCCCAATTCTGTGGGATAGATAGTGTCCACCCCACTTGGAGAGGGTCAAACAGGATAAGGGACCTATCTCAACGGGAAACTAAGTGGATTTTCCTTTTAAAAAGCCAATACCCTAGGGGCCTCAACATAGAATTGGATGTGAATTGTTTCATTAGTAATGCCTAGTTCGTTATGTGATCAGGACTTTCAGCTGGCTCTCATCCAGTATACACCAACTACCATTACTGCTTCATTGAATATATATAAACATCGATTATTTTTGGGGAAATGTGATGGAAATGGAACATTCCTAAGGGGTTCTGCAACTGAGCCACCTATTAGTACCAATTTTCCCCCTAATTAAGTTGTGAGAGTTTTATTTGCTATGGATGTACTTCCTTATATTTAGGGACATAGACCAGACGAAGTGTTAAACTCCTGAATTTTTATAGATCTTTAGTTTCCTCTATTATTAGTATGTTCGGACAATTATTTGTCTAAACATGCTTTATTTCAGTCATATTTATTTAGTATTTTTTTACTGTCAATTAATTGATTTTTTAATTTTTAAATTAATTTCTTGATTTTAAATATATTGTATAGAATTTATTTTATAAATGCATTGGTGTGACATTGTACAACAATTCATTTGTTTATATTTGGCAACCTGTGGTCATGGCTGCACTCGACTAGCAGTCCTATTTAGTGTGTTTAATCTGGTGACTATTTGAAGCTGCAGTTCCCCTGTTCAATCGTTGGGGAGACTGCCACTGCAGTACCCTCACTTGGCCACTGCATAGACAACTGAGGGGAGCATGCGCGTGCTCGATCGTTCACCAACGGCGTGGCGTGGTGATGTGTTCGTCACACACGCGGGGACACCCGCACGTTACGTTCTTGACGCGCGACGAGGCGCGCGCGCGCACGCTGTTGACGCTGTTCACGCAGCGTGCGTCGAGTGCGGATGACGTCATGGGGAAGGATTACCATCTGACCATTAGGGGATACACCATTCGCCATCCCTTTTGGCGTTTTTGTATTTAAATGATGACCGGATACCTAGTGACCATCTCCATGATTAAGTCCACGTGACGAAACATGTCGGAGTTTGGTCACTAGGTCATATTTTCAGCTGTATCCTGGATAATTTTACATGATTCGAGTGGAGACCGGCACCCTCTATTACCCATTTGCTGCATACTTAAGGGACCGTGAGTACGTTTGGACTGCTGTTCGTTGGTCCGCCGTGACCACTGGTTCACCTGGAGTAGCTGTGTATCTTATGCATATGTTCAATGCGTGATTTTAAAGGATTTTTTGTGAGTGCACATTTTGGAGGTTTTTGATTTTGGTGTTTTATTAAAAGTTGCTCTGCAATATTACACTATTGTGCGCTTTCTTTTCCCTTCACTACATGGCGTGCTCTGATACACCATTGCTTTGATTTGGATCATCACTAACGGACCTGAGGTTTCCTGTTTAAAGTCTATTTGCCAAAACACGAGAGTGTGAGGCATTTATTTTTGGTGAGTGCGTAATTCTACAGGGTGGTGGTCTCACTTCAACACTTGTGGTGTGGTGGAAGAACAATCCAGGAGTCCATTAGGCATCAGCGTGTATGGACCATCACTGAGTGCTGTCATCTCATTGTTTCATTTATCATTCACGGATTACAGACTTTTTTTCATTGTCACTTTGCTTGTATGTCAAGTGGCCATTCACTTGTTCACTTTCATTCACTTGGAGGATATTTATGCATAGTGTGTTATTTTGCTATTCTTTTATTTTGAGCGCTGCTTTATACACTTTTTTGATAATTATTTCACATTATCATCTACACTGGTATATTTCTTTCACAACTAAAGATCTATAACAAGATCTGAGGATTTTCTTGAATCAAGTACTTATCATACCATTGAATATCCGATTGCGGTGTGCGCCCTGGATTGCATTCGCTGTAGAGTCATCGGCTATACAACTATTTTTGTTTTCTGAGTATACAACATCTCACAAAATCCTTAAACATCCGTCCTGAAGAAGCCCCACGGCGAAACGTGCGTCGGCGACTTTAGGGATTTTTTTTGTATACAGTGGTTCACCCATGTATATGTATTATTGTTATTTTTATGTATATGTTACTGTGCATTTATTTTGTTTTATCTAAATGATTATATTAAAATTATATTTTTAAACTACTTCCTTGGCCTTGAAAGTCCGACCATCAATACCTCTCCACAGTTATTGTTTCCATTTTTTTAATAGTTAATTAATATTTGCTATTGTCTTCCTGATTCTGCTCCCGGCCAATCAGGAAGCGGGTGAGACCCGATAGGCCAAGAGGAGAAGCGATCGTATTGGATGCCGCAGGAGGAAGCCGCCGTGAAACCCGAGACGCATAAAGCATCAATGGCAACTAAATATCAGGAAGGAGGGTATAAAATCCTAACCAGGTAGTATAGAACCCCGTCAGTATTGAATCGGATATTTCCGCAAGTATCTAATCAATGTTGGCGTTGTCAAAATGCAGAAGGTACTATACTACACATATTCTGGGAGTGTCCCAGACTAAGAAAATTTTGGAAAATGGTTTCAGAAACAGTTAAAGAAATTACAGATGTGTCTCTTGGAGAAAAAATGTTTTCCTACTGCATGATATTTCGCTATCCAATGAAAAATAAATATAAAAAATCTCTGGTAAGGCACTTACTTACCGCAGCAAAAGCGTGTATCCCGTGTCTTTGGAAAAGTACAGTAGCCCCAACGAAAATACAATGGATGGGGAGAATAGCGGAGATTTAGCAGATAGAAAACTTGACTATGATATTGAGAGAGCAAGAAGAAAAGTATCGGGAGGTCTGGTCACCATATATGGAGTATAGGGAACAAAATCCATAGAGGGATGGCGGGCGGGCGGCCGGCCGGTTTTATGGGGCCTGATCTCAGTTAAAGCTCTTTCTATTTTTCTATTTCTTTCTATAGTTTTGTTCTATGCCTGAATTCTTGGGGCAAGTCTTCGAAGGGAGGTGGGATAACCAGAGGGGGTCCCAGGTTAATAAAAATGAAAGTAACAAAGATAAAAGTATTAAAAGTAAAAGGGATACAAGTATTGGACATGGGTACAACAGTGGAGAAAGAGGAAGTAGGCAGGAGGAAGGCTGATGACCATTGTTAGACATACATTTTCTTTATTATTGTTTCAGTAGTTGTGATTTTGATGGTTTGTTTAGAGTAAGCAATGTAAACAAAGAAGATATTATGAGTAAATTAATAGAAATATTGTATAAGTGGTATTATATAAATGTTGTTCAGTTATCTTTGTGAAAGCAAAAATTTAAACATAAAGGCCCAGATTCATAAAGCAATTACGCCTGTCTAACTGGTGTTAGACAGGAGTAATTTCAAATTTTGCGCGCCGTATCACTAGTTTGAATTCTCAAACCATCATACGGCGGCTTCGGGCTTCGATCCGAGAGGCTTACGTCTTTGTAAGCCCTCGGATCTACGCTGCGATATTTTTGCGGCCGCTGGGAGGAGTTTGCGTCGTTTTCATGCGTCGGGATATGCAAATGTGTTTTTACGGCGATCCACGAAGATACGAGCGGTCTTCGCAATCGCTTACGTCTGTTTTTTTTTACGTACTGTTAGACCAGCTTTTTGCTGGTCTAACGGTGCGTAGCCCATGTTAAGTATGGCCGTCGTTCCCGCGTCGAATTTAATTTTTTTTTTTTTTTTGCGTAACTCGTTCGGGAATAGAAATGTCCGTAAACGACGCTACTCAAACAACGAATGACGTAACGACGTGATTTCGCGCAATGCACGGCGGGAAATTTGCGAACGGAGCATGTGCCTATTTTAAATCCTTCACGCCCCCTACTCGTCTAGATGGATTGCGACGGGAGAAATACACTACGCCGCCGTCGTTTACTGGACAAAATCTACCTGGATTACACGTAGAGCCAGGTAAAAAACGGCGGCATAGTGTATTTCTGATACGCTACGAGAATCCAATTCTCTCTGAATCTGGGCCAAAGAATTTATAAAAAAAAAAAAAATCCCCGAGACGCAGAGGAAGAGGACACGCAGGAAGGAGCAGAAGCTGGCCACGACCTAGATGGGTGCAGGGCCAACCGACCGGGGTGGGGTTTGGCGTTGTAAATGCAGGACTGACCGATGGGGGGAGCGTCGGGATGTCTTGTCTGCCGCGCCCATGGTGCACACCCTAATGCAATAGGCTGTGCTCACCTATGTAAATGAATCATTTAAAACCTCTTAAACCCAGAGTACATACAGTAGATGCTGGGCATCACTGGACCTAGAATGGTCAGATCTAATTGTATTGCCACTTCTGACCACATTGGCTCTGCATGTATGGCTATTATGTATGGCTATTAATACTCCAAGCATTTGTGTGTTTTAAAGAATAATAAAAAAAAAAATCAATACATGTTTAGAAAAGCAAGGGTGCATCAACGTTTTTTGTTATATACTGTAAATGCAATTGTATAAGCATAATAATATATATCTTTCTATTTATAAAGTGACAAAGTTCTCGGAGCCGTATGTAATAGAGATATGCTGAGCATGTAACTTACTCGAGTACAGTTAATCTGTGAAACAAACTTCTTGCATTTCATTTGGAGTACACAAATTTTCTTTCATTAAAGCTAAGAACCACTATTATTAAAAATGTTGTGTTCTGCTAACTGTATGTGATTAGAGTGTATCTAATCCTAAGAACAAAAATGTCAGTTCGCCAGTCCTAAAATGTGCTGGCTGCATTATTATAACATAATAACGGGCAGTGCTTTAAGTGGACCAAAAGAGGTGCCGGTACTCTATTAGGCGCCGGTTTCCCCCCCCCCCCCCCCGCGGGGCAGAACGTTTTTTTTTTCCCCCCCCCCCCCGGCTCTAACGCATGAACACATATGCCCAATTACAGGGCGCCATGCCATCAAATGCAGCCACTGTGTCATCAATTGTCACCACTGTGCCATGCCAACAAACGCAACCACTGTGCCATGCCTTTAAATGCAGTCACTGTACCATGCCAATTGTCACCACTGTGCCACCAATTGTCACCACTGTGTCACCAATTGTCACTGTCCAGACATCTATCCACCTCAGAGCCTGTCATTTTAGTAAGACTGCTGGGACTTGTAGTTCTCAATCTTCTCCTGGGGCTCATGGAGATTGGAGAACTACAAGTCCCAGCAGGTTATACATACAATAAGGCTCTGAGGTGGATGGGTGCTGATGGCGGACACTCTGATGTAAGGAGGTGCTGATGGGGGACACTCTGATGTAAGGAGGTGCTGATGGGGACACTCTGATGTAAGGAGGTGCTGATGGGGGACACTCTGATGTAAGGAGGTGCTGATGGCGGACACTCTGATGTAAGGAGGTGCTGATGGGGGACACTCTGATGTAAGGAGGTGCTGATGGGGACACTCTGATGTAAGGAGGTGCTGATGGCAGACACTCTGATGTAAGGAGGTGCTGATGGGGGACACTCTGATGTAAGGAGGTGCTGATGGGGACACTCTGATGTAAGGAGGTGCTGATGGCGGACACTCTGATGTAAGGAGGTGCTGATGGGGGACACTCTGATGTAAGGAGGTGCTGATGGGGGACACTCTGATGTAAGGAGGTGCTGATGGGGGACACTCTGATGTAAGGAGGTGCTGATGGGGGACACTCTGATGTAAGGAGGTGCTGATGGGGACACTCTGGTGTAAGGAGGTGCTGATGGCGGACACTCTGATGTAAGGAGGTGCTGATGGGGGACACTCTGATGTAAGGAGGTGCTGATGGGGACACTCTGATGTAAGGAGGTGCTGATGGCGGACACTCTGATGTAAGGAGGTGCTGATGGGGGACACTCTGATGTAAGGAGGTGCTGATGGGGACACTCTGATGTAAGGAGGTGCTGATGGCAGACACTCTGATGTAAGGAGGTGCTGATGGCGGACACTCTGATCATCAGAGTGTCCGCCATCAGCACCTCCTTACATCAGAGTGTCCGCCATCAGCACCTCCTTACATCAGAGTGTCCGCCATCAGCACCTCCTTACATCAGAGTGTCCGCCATCAGCACCTCCTTACATCAGAGTGTCCCCCATCAGCACCTCCTTACATCAGAGTGTCCCCCATCAGCACCTCCTTACATCAGAGTGTCCCCATCAGCACCTCCTTACATCAGAGTGTCCCCCATCAGCACCTCCTTACATCAGAGTGTCCCCCATCAGCACCTCCTTACATCAGAGTGTCCGCCATCAGCACCTCCTTACATCAGAGTGTCCCCCATCAGCACCTCCTTACACCAGAGTGTCCCCATCAGCACCTCCTTACATCAGAGTGTCCCCCATCAGCACCTCCTTACATCAGAGTGTCCCCCATCAGCACCTCCTTACATCAGAGTGTCCCCCATCAGCACCTCCTTACATCAGAGTGTCCCCCATCAGCACCTCCTTACATCAGAGTGTCCGCCATCAGCACCTCCTTACATCAGAGTGTCCGCCATCAGCACCTCCTTACATCAGAGTGTCCGCTATCAGCACCTACTTATATCAGAGTGTCCCCCCCATCAGCACCTCCTTACATCAGAGTGTCCGCCATCAGCACCTCCTTACATCAGAGTGTCCCCATCAGCACCTCCTTACATCAGAGTGTCCCCATCAGCACCTCCTTACATCAGAGTGTCCCCATCAGCACCTCCTTACATCAGAGTGTCCCCATCAGCACCTCCTTACATCAGAGTGTCCGCCATCAGCACCTCCTTACATCAGAGTGTCCCCCATCAGCACCTCCTTACATCAGTGTCCCCATCAGCACCTCCTTACATCAGAGTGTCCCCATCAGCACCTCCTTACATCAGAGTGTCCCCCATCAGCACCTCCTTACATCAGACCAGAGTGTGTGTCCCCATCAGCAGCCCTCTTCCCTGTCTTCCCTCTCCTCCCCCTCACACGTGTACAGTGTAGTGTGTACTCATTGCAGTAGTACTCACAGTTCTGAAGGCAGTTCTGATTCTGAAGGCAGTTCTTCCTCTCCTCTCCTCTCTCCACGGTAACAGTTCTGGCGCGCGCGCTGATACATGTCCCGCCCCCCTCCTCTAGTCCAGCTTGTGTGACAGACAGCACACTGGCTCTATCACACGAGCTAGGAGGAGGAGGAGGGCGGGACATGTATCACAGCGCGGCGTGCCCTTTTTTTTCCATGGCCGCGGGCTGCCGCTCCCCTGAAAGTGCCGCCTGGTGCTGCGTTCCGGTACGGGAAACGCACGTACTGGGGGCACTGAGAGGTGCTGGTACTCTCCAGGGCCATTTTTGGAAGTGGCGGTACTGAGTACCGCCGCGTTCCGGCCCAGTTAAAGCACTGATAACGGGAATGTCAAACTTTAAAACTGTTCAGTATGTAAAAGACTTTGATTGGGTCAATAACCAGTCCATTTAAGTATCTACTAACTTTTGGCTAACCTATAGATACATTCACTTGCATTTGGTAATCTGTGATCCAAATAATTGTTGTATATTTCCAGTAATAATTTTATAATTTGTATATTTAAGCTTTAACCACTTCCATACAGGGCATTTTCACCCCCTTTCTGCCCAGACCAATTTTTCAGCACTGTCGCACTTTGAATGACAATTGCGCGGTCATGCGACGTGGCTCCCAAACAAAATTGACGCCCTTTTTTCCCCACAAATAGAGATTTCATTTGGTGGTATTTGATCACCTCTGCGGTTTTAATTTTTTGTGCTATAAACAAAAGAAGAGCGACAATTTTGAAAAAAACACTAAGGGTCCGGATTCACAAAGCTTTTGGGCCGACGTATCTCCAGATACGCCGCGTAAGTCCAAATCTGGACCGTCGTATCTGTGCGCCGGACCCACAAACTAAGATACGCCTAAAAACAGACTTCATCCCACCGACGTAACTTGCCTATGCTGGCGTTAAGTGGGAGCATATTTACGCTGGACGCATGTGGCGCTCCCATTGATTTTCTATTCAAATATGCAAATGAGGAAAATACGGCGATTCACGAACATACTTGCGCCCGGCACATGATATACGCGGTTTGCGTAAGTTTTACGTCCGGCGTAAAGTTATTCCCCATAGATGAGGCGCAACCTAAAGGTATGGACCAGGGAACACAAGCCTATGTATTGTACATTGGACGTCTGTGAATATGAGCCGACGTGGGTCTGGCTGGGCGTAGGTTACGTTAACGGCGTACACAATGATCCGGCGTATCTTAGGCAGTTGTTCCGACATGGTTGTGAGCATGCGCATGGGGATACGTCCACGTCTTGATGCATGCGCAGTTCATTTTAAGTACTTCTCTGGCGCCCGGCCCATCATTTGCATGGGGTCACGCTTCATTAGCATGGGTCACACCCACCTTATGCCGGCTTACACCTACGAAAAATACACCACGCTGGTGCAATGTTGGGAGCATTTGCTCTGTGAATTCAATGCTTGCCGCTCTGCGCTGCGTAGAGTAAAAGAGATACGCTACGGCGGCATAAATGTGCGCCGATGTCTGTGAATCCGGGCCTATCTTTTTTACTTTTTGATTTAATAAATATCTTCTTTTTTTTTTTTTCGGTTTAGGCTGATATGTATTCTTCTACATATGTTTGGTAAAAAAAAATTGCAATAAGCGTATTTGATCGGTTTGCACAAAAGTTCTAGCATCTACAAAATAGGGAATAGAATTATGGCATTTTTATTTATTTTCTAGTAATGGCGGCGATCTCCGATTTTTTTTTTTTTTTTTTTTTTTTGTGACAGTGACATTGCGACGGACACATCGGACCCTTTTGACACATTTTTTGGGACCATTCACATTTATACAGCGATTAGTGCTATAAAACTGCACTGATTACTATGTAAATGTAACTGGCAGGGAAGGGGTTAACACTAGGGGGCGCTGAAGGGGTTAATATGTTCCCTAAAGTGTGTTCTAACTGTAAGGGAAGATGGATGGATAGATAGATAGGAAGATAGATAGATAGGAAGATAAATAAAGAAAGAAAGATAAAGATAGAAAGAAAGAAGGGAAGGAAGGAAGATAGGTACAGAAAGAAAGGTAGATAAAGAAAGGAGGGAAGATAGATAGATAGATAGATAGGAGGGAAGATAGATAGATAGATAGATAGATAGGAGGGAAGATAGATAGATAGATAGATAGATAGATAGATAGATAGATAGATAGATAGGAAGGAAGATAGATAAAGATAGAAAAAAAGAAGAGAAGGAAGGAAGATAGGTAGATAGATCTAGATAGATAGATAGAAAGGAAGGAAGATAGATAAAGATAGAAAGACGATAGATAGATAGACAGTGGCAGTGCATCTATAGAGGGAGCGCTCCCTCTGGCTCAGCCGCGACAATGGGCACAGTGGCATCAATGGGCACAGTGGCATCAATGAACACACTGGCATCGGGCACAGTGGCGACAATGGGCACACTGGCATCAATGGGCACAGTGGCAACAATGGGCACAGTGGTAACAATTAAAGGGCACAGTGGCATCAATTGGCACAGTGGCAACAATTAAAGGGCACAGTGCCTGCGTTTGATGTCATAGCACAGTGGCTGCGTTTGATGGCATGGCACAGTGGTGACAATTGATGGCACAGTGGCTGTGTTTGATGGCATGGCACAGTGGCTGCGTTTGATGTCATGGCACAGTGGCTGCATTTGATGGCATGACACAGTGGTGACGTTTGATGGCATGGCACAGTGGTGACAATTGATGGCACAGTGGCTGCATTTGTTGGCATGGCACAGTGGTGACAAGTGATGGCACTGTGGATGTGTTTAATAGCATGGCACAGTGGTGACAATTGATGGCACAGTGGCTGCGTTTGATGGCATGGCACAGTGGTGACGATGGCATGGCACAGTGGCTGCGTTTGATGGCATGGCACAGTGATGACAATTGATGGCCCAGTAGCAGCATTCGATGGGCCCAGTGGCTGCATTTGATGGGCACAGTGAGGCTCAATAGCCGCCGGGGGCCGTTCGAGGGCTGCGAGGGCCGTTCGCGGGCCGCAATCGGCCCCGGGCCGCGAGGGCCGTTCGCGGGCCGCTTCGGCCCACCGGGCATTTGCCCGGTATGCCCTATGGCCAGTCCGGGCCTGCCCACACTAAAGTGCAGTGCATTTCTTTGTGGGTTGGGAACGCATGCAATTTCGCACATGTTCCCCAGCCACAGAGATGTCAACATAGCCTTGGAAGAGAGGGGGGGCTGTTATGTGAAGGATCTAAGTCATTACACAAACATGCATGGTCCAGGCTGGGGCTAGATAGTTACAATAAAGTCAGGATCCACCGAAAACCCTGGACCGGCACTTGGCTCAGCCTCCCAGCAACCTGAGTGGTCTTTGATCGCTTTGGGGGACCGATGCTGCCTCCAACCTAGATAAGTATGATTAAAAAAACAAACAAAAAAAAAAAACTTCTCTTTTAACGTTTTGCTTGTTTCAAAATGCAGCTTGGGTTTTGGTGAGACTAGTCATATGGAGTACTTTACCTCTTCATTTTCGGTTCAAGTCTATCAATCTATTCAAATGAGGAAAACAATACAGTTAATATGAAACTGCAAATCTTACCTTACAAGTTTAAATGGTTCTCATTTAACAAAAAAAAAAGCCTTGCATGTATCCAACAGCCAGCTCTATAGTCTAGTAGACTATTCATTCATAGTCCCCAGTAATTTGTTACTAGTTCCCAATAGACATACTTTGGCAAACATACTGTTCACTAGAAAATGAGACGTCATGTTTACTGTGTCTTTATTACAGGAAGGGTCCTGACAACAGGACAGTGTTTGGCAGGTAAAACATAAGACAAATGACATATTTCCTCTGAGTCCTTATTGTCTACATTTAATGATACTTTCTGGGCTCAGTAAAATATTCTCTTCAGTGTCTATAACTCCAAGTTCATGTAGCTTCTAGGCCAATAATTTCCAGATGTGCCTTAAACTTTTAGCCCAACTACATCTGAAATATGTTGTTGTTTTTAAAGGGGGGGGGGGGGGGGGGGTAGGGTTGGGACTTTGAATGAGGCATGTGATACAAACTACCACAGGCCTCCATCCCTGCAAATGCCAAAAAGGGGGGAGGGTTGGGACTTTGAATGAGATGCGTTTTTTCGCAGTATGCGATTAAATATATAAATATGGAATATAAAAAATGTTTCCATAGTGTTATATGTTGTTGTTTTTGGACAGAGTGATGGAGAAGCAAACTTTTATTTGTGTCTGTGGCCCTAATGGGGAGATTTCCCCATATTTCCTGTCCATGCGACTTGTGCAAGAATTGGAACGCTATTGGAACAGAAAGACGCAGACGGCAAAAAAACATCAGCAGATGTTGAATCCTTTCTCACAGTAACAAAAAAGTGTTTTCGCCTTTTGTACACATTGGAGAGACTTCTCATGACTTCCTGTCTTCCGCTACATACTTACCATATTCAACTGGCCTCTGGACTTCTCACAATATATTCACCCTTGTTCCCCCCAATGTATGATTCTACTAATGCTAGTTGTTTGGCTGTCATGATGACCCTTCAGTCCATTGAGTTACTGACTCAAATATAGACTTTTCTTTTTTGTCTGACTTTCCTAGTATGCATGCTTCTTTCAGAACTTGACTTATGAAAATATTAAAGCCAGTGGTTGAGGAGAACAATCAAGGAACTAGCATTATGGCAGTCTACATAATTCTTTCCTGACACTGATGACAGATGTGTTTTAAAGTAAACTGTGTATACTAAAATATTTGCATACTCTGAATAAGCATTTAAAGTGCTTCAAAATAAGCTCTTCACCCCTGTAGGTATAGGCATTGTGGAGACATTTAATTGATTGTTGATGCAATGTTTTTGCAACCTGATTTTTGAGTCTTTATTGTGATTTTTGAGAATCAGTACAAGCAGCTAGAGAGGTTAAGGATGGCTTATTTTAGAGTGTATGTTAACCTTTTCAGAAAAAATGAAAAGGAGAACTTGCACTGCAGCAACACAACCTGAACAAAGGTCTACAATACATTCTGATGACCATAGGGTGAATACTTAACAAAGATGTTGGTTTACATTCATAGACATTTTATGTCAGAGCGGGCAAGACCTGTCAGGCATGGGTGAATATCAGGTTATTGACCTTGTCATCCAGTGATTTCACAATGATGCTGTCATTACAAAGTGAAGGCCAGACAGTCGCTGAAGGATGACTGCAGACAACTGTCTTAACTGAAAAGCAAATAAAACCTCAGCAGATCTCATTTGTCTTGACTGTCTCAAATGTTAGAATTTTCTTTGTGTTATGGCATGGCTGTCACTAGAGGAGGACAGAAGAACAGCTGTCCAGTCTGGCGAGGAGCTTTGGGAACTGACAACTATTAGACAATAAAATGTGCGCGGTCTGGTAGTGAAGCCAATTATGGAGCTAAAGTCTTGCAGTGTTTATATGCCCCCCCCCCCCAAAAAAAAAAAACGTTACCAATTAGAGAGGATAACGCAAAGAAAAACACAAGAAAGAGAGAGCGAAGCCACAAATGGACAAACTGTACATCTGACATGAGACATAACTAATTCTGTGCCTACATTTTTAACGTTTATTATCAATGGATGTGCACTTCTCTCTAGACACTGTTAAGGCCCGTACACACGGTCTGACTTTTTGCCAACAAACTTCAAAAAATGCAAGTTTTCAAATTTGTCCAATCTTGTGTACGCTCCATCAGACCAACTTTTTCGTGTTTCATCGGACAACAAGTTTGGTCTGCAAACGGACAAACTTTACGTCAACAAAAGTCCAATGGTGCCTAGTCTGACCGTGTGTACAGCAAGCAATTGGACTTTTGTACAAAGTACAAACGCGCATGCTCAGAAGCAAAGACCAGCCGAAAGCATTCTGTCTGGTAGAACTAGCATTCGTATTTGAAAGAGCACATTCGTGACGCGGCAAGTTCTGAAATCCAGAAAAGCAGCTTACATTCTCCTCTTCTTTATAATACTAAAAGCTGCTTTGCTGGTGATACTGACGGAGTAAAAACAAATGTCTTTACTTTGGATTAGTGTATTTTGGTTATATGAATCAAACATATTTTTATATTTTTTTTTGTGGGTTAAGTTAGCACAACCCAATTGCGCAACATGTCTGCTTGATGAACGGACGATCAGAAATGAACACAATTGCACGAAACTGAAAATCGCAAATGCACACAGACGAAACCTCTACTAACAATTAGCAGAAGGAGCCCAAAGGGTTGAAACGTCACTACGTTCGTGTTTGTTGCCGAAAAAGTCAGAGCGTGTGTATGCTAATGGGTGTGACCGGCAGGGCCGGATTTCCCACAAGGCCACCGAGGCCAGGCCTCGGGGCGGCAGTGGGTGAAGGGCGGCACCTCATTTTTGTCTGTCTTCTCTGTCCTCCCCCCTCCCCTCTTTGCGTGTCACTTAGTGACAGTGCTGCCCCATCCCCTCCTGCTGCAAGAATAACCAATATATTTGTACACTATCCGTTCTGGTATCTAATACAGTGCCCCCCGTCTCTGTGTTTCATTAAAAAAAATCCTCCTTCAACGTATCTCACGGCGGCACCTGGCGATCACGTGACAGGCTGCGTCTCCTCTCTCATCTCCTCCTAGTGTTCCGCTGACATGTCAGCGGGAAAATCTCGGCCCCCCCACTGCTTCTGCAAGACGTGCAGTGAGGAGACATAGCCTGTTACAAGAGCGACGGGAGCCGCCGTGAGATACAGTGAAGGAAGTACATTTTTAATGAAATATAGAGACAGGGGGGCACTGTATTAGTATTTAGAATGGATAGTGTACAAATATATTGGTTATTCCTGCAACAGGAGGGGGATGGGGTGGCACGGTCACCAGGTAAGACGCAAATGACTGAAAGTGGGTTAACAACCACTTAATCAATGTGGCTGATTACTTTGCAGGGAGAAAAAAACAGCTACATCACTGCTCCGTGTACAGAGCCCTAAGTTCTTAGTAAACAGTGGGGGGGGGGGGGGTGACACCTGAGATGTAAGGAAGCACTCCGCTGGCTGGGGACAGTGACACCTGAGATGTAAGGAAGCACTCCGCTGGCTGGGGACAGTGACACCTGAGATGTAAGGAAATGTAAGGAAGCACTCCGTTGGCTGGGGACAGTGACACCTGAGATGTAAGGAAGCACTCCGCTATAGCCGCCGACTGTATCACTTGGCCTCTGTGTGTGTGTGTGTGTGGGGGGGGGGGGGGCGCCATTGAAGGACCCGGCCTTGGGGCGGCACAGGGAGTAAATCCGGGCCTGGTGACCGGACAACTCCCTTCGGACAAAAATCCAAGGGAAAATTTGTTGGATGTCCTACCGTGTGCATGAAGCTTTAGTCATGGTGTTAATTCTGCACAATTATATTTATGAACATATATTACATATTTGGAGTTTTCTCCCAAGCATGCCCAGAGGCGATTCAGTTCGCATGTGTTGCGCCATATAAGTTTCTCACTCACTCATGACCTCCCATTGCCCAGATTCCCATGATATCCTAAATAAATATTTATCTTTAAAGCTGACCATAGAAGGATAGAAGTTTTTAATTAAAATTTCTAGGAAAATTTGTACGAAAAATTCTCCGAACATTTAAATGTCGTTCCAAAGATTCTAATATTTGACTTTGGAATGGATGGACTTTACCGAACAAAAAACACTTACAATTTTAGAAATTCATTCAAAAAGCAATTTCCATCCTGCTTCTTAAAACATGTTTTGTTACTACAGTTGAAAACGATTTGACACACTAATGATTAGAAAAAAAATTAACAAACTTTTTTAGAATTTTTTTTAACTTTCATTTGAAATT
Source organism: Rana kukunoris (assembly GCA_029574335.1). Lineage (NCBI taxonomy): Eukaryota > Metazoa > Chordata > Amphibia > Anura > Ranidae > Rana > Rana kukunoris. The sequence goes on along the minus strand of CM056056.1, from coordinate 134,424,210 downwards.
CTACCCTTCTACAGACAGTACAAAGACCAAACTGAAGCAAACATGTGTATTTCATAATACATCTCTTTGAACTACGGTCTGAACCTTCAGACCGTTCTCATCGGATGGACTGATCGTGTGTACAAGGCTTTAGATGTCAAGTCAAGAGCCACCCCACCAACAGAAATTGAGTCCCCCACGCTCCCTTACATCACAGTGCACCCATTTCCGTATGCTACTGGGAAGAAGCTGGATGCATTGCTTGAAAAGTAAAAATGGGGGTCTGGAGCTCTCCTGCAACTGCAGGAGAGGTGCGAGGGCCACATGAAATATCCTGGAGGGCCGGATTCGACCCGTGGGCCTTGTGTTTGACACCTGTGCCTTAGATTGTTTATTGCATTTGTTGACTTCAGACTTATAATTCTACACTAGTCACATATGCCAGTAGTAAGTGTTTCACAGTTGCCTATAGTCAGTACTCTCTGTACTTATCAATACAAGAAGAGTGACCATGAGTAGTTATATGTATGTAGTTATCAATATTTTTGTAGTACAAATACGTTGTGTAAAGCTAGACAGATTTGGTCTCCCCAGTCAGCATTATACATTCCTTGTTCATGTTTTAATAACTACCTTGCTAGATAATTTAGTCACTTATAGTTTTCATATATAAGGCCCCTTTCACATTGAGGCGTTTTTCATGCGGTACAGCGCTAAAAATAGCGCTGCTATACCGCATGAAAAATCATGCCCTGTAGTGTTCAATGTGAAAGCCCGAAGGCTTTCACACTGAAGCGGTGCGCTAGCAGGAACGCTCCAAAAGTCCTGCTAGCCGCATCTTTACCGCGGTATAGGAGCGGTGTGTATAGCGCGCCTTCCCATTGGAAGCAACGCGGGCGGTATTAACCCTTTTTCGGCCGCTAGCGGGGGTTAAAACCTCACCGCTAGCGCCCGAATATCGCGGTAAACACGACGGTATAGCGGCGCTACAAATAGCGCGGCTATACCGTCACCGCGGCTCCACGCCTCAATGTGAAAGGGGCCTTAGGAAGAGATTTCTAACTTGGTTGCATAAAGTGCCTGAAATGTCCCATGGAATCCACGTTTGAAAAAATTGAGCAAGTTGCGTCCTGTGTAGACAACTGTTACCGTAAGATAAAGATGGATTGTCAAAGTTAAATGTGGCTGTTGTAAAATAAGTTGTCCAGGGTCACACAGCTGGTCAGAGAGGGGAGCACCAAGTTTCTATTGCTTGTAAAGACTGAAATTACACTCCAAGATCTTGTCCAATGTGTCTCTGCTCACTTGACAAAACTCTCAACAAGGTATTTGGTGATCAGCAGAATAAAGAGTTAACGGAGTCTGTGAGCAGATCTAGTAACCACAGACATAGCTGCTCACGGCACTACTCCACTAAGCAGCTGTTAATGAGATATAATACTCTATAAATTGACTGGTTAAAAACAAAATAGCAGATGGCATAAAATTACAAAATAGATCACTTTAAAATATATTTAATGGCGCTAACAAGTAATTTTTTTTTTCATCTCTACCAACATCAATCTTGTGCAAAGGCCTTTCTGATTGGATTGGTTAGACAGTTCCTCAGATTTTAGGCCCCATGCACACGGGATGCCGGTGCAAACTCCGCTGACCACACGTTTTTAAAGGCTAAAACTGGCATTTAGAAACGCCTGTTTTGCCGCGTCACCTGCCACAAGTTGTGGATTGTCCACTCGCCACGTCACCTGCCACAAGTTGTGGATTGTCCACTTGCCATGTCACCTGCCACAAGTTGTGGAATGTCACCTTGCCACATCTCCTGCAACGCTAAAACTGGCATTTAGAAACGCCTGTTTTGCCGCGTCACCTGGCCACGTCACCTGCCACAAGTTGTTGATTTTCCACTTGCCACATGACCTGGCCACAAGTTGTGGATTGTCCACTTGCCATGTCACCTTGCCACGTCACCTGCCACAAGTCGTGGATTTCCACTTGCCACGTCGCCTGGCCATGTCATCTGGCCACATCACCTGCCACAAGTTGTGGATTGTCCACTTGCCACGTCACCTGCCACAAGTTGTGGATTGTCCACTGGCCATGTCACCTGCCACAATTGGTGGATTGTCCACTGGCCATGTCACCTGCCACATCACCTTGCCACAAGTTGTGGATTGTCCACTTGCCAAATCACCTGGCCACGTCACCTGCCACAAGTTGTGAATTGTCCACTGGCCACATCACCTGGCTACGTCACCTGCCACAAGTTGTGGATTGTCCACTTGCCATGTCACCTGGCCACGAATTGTGGATTGGCCATGTCACTTGTCACATCACCTGACCACGCCAACTGCCACAAGTTGTGGATTGTCCACTTGCCATGTCACCTGCCAAAAAGTTGTGGATTGTCCACTTGCCACATCACCTGGCCACAAGTTGTGGATTGTCCACTTGCCATGTCACCTGCCACAAGTTGTGGAATGTCCACTTGCCATGTCACCTGCCACAAGTAGTGGAATGTCCACTTGCCACATCACCTGCAACGTCACTTTGCCATGTCACCTGCCACAAGTTGTAGCTTGTCCTCTTGCTACGTCACCTGGCCATGTCATCTGGCCATGTCACCTGGCCACAAGTTGTGGATTGTCCACTTGCCATGTCACCTGCCAAAAAGTTGTGGATTGTCCACTTGCCACGTCACCTGGCCACAAGTTGTGGATTGTCCACTTGCCATGTCACCTGCCACAAGTTGTGGAATGTCCACTTGCCATGTCACCTGCCACAAGTAGTGGAATGTCCACTTGCCACATCACCTGCAACGTCACTTTGCCATGTCACCTGCCACAAGTTGTAGATTGTCCTCTTGCTACGTCACCTGGCCATGTCATCTGGCCACAAGTTGTGGATTGTCCACTTGCCACGTCACCTGCCACAAGTTGTGGATTGTCCACTTGCCACAAATTGGGAATTGTCCACTTGTCACGTCACCTGCCACAAGTTTTGGATTGTCCACAATGCAATGCAAGCAATTACAGTTTTTTTTAAATATTTTTTTAATGGTTTTTCATCATTTGCCATCATTTTTGAGATTTCTAATGTAAAAAAATAGGTCACCTTTAAAAACGCTTATAAACAAAATCGCGGCAAAACGCCGGTATCGCATTAGCCACGTTTTGCGTCTGAAACAAATTTTTTTTGTTTCTGGAAAAACAATGTTAAACGCAACTGCCTAAAAACGGCAATAAACGAGACTATGTGCATGGACACATAGGATAACTGCCTCTGAAAACGTGTTTAACCCCTTCTCTGTAGCGTGGCCTAGCTCCTCTTCCTTCCTCCTGTCAGTCCGGCCGGACTGACAGGAAGTGCACACTGAGTTCTCACTTCCTTTCAGTCCGGCCAGGAGCAGGAAACTGAATGTCCTGCCACACGCTACGGACCCGGTAGGGGGGGCCCAGGAGGGGAGTAAAAAGAACATGGGGGGGTAAAAAAACATAGGGGGGAGTAAAAAAAAACATGGGGGGGAGTAAAAAGAATATGGTGAGGGGGGAGTAAAAAGAACATAGGGAGGGAGGGATAAAAAAAACATGGGGAGGGGGAGAAAAAAACATAAGGGGGGAGTACGAAGGACACAGGTAGGGGGAGGGGGAGTAAGAAGGACACAGGCTTTGCGTGCGTGCATCTCATATCTTCCCCTTTATCTAAAGAGCTAAATACCTGGTTGTCTCTCACTTCAGTTCTTGATAAAGCCCCGTACACACGGGCTGCTCAATGACTGGGCCATTTTTTGTGGCACCGATTTTCTTTAACTTTCAATTGCGCGGTCGTGCGACAAAACAAAATTTACGTCCTTTTTTTCCACAAATAGAGATTTCTGACCCAAACAAAATTTACGTCCTTTTTTTTCACGAATAGAGATTTCTTTTGGTGGTATTTGATCATCTCTGCAGTCTTTATTTTTTGTGTTATAAACAAAAAAAGAGCGTACATTTTGAAAAAAAATCTATATTTTTAACTTTTTGCTATAATAAATATTCCCCAAAAAATATTTATATATTTTTATATATATATTTTATATAAAAAAATTGTTTTCCTCAGTCTAGGCCAATATGTATTCTTCTACATATTTTTGGTAAGAAAAAAATATCGCAATAAGCTGATATTGATTGATTGCACAAAAGTTATAGGGCCAGATTCATGTACATCTGCGCATTATTGGACCGGCGTAGTGCACCGTCTTTACTTTAGACTGGCGCAATGTAGCGGCGCAATCACCCTATTCTTGTAGGTTTTACGCAGAAATTTGCACCTGCGCAACGTTATTTCAGAGGCGCAAGGCGGAGTAATTCAAATTGGGAAGGACGTGGGCGTGTTACATTGAAATGAGCCGTGACCCCATGCAAATGAAGGGCCGGCTGGCTCACGCATGCGCGCTTGAAGCAGACCATGGTCAGCATCTCTGTGCGCATGCTCACAACTCGGGAACGGCGCAATCCGTGAAATTGGAAGTGGACCAGGGCAACTTAATGAACTACGCAGACAGCATAAATAGACAGACACAAACGCACTTCCTTTGCAAAAGTACATCCCTTTGTATCCCTTCCTATACAGCAAGGTGCTTTTGTTCTGTTTGTTGCATTGTGACTTGTCTTTGTTATATTTGTGGACTGTTTGATCTAGTGTTTTGTAGAAGATATTTGAAAGTGTTTTTTGGTGACTGCTTGTGAGACTTTTTGGTTGATAGATTTTTGTTTGTTTGTTTTCTTGCTTGATTTTTCCTGCTTGTTTTTGTGAGTGATTTTTGCTGACTGTTTGGGAGAGAGTTTTTGTATGAGTATGACTGAGAGGAAGAGGAAGTTAAATTTTACTTTGGGGGAGAAACAAATTCTTGCCCGGGCCATTTACCAATATGGGCGTTTCCTCCACGGCCCGGAGAGTGCCAACACCACCCCGGCCAGGAGGCGTGATATCTTGCAGAACATTACTGACGAGGTGAATGCATCGGGTGGGGGGGGGGGGTGACCCGGACACGGTCGGGGATTGAAAAGAAGATCAATGACCTCCGGCGTCTGGTCAGAAAGAAGCTGGCCAAAATGGTAGCCCATGCCAGGGGCACAGGAGGGGGCCCACTGTGCCCTGTTAGGCAGACAGCGGAGGAGCGTGCGGTGGCCCAGACCTTTCATAGACAACAGGTGGAGGGCCTGCCCGGCTATGACTCAAGTCATGAAGGCGTGATGCCAGGTAAGGTTTTTTTTTTCCTATCAGGTGTGTAGCATGTGTGGGGGAGTGGGTGAAAAGGAATATGTGGCAAGTGTGTGGATCCTCCAACCTGTGAATGTTTTGTGTCATCCACAGATGTGCAGGAGGGTGCTGGGCCATCTGGGCTGACCGCACCATCCCAGGGACAACAGCCTGATGAGGACCCCCCGACAAGGCCCGAGTCCTCGGAGGAGGTTGAAGAGGAGGAGGTTGAGGAGGAGGAGGAGGATGTCATGTCAGCCAGTGGATTGTTGTTTTTGGAGGAGACTTCCTCCCTGGCTGGCAGCAGCCAGCCCTCCATAAGGGCTAGCCCCTTCCACTCCTCCCCCAACAGGGCTCCCCTCCCAAGGGGCTCCCCTTCTCCCCGGCCACAAGCCTCAGCTGGAGGCAGGAAGTCATCCCAGAAGACCAGGAGTCTGGCCGAGCTTCTGCCCGCCAATCTGAGAAGGGACCAGGCCCTTCAGACCCGTCATCTGGGACAGGTCAGCCAGACTTTGGGGCGGATGGAGGAGAGCCTGTCCTCCATAAAGGATACGCTTGGGGACCTGGACTGCCAGTCCCTGGCTCTTACAAACTGCCTAAACGTACTGCAGACTACTACAGCAGACGTTGGGCAGGATGTGAGGGCCCTCACCCAGGCTATCCAGGACAACACAGCAACACTAGGTGCTGGCCTGAACAGATATGCCATGGCCTTGGAGGGCAGGCCGCCAGGTGGGCAGAGACCAGGGGCTGCTCCTCCTTCCCTGGATTACCCCCCCCCCCCTCCCCATGAGTCTCCCCTGCGGCATTAATTTGTTTTCCCCATTTTTTTTTCCTGGATTTTTTTTTTTTTGTGTTGTGAATGTTTTTGGAATGTGGGGGTGATATTCCTGCCGGAAAAGGGGTGTCATCCTCAGTTTTGGTGGAGAAGGGTTCCCCAGGACTAGGGAGAAGTGATCCCCAGGTCCGTGTGAATGGTGTATGAATGTACAGTAACATAATTGGAGCCATGGCGTGGCGTTGCTGCTCACAAGTCCAGCATGGTGGGCTTGTGCTAATCCAATTAGATGAGGATGTGATGTGTCTGTGCTAGGGACCACAGTGGTGTGCATGCATGCATTCTCATTGTGCCATGATTAATGTGTGTGTTTAACATGCAAAGATGCCTAATGTGTGCTGTCTCCTGGCTGCTCTTTTCCCTCAGAAGACGGGGTAGCCTCGGTTAGGGGGGGATTGTCCGGTTCAGGGGTCAGGTCATCACTTATGTCAATCTGCAGGCCCTTTCTCACTGCGAAGTTGTGCAGCATGCAACATGCAGCGATGATCTGGCATACAAAGTTGAGGGAATACAACAGGGTACCATGGGGGGTTCCGGATAGGAGTCATGAGATGGGGTCCCTGTGCATATGCAGAGTCACCCTGAAGGGATAAGACAGGAGGATGTTAGTAGTGCATGTGCCCCTTGTGATGTGTGCATCATGAGGGGGACAGTCATGCCTGCCACTCACCAACCAGCCAGCTGTCCCCATACATGTTCTGTTGGAAATCTGTGGGGATGGGGCTATGATTGTAAATGTAGCTGTCATGGGTGTCATGGGTGGTGTCATGTGTTGGGCTGGTGATGTCCTCCTGCAGGGTTGTGATTAATTCCAGGATGGCATGAGGGGTGAATCTGAAGATGCGAGACACCTCAGAATCTCTCATGCCAAAGATGTCTATGTGTGTGTGATATATCAAGTGAAGAATGAGGGGCTTGTATCAGATTAGATTATTATATCCATCAAGGTTTGAAAGGGCTATTGACAGATAGTGAGACCGTGTTTGTAATTTGTATGTATGTTATGTCTTGATGTATATATGTATGTATATTTCTGGTCAAAATGTTTAGAAAAGACAAGAATTTTTTGGGGGGAAAAAAAAAATCCACTCCCGTGCCCTCCTCCTTCTTTGCTCATCTAAAGTCAGTAGTATAGCTATGAGCATGGATGCCACTGGCATGTTGGCATACAGTTTGTTGTGCAACACGCGTGACTGCTCAGCTCCTCACTAACAGTGTTGCTTTCAAATTGTCTAATTTTAGACCACCTTTTATATGGTCTAATTTTAGACAGGCCGTGCAGCTGTTGCGCACACTGCGTAGCCTGTGCTGCACCAACGTTCTTTTGTGGATCCCCGTAACTCCCTCATTAGCATATTTGACTAGCAAATCAATGGTGTGTCTGGCGCAGTTTTGCGTGGACAGATGCGCCTGTCTATCAAAATTACGCTGGACAAAAAAAAGTAGATTTCTTGCGTATCTCGTTTTGGGGATGCGCATGCGCAAATTTAGACTTACGCCGCGCATCTCCTGTTACGCCGGCGTAATCGCTCTGTGAATCTGGCCCTATGTGTCTACAAAATAAGGGATAGATTTATAGCAATTTTTTTTAATTGTTATTTTTTTTATTAGTAATGGCGGCGATCTGCATTTTCTTTTATCATGACTGTAGGCACGTGCCTACAATGCCACGATTTAAAGGAGACGTACCTGTACGCCCATTGTACCAACATATATCGTTGTGCACTGGTCGCCATGTGGTTAAGACACTGACCTGGAACAAGCATGCTGATTGGGCAAGTCAGAATTCCTAATCAGCGTACAATATTTGGGTTTGATTTACTAAATTCAAATCTGTTGTTCACTCTGCAAGGGAATTTACCAGAGAGCCTAATAAATGAGGTGAAGTTTTGCGGACTTCTATTATCCAATCATATGTAAGCATAAATGCTTTTGGGTATCCTTTGCAAAGTGAAATATAAATTGTAACTGTCAGCCTTGCAATGCCTCATGGGACATGTAGGCCTGCCAGTTTGAGACCCCTGCTCTAGTGTATGCAACTAGAGTGATTGTAGGAAAAACATACTCTGACATGTCTAGCCTGTGAGTTTGTAATTGGGTCTGGATAACTAGCGGTTAGGCAGGTATGACTCGTACAAACAGCTCTCTGATGCCTCCCCCTGGATTTGGAAAGTTGGAGAACATTCTGTATGCTAATGGACAGAGGTGAGGAGGCGCTACTTTGCATATTTATGGGCCCTTAGCCAATGCCCAGGAGTGGGCCTGGCAGGGGACTGAGGAGCCCATAAATAGGAATAAAGCATGCTGGTAGAGGAGTTAGGTGGATGATGGAGAAGCAGTGCTGAAGAGAATCTGTCGGTGGCCCTTGGAGGGATCCCACCACAGGAGGGGCAGCATGAGAAAAGAGACGGAGTGAGTAGATTAGCACAGTGCAGGGTAAGACAAGGGGAGAGACTACAACTGCAACAGTTCTGTTTTGAAGACAGCGGTGTGCCAAGCCCTCATCCAACCTTGCTCTGGGGAGTCTTCATGGGTATGTTAGTCGGGAGGACTAGGAAGAGGTGGCAGCCAGGTGGGCAAGCATTTCTGCAAGCGGTAGAACGGGTATCGGTGTCTACGGGGGAAGCAGACGCAGTTCCTAGCCTGTAAAGGGCTGGTGCCTAACCAACAAGAGAGTCTCTGTAGATCTGAGGGGCACATGCAAGGAAGATAAAAAACAGCATTTTTGCTTGCACGTGATTGGATGATAAAATCAGCAGAGCTTTCCCTCATTTCAAATCTACCCTCAGATTTACAGGGACTGCACTTCTAAGTGCACTTGCAGTGCAAAGTGGATTTGTCTTTAGTAAATTAACCCCTTTGTTTCTCCAGGCGTGACCCAGCGGAAGCTGTACAAAGGGACCAAGTGTGTAAAGGGGAATGGAAGAAGAGGAATCTGTAAATAAGGAGGTTCTGATTGTTGGACATTGTTCTGATTGTTATCATCCCCTAATAAAACAAAAACAAGCTGATTTCGGAGTCTGGAGGCAAAAAGGAAATGCTGTGTGACTGGCTGTGCAGCAGTGGGAAACCCTGACATTTGCAACAACCTAAGTGCTACATCTGAATACTCACTTCAGTTAGTAAATCATATTAAAAGTGAATTTTTGTTTACTTATTCTATATGCACATGATTGGGAAATCATAGTGAACAAGAATTTGATTTGCACATGATTCATAAAGTGAATATTCACACAATATTGGGGATCCTCAATGTCTTTAAATCAGCCTAATAATGTTTTACTACTAAGAAGTACCTGCAAGGGGGTCCCCTTGTTAAAGAGGGCTTCCAAAATTCTGATAAGCCCCCTGCCTGCAGAGCCCAACAACCCCCGGCAAGGTACCCACAAAGCACCCACCTCCCATGTTAAGGGGCATGCGGCCTTGGGTGGTTCAGGAGAAGGGAGCCCGCTCGCTCGTCCCCTCCCATTCCTTACCTACCGGCTGCATGCTCAGCTAAGAGTCTGTTATGGATTTTCTTTTGGGGGGGGGGGGAACCCCATGCCATTTAAAAACAAATGTCATGGAGGTGTCCCCTCCAAATCCTTCGGTCTGGTATGGTGTCATGATTTATTTTTTTACATTTAGCTGTCAGCGGGAAAGTCCACTGACAGCTGATGACTCATCGGTTGTTAAGGAGCGGGTCGGGAAGCTGGCTGCCGTGTCCTTAGCAACCAGCTATATACAGTTAATGTAAAACAAAAAAAACGCAAATCGCAGCAAAAACTCAGTACTTGCATTTTGGAAGCTGGTTCATTGAAGTCTTTTACATGCAAAACGCTACATTTTGCGGGAAGAAAAGTCCCCCACCCTTTCCAGAAACGCAGAGGCACAAAAGATGCATTGAAGTGAATGTGTTTCATAGGCATGCATGTTCAAAAAAATTCCCTGCAAAATGCAAAAAGCATCAAACGTATTAGTGTGAATCGAGCCTAAGAAGGGAGTCTTCAAGGAGAAAGGGTGAGTGGAGGAGATTGTGGTGTGGAGTTGGCCATACTAATGACATTACTCATTACGCATTTATATCTATAAACAAACCTTGTAAATTACTTGAGTCATTGTACAGGCTTTAGGCTAGTTCTAGCTTTTACAAGCTTTCAATAAAAAAATTGCCTTTGTTTGTGATTTTTGGCTGTTTAGACTTGCTTTCTGTGAGGCCTGGGTTTTTACCTTCTATTTAAAATAACATCTTTGCTGGTAATTTACAGCCAGAGAAGTACGAGTATGCATACCCTAAGAGGTTAGGATGACAGCAGATCAAGTATTTTATGGCTGAGGACAGCACTTACATGCCAAGTGAAGTGGGACTTGGCTGGGAAAACACCGGTTTAGTAATCAGTTCAGGACCTTCAGAAAGCTTCTGCAAAGCTGTTGAGACAGGAGAATGATCTCATGACTGAATGGGAATTTGAGACAGGTGTCCAGCGCAGGGAACTGTGCCAAGTACCTCAGACCAATAACCACATTGAATGTATAGTTGTCATGACATGTACCGTATATGAACCTAATGAAAAAATGTACAAAATAAAGTGAGTTGGGCCAACTATGAGGTCATGCTAATATACAAACTTTTCCTAAGCAGGAAATTGCTATGGAAACCTTCAATAGGCTGAAAAATATATATTTCCCAACTGTATCCTAATAAACACAAATATTCCATTTCAGGGAAATGCAAAATGTGTTCATTCCCGACCCCCTGCCTATAGCACGATTCTGTAAAATGGAATGACATTGTTCTCTTAGAAAAGCCTTGCCCCAATAGATTTGGACAGCTTGTGGGCTCCAGCTTCCCAAGTCAGTCCATCATAGCTAAAAAATGTAAATCACTGCTCGAGGTATAATCCGATAATTCAGATCACCATTAACACGTTTATGTTAACCAAAGGGAATCTGGTGGAGGTGGATGTATTTATGGGACAATTAGCCAAAACTTTGGTACAGGACACTACCTAAAGTGGTTATAAAGCCAGGGATCCCAATTCTTTCCAGGCCCTCTGTAATAAGAAGATTATTACAAAAGGCAGGTAAATACCTTTTTTTTTTTTCACATTACCAATGTGTGGCCACGTGACTGGCCCCCACTCTCCTTCCCTGATATATGGACTACAGTGGGAGGGGCTGAGATTTCCCTCTGACATCAGCCGGGAGGTCATGTGACCACACAAAATCGATGAGGGAAAAAAGGTATTAAGCTGCTGGATTTTCAAAACCACACACACACACATCGGGGGTTATTTACTAAAGGCAAATCCACTTTGCACTACAAGTGCATTGCAAGTGCAGTTGCTGTAGATCTGAGGCAAAGATTTGAAACGAGGGGAAGCACTGCTGATCCAATCATGTTGAAGCTAAAATTCAGTATTTAATTTTCCTTGCATGTCCCCCTTTAGATTTACAGTGACTGCACTTCCAAGTGCACTTGTGGTACAAAGTGGATTTGCCTTTAGTAAATCAACCCCATTGTGTGGTATATCTTACTACAGAGGGGCTGGCAGGAATTGGGATCACTAACTTTACTGCTGCACAGAATAGCATCAGTAGGGGAAGGGTGTTTTTTTTTTTCCATCAGCTAACACACTAGAATGTGACAGGGAGAGAGGAGAGCCACGGGATGATGAAGGCCCGTAAACTGACCACAGTATCATGGTTTAGCAGCCATGATTATTATTATTATACAGGATGTATGTAGCGCCAACAGTTTACACAGCGCTTTACAATATAAAAAGGGAGACAATACAGTTATAATATAAGAGGGCCCTGCTCAGAAGAGCTTACTATCTAATAGGGTAGGGAAGGTGGTACAAATGGTTGTAACTGTGGGATATGAGCTGATGGAAGTGGTAAAAGATTAGTTGGAGATGTGATAGGCTTCCGTGAAGAGATACATTTTTAGGGATCATTACCGTGGTTAGCACATTAAAGGAGGCACAGGTGGGTATATTGCAACATAGAATGGAACAAATAACCCAGCACAAGCATTATGCGGTTTAACATGCTTTAAAGGGAACAGGATCTTTTTTTTTTTAGGGTTATAACCTCTTTAATTACATACATGCTTTACCTTTTCTGCACTTTACCATTGCAATGCATTATCTTCCTTAAACACTTTCTATGAGATGCATTAAAAGTTTCAAAATTACCTGAGGCTTTGTTACACTATTGAGACTGTGGACATTTCTAAAAAAAAATCTGGTATATAGCTCAGATCTGCATTTCCCAATGTCTCTACTCACCCTTGCATTATTTATCTCCTAGATTGTAAGCTCTAACGAGCAGGGCCCTCTGATTCTTCCTGTATGGATTTGTATTGTGAGTGAGTGAGGAACTTATATAGTGCAACACATGCAAACTGAATCGCCTCTATGCACTTGGTATCCATTCCCTGGGCCCTCAGACGAGATGGGTCTTAGGCCGTGTACACACGGCAGAGATTCTCGGCAGAAACCAGCGAGAAGCTCGCTGGGATCCTCATTCTGCCGAGAACCTCGGCCGTGTGTACGGTTTCGGCGAGCATCCCGTCGGGAAAGCCGTCAAGCCAAAATAGAGAGCAGGTTCTCTATTTGCTCGATGGCCCATCGAGAACCATGGCTCCGGCACCTTTCCCGATGGCTTGGTCGACGATTTCGACGGCCGGCGAGAACCTCGACGGGCAGAACGATGTGTTTGGCCCGTCGAGGTTCTCGTACGTGTGTACACGGCCTAAATCTTTCTCCTGAAGGCAAGGTGGTTTACCCCCAACCGGATGCTGGTTGGTAGAGTGTTCCATAGTCTAGGTCCTTGGACCACAAATCTTCGTTCTCCTTTGGACTTGTATCTGGTTTTGGGTATCTGGAGTCGATTTTGATTGGTGGATCGCAGAATGCGATTGGTGTTGTAAGCTTTTAGTTTTTCCCATAGATATTGGGGGGCATTTCCCAGAATGCACTTATGCATTAGACAGAGTGCCTTGAAAGTGAATCTGTCTTTTACAGGCAACCAATGAAGGGATCTCAGTGAAGGTGAGATTGATTCCCATGTTTTTTTCCCTGTCACAAGTTGCGCGGCCGTATTTTGAATGACTTGCAGACGAGTGATTTGGTACTTTGTAACTGTACTGTCTGCGCCCATGTTGTAGATCACTCTGCAAACTATCGGTGCTATATAAATCCTGTATAATAATATGCTAATTTTGGTATGACTGAGCATTAAGCAGCTTTGAATTAGAGAATAATCAAAATTAAAAACATTTTTGTAACAAAGATGCACTGAAAGTCCTGGAATAGTGGATACTTTGGGTCTCTTTTTCACCATCATAGTTTAGCCTTGCAAAAATGTATGGAGAATAAGCACTATATGATAGTGTGAAACGCGTCAGGTTTTCTCCTGATTTTTTGCTGTGATATGTTCATGTTGTGACCAGTTTTATTAAAAAGAAACCATTTTTTTGAGTGCGGCCATCCCGGTTTTTCTCCATACATTTTTGCATACTATTGCAGTGCCTGCACCCAGGTGTTTGGACTCCACCTTGCAGTTCCCTGGGACCTCTGAGCGGTAAACTTTCTTTCTCATCCCATAGTTTAGCCTTGGTTGGCCTTAACATACTATGAGATGAGAGTTCACCTTTTGGCATAAAGTGCAAAAAAAAAAAAAAAAACATATTGGGTAGTTTCACAAGGACTTTTCTTGTCCATTATTTTTCCTTTATATTGGCTCTTCAAATAGTTTAGAGATTACATAAAATGTTTAGTCAAGTATAGTAAATACACCAGACCAAAAAAGTGACAACTGAGGAAAAAAAAAAAAAAAAGAGGGGGGGGGGAGGGTGAGAAATATTTGGTTCCAAAGGAGTTTGGAACTGTGATTCCTTACCCTAAAAAGAGGACTTCCACAATCCCTACACATAATTACATATCTGTATTAGATGACAATGTGGACTTATGTGGGATTTGAAAGCTTTTTTTCCCCCAAGCCTAAATGTGCCTCAACTGCTGACTCCTCACATCCGAAAATACTGTGTGATGTCTGAAATGCAATTATTGTCCATATTCTTGGGGTCCAGTTCCTGACTGGGGGGTAACTTCCATATTTCGTGTCCTAGTCACTAGAGCAGATACGTACTTAGATAATCGTATATAGATTTTATTTTTATTTAAAACAAATGCTCTAGTGGTTTGTATTTTAAAAATGCTTATATGCACATCTCACCTTTTTGGAACATTACATTTTTTTTCCTACAGTACGCACAATTTAAGAGGGACAGACTGGTCTTGGTATTAGCGGTCTACATTCACCTGAGTGACTGTGTAACTGCTAGACAAAAGCATTGCAACAATCTTTGTGCTAGTCTTTGATCTTATGAAAAGCAGAGCTTTCTAACTAGAAAAGTTGGTTCCTTAGAAGCCTGTACTTTGTGATGGTGGCAGTTCAAATATATGAGGTTTCCGAATCCTGACTGAAGGACTGGGGGGTTACTAAAAATGGCGCACAGATCAATGTAAACCGATACCAATAAAAAAGTTCACAAACTGGCTTTGGCTGGCCCTTCAGCCAATCAGGATACAACCCTAGCGTGTGTAGTACGCTCCTAGTTAGGTTGTCCCAATAATTAATATAATAATTAACCACTTCAATACCAGGCACTCCCTGCCCAAGCCAATTTTTCGCTTTCTGCGGTGTCGCTGTTTAAATGACAATTGTGCGGTCATGCTAAACTGTACCCAAACAGAATTTTTATCATCTTGTTCCCACAAATAGAGCTTTCTTTTGGTGGTATTTGATCACCTTTGCGGTTTTTATTTTTTGCTAAATTAAAAAGACAGAAAATTTTAAAAAAAATAAAAAGTTTTCTTTTGTTTCTAAAATGTTGTAAATAAGTATGTTTTCTCCTTCACTAATGGGTGGCACTGATATGCAACAATGATGGGCATTGATAAGCTGGACTCATGGGCATCATTGTAAACCATGTACAGACAGTCCTGTCCATTAATGGCTGTCCTTTTCTCACACAGACACAGCGTGGGAGGAAAGAACTGTCGATAACCAGCAAGTCTGTTCACATGTGATCAGCTGATCACAAGGTAAAGGGTCACTTTGATCAGCTATGTCCAAAGGACACAGCAGTCACAGAGAGTACTGGGTGCATGCAGGGCTCTGGTAGGATGCCCATGGACTCCCTCCCAGAACTAGAAGCCCAGTGCTTGGATAGAAGGGGGAGGGGGGTCCTTCATGGCTTCTTGCACTGGGGCCCTGAAGGTTTAGTTACACCTCTGAAAAGGCCTACAGCAACTCTGAAGCAGTTGCAGTAATTTATGTCATGGTGTGGCATGTGACAACAATATCACAAATTCTTCACAAATTTGGCTTGTATGGGAGGATTGCAAGAAAAAAGCCACCTCGGCAAGAAAGGTCACATGCAGCAATGACACACCTTGAAGATTCTGCACATGGAGAAAGGTGTTATGATCAGATGAGACCAAAATTGAATGATTTGGTCTCATCACCAAACAATAAGTCTGGCAGAAATAGAATACAGCTGACCATCCAAAATAACACAATTTCTACAGTAAAGCAAGGTGGTAGTAATATCCTGTTATGGGGGTGATTCTCTGCAGCAGGGACTGAAGCACTTGTCGGGATAAAAGGAAAATGAATAGGACAAAATACCATTAAATTCTTGAGGAAAATCTGCAAGAATTCCTCTGACAGAAAGTTGTCAATAGGACCTTTCAACATAATGATCTAAATCACACAGCAAAAAATGACGAGACGAGACGTTACGTTTTTTTCATGCATCTTCAGAGTTCTTTACTTTACTTCTTTTTCCCCCTAAATCATGTATTTAGATTGTACTACTTTCACATTTTATAATACTTGATGCTCTACCGTACAAAAAATAGGGACCAGAACTTGCTGATTGTGTTCTTCTAGTTTCCAGGCTCTTATGTTGATGCAATAGCACCCACACCTTCCAAGTCACTGACAATGACTGCATTAATGGCATACAGTAAGTCTATAGATGTTGTTCGTAGCTATGTAGGAAAGCTAAAGGATGTTTTGGTGCATGCAAGGGCAAAGAACATTTTGCTGGAAGTCCCATATGTGTAGATTGGCAACAAACATTGGGTGGCATAAAGCTTCCTGAGACACGCATACAAGTTATGTGTAGCTTCATGAGGGGGAATAAAAACAATCCGCCACTCACTGTTGTGGAACGGGGAGGGCGAGCTTGCAAATTGTGCTCTACCATCCTGCAAACATATGCAGAACAGTATTACAAAGAATGTCTGGACAGCCGCACTCTGGAAAAACCTTTCGGTTGCCTTTTATTGGTAAAAAAAACTTAACACCACATATCACAGCAAAAATAGGGGATGCAGCTGACGCGTTTCACACTATTATTTAGGGCTTAGTCATAGCTAACATATAAGAAATATTAACAGTGTGAAACGCGTCAGATGCATCCCCTATTTTTGCTGTGATATGTGGTGTTCAAAGTTTTTTTTACCAATAAAAAGCAACCGAAAGGTTTTTTTCAGAGTGCGGCTGTCCAGACATTCTTTCTAATTATGCTTTGTGCATTGCCAGGACCTGGGCTTTTCTGAGAGGACACGGATTGTTTTCATACACCCATCTGGAGCGGTATCTCTCTTTCTATATGCCGAACAGTGTCTGCTCCTGTTATACACTACTTGTACAGAAAAGTGCCAAGAACTTGCATCTTCTTTCATAACCAATACTCACCTTTCTATCTGTGTAGGGACCACAGATACAGTTCCCAGGCAGTAAGTAGCTCAAGTAACGATGCCTGCAAACGCCACCAACCAGAAGAAGCGCAATGCCTATGCTTCGGTCGTTGTAGATCCTGACACCGGGTACAGCACCCCAGGAGCATTTGAGCTGGAGAGGCTGTTTTGGCATGGAGCAGCCAAATTCACACATGTCAATGAAGTTTTCACCAATCTTCACATTGGAGATGAGTGAGTATAAATGTGACTTATTTTAAATTAAGAGAAGAGCATGTATTAAATGAATGAAAAATTTGAGAATCTGAAATGGATCTGCTTATTGCTGAAGTCCCAGTATATCCTAGTTGGTTGCACAATAGAATGAATTGGGCTTCAATCGGTTAGAAAACATATTTAGAAACGCCAATAACCCTTACTTGATTGCACAAGTGTGACCAAACCACAAGTAGACTATTCACCCTTAAAGGAAACCTGGCATCATTATGGAAAAGTGATGGCTGCCATTGCTGACTTTTTTTGGGTTGTTGTTAACCTAAGGTTCACCTTTTCAAATGTGTTTATTTAAGTTTAACAATTCACAAAGATAAGTTCAAAAGCAGTGCTAGAAAGTAACATGTCAAGGTATAATGAACGACTATTGCTCCACAATATAACTGAAAATAGCCTATTTTGCATAGTCTGTTCTGGGTGTAGTGATGTAAATAACATGTTATAGTTACAACAAATCAGAAAAGAGTGAGAAAGGATTATCACTGTTTAAAGCTTCTAGGAGCTTATGTCTATGAGTTTATGAAACCCGGTAGAGTATATAAAAGTATTGCCATTTGAACCTGAAAAAAAAGCCATTGCTGACTTCTTATGAAAATGTAATTTGTTGTCGTTTGTGCTTTTATACTTGTTCCAGGTCCATGACTTAAAATGTACTAAAGCTAGCCAACTAGCTTTTTTATTTTATTTATTTCAATAATGGTAGCCCCCACATTTATCCCAGTGCCCCCTCCCCCACAAAAAAAGAAACAGGCTTTGGGCACTGTCAGAGGACACTTGCATGCCACTCGTATGTCCATTAAAACTTGCTAACCACCAAACTGAGAAAATACATAATTACTTTAATGTTTAATACTAGGGGTTATGGCGACAGTTAGATGCCAAAACCCCAGTATTAATATTCTCAGCCACTGCTCTTTTTACTAAAAATGATCCAAGCAGCTCATTAGCCGCTGGATCACTTTAAGAAACCCCTCCCACCGCGGTTTCCAGTGGTTCTCGGGCTTATCTGGCTCACCAGGAACAGATACAGCAGTGGCTGGCCATAAAGATCATCAGAGGAAAGATGGCCTTATCTCTATGGCCTACAAGGTCGGAGCGATGTCATGATGTCACTTCCGGTTCATGACCAATGCAAACAATTATTATTTTATTTTTTTGAAAAGTATTAAACCAATGTTTTTTCATCTGATGCTTTCCAATGTAAAGGACAGATGTGGGGTCTTAGTGACCCTAGATCTCTCAATAAAGAGGACCCGTCATGCTTTGTCACAAGAGGCGTTTACATTTCGTGTGACAGCTATAAAGGTGATCAAACATTTTTTGTTTCAAGCGCCCTGGTTATCCTGAGCTCACGCCCAGTGGCGAACACATACGTAGGTCACGCCTACATATGTAAACGGTATACGTGAGGTATCGACATAAATGTTATAGCAAGAACAATATTTCCAGCACTAGACCTCCTTTGTAACTCTAAACTGGTAACCTGTAAATAATTTTTAAAACATCACAAGCGTGCACAATTTTATGACATGACATTAGGTATCTATTTACTCGGTATAACATCTTTAATATTTTACAAAAAAAATGGATTACGGTATATACTGTGGTGTTCTTTAATTCAAGTGTAAAAAATTGCATTTAAAAAAATGGCTGCACAAATACCGTGTGACATAAAAATAATTGCAACAACCGGCATTTAGTTCTTTAGGGCCTCTGCTTAAAAAATATATATCATGTTTGGGGGTTCTGAAATAATTCTCTAGCAAAAAAAAAAGATTTTTACTTCTAAACAAAGTGTCAGAATAGGCCTGGTCCTTAAGTGGTTAACCACTTAACTTCAATACAGGGCACTTTCACCCCCTTCCTGCCCAAGCCATTTTTCAGCTTTCAGCGCTGGCACATTTTGAATGACAATTGCGCGGTCATGCAACACTGTACCTAAATGACATTTTTATAATTATGTTCCCCACAAATAGTGCTTTCTTTTGGTGGTATTTGATCACCTCTGTGGTTTTTATTTATTGGGCTATAAAACAAAATAAAGGGACAAGTTTGAAAAAAAAAACACAATTTTTTTTTTACTTTTTGCTATAATAAGTATCCATTTTTTTTATTAAACAAATTTTTTCCTCAGTTTAGGCCGATATGTATTTTACATATTTTTGGTAAAAAAAAGCAAAAAAAAAAACCCCGCAATAAAGCGTGTATTGATTGGTTTGTGCAAAAGTTATAGCGGCTACAAAATAGGGGATACATTTATAGCTTTTTTTTTTACTAGTAATGACTATGATCATGCGATTTTTTTATCGTGACTGCGATATTGCGGCGGACACTTGACAAATGACTGATCGGTATCCCTATGTACAAGGAACACACCATTGGTCTTCTCTCCCTGACAGGACGTGGATCTGTGTGTTTACACACACAGATCCACAGCCCTGCTCAGTTACTGGGCAATCGCGGGGTACCCGGCGGACATCGCGGCCACCAGGCACGCACGTCAGGTCCTCAGTTGCACGGGGGCGTGCGCACCCCCTAGAGCCTTTGGAAGGCGAAGACGTCATATGACGTCCGCCCAGAACGAGAGCTGCATCGTCCCGCAGTCATATGACGGTGGGCAGGCAGCTTGTGGTTAAAGATGTCGTCCAAATTTTGTCAACTACAAATACTGTAGCTGCTGACTATTAATATTGGGACACTTACCTGTCCTGGAATCCAGCGTGTTGGAATGCCAGCAGATGTCCCGTTGGCTCTTGGGTGCTGCCGCAGTCCATTCTTTGTTGTTTTGCAGAGGTACATGCACTGCTGCTATCGGTCACTTCTGGGTGTTTTTGTTTACTGGTCCTCCCACCAGCATCATCATCATCTTTTAAGGGACACAGTATTACAGCACTGCCAGGAGAAACTGCCGCACCCAGTAGGGGACTGAACCTGAAGTGTTGGGTAGCAATAGGGCATGGCTCTGCCCAGAAAGAATGGATGCTGCCCACATTTTGTGATCCTAACAATGGGATCACTTTAAAACCTAAGCTAGCATATTAGAATGTTAAGCTTCTTCTGCATAATGTAAAATTTTGAATAAAATGCTTATGTACAAATGTTAAATATGGTTTTATAGAAAAACTGCTCTGGACCGCTATGGCTTGGAAAAAAGTGGCTTTACACACATTGTAAACGCAGCACATGGGCGCTGGAATGTGGATACTGGAGCAGAATACTACAGTGACATGCCTATTGAATATTATGGGGTAGAAGCAGATGACTTGCCCAGCTTTAACCTTAGCCAGTTCTTCTACCCAGCAGCAGAATTCATCCACGACGCCCTGAACAACCCCAACAGTAAGTCTGAAAACCTCACACCTTGTCATGCTACAACATATGCTATTACCATTGTGAAAAACATATATATTTACTTGCCTCCCATTGAGAGCATTGCTATGCTGCTCCATATTCATTTTACTGTCAATCACAAAGCTGTTTTGAAAATCCAGGGTCATTTCTCAGTCTCCAACTCCAAAGAGGTGATTTCCTCTCTTCTAGTTATATTTACTGGGATGGGGACCTACCCTCTAGATGAGCTGAATGTACTTACAGTAGGATATTCAATGCAAATGTGCTGTCATTTTAAATATTTAAACAAAGTGTACAACAATAAAATTATACGTTTGGGTATCTTAAAGGAGTTGTAAAGGAAAACATTTCTTTTGCCTAAAATGAATGTCTGCAAGGTAGACAGACAGAATAGTGTAATGATTCTGTTAACAAACGAGTAAATACCTATTAAATTCCTTCA
This sequence comes from Rana kukunoris, assembly GCA_029574335.1. Taxonomy (NCBI): domain Eukaryota; kingdom Metazoa; phylum Chordata; class Amphibia; order Anura; family Ranidae; genus Rana; species Rana kukunoris. The sequence continues at coordinate 134,403,326 of CM056056.1, read as the reverse complement.
TCTATATCGCCTCCGGCATTTTTTTTTTTAAATCACCTGGAAGGCAAAAGGCATAATGAGCTCATACTAGCTCATTATGAAATACTTGCCTTAGAACAGGGATCCTCAAACTACGGCCCTCCAGCTGTTGTGGAACTACACTTCCCATGAAGCATTGTAAAACTCTGACATTCACAGACATGACTAGGCATGATGGGAATTGTAGTTCCTGAACACCTGGAGGGCCATAGTTTGAAAACCCATGCCTTAGAACAAGGCATCGGTAACTTACCTGGTCCATGCCGAGAGAGATGACATCTTGCCTCGACGTGTCTTCCGGGTATCGCGGCTCCAGGAGCTGTCGGGAGCCGTGATGTTGTCACTTCTGCGCATGCCTGCGGGAAACTTCTTTCCGGCAAGGTCAGGCGTCTGCTGGGCCTTAAGCCAAGAATCCCCTGTGCGCATGTGCCACAGTCAGTGTTCGGAAACACTCTGTTCCCGGGCTTCCTTTACCTCACCACCGTAATGCAAGGCTTTCTTCCTGGTGTGGAGAAAGCCTCTTAAGGGGGGAGGGGGCAAGCAAAAGGGACACTCTGTACTTTGCAGATAGAGAAATAAGCTGTGTTACTGGCTGTCCTGACACTCCTGCTCGGCCCCTCCCTCAAGAGACTTTCTCCACACCAGGGGAAAGCCTCGCATTACTGCGTGGAGTTACAGACAGAAGAACAGGAAGTGAGGATTTCTCAGAAGACATAAGAACATTCAAAAGCAAAATCGAAGGATGAGGTAAGTGAAGGAGGACTGCACTAAGGTAAAGGAAGCCGTAAATCCATTACTCTGAGTTCATGGACGGACAGCAGCATTGACCTTAGGATTATATATCCTTTCAGGAGAGACTAGGCAGAAAAAAACAGCACTTCAAGTGTTAAAGCACTTCTCTCAGTACAGCACCTCCCAGGGAGCGGGTCCCCCGGGTAAATCCCACTCTCTGCCTCATGCAGCTCCAGTTCATAACAAGCAGTACAAACAAAAAGGAGGGGTGGGTGCTGTGTCCGTCCATGAACTCAGAGAAATGGATTTTACGGTGAGTACAAAAATCCTATTTTCTCTTCCGTTTATGGACGGACACAGCAGCATTGACCTTAGGGACGTCCCCAAGCAGGGTCAAAAAATTTTGAGGGGTGGGAAAAAAAAACACAGCAAACCAAGCTTCACCCCAAACAAACCAGAGTTCCTCAACGGAGGAACTTAAACCTTAAACTGCCGCCTGTAAAACCTTGCGGCCAAAGGAGGCATCCGAAGATGCACTCATGTCCACCTTGTAAAATTTTGACAAGGTGTGATTTGACGACCAGGTCGCTGCCTTACACACCTGTAAAACAGACGCTTGATGTCGGAAAGCCCAAGAGGCCCCAATCGCCCTGGTCTAATGCGCCGTAACCTGAAAGAGAGGTGCCCGCCCCTTTAGGGCATAAGCGTGGTGCATGAGCTGTCTGACCCACCTAGAAATGGTGGCCAACCAGACCGCCAGACCCTTCTTAGGACCAGTCACCGACACGAACAGTGACACTGACTTCCGAAATGGAGCCGTAGGGCCCGAACCACGTCTAAGGAATGCAAAGTGGCCTCCTTCTGTTTTTTTCTGGCCGAGGACATAAGGATGGCAAAACAATGTCCTCATTGGGGTGTCATTTCATCTCTTCACACATAGAGATGGCAAATCTTCCGTGAAGTAGACTTCCGTGCTCGTAGCATGGTAGAGATCACGAGCCCAACAGGCCTCGGTTCTTCAGCAGCTGGCTCTCAACAGCCATGCTGTTAAAGCCAGCGACGTCAAAGCAGGGTGAAAGATAGGACCCTGCGACAGAAGATCTTCTCTCAGGGGTAGACGCCATGGGATGTCTGCCACCAGACGCACCAGGTCAGCGTACCAGAGACGGCGCGGCCAATCCGGAGCGATCAGGATTGTTGGTATCCCCTCGGCTTCCACTCTGCGCAGTAGACGATGGAGAAGCTTCAGAGGGGGGAAGGCGTCGATGAGGCTTTTCGGCCCACCAGAGGATGTGCGCAACTTCCGTCACTGCAGCTGAGCTCCGTGTGCCTCCCTGATGATTGACGTATGCCACGGCTGTGGCATTGTTGGACTGGATCCTGACCGGCCAGTCCTGCAGACCCAGAGACCACTTGGAGTGACACAACTTGATCGCTTGGAGCTCCAGTACATTGATTGGAAGGCGGGACTCCTCCTGAGTCCAGCGCCCCTGGGCTGACTGGACACCCCAGACGGAGAGGCTGGCATCTGTCGTGACCACAGTCCAATGGCATGGCAGAAATGACTTCCTGGTCCGGAGTATCGAGACGTCAGCCACCACACTAGGGAGGACTTGACCAGTCGACTCACGCGAATCTGGTAATCCAGAGACAAAGGGAGCTTGTCCCAACGTGACAGAATCTCTTTCTGCAACACTCGGGTATGGAATTGGGCATCCGGAACTGCCTCGAAAAGCGAAGGGACGACCACTTCTGAGTCACCAACCACTGCACTGCAGTGTTTGAAGTTTTTCCGTTTGGAGGAAAACCCTCGCCTCCGAGTCCAGGACTAACCCCAGGTATTTCAGCCGCTGAGACGGTACCAGTACTAACTTCTGGGCAATCAATAGCCAACTAAATTCTCGGAGGATCTCGCAGGTGATAGATACATCCTCTTCTAATTCTGAGCTTGAAGAAGCTCGTCCAGGTATCCTACGATAGCGATCCCGCGCTGCCTCAGCAGGGCCAGAATCGGAGCGAGCACCTTGGTGAAAACCCGTGGTTCCCGAGGCCAGGCCGAACGGGAGGGCCACAAATTAAAAGTGGTCCTCTCCGACCGCAAAATGCAGAAATCCCTGGTGTTTTGCGCATATGGGGATATGCAGGTACGTGTCCTTGATATCCAAGGATGCTAGGCAATCCCCCTGATGGAGCGCTGCCACTACCAAGCGAATCGACTCCATTCTAAATTTTTGCACTTTGACAAAACAATTGAGGGCCTTGAGGTCCAGGATTGGACGGACCTCTTCCTTGGGGGTCTTGGGGACTACAAACAGATTGGAGTAAAACCCCTGAATCCATTCCGTTGAGGGAATCGTCACAATCACTCCCTGACCAACAGATCCTTCCGGAAATCTGGAGGAAGCTAGAGGTTAGAAGGAAAAAAATCTGTTTGGACAAGAGAGAAACTCTCTCGTATTTTGGAGCAGCGAAACTCTCTTGTACCCGAGGAACCTACTTCGCAAACCCAACAATCGGAAAGAGACCTCAACTGAGCGGCAAATTCGCGAAGTCGGCCCCCCAACCAAGATGCGGGTGGGGCAGACCTTCATGCAGAGGCAGGCTTGTTGGGCTTGCGAAACCAGGTGCGCTTCTGCCCTTCAGCGGGCACCTTAGCACCTTGAAAGTGTTTTCCTGCCGCATTTGGCAGGCGGAAAAACGCTTGGGGGCAGTAAAGGAGGGCCCTTGCTTACGGCGAGGCTCCTTACCCCTTCCAGATTGCAGGAGCAGCGTGCTCTTACTGCCTGTGGCATCTTTATGAAGTCATCCAGGGACATCCCAAAAAGCTGTTCAGCTTTAAAGGGTAAATCCACCAAGGCCTTTTTAGAAGACTGATCCACGGACTAACACGTCAGCCACACAAGGCGGCGCAGTACCACCGCGTAGGCCCTGGACAGCAAGGGGAGCGTATCCAGGGCCGACTCGCAGACAAACTTTAGACCTTGCACTAACTGGTCGGCCAGTTCCACCCAGAGCTCAGGAGAAGTCTGCACCTCCAGCTCCTGCAGCAAGGACCCGTTCGGTGAGTGTCTGCGACAACAGAGCCCCGGCCAAAACTGGTCTCACCGCTGACCCCACCACTATGAACATAAAGTGGGCCACAGCCTCCGCTCTATCTGCAGGGTCCTTAAAAGTGGGAGCCCCCTCCACAGGCAACGTGGTGGCCTTGTTCAGTCTGGACACTGGAGGGTCCACTGACAGAGGAGAAACCCACTTTTTAAAAAAAAGTCCTCCTCAAAAGGGATAACGGACCGCAAAGTATTTTGGAGCAGCAAAACTTTCTGTGGCCGATCCCATTCCTTGTACAACAGTTCGTCCAGATATGGAACACAAGGAAACACTTTCTCGTGCAAGGTGGCTTGCGGAACCCAAAAGGGATTGGCGTGTCTGATGCCTCCGCCAAGTCCTCAAGTTTTTGAATATCCTGCACCGCAGTGATGAGAGCTCCAACAAACGCCTTATCCAGCGCGAAGCTAAAGGCCGGCACACGCTCGTTGGCCGAACATGGGGTACTACAAGGATCGCAGATCCAGCCTGTCACCCAGTCGGCAGTTGATTGTAGATCCCACGATCCAAAAATGCCGGAAAAAATTAAATAAAAAAGTGAAAAAAAAAAATCGCAAAAAATCTTCGGAGCACATGGGCTCCAGAAGGGCCATGTCTTCTCCCAACGCTAGGCAGAAAAAAACTGGAGCTGCATGGAGAGTGGGATGTACCCGGGGGACGCGCCCCCTAGGAGGTGCTGTACTGAGAGAAGTGTTTTAACACTTGAAGTGCTGTTTTTTCTGAAAGAAAAGATATATAACCCTAAGGTCAATGCTGTGTCCGTCCATGAACGAAAGAGAAACATTTTTATTATTACCTTTACAACCCCTTTAACATGCATACCAAAATGTACATGTGGGAAAATGGCTCCAGGGAAAATAACCCTCTTAGAAATCATGGTTAGTTATTCATATGGATATAGGAACTGGGAAGTCTTGCCGCTAATAAAGTTTATAACTCTCCCCTTCTTTCCACAGGTAAGGTGCTTGTGCACTGTGCAATGGGTCGCAGCCGCTCTGCTTCACTTGTCCTGGCCTATCTGATGATATATGAGAAGATGACCATTGTTGATGCTATAGCTCAAGTCCTGAAGCATCGTTGCATTCTTCCTAACCGGGGCTTCCTTAAACAGCTAAGAGAACTGGACATTCAGCTAGCACTGGAGAGACGTGCATCACGCACTACTGCAAATGGGACTGAGGAGAATCAGAAACACTGAACACAGTTATCAGACAGAATATTAGGGGTCTGTAACTTCCAAATGCAAAGGGCATGACTTAAGTTACCTAAATATGCCATTACCATCTGTTTGCCCTAGATTACACTTGCAAGAGTAGCTTTTGCTAAAACTCTTAGCTTATGAGTTCAGATTATTTATGCATTTATCACTAAATTACTTTTTTGATTCTGAAAATGTGCAGTACAAGACAGAACTTTCCATAGTTGAAACTTTCCATAGTTGAAATGCCAAGAATGTTACATAGTGCTAGCCACTTATAAAAGCAGAAAACATCTTGAAATGATTTAATGTATAGGCTGACAGGGGCATGTTTAAAGTACAAAACATTAACAACCCACAGCGACCAAAAGTTTTTAATTTTTTGTTTTTCCCTTTTTAAATTCCTTTAAGAGATGTGAAATTACATCTACATTACAGTGCAACATACTGCTGCAATGTTGATTTTTAAATATCAATATATATCAGGCTTGTCCGAAAGACAGGACAACTATAGAAATGCCAATGTTCTTTTCTAAATATAGTCCTTAAGGGATCTGTGCACTTATTCTTGAAGCTCCACTTCCCTGACCTCCCCCACACCTATACTCCTAAAATGCATACTTACCTCTATTTGACAGATGAAGTAGCACCATTTACTTACATCAATGCAAATCATAGGTTGACCAGCACACTGCATACTTGCTGCCCTGGATGTAAACATATAGGGACTGATAAATGGAGAAACTTATGCATCTTGGGATAGGGGGGGGTTAGGTTAGGATATAATTGTTTTAAAGACCAATTCCAAAAAAAAACCATTTAGTTCTGGGTAGTGTGAAAGGGTTAAAGCTTTGGTTAGGATTTTATTGCCACCAATATCCCTCTATCTAAAACTAAAAAAAAAAAAACGATTAAAAAGTGTACATTAAAGTATGGAGGAGTTCTGACTTTACTGGTTGCATGCTTGCTATAAGTCAGTAAATCAATGTCTGCATTTTTCAAAAAAAGCCAGTAATGGCAGCTTCCATACGTCACTGAGTAATGCTGATATTTTTACGTTTATTTATTAGGAATACATAAAGCTAAACTTCCTTCCTGAACAATAAACTCGGGATCAAAAAGTCTTAAATGCACATCAAGTAACACTGTGGCATTAGAGGAGCTGTCCAGTGTCAGTGGCTGTCCAGTGTCTTCCTGGGAGCCCCATCGAAGACATGTTGGTCTATATCCAGTTATGGTGTCATAGATAGCAGAAGACAGTTGGACATCCAGTACAGCTCATATTCTTACTAACCCCCCGTACCTGCTTCACTTCCTAGTCAATGTTTTATTCTCCTGTGGAAAGCCTTCTTGATCTATGGACCCTCAAACTCAAGCAGCTCATGTACAGTAAGCAGCCCTCAAAATTTACACTCACCTGCTCGCATTTTGCGAGTAAATTTTGAGGGCTGGCGAGTGTGAGCTGCCTGGGAGCAGGGGGGGGGGGGGCAAGGAGTGAATATAGTTGGAGAGGAGGGGAGAGTCGCTGCTGCTGCCGCCTGGTTGTTCAGAGCTTGGGGAACATAACAGCTTTCTATTCAATAGCTGTGTTCCACACCGAGCATCGTCATATACAGCCCCTTCTTCTTGTCCGGGCACTTTAATAGACAGATCACCCATCCCAGGATTGGACGGGTAATCTGTCTATAAAAGTTTCCTGGACAAGGGGGGAGGGGCTGTATATGACGGCTCGTGGCAGGGAACACAGCTATTGAATTGAAAGCGGTTATGTTCCCCGCGCTTTGAACAATGCAGCTCCTCTCCTCTCTTTCCCAGCACAGGTAGACATGGGCAGGCTGCATTTTTGGGCACGGATAAAGTTGTTGTTAATATTTATTTTTATAACTTAATTCTGCATAAAACATTCAAGTGTAATTTCATGAGATAATTTGAGGGTGTGTCTAGGGGAGGGACATGAAGGGGTGCGGCAACTGGTGGCGATAACGCCTTGAGGCCTAGCTAGTAGCTCTAAATTTTGAGCCCTGGTATATAGGATATCCCATACAAGAGGGCCTAGTGTGCTTGCAAAGCCAGAACCAAAAACGAAAAAAAAAAAAAAAAATGCACAGGAGATGGTACAGATACAGGAGTAAGCAAGAAGCTGGAGTGGGGGGGGGGGGGGGCGCGATTAGAGGAGTTTTATACTAAACTACATTTAAAAGTCAACTCCAAGCTATTTTATTGGATAAAGTTGGGCAGGATTGGAACCTTTTTATATTTTTACTGCTGACTTCCATGCACTTCTTGTATTAGGACGAGAAAGTAATTAAAGATCATCACTGAGGCCAGAAAATTAAACTTTCTGGGAAGGGTTAAAACATCTGCTGCTGCTTTTTTTTGGCACATAGTAGAGCATGATTTGATACTCAAAGAAAACTTGTCACAATAAAATTAAAAGCATGTTTAATATTAGCATCTCAAAGTCAGCATGGTCTCAAATCGAAATGTATATTTCCTTAAGAATTGTTTTACTTTTTGTCTTTAAAGGGTTTAAAAGACCAGAAAAAATAAGGGTAGGCTTAACCAACATCACAAATGCGGAATTGCATTATGTGGTCTTAATTCAACCTTCTCAATCCAGATCTGGAATTAATAGTTAAATATGTGATTTATGCATTGCACTGGGACACACATTGTGATATGCAGATTTATTTCTATAGGCTGCAATTAGCTCAGCTGTTTGCCTAAAATCTCAACGCTAACATCTTTTATATTTCGTTATTTTCTAGATTGTTTGGCCTTCTAGGTAGAGGATGGGCACTCAGGGCCCAGTACAGTACACTTCTATGCAGCTGGTAATTTTTTTTGGGGGGGGATATCTCTATTGTTTAGCTCTGTTGCCAACAGATAAATTTGCCTTTACAAATACGTGTCTTCTAGGATTGTTGCACTAGCAGTAATAAATGTTTGATTGGACCGTTTCACACCTAATCAAAATATTAATAATTTGTATAGACCATTTAACAATCAATCACCTGCAGATAATCACTAAAGGACTTGCATAGATGTCATCATATAGACCCTTTGTATGTTCCTACAGGTGGTACATGTTTGAACAAGTTTTATTAAATAAAAACAATTCTATACTTCTTAGTAAGTACTACTTTTGTTCTTTTAAGTACAACATCTATATATATATATATATAAAAAAAAAAAAAAAAAAAGTGACTTTTTTTAATTTGTATATACTTGCCAAGCAATATTTTTCAATAAGCCCTGCTTGTGCAGTTCACATCAATGCTAAAGGAGGACATTTCTACCTATAAACCTGCTTTATCATAAAATAGTCATTCGCTGTATATTACTACTAAAGAGTAATCAAGGTGTATACTGCACTTATTGCAGTTCCAATGTATAAAAATACAATCTACATTTAGATGTAAACATTTGAAACACTAACCCACATATTATCTATAATCTTATGATTTTCACATAATAAATATTTGATATAGCCCAAGTCAAATTGGAAGGAAAGGGGTAAACTCTCACATGTATTGGTGCTCTAATGCTGACCAAACACCTCTCTAAGGCCCCTTTCACACTGGGCGCAGGAAGTGTGGTGTCAGTATAGCCGCACTATTTTTAGCGCCGCTACACCGTTGCTTTAACCGCGATATTTGGCTGCTAGCAGAGCAGTTTTAACCCCTGCTAGCAGCCAAAAAAGGGTTGATGCCGCCCCGCAATGCACCTCTGCAGAGGCGCATTGCGGGCGGTATCACATTGTTTTCAATTGAAAGGAGCGGTTTAAAGATGCGGCTAGCAGGACTTTTGGAGCAGTCCTGCTAGCGCACCACTTCAGTGTGAAAGCCTTCAGGCTTTCACACTGAAGACTGCAGGGCAGGAGTTTTTCAGACGGTATTTAGGTGCTATTTTTAAAAACGCATTGGTGTTAAAGGGGCCTAAGTCTATACAAATGAAATTGTGCATATAGGGTTCCATTGTGACTATATCAGAGCAGTGTGTAGCTTAAGCCAGTGGTCATCAACCATTCCTGCAGGAACCACTAACAGGCCAGGTTTTATGTATTACCTTGGGGAGATGCAGACTAGAATACTGCAATCACTAGAGCAGCAAATGATAACGCCTGTGATGTATTTCAGTTATCTTGCAAACCTGGCCTGTGAGTGGGTCCTGCAGGACAGGGTTGATGATCACTGGCTTAAGCCAATGTCTGTGACATGACTGAAAACAGAAAAAGAAGATTCTAAAAGCACAAAATTCAGATATGGCTCCTCAGAATTTATTTTTCTTTGTAAAATGTACAGCTGTGTTCTGTCAGCTTTGACTTTTTTCAAATGAGAGACTTAGAACGAAACACCAAAATTATTACTAGATAATAAACTGCTTCTGTCCACAAACACAAAATAGGGGGCAATGATAATAAAACAAAAATATCTAGACACAACTCTGTCCTTCAGGAAATCTATATACCGTATTTATCGGCGTATAACATGCACATGCGTATAACACGCACCCTAACTTTAAGAGGGAAGTTTTAGGAAAAAAAACTTTCCACAGCCCCTGCGTATAACACGCAGGCACAGTTTACCCTCTATTTTTAGGGTAAAAAAGTGAGTGTTATACGCCAATAAATACAGTAGATTATACATGCATCTTCTCATGGTGCTTGGTAACAATTTCCATATTACGGCTCTTGGTTTTTATTCTTTTTCTCAAACTTTATTAAAAAATAACTCCAGTATGTTACAAAGATAGAAAATCTAGAGATGGCATGAAAACTTGTAATTGAGGCCTCATATTGAAAGAGGGCATAACAAAAAATAAAAATAAAAATAGCAACGCAAAAACAAATTCAACTGCGTTTAACCATATGTCCATTTTATGACTTCTTGGCAAACACGAGGTGAAAAGTATTTCCAGTATCCAGCAATATTTTTTTGTCATTTTACCTTTTTCACAAGTAAAAAAAATGTCTTGCAAAGACACAGAAAAGGTCACATACATAGATAGGGTGTGAAAATATACACTTGAGATCCCTCTGGGTGACAGAACTCTGCAAATAACACAATATAATATTTTTTTTACAGTTCCATAATTAACAAAAATATATTTATTTTCATTTTTTTCCTTTAACTTTCAAACAAGGCTGACCAATATCAGAAAACAAAATATTAACCAATGGCTTTACAGTTTAGCACAGGACTTGTAACAATACAACGTAAAAAAAAAAAAGCTCACACACCACAGAGAAGCAGCATGCTTTGTAAGGCTTACTTCCAGCAAACAAATGAAAACAAAAGACAGACTTGGACAGGAAACCCAACTGATGACAATAATTTTGTATGGAGTTGGGGGAATAAAAAAAAAAAAAAAAAAAAAGTTTTTTAAATGTGTGTGGATGTTGTAGGTGGATGGAACATTTTTCTTCTTGACTGACAAAAAAGCTGTAAGCTACTATTTAAGCTGAATGTGAGAGGACAACTTGTGAAATACAAAACTAGTGATAAAGATTAAAAAAAATGCCAGTTAAGGACTTTTTCTTCTAAAGGTGACTAATTTAAATATTTTTGCATTTGCTGCTGGTTTTGAAATCTCTCCCAAACATATCTTAAGAGATACTAAAGTGAATGAACACAAGAACAGGCCTGGAGTCGAGGTACCTCTAAGCAAGAAAAATGCAGGAAAATTGGGAACAAAAACAAACAAAAAAAAAAAAAAGCAACACACAATGCAAGCAAGAGGGGAAAAATTGATACATTTTCATATCTTTGCTTGATAAAGTGTCAAGTGTAGCCATTATCTACAAAAACCCTCAAAAGTATATTTTTTTCAAAATAAAAAAAATTACATAAACAAATGTTATCAATTTGCATTATGAAGTATTACTGCAATAATACTCTCTCATACTGTGCTCCTTCAAGGACAGACTGAAAAACAAAAATGGCAAATTTAGCCTGGCTGGTCTTGCCCAGGTAAAGCTCCTTCATGATCCCTAGAATGGCTCATAAAAGCCTCTTCAAAACTTTAAATTAATATAACACAAACATAACACACTTATGTTTGTGCCCCTTGCCCATCAGCTTTTCTGAGTGGGCTCCTTTTATAAATGCTTCTTGATTTTTTTTTTTCTTTAGAAAAAGAATTAACCATGTCCAATTGCTTTTTCATTTTGACCAGAAATCTTGATTTTAATTCCACTTCAGTGACAACAGATGTTTATTCCAGAGGCAACATTTTGGTTAGAAACTAGAAAACATCTATACTGCTCAATTTTCACATTAAGAGTCCGTAATTAAAAAAATAACCCTGAAAAGGTTGCAACAATGCAAGAAAACTATCAAAAAAATTGTAGCACAATTTGGGTTATCAATAAATGTTGAATTCTTAAACAGATTTGAAAATCACGAGAGAACAAAAGTTATATAAACGCATGGGGCCCAGAAAAAAATAATTTCACATGCACGCAGAGATAAAATAAGGTCTCAAAAATCTAGAAGGGAGAAGAGTGAGTAAAAAAAAATAAAAAATGAAGCCTAAAATGTGTATTCCTGAAAGAAGCAACTGATGGTATACAGATGTTGAAGGTCTGCCTAAAACCATTTTTTATGCACCAACAAATGTTCCTGAACATCACTGCAACATAAATGAACCAAAATAAATTAAAATAAACATAATTACAAATCTAATTATCACTGGCATTTCGAGAATCAATGGCAGAGTGGAATGAAAAGCACAAGAAATTATGTTAAAAATCAAGGACAAGGGAATAAGTCTGTCTCCAATGACTGCTTTCAGTCTGGGTTAGGTTCTGTAGTGCAGATTCCATTATGCAGCTGCTGCAGTGTTAAGGAAAAGGGGTTTGGTATGCTGGTACCTGTAAGGGCAGCTCACCGCCTCATGTATGACCCGTTAAGCGACTGTTTGGGCATCTGCGAGTTCATGTACCCATGATGCCCTGGGCTTGAGTACATCATGTTGCCATGAGGGCTGGCCTGCATCGACTGCTGTGCATAAGGCTGGCTACCCATCATGCCCATTTGCATTGGGTATTGAGGGCTCTGATTCATATATCCATGGTTGCTATGATAGCCACTGTTCATCATGGACTGAGATACACGGTAGCCACTCATGGCATTGAGTGTGTTTACTGGATTGACATTGTAAGCAGGTGCTGGCATTAGATTGACACTCATATTCATTCCACGCTGCATGGTGAGAGAACGTGAAGGAGGCTGCATGGCCATAGTCTGTGGAGGTGGGGGGTGGCCATACAGCTGTGGTGGGTGGGGCCCAGAAGAGGCTCCAGGAGGCAATGCAGATACTTTGGTCCGCATGGACATGTGGGTTTTGCCTGCCATCTGTGTTTGTAGCCTTTGACCGTGTGAAAGCCCCATTTGTCCATTGGACATATTGCGCTGGAGGAGTGGTGGAGGCAAGTTCATAGGGGGAGGTGTGAGATTTCGGGAATTATTCATTGATGTTTGGGACTGTGGGGAAACAGAGTGTGGACTTTGGGTAAGCTGCACCATGTTGCTCAGAGAAGAGGAAAGGGAGGCACCATTTGCATAGGATGTTACGGCCTGGGTATGGCTGTAAGGCAGGGAGTGATTCATTAAGGTGTTTGTTAATTGCTGAAGTTTGGCAAGGCTGAATGTGGCAGTGGGCTGTGGGTAATGTCCAGATCCAAAGTCCCCTTGTCCCATTCTATCATAAAGCCCACCAAGTCCACTTCCACCAGTTTCTGAGATATCTGGCAAAGTAAAACCTGTCCCTGCCATTCCACAGGGAGTAAGTTGCTGCTGTTGGCCACTACTAGGTGGTCTTTCCACTGCACAAGCTTGTGGAGACTTAACATTGCAAGGGGGGTTAGGAGGGGGAGACCCAATAATGCTGCAGTTATTGTTCATTCCAGATATTTGTTGTGTTACAGCACAGCTACTTTGCGTTAAGTTGGCTGATGTCATTCCCCCGCTATACGTGCAGCTGTTTTGCGAGGGTAAATTACTTCCTCCCATACCAGAATCATAGCTGTTTGGATTATCATAGGTTTCAGTGGTGCTCTCAATACTTCCCAGGTCACTGAATCCACTGTCCACTACCTGCTGTGAGTGGTCAGATACAGAAGGTACATCCATCATTGGACTAGCCTCAAGATTCTGCAAAGATGGAACAGGCAAAGCAGTCTGATCAGGGCTGATCTGGGCATAAGTATTCTCTAAAGCAGGGGCACTTGGGCTACTTGATGACCTAACAGAATGACCTGGATGTGAATGGACAGAGGACACTGGGCTGCTGTGGTCAGACTGATGGCAATCCTCTGTTGCACTTGCTGCTGGGCTATGGGCATATGTTTGCAGACTATGACAAGCTTCTTGGGAGTCTGAACAGTCTCTGTATGCATCCTCTTCTGCTTCACTTTCACGTGTCAGAGACTGAACAGCTTGAGCAGTTTCTGAGTCAATATCCAATCCATCTCCGCCTTCACGAGGTAGCTCGGGCACTACTTCCTCTGTGGGAACATCCTCAGAATTAATGACCTGCTCTGGTGTTTCTTGTGGAAGTTCATTTTCTTCTGGTGACTTTTCATCCTGCTCTAATACTTTTTCTAGAGTACCGTTTGATACATCTGGCTGAGATGGGTTACTATTTCCTATACCAAATTCTAAAAAAGACTGTTCAACCAAGGGTGCTTGGAAATCTTCCTCTTCTACATCTTTCTTTGATGGATCAAAGTGGCTTTCATCTTCATCATCTGCATCATGATCCTCATTGTGTGACTGTGCCTCTTCATCTTCTACCTCTTCTACAGTTGCAAAATCTTTCTGCTCAGTCCCAGAAGGTCCACATATTTCTTCCACAATGCATGGCTGCTTTATCTCTTCCTCCTCCCCCTGGATTCCATCTACTTCTACTTTCTTAATGTTCTTTTCTGCATCATCTTTTTCATCTTCCTCTTCATCTTTCCCTTCAGCTTCATTTTTTTCATCTTCCTCTTCTAAATTGCCTTTTTCACCTTCTTCTACATCATCTTTTTCATCTTCCTCTTCTAAATTGTCTTTTTTACCTTCTTCTACATCTTTTTCTTCCTCGGTTTTGACCTTTTCATCGTGCATTTTTTCTTTTTCTTGACCCTCTTCATCTCTTCTATCTTCTGGCCTTATATCATCATAGTCTTTCTTTTCTTCATCTGTTTTTTCCAGACTGGTGCTACTTGGACTTGGTAGCTCTACAAAAGAGTCTCTTGCTTCTTCAACATGAGTTTCATTTTCTTCAGCGGCTTGCAAGATGTCTGCGTGATGAGCTTCAGGTTCAACTTCAGCCTCCTCTTTAGGATCCTCAGTTTGGACCTGGTAATCAGGCTCCATAGGTGTCTCTGGAGGTGTATAGAGGTTAAGTTTAAAGCCAGCTTTTCTATCCACACTATGCTTTCTCTTAGAAGGGCCTCTCTTAACTCCTTTAGGCCACCCCTGTTTTCGTACAGGCTGACGCACAGTTTTTTCAGGAACTTTATTGTTAACCAACTTCTCTGGTAAGGGCTCTGCTACATGATCTGTGTGGAAACAAATATGCAGCAATTAGAAATAAATAAAAGCACCTACAATTAGTTCTATAAGGCAAGGCAGAATCCAATACAAATTAGAAAACAAGCCGCTACTGTCTTCTAAAGCAGCCGATCAAACAGATCTGTTTAATAAGCTGCTTTGGAGGGCAGAGGACCTAATAGACCCCAGATCTCTCCATAAAGAGGACCTGTCTCAGCCCATGCTATCACAAGGAATGTTTTTTTTTATCCCTTGTGATAGCAATGAAGTTCAAGCAAAAAAACTAAAAGTTTAATGTACAGTGACAAAAAATGTATTGAAATAAAATAATTTTGTGCCCCCTGCCTCCATACGCAAACATGCACGTAGGTCCCGCACGCAAATGTAATTAGTGATCTCATAACACATTTAAGGTATCAATGTGAATGTCAGGGTGAGCGCAATAATTCTAGTGTCAGACCTCTTGCAACTCTATGCTTTTAAAGCATTGTCAAAGGAAATTTTGTAGATATTGCAGTCTGCCATTGTTCCATGGGCGTACGCCATTTTAAAGATTATACTGAATAGAAGAAACAATCTTTTTAAAATATACAATATGCAGGATAAAAATGTTACACATGCATTGTCGGTCTAATAATTTTACCTCTTCCTCACTCTGTAGCTAGGAGGTGCTCAGTAAAGCTAGTTCCACCCTCTTTTCAGTGTGCTTTAGTCTCCATTCACTAATTGTACTGCATACTGCTTCAGCTAGATATACTAGGATTTTTTTTTAACCTATATGATATTTTAAAGAGGTTGTAAAGGATTTTTTTTTTCCCTAAATAGCTTCCTTTACCTTAGTGCAGTCCTCCTTCACTTACCTTATCCTTTGCTTTTAAATGTCCTTATTTCTTCTGAGAAAACCACCGTAATGTGAGGCTTTCTTCCTGGTGTGGAAAAAAAACTCTTGAGGGCGCGAGCAGGAGTGTCAGGACGCCCACTAACACACAGATCCTTTTATCTGCAAAGTAGAGTGTGTCCTGACTTGCCTGCTCGCCCCCTTCCCCCTCGAGAGGCTTTCTCCACACCAGGAAGAAAGACTCGCATTACGGTGGTGAGTTACAGACAGAAGAACAGAAAGTGAGCATTTCTCAGAAGAAGTAAGGACATTTAAAAGCAAAATCGAAGGATGAGGTAAGTTAAGAAAGACTGCACCAAGGTAAAGGAAGCCATTTGGGGGGAGAAAAAAAATTCCTTTACAACCCCTTTAATTTGTTATTACAAACTCGGATTCAAGCTTTCTACGATCTGTCAGATGTTATTTGGATCGAGTCACTTTCTGCTAATTCTATTGAGACTGAAAGTCACAGCTATCTTGCCAAATGTAAACACATTGTAGCTCCAGTCAAAACAAATCTAAAGCTCTGAAATATACTGTGACATGTGATAAATAATGATATTTCCGCACTAACCAAATCTATAAATAAAAAGGTACTGCTGCAAACACGGAAGGTAATATCAGAACCCAAATAAAGTATAAGCATAAAAATAGTGCTGTGTTGTAAAAAAAAGTGCAAAGTGCTTAGTGACAGGTACACTTAGCATTGAACCCAAGATCCATAAATAACGAATTCTAAAAAATTCATCCAGAGAAATGCTCATAATAATCAAATGCTTGGTAAATAAAATAATGATTTCCATATGGTGTATAAATAAAAGTGAAGGAATGCTCAGTGAGGGGTGCACTGAAAAGAGCACGTTCCTATAAATGCATCACAAATCATAAAACCGTGAAAAACGTGTCACATGCTCATCTTGTAGAGAAAATTACTGATGAATAAATGAAGTAATGTCCATAAAAATATAGGAGTGCAGGATGAATAGGTGTGACTGTATAATAACTGCTGATCGGCAGTTCTCTTCCAGTATTTGAACCACTAGAAAATGGCCACTGAACAAATGTTTTCACGGTTTTGGTTTAAACATCCCAAAAAATGTCTGCCGCTCTATTTTCGACAACCTGAACCAACAAAAAATTTCCGCTATTCGATTTCTGGCGACCGGAACTACAGGAAAATGGCCGGCATATATACAAATTAACATCTTTTTTAAAAGACACTTCCTAAAGCCTCTAGTTATCCCCCTTCATCAGTCACGTGACTGTGACAAACACGCATTAGGAACATTAGGCACCGGAAGTGACGTGGGCGATCTCGCTGCTCGTATTTCAATGCCTGTCTTAAAAGGCACATTTATGTGTCATTTTTTCAAATGACATTTTTATTACATTTTTTATTGCATTTTAGTCTAAATATGAGATCTGAGGTCTTTTTGACCCCAGATCTCATATTTAAGAGGGCCTGTCATTCTTTTTTTTCTATTACAAGAGATGTTTACATTCCTTGTAATGGGAATAAAAATAAGAAAACAAAAACAATTTTTTTTTTAAAGCACCCCGTCCTGACGAGCTTTGCGCGCAGAAGCGAGCGCATACATGAGTAGCGCCCGCATATGAAAACAGTGTTCAAACCGCACAAGTGAGGTACTGAATCTGCCAATGTTGCAAACCCTGCCCTGAACGATTTGCAAATCTCAGGTACCTATCTCTGCAGAGAAAGGTGAATAGGCACATGCAGGTAGGCGTTCTGCAAATCTAGGGAGGTCATGAAGGCTCCCTGATGAAGCAGATTTCTTACCGTATAGATATTCTCCATACGAAAGAGCTTGTACACAAGGAGTTTGTTCAAGTTCCTCAAATTTATGACCAACCTGAAGGCGCCCAAAACCTTCCTCACCAGAAACACATGAGAATAAAATCCCTGGAAGTGGAGTGATAGCGCCCTGAAATGCTAGGTGAGAAACAACTCCCAAGACTACGTTTGACCCCTCCTTGTTTCTTGGAAGATTTGTTACCAAAAAAGTTGGCAAGGACAGAAATTCTAGTTTGTATCCTTCCTTTTGAAGATATGTAAAGCAAGGTAAATTTGCGCTTCCCCCTACTAAAGTAAAAATAATAAAGTGAAAAAAGTCTGTGCTAGCCGTGCAAAACATGAAAGGAACAGAGGGGGTTAACCAGAAAAAATCTTAATGCCTACCCCACTGCACAGACTATCAATTAAGTGTTTCCAATTCACCAAAAAGAAACAATAAGTGTTTAAACAGAAAACTCTGACAGGTGCTGCAATCCTAAAAGATGCTGGAATATACAGCCATCAGAACATGTAAAAAATAGTGCAGGATTGCAGCCCAAAACAAATATCTGAATCATGTGACAAAATAAAAACATAAATGGAAAATTAAATGTAAAATTTTAAAGACAAATGAACAACAACAACAGTAGTGTACGTAAAGTGAATAAGGGGAATGAAAGTCCACTAAGTAACACTGGGAAAAAAAAATCTTGAACGGAGGGCAACAATGCAGGATCATCCAAGGATGTAATCCCAAAAGGGGCCCCTGTGCAAACTGATGTAGACTCGAGCAGATTAGCCCCTTACCGGAAATGTTGGACCTCTGTTTAGGGAGGTCATGCAAGCTCACAGAAATCAGGGATCAATCACAGGAATCCTTGTTGTTTGAACGAAGGGACATGGTACAGGCACTTCTGTCCTCTGGTCTTCCTGGACAATAAAGTACCCTGATCCAACCCGATTTCACAGACACTCACAGCTCTCCCAGGGATGGCGTAGTTTTCTGGGAGCTCGCATGACCTCCCTAAACAGAGGTCCAACATTTCCGGTAAGGGGCTAATCTGCTTGAGTCTACATCAGTTTGCACAGGGCCCCCTTTTGGGATTACATCCTTGGATGATCTTGCATTGTTGCCCTCCATTCAATCATTTTTTCTCAGTGTTACTTAGTGGACTTTTATTACCCTTATTCACTTTACGTACACTACTGTGGAATGTGTTTGTTCATTTATCTTTAAATGTTACATTTAATTTTCCATTTATGTTTCATTTTGTCACATGAGTCATCTATGTTATATTTGTTTTGGGTTGCGCAATCTTTCACCATCTTTTACATCCTTCATTTTGAGCCACACCTTTGTTGCCTTGGTGCTATGTTTTTTTGTCATTGTTATGCTGGAAGACCTATCTACGATTCATCTTCAGTGTCCTGGCTGAGGGAAGAGGGTTCTCATTCAAGATTTTACAATACATGGCCCTCTCAATGTGGCAAAGTTTGCCTATACCTTTAGCAGAGAAACCGTCCCAAAGCATCATGTTTCCACCTCTATGCTTGACTGTAGGGGTGGTGTTCTTAGGGTCATAGTCAGAATTTTTCATTCTCAAAACACAGCAAATCAAGTTAATGCCAAAGATCTCAATATTGGACTCATCTGACCACAGCACTTTCTCCCAATGTTTCTCTGAAACCTTTTTAGATGTTCATTGGCATGACTGTACCTGTGCCTTCTTGAAGGGGGGGGGGGGGACTTGCCGTGTTTGAAGGAAGAAAAATGCTGATTATGACCCGAAGAACACCATCCCTACAATCAAGCACAAAGGTGGAAACATGATGCTTTGGGGTGGTTTCTCTACTAAAGGTACAGACCGACTTTGCCGCATTGAGGTGCCAATAGACAGGGCCATGTATAGTGAAATCTTGGATGAGAGAAATTTTCCCTCAGTCAGAACACTGAAGATGGTTCATGGATTGGTCTTTCAGCATAAAAATTACCCAAAACATTCCACCAAGGCAACAAAAGGTGTGGCTCAAGAAGAAGCACATTAAGGTAGTGGCTTAGCCAGTCTCCAGACCTTAATCATATGGACAATTTATGGAGGGAGCTGAAACTTCGAGTTGCCAAGAGCCAGCCAAGAAACCTTTAGGATTTAGAAAAAAATCTGTAAAGAAAAAATGTACTAAAATCTCTCCTGAGATGTTTGCAAACCTGGTCACCAACTACAAGAAACGGCTTACCTCTGTGCTTGACAATAAGGGTTTCTCCACAAGGTACTAAGTTGTGTTTTGCTTGGGGAGCAAATAATTATTTTATGAACTGAACTGCAACTTAAAGGGGAGGTTCCCCTAAAAATAAACTTTTAACATTGCCTGTGTCTTCTTAATAATAATTAGAATCGGCTGGTACCATTTTCGGCATGTACTCTCACCGCCGCTTCCGGGTCTGGCAGCCGGGGACAGGCATCCGATCGACGCATACAGCGCGTCACGAGATGCCGAAAGAAGCCGAACGTTGGTGCGGCTCTATACGGCGCATGCGCACCAACGTTCGGCTTCTTTCGGCATCCCGTGACGCGCTGTATGCGTCGATCGGATGCCTGTCCCCGGCTGCCAGATGCCTGTCAATGAAGCAGGCCCTCCCATCCCCGGCCGCCAGACCCGGAAGCGGCGGTGAGAGTACATGCCGAAAATGGTATGTACGGGGGTTTAAAAAAAAAAGTACCAGCCGATTCTAATTATTATTAAGAAGACACAGGCAATGTTAAAAGTTTATTTTTAGGGGAACCTCCCCTTTAATTTGTATCATGTGTTTTTATATATTCTGTCTCTATCATTTAAAATACACCTATAATAAAAAATATAGATCCTTAATATCTTTGTAAGTGGGTACATTTACAAAATCTGCAGGGGATCAAAAAATTATTTTCCCCACTGTAGGTCATATGCTTTTAAGAATTCATAGCATATTAGTAAAGTTTTTTCTGATTGGTCTAGAGCTGGGAGTACTACTCTCAGGGAGTTCCCTGGAGAGACGACTTATAGCACCAGAACCTTGGACTCTAAACGATGGGCAAAGAAACTGTACTTCAGCCATTGGGTTTTGTCTTTTGGGTCAAAGTTGAGGAGGCTTGCGCCATTTGCAAATACAACATTTGACAAGAAAAGGTTGCGTTTGCTTTGCTGTGTCTTCAGTTTCATTGCACTTTAGTAGGACATGCTGCAAACATACAGCGCAATGCAAAGAAGGTCGTACAATGCCTTGCAACTGCCATGTGTACTGCTCAAATAAATGGATAAGGAGTTTGCTGACCTGTGTTTTTAGTGTTTATCAAATACACCTCAAACACAGAAAAACATAACTGACAGCATGAGCCCATGACCTTAGTGTTCATATCCTCTTTTCCTCCCCAAGATCCATATACAATATTACCTGTAGAATAACAAATATCGATTAAAAAGTGTATGGAAACCTTACAAATTTATTTGCTCCCGTCGGTTAAATATACTAATGAAAGTGTTTTTTTTTTTTTTTTATATCCGTTCTACAAGTGCCAAAATACCTGCTGCTACTGCCAGAAATCCAGTGCTGTCCTGTGCAGTCTTATCTCAAGCACAATTATGATCACGGCCTTCCTTGTCCTACAGAACGCATCCCACATTTCAGAGATGAGGAGACGCCAAAGTGTTCTGTTTCGTAGAGGACAACTAGGCAGGGATGACACCATTTAGTGCAGCAAACTGCGTTGTCAGCTCAAACATATTAGGAGCTCAGTGAATTTTCTCAAGAATCAACAGGTATTTTTCTGTACTTGCAGGTAAAGGGATAAAACATGGGGAGAGAAGCATGTATTGCAGAGATGTATTAAATTATTTTTATTATAAATTGTGCCCTGATATATAGTACGCTTTAATGAATTAAGTCATGTTAGCTCAAATCTGCTGACTGACAATATTTTATAACAGAAGACACTAGGGTTGTCCCGATACCGAGCATTTGCCCGAGTACTTGTACTCGGGAAAATGCTCCGATGCTTCACTCGATACCTGGGCAGTCAGGGTGAGCAGTGCGGTGGGGGAGTTACAAGCACCAAGCACTGCCAACTGTCCTAGTATCCTCCTCCAGCCCCCCTCCATTCTGCTGCTGTCCCCCTCCATGTCCCCCTCCATACTGCCATCTCTCTCCGTGTCCCCCTATGTGCTGCCGTGTCTTTTTCCATGCTGCCGTGTCCCCCCCCCCTCGATCTGTCAGGATGGTAAATCCGGCTCCTACCTTTTCCGAATGTACAAAACTGCGTTTACAATGTTTCAATTTATGAATGGAGAGGAGCCGCTGTCTTCTCTCTGTTCATTTTCAGTGCAGCTGAGGCTGCTGAGAAAGGGACTGGGGAATTTGTGTGCCTAGTCCCTTTCCCTGTCTTAAAGGGGAGATGTCAGAGGTCTGTTAAGACCCCCTGATATCTCACCAAAGCCCCCCCAACAGGGCTGAAAAAAATAAATAAAAAATTAAACAAACATAAAAAAAAATGTAAAAAAATACTGACACATGTGCCACTGTCACATGAGATTTACAAAAAGTATCGGCGAGTACTTGATAAAAAAGTATCAGTACTTGTACTCGGTCCTAAAAAAGTGGTATCAGGACAACCCTAGAGGTCTCTTCTTTCATAAATGTCCCCTCTGCCTGTCAGCAGGTAATGTAATTTTAGCAGCACATGGGCAGCTCAGATCACATTTACGGCCCGCTCTACATGCCGCAATGATGTGACATCCGTGTGCATGCACGGGAGTGAGGTTGCAGCAGCCTGAACATTCAAGCGGCTGAAGATACCAACCCGGATGGAACAGTGGGCGAAGATAGAAATGTCAGGGGATCCGTGACATCACTGCGTTGGATGGCTCTGTTTGCAGGCAAGCGTTATAATGCACTGCATACTAATAATTTATGACAAACCTGCAGGAGGGAACCATCTTCTTTTTTTTTCCAGCTATGACTTTATTTAGCTCAACAAATGGCAGGAAAGCCATTTGCAGATTTTCCTACAACACTGTGAATGGTGAAATGCAGCCAGTTATATATGCCATATCTCTTCTAAAATATAAAAGAAAAAAAAGAGAAACCCTACAAAATCATAGACATACTTGCACATGGCTCTTCCATTTTGTTACGTCCTTTGGTTGTCGTACTGTTGGGAACCGGATGTTGGTTGGCTCTTCTATCATTGGTTTCTTTCTGGTTTACTTCCTTTTGCTGCGGCTCAGGGCTGCTCCTGTCAGAGTCTTCAAATGGCTCATTTAGCACTTCAGTGGTCTCAGAGATAGTCTCTGTAGTGACGCTACTGTTAATTCTACGCCTTTTCCTTCCACGTCTTCTTCTAGGGGTGAAGGCATTCTGTCCAAAATAAATACTAAAATTTATATTTATGCAACAAGGAAGTTTTACCAATTTAAATAAAAACTGATCATGGTTTCAATATTGCACACATCCAAGATGAATCTTTAGGGTCTTTAATAAATGATGTGGTCAGAAGATACATTTTTTATATCAAATCTGTACAGTCATAATGCCTTATTACAATATATAGAAAAGTGTTTCGCAACCTTTTTCAGTCAAAGCACCCTTTAAAATTATGGACAGTCTCAAGGCACCTCATTCTAAAAAATAAAAATATTCCAAATAGTTTTACATAATGCAGCTACATCCACTTATTAACGGATGACGTCATCGATTGTTAGGATGCCAGTGTCTAGAAAGTCGTAAAGGTGCATAATGAAAATGTGGTCATAGGCAGCATTCCTACTCCTCCAAACATGGCTTTTTTTAAACCAATTTTATACAGCGATCTGTGCTATAAATAGTCACTCATTACTGTATAAAAAGTCACTGGCAGGGAAGGGTAAACACTAGGGGCTATCAAGGGGTTAAACGTGTTCCCTCATTGTGTGTTCTGTGGGGGGTGGGACCGACTGGGGGAGGAGACCGATTGGTCTTCCTATATACTAGGAATTTGAATTAGTTTCCTGTGAATCATTTACCTTTCTCTTCACTGCGAGTGTCTGTGGTTTGGTAAGTATTGGTGTAACTTCTAGATGCGGTCCTTCATCTTCATCCTCGCAACTTTTCTGGTTGTGCTTTATGGTCTTTTCCTTCTCTAAAGTTGCTGGGGCTTCTGCTGCGGGAAACAAGCAGGTGCTAAGAGCCTCATCCTTTGATGGGGACTGCTTTGAGTGCGATTGCTGGTGTTCTTGCTCCCTACAGCTTTCTTGCTCCATGAGATGTTCTTCCTGCAGGAATACACATTACATATTCAAACATAAATACATGAACTTTAAAAAGAGACACTGGAAAAATCACCTGGCTAAGGCTCAGGCACTGCTATTTTTATAAGAAAAGCTATAGATTTTTCTGAAAAATAAATAAAAAATACTGTTGCTGTATGTTGCAATATGTTAGAAATTTACTCATGCAGAATTAGGTTATATCAGGTCTATACTAAATACTATGTGAAAGCCCATTTCTCCGACAGGATGAATACATACGGTATCACTGCTATTTTTGCAGTATGATGTTAAGTGTACAGTTGAACCTTACGATCAGTCTGTCACCACAGTTATAATGCTATGGTAATGCCTGGAAACCAACCATGGTAGTCTTTGGTAAATCGATTAACCTAAGCCTGGTGCTAGGACAGCAGTAACTAGTGGAGACCCAAGCTTAAGATATGCATGGTTAATAAGGAATAATATCATCATTAAGGAAAGACTGTGGCATCGACACTTTTCTCTCCAATGGAAATCCTGGCATTTTTAAAATTCTACACAATATAAAATAGTATAATGAGTCTAGTGCGAAACATAACACTGCCTTGTAATAGCACTAAAAACATGTCAGTAGCCAGTGACCAAGGATGAGCTCCAGTGTGTTAGCACACTCCACGTGCAGAGTCCGCCAGGAAGTCGGCACTGCGCTAATCACAGGCAGCGAGACATTTCCCGATCTCTGCAGCCGAGCATCGGGACAATGTCTCCCTGCCGACTTCCTGGCAGGCTCTGCACGTGGAGTGTGCGAATACACCGAAGCTCATCCCTACCAGTGACTAATTCTATCCAGCAGCATGAACGTAAACTGACATGGGTTTGGGCCAAGTTATCTTTCAGAGGCTAGTGTACCTCCTTTTCAGAATCATGTTCATCAGACACTGCAGAGTTAGACGAAATGACTGGCGTCCACCTGAGACAGTCAGGGTCGACCTCATTCATCTGATCCCGAGTTTTTACTTTGGCCATAAAGCTTGTCAAGAACTTTTCACGTCGAACAACAACAAACCTGCAAAAAGTACAAAAACATCACCTTCATGTCAAAAGCAGACTGTGAGGCATAGTGTATACAGTTACAATTAAATGGTTTACAATGGCAAAAAAGAAAAAATAGGCCCTACTGGAGACTGTGCCATTGAAAGTGTGTCATTCACAGATATTACAATAAGGTTGAAAAACTCAAAAAGGTCAAACTTTAAAGTATAAACAGATATCATGTTTCCTGGATCCTGGTGAAATTATGGTTATGCAAGAAAAGGGTGAAACAAAATGGGGTTCAGTTTTACTTTAAAGAGGAATAACACCCAAAAGTGGAATTCACTTATTTGTCTCCTCTCCCCCTCCGGTGCCACAATTGGCACCTTTCGGGGGAAGGGGGGCATGATACCCGTCCTTGACAGGTATCCTGTTCCAACTTCCGGGAGTCTATGCCACGGCCCATGATGTCACTGCGGGGCTCTCTCCTCCGCGTCAACGGGCCAGTAGGAGAGAGCAGCAGGGCCTCACGCATGCGCAGTAGTGTTCACTACATGAAGCCGTAAGGCTACACTGCCAGGTTCCCTTATCTAAAATGGCAACGGCAGCACCCGACAACTGATGGAAACATCAGGTGCAGTGCCAACATCGCTGGACTCCAGGACGGGCAAGTGTCCCATTATTAAAAGCCAGCAGCTGCAGTATGTTTTTGGGCGGACCTCTGCTTTAACATGAAACCCGAGGGCTTTCACACTGGAGCGGTGCACTAGCGGGATGGTTAAAAAAAAAAGTCCTGCTAGCAGCATCTTTGAGGCGCTGTACTGTATGAGCGGCATATACACCGCTCCTAAAGCGCCCCTGCCCATCGAAATCAATGGGCAGCGCTGCTAAAAATAGCGGTGCTTTACCGCCGATGCCCCCACCGCCCCAGTGTGAAATGGGCCTAAAAACAGAAAGCATACAACGCTGGCTTTGAACACAATATCTACGATTTGCGCTCCAAATACCAGACGTGACGTCGCTGGAATTTCCCACCTGCCTTATGCTTTTCACTCCTCCCGGGAAGCATCATCAGTTTGATCACGCTTTCATGGAAAAGCAAAATGCACAAAGCAGACAGGAACTTCCAGCAGCATTATGCCAGGTATTTGGAGCGCAAACCGCAGATACTGTGTTCCAAAACCAGCGTTACATGCTTCTAATCCAAGAATAAAATTGTGAGGGTGTTCAATCTGTTTTTAAGAATAGCTTTTTAAACAAAATGGAATTATGCTATGGGTCAGTTGCGGCCGATGGATTTTTTTTTTTGGGGGGGGGGGGGGCACAAACCACATGACACCCTCCCCAGTTGGTTGTGCTATATTTACTCTCTTGCACTATAGGTAGTTTCAGACTTAAGTCTAAGGGCTGCAGCCATTGGAGTAGGCAAGTATGGACTTGTAGGAGTTTGATGTCACAGTTTAGTGTACTAAGGGATGCAGGATGAACTTGTCCTTTATTGAAATCCCTTTCACAGTTGTCTCAATACCTACTATGTGGTGGCCACCTCATGCAAGCATATTAGTTGCCTCCAGGGTGAAATATGTGATAGGGCTCCTTAGAAAAGGCATGCATTTAAAAAGTACCGTATTTTTCGGACTATAAGACGCACTTTTTCCCTCCAAATGTATGGGGGAAAAGGTCTCTGCGTCTTATAGTACGAATGCTAAATGGACAGCCCCCCCCATGTCCACCATTTCACATAACGGGGATAGCGATGGTCAGAAAACACAGGCAGGCAGAGCAGGTTCATCAGGCTCAGGATCAGGCTGGTCAACGGCGGCATGGCGGAATAGCGGGCGGCATGGCGGAATAGCGGCACCTGAAGCGGGCGGCCTACAAAGAAGCCCCAGGAACCTTTGCGCCTTGTCCAGTGCACGGAAATACGCCCACACGACGTCATGTCGTATTGCTCCGTGCACTTGGGCTCTCCTGAGCCAGCTGACCAATATAGCTCAATGAAGCTGAAGAGAGCTGGTCACCAACCTGTCCGATCTAATGTGGGTGAGGTGTCTGGATATAACATTAGCTGTGGATGGATATAGGGACACACTGGATAATTTTTGTTTGGCCTCAACAAATGAGAACACTGGCCAGACATATTTCAGTGAGATTGAACGCTCTCCTGTACAGTATCTCAGTTGGATAATATCTGAACAGTGTTTGGGTAGGCATTCACAAAATCACTTTACATGGTTGAAATATAATTATGTTATAGTTTAATAAATATTTCAGTACATATTTGAGTCAGAATATTTTTTTTCTCATTTTTCTCCT
Source organism: Rana kukunoris (assembly GCA_029574335.1). NCBI lineage: Eukaryota > Metazoa > Chordata > Amphibia > Anura > Ranidae > Rana > Rana kukunoris. The sequence continues at coordinate 134,376,459 of CM056056.1, read as the reverse complement.
CTAAAACCTGGTGTGTCTTATGGTCATGTGTGTCTTATGGTCATGTGTGTCTTATGGTCATGTGTGTCTTATGGTCATGTGTGTCTTATGGTCATGTGTGTCTTATGGTCATGTGTGTCTTATGGTCATGTGTGTCTTATAGTCCGAAAAATACGGTAATTACACTTTTAAAATTGAATCTGCTCAGACAATTAGGCGATATCAAAAACGCTCTTGTAACACTTGGTTCATATGTGCTTGCACTATATACAGTAATCAAATCAGAAAATAATTCTAATGTGCATTTAGATCGCTGGTGTGTCTTTCAGAAGCTGCATGGTGAAGTTAGAGCTACAGATATACCCTTGGTGACTACCTCTCAGACAGGCTGTCATTGGATATGAAAACCAACATTGTCAATATAAGAACAGAATGGCAATGGCAAAGAACTCTCCATAATGATCATAGGAAATGGCAGAGGCTTATTACAGTGAAATGTTACTTTCTTGGTCTGTCACTCACCTGTCACCTCTCTTGTCTATCATGTTGAGATGCTGCAAGGTGGTGGCAATGTCATGAGGACACATTCCTGTAGCTCGACTAAGCCCTTTCACACTGATCTGTTTCTCATGATGAGTGGACAGATAGTTTATAACAACGCTTTTCCAGTATGAGAAATAAGATAAACGGCCCAAATCTGACAAAGGTTTTTCCGGAGAGCCCGCCTGTCCCTCACACCGTGAAAGCAAGTAACCTGCAAACATATTTCAGGATGGTTAGAACACTCATAATATAAATATGGTACTAGCTAGGCATACTTAAGTTGAAAAATATTATATGTGACATGTTCCGAATTAGAATTATTACATTTTCTTTATATGGCTGCTTTTAAATTTTATCCTAAAAATAGGATTTTTTTTTGTCATACTTACCTGTGAGTACATCACGAGACAGAGTTAGGCTATTATTCCTTACTTACTGGGTTATATGTCATCTCTAGGTGAATGGACACTGGTAGACCAAAGTCTTAGACAGGAAGTCCGCCCCTATATAACCCCTCCCATACAGGAAGTACTTCAGTTTTGTAGCAAGCACCGAATTCTTTCTTATTTACTGGGAGGTCCCAGAGCAGTAGTCTTGAGGGGAGGAGGAGGGAGACATCCTGCCAAAAGAATCGCAACCAGACTTTATACGGCAGCCTGTAGCACACTATGGTCAAAAGCCGAATCCTCAGCTGCTCTAACATCCACCTGATAAAATCTTGTGAACATATACAATGAAGACCAGGTAGCAGCCTTGCATCTGAGCCACAGATAAGTAATGGCAAAAAGCCCAGGAGGTTCCCCTGAATCACCAATTGGAGGACCCAATGGACAATGGAAGATTTGGAAGCTGCCTGACCCTTCTTGGATTCTTCTGGTAAAACAAAAAAAGAGGGAGTCTGATCCTCGCAGTTCTGCAGATCTAGACAAACATCCAAGGAATGCAGTCGCCTCTCTCCCACCAAACGAGGCTGAGATAAAAAAAAGGGAGGTAGAACAATGTCCTGATTCAAATGAAAGGCCATCACCACCTTTGGCAAGAAGGATGGAATAGGACGCAACACCACCTTGTCGTGGTGATGGATTAGGAAGGTTCCCTACATGAAAGGGCCACCAATTCCGACACCCTTCTAGCTGAGGTGATTGCCATCAAGAAGGCTAGCTTGCGTGACAGAAAGACTAATGAAATGTCCTTGATGGGCTCAAATGGTTGTTTCTGTAACCCAGATTGCACCAGGTTTAAGTCCCAAGGACAAATAGGTGACCTAATGGGGGGGGGGGGGAAGCAAGTAAATTGCCCCCTGCATAAAGGTTTAGGCTAAAGAATGGGAGGCTAAAGGGCCTTCAGAAGAATATGGATAATGCCAAAATCTCACCCCTGATTGTACTCAAAGCCAATCTGATTTCCACAGCCGACTGTAGAAAAGAGGGAACTCTTCCAATCACGTATTTCCAAGGATGCCATTTTCTGGCTTTATACCAAGCAATACAAGTCTTCCAGACCTTATAATAGATACTCTCCTAGTAAACGCTTTTCTGGCATTCACTAGGGTATACATATACCACGATCCTTCAACACCCTGGCTTTAATAGCCATGCCGTTAAAGTTAGAAAAAGAGTACTCCCGCTCTATAGAGGAAATTAAAATAGTGCAACTGCTGCAAACACCGATAGGTGAATTTGAAACCAAAAATAATGTGATATGCTGTAAATGGTGCTGCGCTACTGAAAACCCTGTAATAAACTACAAAAACGGTGTGAAATCCAAGTAAATATAAACACCAGCTTGCAAACACTGGCATCAGCTAACAACTTCTGAAATGCAAGTGTATTACTCAAAATGAACACAAGATGGCAGTGAAGATCCAATGGCCACTGTATACAACTTCTTAAAGTGCAAAGTGCTTTCATAAAACGTGATTGTCCCAATCTATATCATGCAAATAAAGCAGGTGTGGTGGGTATCTCTTCTTTCAATGCAGTGACTCCTAACAGGGTGGCCTCTTACCTTACGGCTGTAAGGTAACAGCATGAAAATGTAGCAATGGTCAGATTTCCTCTGCAGGTCCTTTCATGGATGTCTGGTGGATCACATCTTCTAAGGGGGGGGGGGGGGGGTAAATCTGACAGAAGGTAGTGGCTGATATACTCCGCTTCCACATACAAAAGAGAAGGGGGGGAGGAGAGGAAAGCCCAAATATTGTAGTATATCCTGTCAAAAGTTGCGCCTGTCAACCAATCACGACACGTATCTTCACGATGATGAAGTCACATGACCCGTGACGATACGCGTCGTGATTGGCTGACATGTACAACCGGAAGCGACACTTTTTTTTTTACAAGATATATTACTCTTTTTGAGCACTCCTCTCCCTTCTCTTATACCCTGTCCTGGGTGTACGTGGAAGCGGAGTATATCAGCCACTATCATTTGCTGGATTTGTACAAGGAGAACCCCCCCAAGAGATGGGATCCACCAGACATACATGAAAGGACCCGCAGAGGAAAATCAGACCATTGCTATATTTTCATGCTGTTGCCTTACAACTGAAAGGTAAGAGGCCACCCCCGTTAGAGGTGTCACTGCATGGAAGATGATAAACACCACACCTGCTTTACTCACATGATATAGATTGGAGTCAAAAAATAAAACATGATTGTCCCAGAGAACACCATTATTGCACTTTACATATCTGTCAAGCACTTTGTGATTTCAAAGACTGTGTGGATTTAGTCACTTGATACTTTATGTATTTTCACTGGATGTTTTATTTCACTATTGCACTTTAAGAAGTTGTCCATTGGATCTTCACTGCCATCTTGTGTTCATTTTGACTAATACACTTTTGCATTTCAGAAGTTATATCTTAGCTCATACCAGTGTTCGTTTGCCAGCTCGTGTTCATATTTACTTGGATTTCATAGTTTTTGTAGCTTATTACAGAATTTTCAACAGCGCAGCATCATCTACAGCATATCACATGCCGTCAAAGTGCCACCAGGATGACTGGAACCCCCTCTTCCAGAATCCTGCCCAACAAATGTGGAAGGAGAGGGATTGGGGTGAAAGCATAAACCAGGGAGAACTGGCTGCATGGAACTACCAGAGCATCTGCTCCGATTGCCAGGGGATCCCTTTTCGTGACACAAATTGATGTAGTTTGTTGTTGAACCTGGATGCCAATATATTGACATCTAGCCATCGCTGGCAAATTTTTCGAAACACATTCGGGTGTAGGGACCATTCCCCGGGCAGATCTAGTGGCGGCTGAGATAATCTGTCTTTCAGTTCTTTACCTCGGGATATGGACCACCAATAGAACTGGCACATGTCCTCTGCCCAGGCTAATATGTGGTTCACCTTCTCCTGAGCTAAACGGCTGCTGGTACTGCCTTGGTAGTCGATTCAGGCTACTGCAGTGGCATTGTCTGACTGAACCCTGAAAGGGCAGTCCTAAAGCTCCACCGTTCAGGATCGTAGCGCTAGACACATCGTCCGCAACTCCAGGATTTTGATGGGCAGGCTCTGCTCTGCCCTTGACTATCTTCCCCTGTGAGCCCTTATAGGGTCGCTTCCCAGCCAGAGACACTGGCATCTGTGGTCAGTACTCTCCAAGACACCAGGAAGGAAGGACCTTTCCCTTCGCAGGTTCGGATTCTGCAACCACCAGCTTGAGTTTAGGTGTGCCTGAGGGGATAAGGGCATAATCCAGGGCTTGCACTCTTGTTCCAAGTCGACAAGATGTCTTGTTGTATGGCCTGGAATGGAACTGGGCATAGGGAATTTCCTCAAAAGGAGGACACCAGCCTTCCCAGGAGACTCATGCAGAGCCGAATGAAGGATTGCCTGGTGCCCCTTACCTGACGCACCTGATCCTTCAGATCTTTACGGGTGGCAAAAATACCATTGCCTGGAACATATCTAGGATCAGGCCTAAATATTTCAGAGACTAAGCTGGCCTCAAAGCTGACTTTTCTATATTTATAACTCCGCCCATGCCTTCTAAATACCGTACTGTGCAGGCTATAATCTGTTCTAGGGCCTGCAGCGAGTGATCTCCGAGCAGGAGGTTGTCCAAGTATCCGAATACAAAGATTCCTTTAAAAGACCCAGTACTGATGCTAGGACCTTTGTAAATACACTGAGGTGCTGCGGCAAGCCCGAAGGGCAGACACACAAACTGGAAATTACATTCCTCTACTACAAATCGCAGGAATCTCTCAGACACTGGTAAAAAAACTGAAGCGCTTCCTGTACAGGAGGGGTTATATATGGGCGGAGTTCCTGTCTAAGACTTTGGTCTACCAGTGTCCATGCACCTAGAGATGCTGTATAACCCAGTCAGTAAGGAATAATAACCTAACTATGTTACGCGTGATGTACAATAAAGAAAGTAATTACTCCTCCTTGGATAGAACCTACATCGATCAGCCATAACATAATGACCATTGACCGGTAAAGTGAACACCGATTCCCTCATTACAATGAGATCTGAAAGTCAGTGGGATATATTAGGCAGCAAATGAACATGTTGTCCTTGAAGTTGATGTGCTAAATGCAAAAATAATGTGCATTAGTAAGGATTTGAGCGACAGACAACAGACGTCAGAGCAACTTCAAAACTGCAGAACTTATGGGATGTTCCTGGTCTGCCATGGTCCGGACCCTACTAAAAGAAAAACTACTAAAACAGAAAACCAGAGACAGGGTCATGGGTGGCCAAGGCTCATTGAGGCATGTGAGGAGCAAAGGCTGACCCTGGTAGTCTGATGCAATAGGAGGGCAACTGTAGCTCAAATTGCTGAATACCTTAATGCTTGTTTTAATGGTGCTGAAAGAACACAGTGCATCACAATTGGTTGCATATGGGGCTGCATAGCAAAAAAACAAAAAACAAACAGCAGGAGTGGTTACACCTAGAAGAGCATACAACAGCCACATGAGCTTTAAAACTGGACCACCGATCAAAAGAAGGTAGTCTGGTCTGGTGAACTCAAGAATGGTTTGAGGTGTTGACTAAGCCTCATAATTCTCCAGATCTCAATCCGAGCATCTGTGGGGACAAAGGTAAAAGAAAATCCCAAATTGGGCTGTCCCCTGAAAAGTAATAGAGGGGAAATCTTCCAATGGGGACACTAGTTATGGTGACATGGGGTTCCCCAAGGAATTCCCTTAAATTTGCAGGGATTTCTTCTCACTTTCTATTTGGCTATGGGACGGGAAATATCTGCAATGGGACACAGATGATGAAAAAAAATATCTGACGGGTTATACTCCTCCCTTGCTCTATGCAAAATGGAAAAAAATAAAAGTTTTGTCTATAGTTCTACTTTAAAGGATCTGCTACTGATGGCTTGGTGCCAGATACCACAGACCTTCAGAGGTCTAATGAAGTCAATGCCTTGACAGGTTATGGTGGGTGGTTATGGTCGATCAGTGTCGAATAAATTGTTTCTAATTAGAGAACAAAAACGAATGTGTTGCAGCTTGCCATTCCTCAGGCTACCAATGTTTTCTGTCAGGCTTTTTTTCTCCCATTTTCAATTGGTGTCCCTGTCAGTAACACACTTCTTGCCCTAGACCCAGTTACAAAGCTCACTCACTGTACTGTATTTAAGTTATCACCATAGGGCAGGACTACAAAACTGTGCCTTTCTATGGCATGGTGGCAGTGTTATTCAGTCCACAGAGGGACCTGGAGGAATGTGAACTAATCAGGTCACTATATTTCTGTCTGGATCAACTAGTATTTTTTACTTATTGAACAGATAGCAAAATAATTTATTTTATATTTTTCACACACCAAAAGGGAGAAAATAAAAGAAGGCCCAACAACTTTAATGCTGACTACACATTTATATGTTATGTCAACCAAATAGCCCATTATCACAACTGACGAATATAGAGCACCATTGATCACATTCAGCAAAACAGTTGTAGTAAATTAGACAATGATCCCAAAGAAAATGGTGGTAAACACATCTAGTATTTGCTTGGCAGATAATGTTGTTCTAAGTAGATGTCCATTATTTTGGCATGAGAAGATTATGTAAATGGTTCACTAGCAGTAATCAATGTATATAAAACATGTGGTTTACCTGTAAAGTACTGAGGGAAATGCAAAAGCATTAATAGATATATTTGTCTTTTCATTTTTCCATACAGGATATGGTCACATTCACACCTTCCAGTGGGCCCAACACAGATTACATGCGAGAACCCTAGTGTGAACTTGGGCTAAAAAGCTAAAATAAAGTGCACAGCTACTCCCCTTCACTCCAGCAACATGGCACCGACATTGTCGCCTTCGTGAATGGCCAGCAAGGGATGATGCAACTCCTATGCATGTGCACACTGTGGTGTACTGAGAATGTACACTGAGCTGTGCCTCTCAGTGTACATCCTAAAGAATATTGCAAACAGGCAATTTCTTATATTGGTGAAAATACATGCTCACAATTTCTAATTTCCAACTTTAATTTAGCATTAAAGTGGTTCTAAAGGCCGAAGGTTTTTTTTTTTTTATCTTAATGCATTCAGTGCTTTAAGATAAACAAAACATTCTGTGTGCTGCACCCCCCCCCCCTCATACTAACCTAAGCCCCATCTCGATCCAGCGATGTTGCACGAGAAACTCGGCTGTCTGGGACTCCTGATTGGCCAACACAAAGCTGGCTCCACTAGCTCCCACTGCTGTCAAAGTCGTGAGCCAATGAGTAGAGAGGAGGCGAGGCGGAGCCGCAGCTTTTTGTCTAAATGGACACAATGCAGCGGCTCAGGTGCCCCCATTGCAAACCGCTTTCTGTGGGGGGCACTCAGGAGGGAGAGGCCATTAGTGTCGGTGAGGGATGTGAGAAGAGGAGGATCTGGGCTGCTCTATGCAAAACCACTGCATAAACTGTAATCCTGCTTAGCTTTATTTTCTTTCTAAGGTTTATGATGGGACTGGGGAGTTAAAGGGTCACTAAAGTCAGGGATTTTTTTTAAAAAAAATAACAAACATGTGATACTTACCTCCACTGTGCAGTTCGTTTTGCACAGAGTGGCCCGGAAACCTGTCTTCTGGTGTCCCTCGGCGGCTGTCTGGGCTCCTCCTCGCAAAAGCTTTCCTTCTTCATGCGAGGGCGCTCGCATGGAGGAAAGCTTTTGCGAGCGCGCTCCCGTGATACAGCGGCGGCCATAGCCGCCGACTGTATCACTCGGCTCCGCCCCCCAGCGCGCCGCGTCATCCACCCTGATTGACAGCAGTGCTAGCCAATGGCTGCGCTGCTATCAATCCGCCCAGCCTAGCCAATCAACGGCCAGGCTGGGAACCGAAGAGGACGACGTGGACGCGCCCGGGAGATTCGAACGGTCAGGTAAGTACAACGGGGGCTCGGGGGGGGCCGGTGCTGCTAGATGTTTTTTTACCTTCATGCATAGGATGCATGAAGGTAAAAAAACTTGTACCTTTAGAACCCCTTTAAAGAAGTATTACCCCCCCCCCCCCAAAAAAAAATAAAAAAATCTTTTTACAGCTTACAAATTCCTAGATGCAATGGCTGTATAGGTTTTGTTCTTTAGATTTTCACCTGATGAGCCAGACACCAATAATCACATTGAACTGAGGAAGTGGCAATTTAAAGCCACAAAACACATTTTATTTGGTGAAATAAAGCAATTGGATTTTTTACTAAAGTAGTAAACTCGCGCCTATTCTTTGAAACACATTGGGTGTTTCTGCCAATTGAACCAAAGACAGTCCTTTTCTCCAACTCTTTCTACTATTAACAGGATAAGATTTTACAATCGGCATTCAAGAGGGCTGTGGTTCTGAAGCTGGCACAGTTGGATAACATTAGTATATGAATGCATCATGAATGAAAGGCTGGATTGGCTTCATAAGATGTTAAGGACATGGTATATATGTTGGGGTAGAATATTTTGGAAGGTTTTATAGTAAAAGGTAGGCAAGTCCATCTGAGCTAGGAGTCTTGCTGCCTGACAGGGCTTTAGTTGCTCTTGAATTACTTCTAGTTCATATGCAAGAGGGGGCTTGACTTTTTGGGCATTCACTTTAGGCAGAAACATTTGGCTTGCTTCATTATAAACAGGGCCATTAAGATTGTAAGGGCTCATTTCCACTGGCGTTTTTACAGCCACTTTTCTGGGTGTTTTTTGCAGCCTAAAAACGCCTGTCCATGTTAGTCTATGGCCTCATGCCCACCATGACGTTTTTGAGCTGTAGATGGCGGAGACGTTTTTAAGCTGCAAAAAAAAAAAAAACGCGGGACCAGTGCGTTCTGAAGCTCCAGCAATAGAGCTGTAAAAACGCCAGACATTAAAAAACGCTCAAAAACTTTTTTTTTCTAAAATAAGCATGGACAGGCGTTTTTAAGCTGTAAAAAAACGCTCAGAAAAGTGGCTGTAAAAACGCCAGTGGAAATGAAGCATAAAACTGCACCTGGGCGATCTTGTTAAGGTTATAATGTAGGTTAATATTTTCGTCTTTAATGGCCAGTCCAATTTTAGTCACTATATCATCTGTCAAGTTACAAGCTAAGGGGGTGTGGGCTTTATAGCCACATTTGCAATATTGTTGCTTATGCAAGGTAGAGTAAGATGGAGACATACAGGCTTCTTATTTGAATCATTTTGTTGAGTTGTTTTAGATGAGTGGCTAATGCTATACACTTTCTTCCTAAAACGGCTTTATGCGCTTACCAGTAAGGAGAGAGAGAGAGAGAGAGAGAGAGAGAGAGAGAGAGAGAGAGAGAGAGAGAGAGAGAGAGAGAGAGAGAGAGAGAGAGAGAGAGAGAGAGAGAGAGAGAGAGAGAGAGAGAGAGAGAGAGAGAGAGAGAGAGAGAGAGAGAGAGAGAGAGAGAGAGAGAGAGAGAGAGAGAATGGATATGGCATTCTTGTTGAAGTGGGAAAGAGTGTACAGTAGTTAGAATTTGGTGTGCTCATGCTTGAGCAAATTATCGGTCAATCTCCAATGACAACGCTTTTTTGGCCATACTTCTTCTATGGATCACAGGAGTGCAGGTCGTTCTGCACTCCTGTGACCTGTTTTCAGCTGACAGCAGACTAAAGCATGTCAGTTGACATTAATCAGCCAGTCCATTGGTCGGGATCCACCCAGATAACCGATTCCCCGAGAGCCCAAGCCAGCCCATTCAACAGCCCAGCGAGTGACAGTCACAGGGGGAAAACTGAGCGATGTTGTATCCACCTCTAAGTGAGTATAGTTTTTATTGTATTTTTTAATTGCAAACCTCTCATTTAAATGTTAAAATTCAGTAGAACGCTGGTGTAGAACTTGTCAGAAATGATTACCCTTGGTGTGGGTATTCAGGCCTTTGGTCAAAGTGCAAAACCTTATATTTTGCGCATTTTAAAATGCCTACCAGCCTGCTTGCTTAATCAATATAGTATACAAGAGGGTGTATTTCAGCATTGTGGAACCACGTTTTTTTTGTATTTTTAGTATGCAAATGTTAGCAAGTAAATCTAAAACAGGGAAAACATTATTTAAAAATAAGTCATGCTTTGTCAATACTGTAAATAAATCCAAAAAAGAGAATTCCCTCAGTTGTGGAGAAGGTATCGAGTAGAAAAAAGACTAACATTTTCTGTGGGGGGAGCCCGAGACAGCATGAGTTTGAGGGTTAACTGGGTGGTCGAGGACAACTAACCCAAAAAAAGCATCCATTTGTTCCTTGTATTCACTATAAGTGCTGCTGCCATTGTCATAAGACAAGCACAAAAAAAGGGGGGGGGTGTGAAAAAACAATAAATGCACAATTGTTATGTAATATAAGGTTCTTTAATCCTCTGTAAACCAATATATATTCTGAAGAAAGCGGGATCACATGAAGCCTTTTAACCATTGTGCTCACTAGCAGAACTGTATAATACCCAGGTTACCACACCACCATTATGATTCAAGAGAAGCAGAGGTGCTGCTGTCTATGTGAAGCCGTTTTCAGTAAGAAAGCACTTGATGGATTAAATTACAGTGGTTTGAATATGTGTCAATATCCTACAGCTCCTGTATTAGGATATATAAAACTATACCCCTCCTGTGTGTTGCATGCAAAACATATTACAGTATGCAGGGGAAAAAAGGTTAAGTAAAAGACAAGAATCTGGCAGCGCAGGACAGAGATAATGAGAAAGCGCTGCAGGCTGTCAGTGTTATTAAGAGGCACTTAGAGGGGACACGACAAACACCAGGGGGGCAAAGCAGTCTGACTTCCTGTAATTACACTCAGCCAACCTCATTAAACACCTTCACAAGCCCGCAATAAACGTTGAGACAGCCCCTGAGACACAATGTAGAAAACACTAATCTACAGACAAATCAAAGCATTCAAGCAGCACAAATAGAACCCTATCACGCAGACAATTATACCCATGTTTACTTAAGTATTGGTCATAGTTGTGGGGTCCAGCATTATGTTATGTATGAATTCTGTCTCATTCATGTGTCAGTGAGCAAGCAGTATCCTGTGTTTCCCACAAAATCAGCTTCATAACAGACACAGTCACGGTGCCCAGACTAACATGCACACTTCAGACACATGCACTGCCAAGAGCTCCAACAGACAAAAGAGCTACAGCACAAGTACACAGCTGCCAAGATCAGCTTAAGCAATGAGTTCTGACAGTACAGGGAAAAGAAGAGAGAGGGAGGGAGGGGGAGAGAGGAGGGAGGTCTCCATTCCTAGGGTGAGATTTTACACGCAATGCAGATCTCTTCCTTATGCTTCCACCTTCTGCATGGTTTTATCTCCTGAGCACAGATGTACACAATCTAGCTTTGATAGCTCTCAATACAGGCGTTGTGAGATTCACTTTACCACGTTAAAAAAACAGGACAAAATAGCCTGAAGACTTTTTTAAGAACAAATCATACATTTTTGATGGTGGTGAAATGCTGCAATCTAAACTATATAACTATGCAGTGTCAGATCCTATAGGTATATTTCATGAAAAGGCTATGCGACTTTTTTGTTTTTATCAAAATCATAATAACTCTTTAACAAAGACCCTATAAATAGTGTGCACATAGAAAATAAGTTGGGGCTTGCAACAGGCTCTGTGTTGGCACACCAGCCTATTTAACACATGGGGAATAGGGATGATCAGGGAGATTAAACAAATTACCGATAAAAAGTCCATAAAGTCTGTGTAATAGCACCTTGAAAGGCAGCCCAGTGGAAGGCCAGAGAAGACTTCTGGAAAAGCTGAGGATAAAGCATAGGCACCACTCTAAGTGCAGTATAAAAGTCAATTTAATTCACAAATGGGTATGAGAATATAGAGCTAAGCAGATGGGAATATGGAACCAACTGATTGGGCATGGGCAATGCCCAATCAGTTAGGTAGAGATTATATATATATATATATATATATATATATATATATATATATATATATATATAAAAACACACACATACATACATACACAGTACAGACCAAAAGTTTGGACACACCTTCTCATTCCAAGTGTTTTCTTTATTTTTATGACTGAAAATTGTAGATTCACACTAAAGGCATCGAAACTATGAATTAACACATGTGGAATAATATACATAACAAAAAGATGTGAAACAACTAAAAATATATCATATTCTAGGTTCTTCAAAGTAGCCACCTTTTGCTTTGATTACTGCTTTGCACACTCTTGGCATTCTCTTGATGAGCTTCAAGAGGTAGTCACCTGAAATGGTCTTCCAACAGTCTTGAAGGAGTTCCCAGAGATGCTTAGCACTTGTTGGCCCTTTTGCCTTCACTCAGTGGTCCAGCTTACCCCAAACCATCTCGATTGGGTTCAGGTCCGGTGACTGATGGCCAGGTCATCTGGTGCAGCACCCCATCACTCTCCTTCTTGGTCAAATAGCCCTTACACAGCCTGGAGGTGTGTTTGGGGTCATTGTCCTGTTGAAAAATAAATGATGGTCCAACTAAAACGCAAACCGGATGGAATAGCATGCCGTTGCAAGATACTGCGGTAGCCATGCTGGTTCAGTATGCCTTCAATTTTGAATAAATCCCCAACGGTGTCAGCAGCAAAGCACCCCCACACCATCACACCTCCTCCTTCATGCTTCACGATGGGAACTAGGCATGTAGAGTCCATCCGTTCACCTTTTCTGCGTCGCACAAAGACACGGTGGTTGGAACCAAAGATCTCAAGTTTGGACTCATCAGACCAAAACACAGATTTCCACTGGTCTAATGTCCATTCCTTGTGTTCTTTAGCCCAAACATGTCTCTTCTGCTTGTTGCCTTTCTTTAGCAGTGGTTTCCTAGCAGATATTCTACCATGAAGGCCGGATTCACACAGTCTCCTTGTAACAGTTGTTCTAGAGATGTGTCTGCTGCAAAAGGTGGCTATTTTGAAGAACCTAGAATATAACATATATTTTCAGTTGTTTCCCACTTTTCTGTTATGTATATAATTCCACATGTGTTAATTCATAGTTTTGATGCCTTCAGTGTGACTCTACAATTTTCATAGTCATGAAAATAAAGCAAACTCTTGGAATGAGAAGGTGTGTCCAAACTGTACTATATATATATATATATATATATATATATATATATATATATATATATATATATATATATATATATATATAATAAAATACACGCACACACACACTGCTAGCTTATAATGATGCATTATATATAATATACACACACACTGCTAGCTTATAATGATCATTGCTCATGCCCAATCAATTGGTTCCATATTCCCTCCTGCTTAGCTCTAGATTCTCATTTGCATCATTATAAGCTAGCAGTGTGTGTATATATTATATACATACACATACATACATACATACATATACACACACATCCAAAGCCTCAGGACTTTAAAGACCCAGCAGCAGTGGCTCCAGTGCTTAAAAGCCCTCATCCAACATGACCCCCGTTTGGCCTGAAGGAGCGCGTGCTCAGTAAACGCATCACCTATTGGCTCTTCACAACCTGGAAGTGACGTCATCCCTCTGCTTCCTGTGTTTAAGATCCAGGAAGTGTCAGTGACCACCAGCGCAGCCCTGAGTCACTAGCAAGCAGCTCCACGGATGTACTCCCTTCATGGACACTGCAATTTGTGCCTAATGCCCGTTACTACCTTACTCTTGTGAGTACTTCTACCTGTTTGTGAATTAAATTCACTTTTATACTGCACTTAGAGTGGTGCCTGCGTTTTATCCTCAGCTATAACTAGTGTGGATTAATGTGAACTGAGTTTGTTTCCAAGATACTTATCCAGAGCCTCTTTGGTATATACAGTATCTAACAAAAGTGAGTACAACCTCACATTTTTGTAAATATTTTATTACATCTCATGCGACAACACTGAAGAAATTACACTTTGCTACAATGTAAAGTAGTAAGTGTACAGCTTGTATAACAGTGTAAATTTGCTGTCCCTTCAAAATAACTCAACACAGCCATAAAAGGGTTTGTAAAGGATTTTTTTTTTTATCTTAATAGTTTCCTTTACCTTAATGCAGTGCTGTTTTCATGTCCTCATTGTTCATTTTTTGCTCTCAAGTTGCTGTAATTCTTCTCTGATCTCCGCACTTCCTGGTTGTCTGTTTCCTGATAACCACAGTACTAGGAGCTTTCTCTCTGAGGTCACTAATCAAGGAGGTGTGATTACTGTGTGTCTAGTTTCTAGTTTTGTTTTCCAAACAATCACTGCTCTATGGCTCTGTATAGCACAGAGGCAGGAAATAAGATGCAAAAATGAAACTAGAAACTACAGGTACAGTATATGATTGATTTTTATCTAATTGTAATCGTTTTTAAAAGGAATTAGTTAACTATTATGTCTCTATACCCTGTAAATAGTCATTTCAGCAAAAAATAAATACAATTCCTTTACAACTCCTTTAATATCTAAGCCGCTGGCAACAAAGGCGAGTACACGCCAAAGTGAAAATGTCCAAAATGGGAGCAATTAGCCATTTTCCCTCCCTGGTATCATGCGACTTAGTGTTACAAGGTCTTGGGTATAAATGGGGAGCAGGTGTGTTAAAATTTGGTGTTATCGCTCTCTCTCATACTGGTCACTGGAAGTTCAACATGGCACCTCATGGCAAAGAACTCTCTGAGGATCTGAAAAAATGAATTGTTGCTCTATATAAAGATGGCATAAGCTACAAAAACTGAGCTGCAGCATGGTGGACAAGACCATGCAGCAGTTTAACAGGACAGATTCCACCAAGAACAGGCCTCCCCATTGTCGACCAAAGAAGTTGAGTGCACATGCTCAGCATCATATCCAGAGATTGTCTTTGGGAAATAGACGTATGAGTGCTGCCAGCATTGCTGCAGAGGTTGAAGGGGTGGTGGGTCAGCCTGTCAGTGCTCAGACCATACACCGCACACTGCATCAAATTGGTCCGCATAGCTGTCGTCCCAGAAGGAAACCTCTTCTAAAGATGATGTACAAGGAAGCCTGCAAACAGTTTGCTAAAGACAAGCAGACTAAGGACATGGCTTACTGTAACCATGTCCTGTGCTCTGATAAAACCAAGATAAACTTATTTGGTAATGATGGTGTCAAGCGTGTGTGGCAGCAACCAGGTGAGGAGTACAAAGACAAGTGTGTCTTGCTACAGTCAAGCATCGTGATGCGAGTGTCATGGTCTGGGGGGGCTGCATGAGTGCTGCCGGCACTGGGAGCTACAGTTTAATGAGGGAACCATGAATGCCAACATGTACTGTGACATACTGAAGCAGAGCATGATCCCCCTCCCCTCCCTTTGGAGATTGGGCCGCAGGGCTGGATTCCAACATGATAACTACCCCAAACACCCCCAAGATGACCACTGCCTTACTGAAGAAGCTGAGGGTAAAGGTGATGGACTGGCCAAGCATGTCTCCAGACTTAAACCCTATTAAGCATCTGTGGGGCATCCTCAAAACGGAAGGTGGAGAAGCGCAAGGTCTCTATCATCCATCAGCTCTGTGATGTTGTCATGGAGGAGTGGAAGAGGACTCCAGTGGCAACCTGTGAAGCTCTGGTGAACTCCAAGCCCAACGTTAGGCAATACACTTAATGGCTGTGTTTTGAGTTAGTTTGAGCGGACAGAAAAAAAGAACACTGTTCTACAAGC
Source organism: Rana kukunoris (assembly GCA_029574335.1). Taxonomy (NCBI): domain Eukaryota; kingdom Metazoa; phylum Chordata; class Amphibia; order Anura; family Ranidae; genus Rana; species Rana kukunoris. The sequence goes on along the minus strand of CM056056.1, from coordinate 134,360,815 downwards.
TGTACACTCACTACTTTACATTGTAGCAAAGTGTGATTTCTTCAGTGTTGTCACATGAAAAGATAGAATAAGACGAATAAAGGACTTTATCGTATTGGACAGTTTTTTTTTACGCTGGTAAACCCATGTCATTAAACCATTGTAAAACAATCATTAAAACTTCCGGAATCCGAGGAATGCCGTTTTCATCAAATTTACAAATTTCTACAAATGATCTGGAAGGAAAAACCTCTCCCCCCACAATTTACAAACTACGAGATGTGGTGTAAAGGGCTGAGGGACAGAGGGTGGGCGTTTCGGTTGCATATTCGTGCCTCAATCACCCTACAGGGAAAGCTTCTTACATGGAGACATGGGAAAATTATCTTCAAATTAGTTAGGACTTAGACACCTGGCATAGATCATTTACAAAATACTTTAAGGGGATTCTAAACGTTTCAGTAATAACCAGGTGGTATTTAACTCCCTCTAAGCTGCCTTCTATTTTCCCTACAGTAGATCCGAATTGTTTTAGGGGATGTCAACTCCTGGGAACTATGACTCATATCTGGTGGGAGTGTCCTAGAATTAGATCATTTTGGAACAACATTTTTGCTATGATTTTCAAGTTAACAGGTTGCCAGGTCTCGAGATCTCTACCAATAGCTCTCTTGAATGCGCATACATCTCAAATTCCAAAACATTCTCAAAAATGAATTCACTTTATTCTTACAGGAACTAAGCTTACAATTGACAAAAATTGGAAGAAACCTAAGCCCTCCTTCTCAGAAGCAAAAAAAAATAATCTCTTGGATAATGACTGAAGAAAAGTTAGCTAGCATTTTGAATGATACCGTTTTGAAATTTGAAACGATCTGGGAACCTTGGGCCAGATATATAGGTATTTCTCTTACTCAGGATGCCTCTTGGATTTCCGCAAACACTGTAAATTAGGTATATAGCTTGTCTTATCCCCTTTCCTCCCTCTCTTCTTTGTTCCCAGGCGAGTCAGGACACTCTCTATATTGCAGATAGGGAAAGGAGCTGTGTGTTATTAGGCATCCTGCTCGCCCCTCCCCCTCAAGAGGCTTTCTCCACACCAGGGAAAAAGCCTTGCATTACTGTTTGTAGTTACAGACAGAAGATCAGGAAGTGAGGATTTCTCAGAAGAAATAAGGGCATTTAAAAGCAAAATGGAAGGATGAGGTAAGTGAAAGAGGACTGCACTAACGTAAAGGAAGCTGTTTAGGGAAAATATTTTTACCTTTACAACCCCTTTAATGATCAAAGACAGGCTTTATAAGTACTGAAGGAACATTGCTTGAATGTCCCAAAGATCGTGTAGTGGTTATGGTGAATGGCTTTGGTGCGGGCTTAGCAATTCAGCTATTCAGCATTCCCACGCATTTTCTGCAGGAAATGCATTTTCTAGTTACAATGTATCAATGTATGATCTTTTTTAATTTTTAATTTTATTTTTTTCTGTCCTTCTTAAATCTGAAGAGGGGAGATTTTATTACCTCGCTCTGTAAGTTTTTTTTAGTTCCTGCTGACATTTACTAGGTTATGTCCATATTGATATGCATTGTAATTTATATTTTATTTCTGAAAATAAAATAAATTTGAAAAAAAAAAAAAAAGATAGAATAAAATAATTACAAAAATGTGAAGGGTGTACTCACTTTTATGAGATACTGTATGTGCCTTGACTACTTTAATTACCATGCTGTCTTTATGGTGACTCACTCACATTGGGTTTGGGTGGTTCCCCATTGGGAAATCAGTCCTTCTATTTTAAGGTTAGAAGTACAAGACCTATAGATTGTACCCAAATTTTTCACCCGAGAGGCAGTGGCTTCACCTTGGCTTACTCATTTGCACCTTTATGGGCAACATACACATGCTTGGAATTCCAGTCTTCCCTATTGGCGGATTTTACTCTAAGATTAGGATGGATTCTGTCACATGTTCTCCTGAAGGATTCCCGAAAGACATTGAGCCCAAATGTGAACTGTAATGTGAATCCCTCTGTGGAGAGTAATTTGTTGTGTAATAAATGTCGCGTGCCACCACAGCAAGCAGTTTGCAGACACAGAGCTTTTGTTTGGACCCGCCCCCTCTCTGCCAATTGGCTAACTGACTTTGATTGACAGTAGCGGGAGCTAATGGCGCCACTGCTGTGTCTCAGTGAATCAGCAGGGAGAGTCCCGGATGGCTGAGGGACTCGTGGAGATCGCTGGATAGAGATGGGGCTCAGGTAAGTATTAGGGGGGCTGCTGAACACTGAAGGTTATCTTAATTCATATAATGCATTAGGAGAAAGAAAGAAAAAAAAAATTCCTATTGGTCCGAGGTCCACTGTATTGTTCAAAAATTCACAGAACGGGAGTTAGAGGGACTTTGTGTTCTTCCTCCTGCACCACCATGAAAATTCCGAGCAGAAATCTATCCTGCCGCTATTGCTCACAGCAGCAAGACACTGCACCCCGCTGTTCTGGAGGCGGACAGTTGCTGTCTGAATAGCCAAAATGAACATGATGAAGGACTTGGTGGCCACGAAAAATGGCCCAAGTGAGAAATAAAAAAAAAAAAAAATAAGGTTTTATTGGCACGAGTTTGTCTACTCTGAGGAATACATGTAACTGGTGGCTTAAATCCTCAAGAGTAAGGGGCTAAACTGCTAGCTCCCGAAGCTTGGAAGGGGCGTCTGGATGGTGGTACCCTGTCCACCGCCCTTCCCTTCTTTCTTTCTCGTTTTCTTCTTTTCTCCCCCTTTGCTTGCTGAAAGGCCCCAAGGGTCCTTTCTGGTTTTTCATTGTTGTTGCTAACCGGTATATGCAGAATAAAATGTAATGCGAGAAATTGTTGTTTTACATATTATGATGTGGCATCTGTATTTCTCGTGTGTTCTCTTTAAATAATAATAATTAAAAAAAAAAGATAAAAAAACCTTCTGTATTTACGACCCCTTTAAAGAAAAACCAGAGGCTCCTACACCAGACTATTCTTACAGGCAAAGTTTTGATCTCTGTGAAGTTTCAGTTTGTGGTTACTGCATGCCCCCACATTCCTATTGCTCCATTACTTGATGGACTGCATCACTGGCCAAAAGAAAGTGCAAGAGGCAGAGCCCAACAAGTTTTGGAACCATAAAAAGTTGCAAAGTTTGTCCCCTCCGAAAAGCCTGGGATTTATCCTTAAATAAAAATTAGAGGCTGTTGTATTTTTTTTTTTATTACTTGAAATGTCTTTTTTAACAATAGATTCTCTTAACCATGTATCGTATTTATGTGGTTGTAATAGAAATAGTACATTACCTTCTATTTAGAGTGGATGTAAACCCAAAATCATAATATAAGGTGATCCACAGTATAAAAAGTAAGAAATCCACCCCTCCCCCACATCACACATCCTGGTAATATACAATGAACTATGGATCACCTCATATTATGATAAACATAACATATGATAAACATGTCCAAGCTAGATATGTAAATAAACCGTCATTCAAAGCAAGGAGGGAGAAAAGGACTTTTTATTTAGACATGTTTTTATCTGTAAGTCTGTTAATTTTCACTGAACAATAAAAAAGGATTGCTCAGAGCTGGATTAACTCTTTGTGGCAAGACTGGGCACAGATGATGGGAAATCGTATACACTACATTGTGAGATATATATATACACACAGTGCAGAAAATAAGTATTTGAACACCCTGCTATTTTGCAAGTTCTCCCACTTGGAAATCATGGAGGGGTCTGAAATTGTCATCGTAGGTGCATGTCCACTGTGAGAGACATAATCAAAAAATTTTTTCCAGAAATCACAATGTATGAATTTTTAACTAGTTATTTGTATGATACAGCTGCAAAGAAGTATTTGAACACCCGTCTATCAGATAGAATTCTGACCCTCAAAGACCTGTTAGTCTGCCTTTAAAATGTCCATCTCCACTCCATTTATTATCCTAAATTAGATGCACCTGTTTGAGGTCATTAGCTGCATAAAGACACCTGTCCACCCCATACAATCAGTAAGAATCCAACTACTAACATGGCCAAGACCAAAGAGCTGTCCAAAGACACTAGAGACAAAATTGTACACCTCCACAAGGCTGGAAAGGGCTACGGGGAAATTGCCAAGCAGCTTGGTGAAAAAAGGTCCACTGTTGGAGCAATCATTAGAAAATGGAAGAAGCTAAACATGACTGTCAATCTCCCTCGGACTGGGGCTCCATGCAAAATCTCACCTCGTGGGGTCTCAATGATCCTAAGAAAGGTGAGAAATCAGCCCAGGACTACACGGGAGGAGCTGGTCAATGACCTGAAAAGAGCTGGGACCACCGTTTCCAAGGTTACTGTTGGTAATACACTAAGACGTCATGGTTTGAAATCATGCATGGCACGGAAGGTTCCCCTGCTTAAACCAGCACATGTCAAGGACTGTCTTAAGTTTGCCAATGACCATTTGGATGATCCAGAGGAGTCATGGGAGAAAGTCATGTGGTCAGATGAGACCAAAATAGAAGTTTTTGGTCATAATTCCACTAACCGTGTTTGGAGGAAGAAGAATGACGAGTACCATCCCAAGAACACCATCCCTACTGTGAAGCATGGGGGTGGTAGCATCATGCTTTGGGGGTGTTTTTCTGCACATGGGACAGGGCGACTGCACTGTATTAAGGAGAGGATGACCGGGGCCATGTATTGCGAGATTTTGGGCAACAACCTCCTTCCCTCAGTTAGAGCTTTGAAGATGGGTCGAGGCTGGGTCTTCCAACATGACAATGACCCGAAGCACACAGCCAGGATAACCAAGGAGTGGCTCTGTAAGAAGCATATCAAGGTTCTGGCGTGGCATAGCCAGTCTCCAGACCTAAACCCAATAGAGAATCTTTGGAGGGAGCTCAAACTCCGTGTTTCTCAGCGATAGCCCAGAAATCTGACTGATCTAGAGAAGATCTGTGTGGAGGAGTGGGCCAAAATCCCTCCTCCAGTGTGTGCAAACCTGGTGAAAAACTACAAGAAACGTTTGACCTCTGTAATTGCAAACAAAGGCTACTGTACCAAATATTAACATTGATTTTCTCAGGTGTTCAAATTCTTCTTTGCAGCTGTATCATACAAATAGTTAAAAAATTCATACATTGTGATTCCTGGAATTTTTTTTTTGATTATGTCTCTCACAGTGGACATGCACCTACGATGACAATTTCAGACCCCTCCATGATTTCCAAGTGGGAGAACTTTCAAAATAGCAGGGTGTTCAAATACTTATTTTCTGCACTATATATATATATATATATATATATATATATATATATCACTTGTACAGAAACTATAGAAACCTAAAAAAAAAAAAATTAAACCTAAAAGACTGCACAGAAGTAGAGACGAAGATACCACTAACGTATTACATTATTTTAACCTGACAAGGTAGGCGTATTTATCTGTACACCAAGGAGCTCATGAATCTCCTAAAAATACCACCTGCATTACGCAGCTGTATGCAACCAGAACTTGAGAGTAGGTGACCACTACGCACGCACGTCTACGTCCTAGCCGGCACAGAGGTTTGCGGAAGAGGATACCGGCGTTCAGCCGTCAGCATTGCCAGCCTGCTCTGGACAGATGGCTAGCTCTGCTTGCTTTTGCTTATAATTTGGATTGGTAACCCGGTTTATACCGGGACTACCAGCTGTATTCCTGTATTTTTATATATATATTATATATATATATATATATATATATATATATATATTTTATGCTATTTTTTATATCTAAATAAAATACCCCTTGGGAGTTTTTTTACATATCACACTATGTGGATATTTTTTTTTTCCATCCGAGTTACACATTGCAAACCCGCTGCCAGCGATATTAACCCTCTAGGAGCTGCACGGAGGGTGACACCGGCTGGAATCTACTCTAAGTGATTATCCATTTGGAAGACGCAAGGCACCATCACCGACTGCCTCTCACCCCATTTGGGGCAGCTATATTTGGTGAGTGGGGACCTATGAGGGGAGCACCACAGTCACTTAATCACTGGAGTGTGAAGAACGGCACCGAGTTATATCACTCTATCACCTTCGGTATTAAAGATTATTTGTGAATGCATCGGTGAACTCTGACACACTAATCCATTCACCTCTGGCAGTCTAACAATTAGAACATCATGGATTAATGGGACTTGATGTACAATTGTCTCTACAAGTGACAAATGATTTATTCCATACTTATTGTTTTGCACTATATGGATTGAGGATCTTTGCATTTTTGATTAATTTTACTTTCATTTAATTGGATTATTTATTTTTATTATACATTTGTAATCGCTTGGGAGTTAACTGGATTTAGGAGCCTATATCATATTTCTATGCACATAAAGGGTCTTCATTATAGGTTTGCCCAGTATAACTCATCACACATGGGTAGTAATATATCCAGCACACTGCTGGAATGCACAGGGTCCTGACTATTTGTATATTAATATACACCTTACATTTAGGAATTCATCTTCACACTCAGTACCTGGCAATCAACGGAGGTTGGTGGCCTTGACAAAGGCTACCCCCTTTTTTTGGCATCAGTATTAGGGTTACCTTAACACACATTATTTGCATCGTGTGTGTTACCCATATAGGGAGTCCACTTATTATTGGATTTGGCCCTATAAAAAAGGTACCCGACACAGATACACTTGTTCCGGAAGTCACATTCATTTTACCAGGCCCCCTCACTGTTACAGCAGCGCCACCTACCCTCTTCTTGTTCCAATTACTTTACAGGTCTCTTCACTGAGTCCCTACAGCTTTTTCATTTACCTTAGCGCAGATTCTATTAATTTATTATAATAGATTCTATTAATTTATTATAATAGATTCTCTTAACCATGTATCGTATTTATGTGGTAGTAATAGAAATAGTACATTACGTTCTATTTAACAATATCTCACTTGTACAGAGACTATAGAAACCTAAAAAAAATTAAACCTAAAAGACTGCACAGAAGTAAAGACGAAGATACCACTAACGTATTACATTATTTTAACCTGACAAGGTAGGTGTATTTATCTGTACACCAAGGAGCTCATGAATCTCCTAAAAATACCACCTGCATCACGCAGCTGTATGCAACCAGAACTTGAGTGCTTGTAGGCTTTTAAGCAACTACAGAGCAGTATCAGAAAAAGACTTAAGTGTGTCAAACAAAGAATCCTCAATATACAAAGAATCAAACATTACAATGATCAATAGCATTACTTGATCTACAAAAGTTGTATGTTTTGCTCTTGGAACGTGGCAAGCTAGCACACTAGAGCTTCTAATGGTCTCAAATGCCCAAAGGGCTTGAAGGAACAGAGATGGATAAAACTTACTGAAGTCAATGAGGAACCTTCCAAATCCCTGCCGCTGATACTGAGGCAAAATCATGATACATGACACATTGTACTTCTGCTGGCAAAGTTTCTCCTGTATAAAAATAGAAGACAACTGGGTTAAATTATTGATACACAAAGGAATAAACAGGCCTACCAAAAAAGAGAAAAAAACTAACATAAGGGGCAAAGTGTAGTTTGACTTTGACAGCCAGATTTCAGTTTACTGCATTGATATAAATTATGAGTCTGACTGGTAGTGATGGATTACTGCCCTTTCCATATCATCACTTCTCTTTTCAAAAACCTGATAAGTAAGCCCGACAGTGTTCTGGGGACACCCTTGTCATTGCTACATGTTAATTTGTACTATTCAAAATAAAATGTTGGGAATTTAGGCTCCATGCATACTAGTGATTTTTTTTTAAGCTCCTAGAATCTTATTTTTTTCTGCTTCTAAAAGCTCTATAGTGTTATCTTCTGTGTAAATACAAACTACTTTAGGCTATTGGCATTTTTTTGAGCTTCAGTGTTTAGAAGTAAAAATAATTATGTTTTTGTAGAGTTTTTCCAGCAGGAAAAAAAAAACGCCGAAAGCTCCTAAAATGTTACTAAAAGCTGGCACAAACAATGATATCAGGATTTTTCATTCAGCATTTGTTCAAGTTTTCTTAAGCTTATGAAAAACGCTAGTGTACATGAAGCCTTAAAGCGTTTGTAAAGCAAAATTGTATTTTTTAAATACCAAACATGTCATTATCAGCTCTGTTTTGCACATAGCAGCCCAATCCTTTTTGTCTTGGGTCCCGTTGGCACTCTGGGCCCCTCCTCTGCCAAGTGTTCCCCACACAGTTACCTTTTTTGGAAGTATGGAAAGGGTTTGAATCTCAGCAAGGTTTTATTGCTGTCTGTGTTTAAAGGCCAAGTTCACCTTTTGGAGCACACTACACGTCACACCCATATTTAGGGTTTGATGTGTAACAAGCTCCTCAAGTCCTCCTCACGATCTTCCCTACTCATGACAGCGGAAAAGGTTCATCTCCCTGCACTCGCTGTCACTTTTCAAAAACAGCATGGCTGTGCAGGAACCTTTGAATGAGAGCACTACAAGTTGCATCTGCTACTATGGCAGACAGCTTATAATCCTCAATGAACTGCTGAGTGCACTCATAGTTCATTCACAAGCCCTGCAGCTTTCAAATGGACAACCTGTACAGAGGTATGGGTAGAAAGTTGTAGGGCTTGACGGCAGAAGTTTGGCATCGCACCTGTGATCTACTGATCATGAAGAAAGATTTCACCTCTGAACCTACACAAAAGCTCCTGCCCTACTGTGAATCGGGACCGATACCGAGTATTTGTGGGAGTACTTGTACTCGTGCAAATGCTCTCGATACCTAAATAGAATACTTTTTTTGTATTTATCAACATGTTCTGTGAAAATTCTTTGAGTTTTTTACTACTGCGTGACAAGAAAATAAAACATTTTTATTCATTTTTACTCATTTTTATTCTTTTATAATGTCTTGAGTTAGAGTTCTTCATAATTCTAAAGAAAATATCCTTAGTCTGTATTGTGGTTTGAAAACTGTCACGACATTTAAAAAAAGTATCGGTATTCGGTATCGGCAAGTACATGAAAAAAAGTATCGGTACTTGTACTCGGTCCTAAAAAAGTGGTATCGGGACAACCCTAACTCATATAAATAGGATTATTGAAATCATTGTAACTAAAAACGCAAAACCTTTTTATGACAAGCACATATTATAAAAATTATTGTCCAAAAGACTGTCCTGAATAAAATTAAAAATCTCTACATAGACAAATCAAAAAAAAAAAATCATAAATCTTGAGCATAGTTACAATAATAAAAATATGATATTATATTAAAATATTAATTTGATATATATTGCTGTAATATCAAAAATGACACTCACTGACATAGATCTAAAGACCGATAGGATGCTGTATCTTGTATCCATCGGTATATAATGCAAATGTGTTATTGTCTTTAACAGAAAGACCAGCATCCAGGGGAAAAAGATACATAAAGTCATAAGTGTAAGAAAAAAAAAAAACAGGACCCTGGCTAACACGTTCCCAAGAAGCAGCATAATTCGTGAGCAGGTGTATGGTGAGAAACTAGAGTCTCACCTCTCCCGATACAAACAAACATCGCTGCATCGTAGAGAGCGTGAACATGAGAACATGTACTTAGAAAATTAACACAAAAATGTGGAAAGAAAGAAGACGACGTGTGATGGCACTTAAGTTATTGCAAGTTCTATCCGAAACAGCATAAGTTTAAGTTCAATATAGCAGATGTGTTTACTATATAAAAGTGTACAAATGACAAAAAATAAACAGGATATTCAAAGGTATACTGTTAATGAGAGGAGTGTCTTTATCCTATCACTAGAACCGTAACTCATGGCATTTTAGAAAAACCTGTATTGCTAAATGGTGTTTAATAAAAAAAATGGGATACATCCCATTCAAAATTGAGTCCCGAGGGGCGTCTAGTGTTCAAAATGAATATCCACCGGACTTCTTGTTTGCACAGGATGCGAAACTTGTCTCCACCCGGGGTGGTCTCACAATTTTGTCAATACCCTGAATGACAAGACTAGATGTATACTTCTGGTGGAATTAATTCCAATGTTGTGCAACATTTGTAGCGTGATCTTTCTCCATGTCATAGAGATAAATCATAGAGATTATCTTTAAGCCTACGTGTTGTTCTGCCAACATATTGTATAGAGCAGGTTATATGATGGCATATACTATATAACGTATGTGGCAATTTATAAAGGAGTGTATCTTGTGGGATCTGCCTGTAGATGTGAAGGTAATGGCGTCAATCTTTTTAATAAAAGTAAAGTAAGTACAGCCTCGCCCACCACACTTAAAAAGGTTCCTTTGAAGGATAGCCAGTAGGTGGAACTTTTCTTGCTGGAAAAAAGACTGGGTGATAAGCCGCTGAGGGACGGTGCTTTCCTAGATCACAATGAATACCATTATCTAGGATGTGGGAGTATACAGGATCATTAGACAGCACCAGAACGTATTTAGTCACAATCCGCTGTATTTTGTGAAATTCAGCACTGTAAGGGGTAGAAAAAGTGGGATTTGTTTATACGTCTATGCCTAGATTGATTGACAGGTTTGTCTATGAGTAATTTGGGTACGTCATTAGCAATTGATAGACCTCTATTGATAATCCTCCATTGATAATAGATTTTGGATATCCTTTACTCAAACATAGCAGACATACATACTGGTCAAAATCTGACTGTCTGCTGCATAGTGTTTAAAGTCTGAGGAATTGGCCAACCAGGATTCTATTGATAGTGTGTCCCGGATGGCTGGAGTTAGCCCGCAGGAGCGTGTTACCTGCACTGGGCTGTCTGTACAGATTTGAGGTAATTTTGTTATCCCCTGTCAACTTTACATCCAAAAACTCTATAGATTTTACATCAAGTTGTCCTGTGAATTTTAAATTTAACATGTTGTCTGACTCCAGGAAAGCACCGTCCCTCATGTTGTCATTTATGTATTCCAACCACTCATGAGTAAGCATGTGAAACACGTTATACATTTGTCCTTGTTTTTTCCCCAGATATTTGACTGTATTGCTTTGGATTTTACTTTTCAACAATAAAGACACCTTTCAGCGGTGTGCGGCAGTCCAGGATGTCTTTCGATCTACTCATGGGTGCAATTCTCTGCAGACTCCAGCAAAAAACAAATGTGTGCATTTTTTTTTTTAAAAGGTCAAAGTAACTATCCTTTAAGGCTGGATATACTACTAGAGCCTAACCAAGGCTCCTGTGTATCTGCCAATGAAAAATATTTACACCAGCTGAAACACCATTTCAGAGATACAAGCTATTCATCCCCACATGTTTCCATTATGTGATGGATAATCCAACTGTGAAATCCACCTGCCAAAATTGGTAATTCTATTTATGTCGACTCAGGAGCTTGTTTTTTCTCCCACCCACATCTCTGCACGTATCAGTTCCTCCTAATTTTACATCATGAAAAATAAAATATTCTCAACAGGGAAACTGGAAACCCTTCACGATGGCCACAACATATGTGCAAACCCAGGATATAAGAAGCTGGCAGGTGGGTTTAGCTCTCCAGCATCTACCAAACACAAATATTAGTTTGTATTATCAATGTTTTCATTAGCATTATTCATGGGAAAACGGTTAAACTTAACAGCACTTATAAAGAAAAGAATATGGGATCTGACATTTCTCACTTTTTATAAAGGTGCATATTTCAGGATGGTCACCCTCGCACTTAAATGGTCCATTTTATTTATTATATTGGTAGGGGCTCTTTAGATCAGCTAAGGTCAGTTTCAGATCAGTGTATTCCTCTAGTCAAGCCAATAAGCGTGTAAACACATAGTAAACATTTACAAATAGGATTTTTAATAACTGCTTACCTGTAAAATCCTTTTCTTGGAGTACACCACAGGACACAGAGCCATAATCATTACATAATGGGTTGTATGGTCACCAGAGGTGATTGGACACTGGCACAACCAATCAGAGACAGTTTCCCTCCATATAACCCCTCCCATCAGGGAAGTACCTCAGTTTTGTAGCAAAGCAATAAGGTTTTCCACAAGAAGGGGGGGACCTCTGTGTCCCGTGTTTTACTTCAAGAAAAGGATTTTACAGGTAAGCAGTTTTAAAAATCCTATTTTACACCATGGGACACAGAGCCATAATCATTACATAATGGGACGTCCCAGAGCAATGCCCTATATGAATGGGGGGGGGGGGGGACACAGATCAAGCAGGCCGCCACGGACAAGAAGCTGTATACTGCTGCCTGCAGCACACTTCACCGAAAGGTGGCATCCTCATGTCCTTTCACATCTATCTGATAACATTTGCAAAATGTGTGGACTGAAGACCAAGTTGCAGCTTTACAGATCTGAGCCAACGAAGCCTGGTGGTGCAATGCCCATGAAGCACTTATCGCCCTGGTAGAGTGCGCCCTAACAGAAAAAGGAGGAGTTCTGTTTTTTTAAACCATAGGCTTGAATAATAGTTTTGTCAAATCCACCTGGAGATAGTGGATTTTGATGCCGCTTGTCCCTTCTTGGGATCATCTGTCAAAATTAACAAAACATCCATTTTGCATATCTGAGCGGTTGCCTGCAGATACACCTTTATTGCTCTCACTAGATCTAGAGTGCAAAGATCTTTCCTCCGCTGTCTGCGGATCCAGAAAAAAGGAAGGCAGGACAATGAAAGGTGGGAATCCTACTTATGTCATATCTTTGAGGATTCCATATGTTAGTTTACACCATGAAACATATGCTTTTCAGACTCTGTAGTAAATAAGCCTGGAAGCTATATTTCTGGCATTAATAAGTGTAGAAAGCACCGGACCTGAGATCCCTTGCTTTTTCAGAATGTTGGTCTCAGCAGCCAAACTGTCAAATTTAGCTTTTGTAAGGAAGGATGGAACACTGGACCTTGCGACAGCAGATCGTGACGAAGCGGATGCTTCCAAGGTGTTCCTACCGCCATTTTTATGATCTCGGCGCACCAAGGTCTACTGGGCCAATCTGGGGCCACTAAGATTACAGGAATTCTTTCCCTCTTGATCCTGCAAAGTAGCCTTTGTAATGGGGTGATTGGAGGAAACGCATAGATCAGCTAAAACTGATTCCACTGAATTATTAAAGCATCCGATCCGTAGGCCAAAGGATCTTTCGTCCTGGACACAATGTTGTCCAAATTCCTGTTGAACCTGGAAGCTAGGTCTACATCCGGGGTCCCCCATCTCTGGCAGATGGCCTGAAAGATGTCGGGGTGGAGACACCACTCTCCTGGTGACCAGTTCTCTACCCCTGGAATGAAAATTGCAGAGAGACAAGGAACATGTTCTTCTGCCCATTTCAAAATGCGATTCACCTCCTGAGCGCCCTGTAATCTGTTTGTCCAGGTTCTGAGGGCCAAGTTTACTGCCCGCATTTCCAGTAAGTTGATGGGCAGGCTTCTCTCGGTTTTGGACCAAGTTCCCTGGGCTGAAGCCTCTTTCAACACAGCTCCCAGCCCATTAGGCTGGCATTTGTAGATACCACCTTACAGGCGATTGGGAGAAAGGATCTTCCCTTCTGCAAGTTCTTGCTCCTTAACCACCAACTGAAGTCTTGGAGCACCTGTGAAGACAGACGCATGGGTAAATCCAGAGCTTGGCTCTCCCTGTTCTAGGCCGCTAAAATATTGCCTTGAAGTAGTCTCGAATGAAACTGGGCGTAAGGGACAGCCTCGAAGGAGGCTACCATCTTCCCCAATAGCCTCATGCAAAGTCGAATAGATGGTTTCTTCTTTGCCCTGACCTTATGGATCAGGTCTCCTAGCGACTTGATCTTTGACTCTGGTAGAAATACCCAGGTTTGGGCTGTATCTATGATCATGCCCAGATACTCTACCCTTCTTTGGGCTTGTAGCGAGGATTTTCGTAGGTTTACCCTCCAACCTAAATGTATAGAGATATTATAGAGCAAACACTTAGAGACAAAAAACCATTTGCATCCAAATCCCTCAATAAGTAAGGATTAGAAGCGTTTCCCATATCGGGATGTGGTTTAGGAATTTTTGGAGATGCATAATGGATAAAGATAGTAGATCTATATATATATGAGAGAGTCTGATCAAACCCCAAACATCTGAGTCATAGAAGCATTCAGTATTTCATAGAAAAATAAAAAAGATTTAATAATGCAAATTGAAGATATATATATTTGTACAAATACTAAAAACATTCGTAGTTGAAGAGAGAATACTATATATGCAGTGAACTGCATTGAACTGCCAAAAGTCTTCTTCATGCCACTCGTGTTGAAGGTTCAACTAGTTTCGCCCTATATGGGCATCATCGGGAACCCACGGTGGATAGTATTCTATATAGATAGAAAATACACAATAAGGCATCATAACAATAAAGTTACATAGCAAGTATAGAAAAGTAAATATCAAAAGGTTACACCACATATTGGAAACCAACATATAGCGATCATAATTAGTACTAAATACTGATAGGCAGAGTGGGCGCGATTACCGTGGACCCAGAGAGAGAGCGCATACCTTGAATGGAACAGACGGGAGATCATGAAGTGAAGCAGCCGAAATGGCGTAGTCTCCTAGATGGAAGAACACCAAAACAGGTGGAATGGACTATGCTGCCCCAAATGTGGAACAGTCAGCAGGTAGATTCTTATGTGTATGGCTGGTGAGAGGGGGATGAATTATGACAAAGTATATGAAGAATGAATAATAGATAGGAGATGATGTCTACTACTCAGATGACTCAGGATCTCATCCTGTCACTGACTGATATATCTAAGTAGATCGTCTAGATAGGCTGTTATCGCTATGCCCTGTGCTCTGAGATTTGCCAGCAGAGGGGCTAGTACCCCTCTGCAGTAGCCACACAAATAGGCAGGGCCACAAACTGGAAGTGGTGATGTTCTACCGCAAACCTTAAGAATCTTTGGTGAGCAGGATGGATAGGCACATGTAAATATGCGTCCCTGATGTCTATAGATGCCAGAAATTCTCCGCCTTGTAGGGTGGGGACCACGGAACGAATTGTTTCTATTTGGAAATGCCAAATGTTCAGAAACTGATTTAGAGATCTTAGATCCAGATTGGGTCTGACGTCTTTGTTTGCTTTTGGGATCACAAAGAGATTTGAATAAAAACCTGAACCTTACCTTTAAGGGTACTTCTGTGATCACCCCTTGGGACAGCAAGTGATCCAATCCTTTGGACAAGGATGCTCTTTTTTGAGGATCCTTGGAGAGCTTTGAGCTTCGGAACCGAGAAGATGGGATCTCTCGAAATTCCAGCTTGTATCCTAAGAATACTGTGGATACTACCCATTTGTCCTGGATTTCTGTCTACCATGCCGCTGAAAACTGACAAAAGCAGTCCCCCCACTCGGCCGAGCAGGGGCGCCTCTTCATGCAGAGGCTTTGGGGTTTTGCTTGCTAGCCTGTGAACCCCATTGCTTCTTGTTATTTAATTAAAATGTATTTATTTATTACAATAGGCCTCGATGCGCCGAGAACAACAATACAGCAACAACCAAAAAAAACACACAGGCAGCGGAACAGATCAAATTTAAAAATGGTTAGCAGATCAAAGAACTATAAACCTATGTGATCACATAGGCTTGACTAAAAAGCTCAGTTTTTAGAAGCTTCCCGAACTTAAAAAGATCATTCTCAAGCCTTAATTTTAGAGGCAGGGAGATCCAAAACAGTGCTCCCTGAACCGCACTCGTCCTCCCTCCGCATTTTTTCTTTCGAATTTTAGGGATCACCAAAGTTTCCGAATTGGCCGACCTTAAAGAATAAAGGATAAAGAATGTCAAACTTCTTTGGAGGAGAGAAAAGCTTGTCTGGATGTAACCAGTCTGCGTAAATTAGCTTCTTTAATAAACGGATGAACTGGAAAAGAGCATGCACTCTGCAGAGATCTTAATGAGCCCAGGGAGGAGACGGGTGATTCTGTTAAGTCCTAAAGGGGCAACCTGAATGCAGTACGCACCGTTTCAGCATAACAACATTGCACCTGCGCCTTTAGCATCTGAGAAGCATAAAATAATTCTTCTGATATCCCTGATCCGTCCGACTCCTCATCCCTGTCCTCTGCAGGTATTACTTCATCCTTTTCCTCCTCAGATCTTTCTGAATGAGGATATAAAGCCTAAAGGGGAGCTGCTGGCCTCTGGATGCTTGATGACCCCTGTCTGAGAGCATGTCATCTTAATATATGAACAGACAAGACTATGTAAATTATTTCCATAGCTACTAGAGAGCCATTAGACCTGAATTGTATTATTACAAGTGATTCATCAATGTTATAATTATCTGGTGAGTTTTGAAAAGTTAAATCTGAATGCCCAGGTTGGAGATAACTATTAGGAATTGGTAATGGCCAATGTGCTTTGCAAATATTATTAGAAATTCACTTCTTGAGGGCTCAAAAAACACAATAAAATACATCAACAATCACATGTACAAGGCTAAAGAAGCAAGATGGAGAATGTAGTGAAAAAAAACTTTACCTGTGCTGTTCTGAGTCATCCTTTTCAGATTAGAACTGGATTCATTCAACACACATTGTTTGGAAATCAAGTTTTAGAAAACCTACCTTAGAGAAATATCCAACCAAATGACAGCCCTTCTTGTCATTTTTAGTAAGAACATAAAAAAGGAATGGCTCAACATCATAATATAATGTTTTGTGATCCAGAAACAGCTTTGCCAGCAAACACAAATTTTGGCAGTAGATTTTACTTATGTTACCGTCCACCTAAAACAACAGCCATACAAAAGGCAGTTATAATGAGCACTGTCCAATAACAAGCAAGTACGTATATGGATTACAATCTTTCAAACCTAACTGTAATAGATATGGGAAGGAAATTTTGGATAAGACCTAAAAACTACTATAGTAATGGCTATTGCCTTTAACATCCATAAGCTACATGATACTAGCAAAAGGTACACTTGTTTATGTAAAGAAACTTTAGGGTTGAAATTTGCGGAGGTCAGAGACGCATACATTTTAACATTAGGAGAGAATATGCCTAGCCTTCTAGAGATTATAGTCACCCACACACCTCAAACACTGACAAGTCGTCTTTCCGGTAAATTTCATTGGCAGGAGGGTGGAACCAGCCACACTTCTTTAAATGCCGCAGTAGGATAGTCTTGCTCTTCATATACTTCAGACAGAACTCGCACAGGTAAAGCTTTGGTAATCTGAGAAAAAAAAATACATCCAAAAAGGATCAAGAACTATACATTATTATTAAAAGAAAAGTAATAATCATTCTTACCTAGGTGGATGCAGCATCGGTCC
Organism: Rana kukunoris; assembly: GCA_029574335.1. Taxonomy (NCBI): domain Eukaryota; kingdom Metazoa; phylum Chordata; class Amphibia; order Anura; family Ranidae; genus Rana; species Rana kukunoris. The sequence goes on along the minus strand of CM056056.1, from coordinate 134,343,548 downwards.
AATGCGGTATCTGTCCCCTGGCGCCTCTACACTGAGAGCCAAGCCATTGAACACTGCAGCTCTCTGCTCAGGGAGCTGTGAAAACCGAGCCATCTGCAGATTGTCAACCAGCATGCTCTCTGCTCCCTCCTCGCTCACTGGAGCATTGGGCTGTGGAGGGGCAGGGAGCAGTCGTCTCAGACTCTCAGTGACTCGCTGAGACGGGTGTCAGTCCAGGCACCTGGTGGATCTAGACTTCTATTGTCGGGAGGACACAGTGCCTGGACTTATTTCTGTGACATAGGCAGAGAGCGGAATACAGTCCACTCTCTGCTGAAAACGGGTCACAGAAGTGCAAAATGAATTGCACTCGTGTAATCCATAAGAGAAGCCCAGCCAAATGAGCTTTGGCTGGACTTCCCCCTTAATAACATAACTAAAGAGCAACTGCCTCCAGCTGTGCCAAACAGAAAAACACTGAGGATTGAAAAGAAATGGCTTTTGACCTGTCAAGAAGAAGAAGAAAAAACAAAAAGTGTTCTTTTCAAGTCCTATCCTATTGCTGTGGTCTAGCTTCAGCTCACTGTAGAAAGGAGAGCAGGTTCATGAGAGACACAGTTTCACTTTTCTACCATGTAGAACAACTGATCCTGCATAGATAATAGAAAACAAACTGTTAATGGCCATTTGTAATCTGTAATCTCCATTATAACAGAGCTGACTGTCATAACTATGCTGTCCGGATTACATGCAAGAAGATCAGAAGCTTTACCCTCCACTAGAAGCGGAAGAGTGTCAAGATCATGCACACTCATATTTATTTTTCCTTCTAAATACAACCATAGCTTAAAATAATTTTCCCTAACTGAATACAATAGTATTTAGTACATTTCCCCCTTTTTATTGTATATGCATATTTGTATATTACTTCTACATATACAGTCCACCAAGCTGTCCATCTACAGAGATAGTGCTAAAAGGTTGCAAAAAACAATTACACTGTCAGGAGAGAGTAAAATTACCTTTTTTCCCGTGGTTGCAATAATTTTTGGCAAAAAAAAGAAAAAAAAAAGAAACTGTTGCTGTACCCCTGGGGGTGTTTGTCCTACCTGAATCTGGCACACTAGCCACTGCCAGAACCAAAAGTCTAGCAAATGCTACATAAATTTGGTGCAATACATTAACAAGAGGAATAGCTTTCACATTAGTGTTCCTAGAGTTAAACGATGATAAAAAGTGAATTGGCAACACAATTTTTTTTAAAACCTATATGGAAAATGAAATGTTTTTCTTTTTTAAGGAAAAGTGCTTATGTGGGATATCACACAACTCTCACCTTGCATATTCCTGTGGATAAGGCGAGGAGTACCACGTCTGGATTTCAAACTTTCCAAACTCAATAACTGAAGGGTAGCGTCCAGTGTGGTCATCAAATGTTTGGCAACCTATTTTCTACCCAATAAAGAAAATGGCATAACAATTACCTAAAACATCATTACATGTAAGTGTATTGATTATATATATTAGGCAGATTATTGTTCTTTAAAACACAATAAGCTTTTGACTCGTAATAATTATGAGGTTCAATGAAATGTTTAAAAAATTGAAAATAGAAAATGAGCCATTAGAGGTGGAATCAAAATACAGATTCATAAGAAAATAAATAGAGGACTTACAATAAAAAAATTCATCCCATGATCAAAAATACTGGATTTCACAGTTTACTGTAAAGAAGAAATCCGAACATTGCAGCTCAAATGAAAGATAGAAATTGTTCTAGAAACATATGAGAAATGGTTTGCTTTTAAACATAACTAAAACATAAAAGAGACAAAGCCATTGGAACATATACAGTGAGGGGAAAAGGGATTTGATCCCCTGCTGATTTTGTACATTTGCCCACTGACAAACAAATGATCAATCTATAATAAAAAATAAAAAGAGAATATCCAGAAAAACACGTTTCAAAAAAAGTTATAAGAATGGATTTGCTAAATAAGTGAAATAAGGATTTGATCCCCTATCAAATCGGCAAGATTTCTGGCTCCAAGGTGTCTTCTATACAGGTAACAAGCTGAGATTAGGAGCACTCTCTTAAAGGGAATGCTCCTAATCTCATCTTGTTACCTGTAAAAAAAAAAAAAAAAAAGACACCTGTCCACAGAAGCAATCAGATTTCAATCTCTCCACCATGGCCAAGACCAAAGAGCTGTTCAAGGATGTCAGGGACAAGAGTGTAGACCTACACAAGGCTGGAATGAGCTACAAGACCACCTCCAATCAGCTTGGTGGGAGGATGACAGTTGGTGTGATTATTTGCAAATGGAAGAAAAACAAAAACGGCCAATCTCCCTCAGTCTGGGGCTCCATGCAAGATCTCACCTCATGGTGTTTCAATGATCATGAGAACAGTGAGGAATCAGCACAGAACTACAGTGGGGAATCTTGTCAATGATCCCAAGGCAGCTGGGACCATAGACTTAAATCATGCAGCACCTGCAAGGTTCCCCTGCTCAAGAAAGCACATGTACAGACCCATCTGAAGTTTGCTAATGAACAGCCGAATGATTCAGAGGAGAACAGGGTGAAAGTGTTGTGGTCAGATGAGACTAAAACCAAGCTCTTTGGCATTAACTTGCCGTATTTGGAGGAGGAATGCCGTCTATGACCCCAAGAACACCATCCCACCATCAAACAGAGGTGCAAACATTATGCTTTGGGGGTGCTTTTCTGCTAAAGGGACAGGACAACTTCACAGCATCAAATCTATTACACTTGCCATTACTGCTGCCTCCATTGAACAGAATCTCTCTTCTAGAGGTACTGCTAGGATCTTCAGCATCTGACACTTCCAGGAACATCAATGCCTACTTCTTTCTACTACACTTTGTCAGTGTGCCCCAGCAGCTCTGACAAAAGACACACTTATGACCAGGAAGGAGTGTAAAAGCCATGCAGTGGAGAAATGCAGGCATCTGACACACCCAGGATGTTGGACTGGCCAAAGATGGGTCCATTGCTTTCGTTCAACCAGTAGGTTAAACGAAAAAAATCTCACCCGATTCCCCTGTCCACACATTTTCTGTGCGTCATTGTATTTTGACAGCGGGGAGACTTCTCCGCTGTCAGAATACACTGATTAGCAGCGAAAATTTTCTAAGAGCGGCTAAGGAGAATTTGATCAGTAGATAGAAGTCTGTTCAACCACAGCGGCCACATATGGTTTAACATTCTGCCAAGTGCCTGTTTAACTGGCTGAATTTCGATACATATATGGCTAGTTTGGATGCTGAAGAGAGTACGCAAACCATTTAATGGAGGAGGTAAAGGAAACACACATGGTTATTAGGATAGATGTATTCCAATGACCGTTCCTCTTTAAAAAGGAAACTTGAATATTTTAAATGTGTTTGGATTAAGGTCAATAATAAATATAGGCAGAAAGTTTTTATCTTAATGGATGCTATGCATAAAGATAAAAAGCAGCAGCCCCCCCACCCAAATACTTGAGCCCCATCTTTGTCCATGAGTCCCTTGACCGTCCGAGAGTCTTCTCCTGATTGGCAAGCCAGACACGGCAGCGGCGCCATTGGCTCCTGCAGCTGTCAAAGTCAGCCAATCAGGAGAGTAAGAGGGGCGGGGCCAAACAAGCTCTGTGTCTGAATGGACACGTGGAGCTGCAGCTCGGCTGCCCCCATAGCAAGTATGAACAAAAAAAAACTTTACAATCACTTTAAGATAAAGTGGTGGAAAGATCAGTTAAGCCCACACCTGTGCGGGTTTGCAGGTCAGGTTTGCACGGGGATAGCAGCCCATAAAAAAAAAAGAAGCTTTAAAAAACACGGCTTCAGGGAAAGTGCATGATGCGTTTGGACCATGTAACTTCCCTGCGGTTCCCACATTTGCAAACACACTGTGGATTAAGATGTGTGTATGTGCTACTAAGAATGAATGGCAGCCCCGCACGTGTCTACAGAACAGCGTGATATGACTGCTGGTTCGAAAACAGCTGCGATACCCACAACATTGATACAATGGGTACACATCTGGGTAGAAGTCGGTACAGGCACCCAGATCACTGAAACAATACTTTACTGAAAAGTGACAAAATTAAAGAAAATATTGTATACCTGCTTGCCTTTGGTATGTCATAGAACAAAGCAAAGTGTCAATTGATAAATATTGCTTATTGTATGAAGATACTCTAAAAGACTAGGAAAGATTAGTTGGTAGCCTTAGAACAGTTTATAAATGACTGAACCATAGTGAAATTTCAAACTAAAGCTGGCACAGGCGCATCAAAATTTGATCAGTGTGTGGCCCTCCCTGTTTAACAGAAACCAATATTTGGATTAACTTGTCCCATTTGACAGAAGTCAATCAGTGTATTCTGACAGTAGCAGGAGCTGCCATCAGAATACAATGTCCTGGCAGGAGGATTCCTCCATCCAACCTTGTATGTGTGAATGGAGGAATGTGTTCATTTTTTGTTCAGTCTGCTGAAAAAACAAACACAACAACTGTCCATGGCCTGCTTAACCATTTTTTCCTATTAGTATCACACATCCACAATCTTGTAACCAAGTCAGTCATTCTATTTCAATGAAGATAAGTAGTCACTGCTGTTTGGTGTCTGAATATAGACCAGAGAAAGCAAAAGGGAGAGGAGGAGATTAGAAAGCAGATTATAGACCATCTTGTCAAAGGTAAACTAAAAGACCATCTCCCTACTTAGCTTGGAGTCTAAGATGGAAAGGCTCTGGGAGGCCTGGAAAACAGACATCCCCACAGAGAGAGAGGACTAGAATGAGTGCTTTGAGGATAGTCTGGGGCTACTCATCTCCTTTAGAGATAAATTAATTCAAACCAAGTTTCTACATGGGGTATACTATACTCCCCAGAGATTGCACAGACTGTACCCCCAAAGGGATCCCTTATGTAACAGATGTCAGCAGGCAGTTGGTACCCATCTCCATATTTGGACTTGCCCCAAAGTGGCTGGGTTTTGGGTGGCAGTTTGAGAATATAAATGAGCGCCTTCATCTGTCTTTGGTAATGTCTCCTGAACTGGCTCTACTTGGTATATCCATGCTTGAATTAACCTTTATAACGACTTCTTGGCGTTTATGTAAATTTCAACATTGGTTTACGGATTAGACAGATTATATGCTCTGCAATAGGATATATTGAAGTCTATATATTATAGATGTAATGTTCTGGATCTGCCATTTCCTGATTTAAATAAAATATAATATAATATATATATATATATATATATATATATATATATATATATATATATATATATATACACATATACACACACACACACACACACACACATATATACACACATACATACACACATACATACACACACACATATACATACACACACACACACAAAATTGAATGTTTAGAAGCGAACATAAAAATTTTCACTAGATGGTACCTAGTTCCATTCAAGTTGGCCTCCATGTATCCGTCAGCCTCCCCCTTATGTTTTAGAGGTTGTCAAGGAATAGGCACCATGATTCATACATGGTGGGAATGCCCTAGGATACGGGGATTCTGGAACAAGGTATTTCATATTATCAGGAGAGTCACTGGTTGCAACCTTCATCAGTCTCCAGCAATTGCTTTATTAAATGGACTAATTCCTCAGAGCTCTAAGGTCACCAGACAGCTGATCCTATATATTTTGACAGGCGCCAGAATCACTATAGCAGCTGCTTGGAAGAAACCATTAGTCTCCATTTTACATATGAAAAGAAAGGTAACGTGGATTATGGAACAAGAAAAAATAATTCATACCATGTTGGATACCTTTACACAATTCACTGAAATTTGGGAACCTTGGTTGAACTATATGGAAATCCCATGCAACATGAGAGTTTAGTTGTGGCTCTTGCCTCAGACTGATGTAATCTTTTGGCAGGTGGGCCCCCCCCTTCCCTTCCTTTTATCATTCCCTCTCTCTTTCTCCTCTCCTCTCTATTCTCTCCTTTATTCTTTTTTTTTTTTTTGCTGCACAGGAGACTTAGACCTCATGCTACTCTCTCCTATTGTCTCTTGTAAGGTGGATATAGTTTAACTAAAATATATTTATAGAGTTCCCCGTCTTCTCATAGGCTCTATAAGTTGAGAGTTGTTTGATAAATGCTTCTTTAGATAACATCTAGATCCTATTTTTTTTTTTTCTTCTTCTCCTTCTTCCATTGAGGGGAGACTGGGTGGGGCTGTCCTTCCTCCTCGGCACAGAATGTTCCCGTTAGGGGTGTCGGGGTGGAGGGAGGTTCCCCAGAAGACCTACTCTCTTAGCAGATCAGTACAATTGATCTATTATTTTTTATTTAATTTTTTGAATTCTCAGCTTATGTTAGAAGGCTTACAAATTGCTTGCTTAATAGGGAACTTATTTTTTGTCTCCGAAATGCTTTGCTATCTTTATTAATCCCCACTCCTCTCAATCGTTTTCACCTATTCTACCATTTAAAAGTTACTAGGGGAAGGAGGAGGGGACGTGGGGAAGTACAGATACGAAATGAAACTTAATGTCCACTATTTTGATTGTCAACATGATGTTTCCTGTTGTATCTACTGTACTACGATTACTACTCTGTATGTTCTTCATTTTTGTGTTATCTTTCTTTTTTTGAAAATAAACTTAAACTTGAATGACAAAAAAAAAAATTGAATGTTTAGCAAGTGATATTAGCTCTTTGTTCACAGAGGGGAAAAAATTAAACTTTGGTAGAACAAATTCAATAAAATCTCTACTTCTACTGTGAAACAAAGGTGACTTGTTACATTTTGGAGCTGCATCACTACATCTGGCACAGCATGCCTTAAATCTGTGAATCTGCAGGTGGAAGGTCTCAAACTAACAGCTATGCTAATTGCGTGATTGATTCTCTTTTACACTTGGTGGTCGGGGGTGAAAAACACAGGTGGCTTTCTTGTCCCCCCATCCAGCCACTCACAATTGCAATGCCCACTACGTTAAAGAAAAATACAGACATCAGGAGGCGATCTCATCACTTTTGTCCATGCATTTGTTTTATCAATTTAAATTATGTTGAACCAGACATCAAAAGCAACATCAGTTTTTATTTAAAAAGAAGTGCGTAATTAAAAAGAAATCACTCATCTACTGTGGCTGCAGCATCGGTCTGATCAGGAGTGTGTTGGATGGATGCATTTTAAAGTACATACCAGTATTCCCTGTTTGAAAAGTGGCTGCTTTGTATATTTTTTGAGACCTTTATGGTTATTTTTTACATGCACTGACTGCCATCAGTTTGAGTGCACGATGTTTCATAGGATCTGATTCCAGTACAGTATTTCACATCGAAAATGCTTCAAAAATTGGTGTCAGAAATAAGCCAAAATTCCTTGTGTAGCCTTCACATGCTGGGAGATAAACTACTTGGCTATATGGTACTGTAGCTTTTAAGTAAATATTTAGTTGCCCCTCTGTCTCCAGAAAATGGCAATATAACAGTTGCTTTTAGCCAGTATTTTCTGCCGTTTTTGCATTTCAGCTTCAGATGAAGCTTAAGAGAACCGCGCTTACCAATGAAAAATGTATACATTTGTTCAAGATCAGGTAGTCTAGCCTTGTAGCATGCAATAATGTACCCATCACGATAACCATTTACTTGCATGCAGAGCGAACATTAAAGCGGTTTTAAAGGCTCAAAGTTTTTCACCTTAATGCATTCTATGCATTAAGGTGAAAAACATGTGTTGCAGCTCCCCCCAGACGCCCCCCCCCCCCTTATCTTACTTGAGCCTGATCCGATCCAGCGATGTGCACGAGTGGAGAGCCTCCAGCCGCCGTCTTTCTCCTCAGACAGATTGATAGCAGCAGGAGCCATTGGCACAGGAGCAGGGGCGGGGGCCAAGTCCCACTGCCTGCGTCAATGGACACAACAACGGGACTCAGAAGCAAGCCCACTCGGTTGCCCCCATGGAAAGCATCTTTTCATGGGGGCACCCAAAGAAGAGAAGGGGCCTGGAGCGGCAGAAGACCCCAGAAGAAGAGGATCAAGGCTGCTCTGTGCAAAATGATTGCACAGAGCAGGAAAGTATAGGCATGTTTTTTTTTCTAAACAAGGGTTTAATTTAGCTTTTTTTTTTTTAACTATTTTGGTAACGTTTTTATCCCAATATGTAAAAAAAAGTTTATTTTATTTTTCATACAATTTTTGTTGTGCTCCTTCTTTTGAAAGGTAAACTGACTTTTTCCTAGTTGTAAAAGCCAAAATTCCCATTTACAATAGCCCTTAAATGAATCATCTGACCCACTGTGCCCCAATTCCTTAATGCAATACAGCAATCTTTTTTTTTTCACATATTGCTACAAAAACACAAGTTTAACATGAATACAATTTCCTGCTAAATGAAAACAAGCAATATGGGAAATATTCACCTCAAAGGACAGTTCCCGTGCTTGTCTGAAAAGGTCAACATCTTCTTCGGAGACAAAGTCCGGCTTTTCTGGAACACAGATTAAATCCCATCTTTCTTGCTTGATATTCATCTTCAAGTCAGCATCTGACGTTTAAAGCAGAAAGACCACTGAAAGGCTCAGACACAATGCAAGTATTCAACTGAGAACAGTGTAGGTTTGTATATAATGGAGGTAATAGCTGCTTTATTTTAAAACTAGTCAGCAGTATTAGAAGTGCAGACAGTATTGCTAAAACACCAATATTCTGTCAGTAGGCAAATCGGAGGTCTCAGTGTGCTCCCAGCAAGTACAGGTTTTTTGACACACAAGAGAGTATATACCACCCATTTTATTTTTCCATTGTGACTCATTGTGAAGACTTTTCTTTACTTCCTGCTTCATAGCCACAACAGGAAATGGTCTCCAAAGTTAGGGAATTCCCTCTTTTTTTTAACAGGGAAAAGTTTACTAGACAAATCAGCATTACATTACAGGTGTACTACAGAAGATACAATGATGTACAAATCAAGTATCAGGAGCATATTGTAGGGAATCCCCTCTTAGACAATGTCACCACTGAAAGATTCTGAAGATTTCTCCTTTATTCTTGTTCTGGTGACAACTCAAAATGTGGAGTTTTCTTTTATTTTCGCCCATGATAATGACCACCAGGACAAACAGAGAGAGTGAATATCTCTAATGGAAGACAAAGGCAGCAATACAATTCCTCCTGTTATTTTGGACTGCATGGAAAACCCACAGTTTTGTTTATAGGAGTTTAATCAAGTACCGTATTTATCGGCATATAACGCGCACTTTTTTCCCCTTAAAATCAGGGGAAAATAGTGTGTGTGCGTTATACGCCGGTCCGTGCCGTCTGAGCGCCGCCGACATAGACCGAGCCGAGTGTACTGCGCACTCGGCTAGGCTCGGCTTGCGGTCACGCCCTGTCCCGCCTCCTAGCCTTTATGCGAGAGGAGCCGAGCATGGCTGAGCCCAGCCGAGTGTGCAGTACACTCGGCTCGGTCTATGTAGGCGGTGCTCAGAGACAGCACGCTCTGAGCCGAGAGAAGCGGAGAGGACACCACCAAGGCCACAGACGGATGCCTGGGCAAGACACCGACGAGGGACATAAATACAGTACTTACCAGTTGCATTATACAATCCCAATTCCACAAAAGTTGGGATGCTGTGTAAAATCTACATAAAAACAGAATGCAATGCTTTGCAAATCTCAAACCCATATTTGGTTCACAATAGAAAAAAAAAAAAGAAAACAAATCAAATGTTTAATTTGAGAAAATGTACCATTTTGAGAAGAAGAAAAAATGATAAATTTGGAAATTGATGGCAGCAAAAAAAAAAAGTTGGGACAGGGCAACACAAATCTGGAAAAGCAAGTGGTACTAAAAAGGTAGAGCTAAAAATATTTTGCAATTTAATTAGGTTAATTACATGTAAAAAAAAAAGTCAGAGTGTCTCATAAGCTGGGATAGGGCTCACCATTTGTAAAAATTTGCATCTAAAATTTAACAATTTCAGAATAATTTTCCCTTAATGTAAAATTGCAAAGACTTTAAATATATCATCTACAGTACATATTAAAAGATTCAGAGAACCTGGAGAAGTCTCTGTGCGCAAGGGACAAGGCCGAAATGCAATACTGGATGCCTGTGATCTTCAGGTCCTCAGACGGCACTGCATTAAAAACAGGCATGAGTCTCTGATGGACATCACTGCATTGGCACAATTGGAATTCTTCCAAAAATCTGTCTGTGAACACAGTTCACCATACCATCCAAAAATGCAAGATAATGCTCTATCCTACAAAGAAGAAGTTATATCTGAACAAAAAAAGGCTTCTCTGGGCCAAAGCACATTTAAAAATGGTAGAAAACTGTGCTGTGGTCAGATGAATGAAAGTTTTACATTGTTTTGGCAACCATGGGCCTGCATCTCTGATGATATGGGGACGCATTAATGCGTATGGAATGGACAGTTTGCATGTCTGGAAAGATACCACCCCGATGCTGAAAGAGATCCAGGTTTTAGAGCAACATATGCTCCCATCCAGATGATGTCTTGTTCAGAGAATGCTTTGCATATTTTAGCAGGACAATGGTACTATGATAACAGCATGGCTTTGCAGTAGAAGAGCCTGGGTGCTCAACTGGCCGCCTGCAGTCCAGACCTTTCGCCAATTAAACTAGTTGGTGCATTTTGAAAGGAAAAATACATCAAATACGTTCCAGGACTATTGAGCATTTAGAATCCTAAATCAGACAAGAGCAATCCTCTCCAAAAACTCCAGCAACTAGTTTCCTCAGTTTACAGATGGTTACAGGGTGTTAAAAGAAGATGGGATGCTACTCCATTGTAAACATTGCCTGTCCCAATTTTATTTGAGACATGTTTCCACCATCAATTTCAAAATTATATCAGTTTAGATTAGCAAATCATTGCACTCTGTTGTAGATTTTACAGAGCATCCCAACTTTTTTGGACATGGGGTTGTAGTTGCTGGTACCCTTTCAGTCATCTGTTCAAGAAAGTGTTCAATATGCCATTGTTAAACATTCTAGAGTAAATATATTTACCCTGAGATAATAATAATAATATATATATATATTTTAAATGTATTTTTATTAAAATGCCCAACTGATGGAAGTTGCCAGTCAGATACGGGCTGCAGGCTAGTTCCAAGGCAGATACTGACAGAGATAAATGTATAGGCCTTTTAATGCTTTGAAATGAGTATACAGTGTCAGAAAGGCATTGACTGCAGAATATTTTTACCAGCAAATACCAGTAAAATAATACTTGTGCTATGTAGTGAAGCCTAGCCAAGTATCAAAGATCGAAGTACCGTATTTTGCGAACCAGAAATATGGTACCCTCGCCATCACCGCCGGACGAGAGGCAGAAGAGTGGGGGACAGACATCCTTACCCCCCGTGGGCACCAGGTGATCTCCCGACTGGGCATGACACTGTGCCTGAGACAGAAGACAGAGCATTCGGCCGCTCGGGCTGCTCTGTCTTGTCAGGCAGATGAAAAAAACATCAGGTCAGTGCATTTATGGCAATGGTCACTCTGCATTTATCTCAATGGTCACTCTGCGTGTCACTCTGCATTTATCTCAATGGTCACTCTGCGTGTCAGTCTGCATTTATGGCACTGGTCAGGCTGCATTTAATTGGCACTGGAAAATATTTTAGTACACCATTTGGTTCGGAATATTCTTTTTCTTGTTTTCCTCCTCTAAAACCTAGGTGTGTCTTATGGTCAGGTCCATCCTATGGAGCGAAAAATACAGCAAGTTCTGTTAAAGGGCTGATCTAAACAGATACCTGGAATCACGAAGGGATAGGTGTATAACATTCTTTTACTGTGGGGATGTCTTAAGAATTAGCATGGGTACAATAAATGATCGCTGTATAGTCTGTAAGATGATTATCTACGATAAGCAGCTTCATGATGCAATTTTTTTAAAACATCTCAAGCAAGCAAAACAAAAATAAACACATACTGATACTATGATCATTCATTGTGCTTGTGTGAATGCTTAAGACATCTGCAAGATAAATGGTTTATACAAAGACCCTTTGCTGTCATACTCAATTTCAAACAAACTCTGGAAATCAGAGCATTGTCAGCTTCAAGTCCCTTGCCTTTAAAGGCCATTTGCAGTTGGCAATATAGAGTGCTTAAAGCAACATTTTACCGATTAACAGCTTGACAAAAAAATGTTTTCTTTAACAAAATGACATATATTCCACATTAATAATTATGAGATGAAAAATTAGTGTGTGCTGTAAATAGCCTCCAGCATTGGTGCTGTTTCTTTTTTGCTGGAGGCCACTATTTTGTTGAAGCCCAGGTCACTTCCTTACTTAAAGTATTTATAAAATCTTTTTTTTATTAAAAAGAACAAAACATATCTATACCTGCTCTGTGTAGTGCATTTGCACAGAGCAGCGCGGATCCTCCTCTGGCCCCTTCGGCTCTCCTGGCCCCTCCCTCCTGGTGGGTGCCCCCACAGCAAGCAGCTTGCTATGGGGGCACCTGAGCCGAGTCACAGCTTCCTGTGTCCATTCAAAAATGGAGATGCGGCCCCTTTTCTATTCTCATTGGCTGACCAACTTAGATTGACAGTAGCGGTAGCCAATGGCGCCCAGCTGCTCTCTTAGGAGAATGAGCAGGGGAGTCGCGAACAGCTGAGACATTCGTACATCGATAAAGCTAGGTGGGACCTCAGGTAAGTATTAGGGGGGCTGGTGCACACAGAAGGTGTTTTATCTTACTGCATAGAATGCAGCAAGATAAAAACCCTTCTGCCTTTACAACCTCTTTAACACTCTCCGTAGTCTCAAAAACGATATGTCACTTTCTGTCTTGGCTCTAGAGAGGGAGGCTTTTGTCGTTTTTTGCTAAAGCTCCTAAACTCAACTCCATAAAAGTCTGTGTCCATGTACACGACATTTAGGTGAGGTTAAACCTCCTTCCGCTGGACCACGGAAGAAATCCCATTCAGGACAGGAAGCATTTGACCGCCGGCCACAGGAAACATGGCAAAAACATTTTATGTTTTTTCATGACCAGGGTAGGCCAATGTACATGTAGCCTTACAGTGCCAATATTCACGGGCTGCTGCTGAGTAGGGAGAAAGGAGAGAATATCAGGGAGGTAAGATAAGACATTATCCTTGTAAGTTTAACTTGTGTGTCCTTGGTAGTACAGTTTGTTCTGTTAGCTCCTGCTTTTCTTTTGCCTTTTCTTAATTTGTGTTCCCTCAGCACATTGTGTCATTCCTCTTGTATCCTCTCTCAGCAGCAGTAAATCTTTAGGCTGTCAGATTGGCCTTTAGTGAATTTGTGATTATCAGCAGAGTGTGAAGTACACAGGACAACTGAGGTTGTAAAGAGCAGGGTAAGACAGTCCCTCATTGTATTTTAAAGAGTATAGGCAATTTTTAATGTTTTACATAGCTATACCTGCAAAAGGAGCCAGCATGGAGTTATCGATCAGTTTTCATTTTCTAACTGATGTGCCACTTTAAAATATAACCATTAACAAAAAATGTTGTTAGATTTGGATAGCGTGGTGATGGGTTAACACAACTGTCAGGTTTTTATTACTGTCTGTGTCACCGTTGGGGAGATTCACCCTCTCAAATAGGTGAATATGGGATGAATACAAAATATGGAATTTTCACTACAACAGAAATAGAGTTGAAATCTTCCAATGCAGACACTTGTTCCCATAACAACTGCTTAAAAGGGGATTTCCCCATTATTGAAATTATATACGCTCACGTTCAGTTAACTTTACAGGCAGGAAGTGAAATGACCCCAATCAGACACAAATGAGAACAAAAACAGGGGTTTTAGCCTCCCTTATTCTATCCAAAAAATAGGAATTTTGCAATACCTTTAAATTCCATATATTGAAAAACACTAGAGGACATAGGAGGAGTTGAGTCTTACATTATGCATTATACCAGTACCAGGTGACTGCAAACCGGAAGTGCTTTGCTGGGACCTCCGCCTACTGCACCCATATAACCCTGTCCACTGAGGTTTTAATTAACTAGCAAGCAGTAAGAAGATCATACAAAATAGAGGGGGGACTTGTGCCCTGTACTGTATGCAAAAAACTGGATGTACAGGTGCATCAAAATTTGTCACCATAATGTACAGTACAGGACACAAATTCCTAGACCCCGAGATGTCCCCAAGCAATTATTTAACGGGTGTGCAACAAATGAACCAAAACAGACATGACAGGCCTACAGGACAAAAATCCCAAAAGGGTCAACGGGCCTGCTCAAATCAGCAGAGGCTCAAGCAGCCACCTGTTGGATGTGAAAATGTGAACATGGAAACAAGCTGGAGGCCCTGCCACTTGAGGGGAAAAAGCAAGTGCTAGACGCTGTAAAATATCTTTGGGCTCAGGTATGGAAGGAGGGACTAGAAAGGCAAAATAATCACCCAGTCAGCTGGAAAAAAGAAGGGCATATATAGGCAACTTTGTCATATATATATATATATATATATATATATATATATATATATATATATATATATATATATAAATATAAAAACAGACAAAAAAAAGGACGCACCCAAGATGAATATAGGATGAACCAAGAAAGAACCAAGGCTACCAGGTGCAACAGAGAGAATAGAAGGCTCCGTTTCTACAGAGAACCCCACAGCTTGCAGCGTGGGCAAATGGACCCAAGCAGGGAGACAAAGTTGCAGCGAGTGACAAAGAGCAACTTCTGGCAAGGGAAAGTATGGGGCACAAGGGGTTTGGCAATTACAAACAAAAGTTGCAAGATAAAGAACAGGAACAAGTTCTGGCATTGGGTTTCCCTATCATTGCTCTAGGTAAGAACTTCCTCACACAGCAGATTGCAGAGTATTGAGAAAGCGATCTGCAAACCCCAGGAAAAAATTGGGCATCCAATCTAGAGGTTAGAAGATGCATAACTGGTAAATATCAGTGAATTTATGATGCTGGGAAATCTCTAGGTAAGAGTTTGTAGAGCAGTCATATAACTGAAGTTTAGTGTGAACCAGGCAAATGGCAGGGCACCTACAGACCACATATGGAGAAGGAAACAAAGCAGTACTGAGAACAGGAACAATGTGACTTTTACCAGTACTAAGCCAGGCCACACAAATGGCCAGGTTTTTGAGAAGATGAGAGCAGAATGGCTTCTCAGCCTGTAAAACAGGCAACTTTGTCATCTGCAGCTTTCATATGGGGAAGAATGGCAGAGTTCAGGAGTTGTAAGCCTGGGAGATTTGATTTCATGCAAATTAGTAAAAAGGGGCTCCAGGTAGTGGAGCCAACTTCCACACATGGGGAGGAAGAGAGTCCCCACTGGGACTCACTACCTTGAGTGGAGAAAACTGAGCATGGGCAGTCTTGATCTTGTAGAGGCAACTGAGGGGTGTTAATGAAAGCATGTTTTGACTATGACCATCATGACAAAAATGCCACTATAAAAGGTGAGAATGGGAATAAATGTCAGGATTGGACCCAGATATCCTGGACAGTGCATGGTCAAGGGAGGATCCCAAGAATTGCAGTGTCAACTGAAAGACAGTGTGGAGTTTGACAAATCATATTACTTATGCCGGCTTTGCAAAACAATATGGATGAGGACAAGAGCTACTGTTTCAAGAAACAAGAAACATCTATTTCAAGAGACAGCTTGCTGTTGCGTACTCCGAGCAACAAATAAGGTGGAAACATCTGGCTGTGGAGAACCTGCTGGAGCAAAAGATGACGTCAAAAAAGTTTCCAAGCACCTATTATCTGAAGCCTTAAAAGAAGGAATGCCCTCCAAAGAAACAGATTATTTAGTGCCAATAGAAACAGATTTTGGGTGCGACTGGCTGGGCCGACAGTGGGAAAAGTTATTTTCCTTTTTAAATGCTTCTATAGGATAACAATGCCAGGAGGGGTGAATAATTACTTGAATTTCCAGTCATTATATATAGCACAACTTAATTGAATCAAGAATAGAGAAAAGCTTTCTAGGACTTGCCTTTTTTTGTGCCTATAAAAGTATGGGAGTACATGCAGGCTCAGCAGCGCCAAGAGTATCTAGAGACTTCTATGCACTCTCTCAATCAATGAGGTAACCGTAGTCAGTATATGGCAGAAAGGTCTACATGCTGAAACCCAGCCACTGCAGCAATATTGGTGAATAAAAAACACTTCACAGCCTTCGCTAAGATGTCGGAGTCCCCTTTGCTCCAGCAAATATAAGTGCGATAGGCTGGTTGTAAAACATGAATATACTATAGTCGAGGGAAGAGGCCAAAGAGCAGTTATGAATAAAAAGGCACAATTTCCAGAGGGAGCAGTAGTCTCTGCAGTAGATCAAGAGAAGAGAAGATTCTGCTTTGGTGAGGTAGCCCAAAAATCGAGGGATAGAGCAGTGTCGGCCATCAACCTTAGAGGAACTTGGAGTTTCCTCAGGACTTGCAAATTAATTCTTGTTATTTGTCCCATGTCCTTCAGTTTCAAAGTACCTCTAATCTGCTATTGCTAAGTAAAGATCTTCCACTGGAGAGTACTCATGGAATGGATGTGGACTGAAGGAGACTAAAGGAGTACAGCGTGTCCAGCATGAAAGAATCTTATTAATCCAGGTGTTACAAAGCTTCCTAACAGTTTGTGTACTTTGCACAGCGATTTATCTCGTATGAAAGTAAATATTAGAATTGTACTACAAATCCAATTAATGACCCAACAAAACATGTATAGGAACCAGTTTGTAAAGAAACAGGGAAACATAGTCTTACTTTACCCATATTGCTGGTCACATCCAGATGGGCATAACCCTGAAGGGGTCTTCAGGGTCTGGGTGCCATTGGAATGGACCATGACCCTGGACCTTGTGACTAACTCACTTATTGTACCACATACCAAGGTGAGTGTTGAACAAAGGATCCAGTGTGGTTCCCAAGATGTATACTGAGAGTATCTTATCTAGTGCTAATACGCCATAAGGCAATAAGCAGTCAGGTATCGATAGAAGTGTCAGTAGAAAAAAAAAATGGGAAAACTGGTGAGCTATAGAAATAAGCCTTCTGAAACAGGAGCAGGGGTCCATCACCTAAAGACACAAGCAAAAAACTGGACCCTCATGTAGTTGGCAGGGTTATAAAGGTACATTGGGGGATGGCAAAGCTATTTGCCAGTGTCCAATCACATGAAAATAGCAGCCTATAACCCATGGTCGATTCCAATAATGTTTTGGCTTTAGTAAACTAAATTGTGTGTGTGTGGTGGGACTTTCTAGGGGCCATTATCTGCAACCCATGTCTCTGACACATATGTCTAAATAAAAACATTAACATTTTATTATAACAAAACTCATAAAAGTACATATAAAATCAAGGTGGACAAAAAGAAGTGCTCAATTCTCACGCAAGAGTATTATAGATTTCCACACTCTATGTTCCACCAAATATCCTAAATACCAACAGATCTTGTATAACATATGACGTTAGTCTTGTGGATAACCCAATAGGTTTAGAGGAATTCTTCCTCAGGGGTTAGAGCGATTATAAAAAAAATATTGAAATATCAGAACATTCAATAAATACTGTACAACACGAAGAAAGATACAAATTTGCAGGGTCAGCCATAAACCATTGTCAAACCTCTGCGTGGTCTGCTTATACCCCTCCGGAGACAACAGAAATGCTCAGAGGGATAAGATAATATAATAGGAGGTATGTGATTAAGATTATAGTGATTATATGAAAATGTTATTAATATAATTTCCCATAATCTTACAGGGGGTCCTCTGAGCAACCCTTCATTCGCAACTCAGTTGTCTTCTGAGGGGAGGGGTGGACTGTATGGAAGGTTGACAATGGTTTTAACATATGGACAGAACCTGCAAATTTGCATCATCTTTGTAAGGTTCGGAACATGGTCAATATGGTTTAGAAGAGTGATAGAGTATCTGAAATATCATATTATATAACTTATCCCCTGAGGAATAATTCATCAAAACGTGTTGGGTTATCCACAGGACTAAAATCAAATGCTATACAAGAGCCGTTGGCATTTATGATGTTTATGATGAATATAGAACTCGAAAATGTATATACTCTTGCACGGTGATTGAGCGCTTGTTAGCCTTGATCTTATAGGTAATTTCGTAAATTTTATTATAATAAAAGGTTTATGTTTTTATTCAGATATATTATGTGTCAGACAGGAGTTGCAGGTAATGGTGCCTACAAAGTCTAACCACACAACTTAGATTATTGATGCTAGTTGGGATGCTGGCACAAGTTCCTCCACCTGTAAAATGTTGTGAAAGCTTTGCCTTTAGATATTCTTAATGTATGTATATAGAAGCTTCTTACTGAAAGCCCTTGAAAAACAACAAACAGAAAAAAGGTGGAAGTTCATTATTGACTGTACATTGATGCAAAGATTAGTTAGTGCAGGCTGCACAAAATATGCAATGCTCAACAAAGAGGAACGGAGTACATAAAAATAGATATCAACAAAGTTTGATGTTTTTCATCTTCACTGATTATTGAGGTCATACAAATCATCATCATCATCACCACCAAAAGGTAACAGTCTACAGTCACTTGTAAAATATATTATGCTCTATATGAAATGCTTTATAAATAGAAGCAGACAGTAGAAAATGAAGATGTTAGGGAAGGTATGTCTGCTACTTTTTTTTTTTATATTTCAAAGGCTGAGAAGCCCTGCTCGACATTAACTTTGAGCAGAGAACTATATTATTTACACTCCTCCAATTTTGGTACATTTGTGAAGTTGGCCATAGATGGAGCTTCTTTTTTTTTTTTTTTGGAGATCAGCTGGGATTTACCAGCTCATCAAAAAAAAAAAAAACCACAATTCCCTCATACACACATTCAAGATGTATAGGGTAAATCCCCTGCTCCTCCATTGTATTCTGGCAGAGGGACAACTGCCGACAGTCCTGTTTGGGAGGAGCTAGACCTGTCAAATTTCGATCCATGTATGGCCAGCTTTACTAGGACAGTGAGGGGGGGATTCATTTGTGGTTGACTGAGAAATGTAATTTAGTCCCCTTCTCTATTCTTACTTCCTACATTGGTTATAATAGCAGTGCTGGGGGATTCAACTGTTGTAGACAAACTATGTTCACATCAGTTTTGTGTGTTACTCCATGTGTACTAGATATGCCCAACAGCATATTGAACCTTTTTATGTATTATAAAAGAATCACTTTCAGTTCATTTGAATGTTAAATACAAGTCAATAGTTAAAAATGAATGCGCGTGCTTTTTCTAATATATGTCAGTGCAAGGAATCTGGTGTGGAAAAGTCTTATAAAAAAAAGGGGGATTTTAACAAACAGCTGGAAACATGTTACACAATCTGGTGTGAATGTGCCACAGGTTAGCACCAAACAAAAAAGTCCTGAGGAGCTAAAAGAAAATGGAAAAAAGCCAGAAACCAAAAACTGGAAGGGGACACAAATGTTAGAAGCCAAGTAACTAAGCTTTCTCCCAGCAGGTTCACAGGCCACCAGCTGTGCTTGTCCAGACCTCCTTGCACTGTCATAAAATAAATATTTTAAAACCATTAACAGCTCATCTTTCCCATCTCTTCATTTTGAGTGCTGTCTACTACTGAATGGGAGGTGGAATTTAGTTGTAGAGATCAAAGTGTTCATGTCTTCAAAGATGTGGACATAATTTGAAACTAATGAATACATGTACATTATTTGCATTGTATTTACACAAATTTTTAAACAATAGTGACGTTCTGGTATAACAAAAAGTATTCCAATGACATATTTAATGTAGTTCTACTCTGTAATGTAAGCAGTCAGGTCAAGTTAGAGAAAAAGGTAAAAGGGTATTATTTGGTGGAATGACTAGGATAAAAGCAAGCAATGATGAAAGATATGGAAGGACGTGCATGGGTTGAGCTGATGAAAAGCAGAGTTAGAGTTGGGGACAAGGCAGTACGCAAATAATGCAGCCAGATGGGAGAACACTGGACCAGCCATGCCAAAAAACCAAAGCAATGAAGATATGGAGGCCAGGGAGGTGGTAATAGCTGAGCTATTCTATAGCTTTGATCAAATGGTAAGAAAGACCAGGCAGAACATGAGCATAGTATGTGGAAAGAGGGAATATCATCTAAAGAGGTCAAATAACACAAGGAAAACTACGCTGAAATCTATATATCAGACCAAGATGTTTTTGCTAAGACTAGAAAGGGAAAAAATCAGGAATGAAGCAACAGTTGTATTTTTTTACCTGTGCTAATAATGCAGACATTTAGGAAGCCATTAGTTAGACTCGCATATGGAGGCAATTGTTTGACTTCTCTTTCTGAAAATGCTAGTTGCCTTGCTGTTTTGCTAATCCAATGACCAACATAAAACAAACATTGAGATCAGGAGTTCTGCCTTTACTTCTTCACACTTGTTTTTGGTCAGCAAATTGAAGTCACTAGTAACTAAGCAACTTTCATTGCATTTTCAAGAAAAGTTCAGCAAGAGTGGTCTCCATATTTTCTTTTTAGGAGTACAGCCGTTTAATTATGGTCATAAAATAGGGACCCAATATATAGGTTAAATCAGAGATCTGCCCAAAAGGGGAAGCTCTGCTTATCTGCCCCTCCCCCTCTGCTTTCACATTTGGTACCTTTGCCCTGGTTTTGACAGGTACCCACTCCCACTTCAGTTCGCTGAGGTGAACTGAGCCAGAAGTATAGCCCCCCTCCTTTCCCCGCACCCAGCCTGTTCACATAGCGCAGCGTGCTTCATGCATGTGCAGTTGGAAGCTTCACTGCCAACTTCCCTTAGTGAAGATGGCAGCGGCGGCAGCAGCACCCAATAGCCAGTTGAAAAAACTTGGCTTGGGTGAAGACACCACTGTATTCCTGGACAGGCAAGTGTCCTAAAATGAAAAGTCAGCAGCTACACTATTTGTAGCTACTGACTTAATTTTTCTGAAGGAGCCTGGAGCTCCTCTTTAAAGTACATTTCTATAATTTTCCAGACTTTATGTTACTATTTTTACACTTGCATTTGTGAGGCAAATTTGCACTAGGCATATACAGGGCAAAAACAAACTTTGTCTGTAGGCTTCATTTGCATCTGGCTTTCTGAACAGAGTACAGAAGAAAGTACTTTAGACTGTAAATTCTTTTATTTTCAGATAAGACATAAAAAAGCACACAAAAAAGGTTTCAAGTTAAATTTATAAATCATAAATATTTTTTTTTAAATCACTGTACTCCATAGAATGTTGCTATTCTTGAGCTACCATTTATATATTTTTTATTAATATATATATATATATATATATATATATATATATATATATATATATGTTGTACAGACTAGTGTACAAAGATTTGCCCACAAATGTTAGTGGCCTCCGGAGCCTCAAAGCAATGCAATTAGTTGTCCTACATCTGAAATTGTAATCTTCCAACTGTGACGGCTGACCAGTTGAAACAATCTACTGGAGATTGTACCATGCATTATCAAAACTTTGTTCTTTAAAAATGCAAAGGACACCTTCTTGTCAAGCATGCTGTTAAAAATTACAACTAAAGCTGGCCATAGATAGATCATTTTTTTCCTGAATAGCTTTCAGGCTGATTCACTAGATTGACTTTTCTCGAACTGGAACAGCCATAGATGGATTTAAACTCTGTTATCTGTTGGAACTGCCCGAATTTTGATCTATCTATGGACGGTTGAACTCCTGAGTTTGTGTTGGCTTTATATGTTGTAAATTATCCTTAAGCATTTGTCTGACCAGGGAGGAAAAGACTGCATTAGCAGCACTACCATTAAAAAGGCAAGTGACACAGTATGTTACAAAAATGTTCAAATGCTACTGCTAAAGTGCAATATAAATGTACAGAGGAAATGGTTCTAAAGCCTCTGCTTACCATCATCCTGGTCGCTCCTAGTCCTTCTGTCTGCCAAGCTGACCTTTCCTGGTGTCCTGGCTCCCGCCCCTATAGGTCCCAATTTGTACTTTAACCTGCCTAGTGTCCTGTGTTTTATAAAGAATGAGGAGCGCTTGTACTGAGCAAAGGCTTTCAATGCCCGACCCCGAGGCACTGCCCAACTTGGAGGGCTGGAGTGGGAAAGAAGGAGCCTACTCCTTGCGTCCCTTTTGCCAAAGTAGTGGGTTGAGGTGTACAGTCTGCCTTTTTGGCGAAGGCGCTTTGGAGGTGCATAGCTTGGGTGGCTTTTTTGGCGTGGCTGGCCCTGAGTAGCATAGATATGGGACAGTCCGTCAAACAGCCCCTTCAACTGACTGTTACTAGGTAGGCTTCTGAGTGATGGGGCACTGGAGTGACTTGAAGAACTCTGGGGTGAATTAGACGTGGTAGAGTTGCTGGATTGCTGTGAGGTAGGGCTGTAGCCAGAAAGGGAAGAGATTTGTGAGTGAGCAGGTGGGGGAACAAGTTGTGAGGGAGGAGGGCTGCCTAGCCCATGAGTGGTACTCGTTGCCAGCCTATGAAGAGTGCAAGAGTCTGGGTCATTATGTTTTTTCCTGGGATGGTAGTGCACAGAAAAGTCTACCATTCGCCTGCGAAATTTGCGTCCCTCAGGTGATGGAGTGAAAAACTTAGTGAGGCCGTCAATTAGCCCTTTGGTTTTCCTGTTAACTTTGAGAGGGGAACAGGTGGAAGTGAAGGTGGAAGTGATGGGATGGGGGCCAGGCCAAATGAGGTCAGACGCAGCCAGGCTGCTGATGGGGTCCGATGCAGCATGACCAGATGGCAGTGTGGTGGGACACATGTTATTTTTTTGACTCCTACCGGATGGCCCCCTTCCTGGTAATGAGTTCACAGATGTTCCATCACTGGGCATACACCTGCAAGTAACACAGTGATTTTTAGCAAACAAAAAAAAAGCCCACAAATAACCTAAATAAATGTAAAAAATAATGATTACATTTCAAAAATAAAAATCAGTATATTTAAGAATATAATGCATTTAGAAGTTTTCTTCTTCAATTGACACACAGAATTTCAAGAAAATGCTAATGAATTGTTTACAAGGACTATGTTTATGACCTGTTATGGACTTTACTTTGAGTTTGGCTATCTTTATAGTTCCCCTGAACCTGGGCAATTTAGTTATCTGCACAAAGCTACACCCAAGGAGGGTGAAAATGTATTCTGCAGATTTTAATAAAATTACATGAGCATCCTTTGCATGTGAATGCTATTATTAGATACATTACATGTATAGTAAACAAGAGGAAGAAAAACCATAGCACTTTAACTAGTATACTTAGATGTGAAATGCATTAATGTGTATGTATAACCAAAACATTTTATTTTTGTTTTGATACAATACGGTAGGATACAACCCATCAGTGTATATTTTTACTCTCTCTCTCTTTTCAGTTGGGTAATTTTGCCCTTACTTCCTGTCCTGGAAAGGTATTAAAAACGCTCAACAAATTTAGGGAAAACGGCTTTTTAGACAGCCGTCACTGGATTAGGTGGTTCTTTGGAGAAAGAAAAAAATAAATAAATCAGTTGTTCTGGTGACCACTAACATTTTGGATTTCCCATTTATTTCCATATTGGTCACAAGGACAAGGGTGAATTTAATCAGTAAGGACACATAAAGCAACAGACACTTGGCATGGGTTCTAATCCTTCCCTACTTTATTCCAAACAAAAAATGGCTGGGCTAAATTTTGACATTAAAAATATATGAAACAGCAGACCATTCAGATTTTTTAAGTTTTTAAGGCACAAGTTCAAAGGCTGTCATCCCTAATATTCCCTCAGTACTTGCAGAAACACTGACTGGCAAGCATGTGAATACTGGGTGTTGAGGCAATACCCACATTTATACCACACCATAATTCTATGTTTAGTGGCTCTGTAGATCAGGCAGAAAACAGGCAGTCTCCTTAATTACAAAGTTGAAATAAAATCCTAGCCATAATTGGAACCAACTGAAATTATTCTATGAGATGTGAAGCTTTATGTTTTGTTCATAACTATTATACATCACTAAGGCCTGGTCTCACCGAATTGCATTACAACGAAAATAATAAAGCTTCCAATGGTGCCCTATCACATCAATGCAGTGCAGCTGCGGTGCGGCTTTGGGGAAGGGTCTTGTGCTACTTTGGTGCAATGCAGTGCAACTTTGTGGTCCATAGAAATCAATGGAGATGCATCAAAATTGCATCAACATGCTTTTTTGATGCATTTTTGTGTGCAATTTGTGCTGTTGAGAAACAGGCACCCACCGGCATCATAAAAACCAGTAGCTGATCCTTGCTGTGAGCAGCAAGGATGAGTCATCAGTTGTTAAAGTGGTAGTAAAGGTTTAGAAAGAAAAAAACCCTGCAAGGTAAAAGGCATAATGTGCTAGTAAGACTTACCTTGAAATGAAGTCCTCCAGAGGCGCACTGTGACGGCTGCAGAGGCTTTTTGTCTTCACCCGGTCTTCCTTCTGGTTTTGCGTGCTGCAGCTGCTTGAAGGAACGAGCTCCGAAGATGTGCACACAGGAGTCAAAGACACGACCGGGCTCTAAAGGAATGGCACTGGTATACTGCTCCTTCAGAGCACATGGGCCAGTGACGTCAACGGCTCCTGCTGCCTAGAATATCTCCTAAACAGTGCATGTTTAGGAGATATTCATTTAATCTACAGGTAAGCTTTACTATAAACTTACCTGTAGGTAAAAAAAAAAAAAAGATACTGTCTTTACTACCACTTTAAGGAGATGGCACGTCATAAGAACAATGAGTCATTCCCTGCTGACAGTAGAACGTAAACAAAACCTCCAGACTACAGGCACAGTTCTGGGGGCACATTTTTCCCCCAGTTATGTCAACCCAACAATGGGCCCATGGGAAGCCAATTACATTTAAACCACAGCCCTTTTGCCCAACATTTGGCATTTTTTTGGCAGGTTCGTTGTTGAGATTATTCTTATCGGGGATGGTCCTCTCTCCACCATTGCCCATCTTGTTCAATTCTGTAACAACCACCATTAGGGATTGTCCTTTACACATGTTGCCAATACAACCTGTTTAGTGTTCTTGGATCTAGAGCTAGGTATTTTAGGCTTTAGAATTACCTCCAAGAACCACTCAAACGAATCGCTGCAAAATTTGTACATTCACTCTAGTAGCTGCCGCCACCAAGGGGCTATTCACCTGATGTTGGTGAAGGTGCTTTACCATCTTTCTAGAAGCCCTCACTAGTGCAAATTATTAAGACAGATCAGGCCCCAATTAGGTTCATCACTCATTTTCACAAGAAGTGAAAAAATATGAAGATTTGTGCCCAGCACTGGGACATTCTACTACATGATCCAGTACTAGGTTCCACACCCCTCATTGCATAGTGTCGGGCCTGGAATATCAAGAGCCAGATTGCCCCTAGTCAACTCCTCCTTCCACAAGCTTGCTGTGTCCCCCCACATGGATTCTCGCAATCTGCTGTTTATTCACCAAGGTTCTCTAACAAACCTGAGGGGTTTACATAACATCTGTATTTATACTATAAAAATTATACACAAGTGGACCATATAGAAAATTGGTTCCACTAGATTTTAGTTAGGGGTATCAGAGTAAAGGGGGCCAAATACAAATGCATGCCACACTTTTTAGATATTTGTAAAAATAAATAAAATTAAAACCATTTTTCATTTTCCTTCCACTTTACAATTATGTGAGATTATATATATATATATATATATATATATATAATTACACTTGTTTGTTGGACTTTGAAAGAGGCAGTCCTTCCTTATTCTACATTGCGCTGTAATCGTTTTGGTACAGCATTACATATTGGGTTGACATGCCCAGCCATCCAAGCCTACTTTAATAGGAACATCTTCCTGGTCTATAAACATTTCCTAATTATATCTCGGCAACTGTTACAGGAAGCCACACTGCTCTAACCATTGCTAAAACCTGGACCGCTTTCCATGACTTGTGGTCACGTGATCGCCGGTCCTCCTGACCTTTCAGAACGGTTTAAAGGGATGCCAGGGTGGGCAGAAAGGGGTTTAATGCAAAGAAAGTAACCAGAGAAAAACAAAAAACTTTACAAATTCCAAAATCACTTTTGCTTGCATTTACATACACCTTCTGGAAGCTTCCCTATCTGACATAGGCCTCGTACACACGGGCAAGAATCTCGCCAGAAAAAAAACATTTTTCCAGACAAGATTCTTGGCAAGAATCTCTTGCCGCCCGAATGTACACACAGACTTTTCAAAAGAACCACAGTTCTCTTAAAAGGCAAGAACGCGGTGACATCATCGCGTACGACGAGCATGCGCTCGTCACATTCAATGTCGTCGCCTCCATCTTGCTTTACCCTACCTATGCCGTGGAAGCTACTGCGCACGCGTCAAAGTCATTTCGAGCATGCTCGGGTTTCCACAGCGACAGGCAAGTATACACACTCTCGGGTTTCTCGTCGGGAAACAGGCTGATAAGAATCTCAACGAGAAAATAGAGAGCAGGATCTCTATTTTTCTCGTCGAGATTCTGGCCAGATTACCAGACAAGAAACCTGAAAGCCTCGTACACACGCTCGGTTTACTCGGCAGCAGTTTTCTTGTCGGGAAAACTGAGCGTGTGTACGAGTCTTTACCCTTGGTTGCTGTGGGACTGCATACCTCAGTGTGAAAAAGATTTATTTGTGATTGTGCAATTTCTCCCTTTCTTCTTCTATTGATGACCTCACGGATGACTGTCACTAAAGCGCTAGGTGAGGTTTACCCACTGTATTTTTGTTCAGTTATTTGTGTGATGGAACCTTTTGCACTTTGGCAATTTGAATCTCCTGTATTGTATTTTTGAAAATGGATAATAAAAATTGTCAGTTGTCAAACTAAAATTTTCACTCTACCTCCGGATACAAGAAAGATACTAGTGCTTTGGGAGCCATCTACAAGCATGAAATACGGTATGAGCATGGCAGGAATGTGCCTCATTTATATTGAGATACTGGCCTACGTGCCTGGCTGCTCCCAGCTGTGTGTGTGTGTGTGTGTGTTTTTGTGCTAAAAATAGAAACAAAATAATCTTCAAAGTGCTGATCCTGTGTTTTTATTCAGGATCAGCACTACAGCACGCAAAATGAATGAACTTCTAAACATTCATTTTAAGTCACATTTTGCTTAGAAAATTAATAAACTTAGCCAGTGGCATTAGTCACACAATTGTATGCAAGGAAAAAAAAGCTTGAATGATAAAAACATTAAAGCGAGCTTCACCCTCGATTGGATATTGCCTCCACCCCTCCGCTGAGCAAAACGGGCTCTGTTTTTTATTTTGATATTTATGTCATGGGAGAACTGCCACCTGAACCAGGAATGCCTGCAGCTTCCCGAAGATATCATTGAAGAAGTTGGTGCCGTTGGATCTGCTGGGTGGGCAAACCTTTAAAATGTGCAAAACCCTCAACCAGGTAAAGATGGATATTTAAAAAAAAAGGGGGGGGGGGGGTTAAACTGAAAATCCACTTTAAGAAGAGATTCTATGTGATATACAGGTGCATCTCAAAAAAATTGATAATCATCAAAAAAAAATGTATTATAGTAACTCAATTCAAATAAAGAAACTCAAATGATATAGATTCATTACGCACAAAGTGATATACAATGCCTTGCGAAAGTATTCGGCCCCCTTAAATTTTGCAACCTTTTGCCACATTTCAGGCTTCAAACAAAGTTTAAAAACACATTTTTTGTGAAGAATCAACAAGTGGGACACAATCATGAAGTGGAACGAAATTCAATGGATATTTCAAACTTTAACAAATAAACTGAAAAATTGGGCGTGCAAAATTATTCACCCCCAAAGTTAATACTTTGTAGCGCCACCTTTTGCTGCGATTACAGCTCTAAGTCGCTTGGGGTATGTTTCTATCAGTTTTGCACATTGAGAGACTGAAATGTTTGCCCATTCCTCCTTGCAAAACAGCTCAAGCTCAGTGAGGTTGGATGGAGAGCGTTTGTGAACAGCAGTTTTCAGTTCTTTCCACAGATTCTCGATTGGATTTAGGTCTGGACTTTGACTTGGCCATTCAAACACCTGGATATGTTTATTTGTGAACCATTCTATTGTAGATTTTGCTTTATGTTTTGGATCATTGTCTTGTTGGAAGACAAATCTCCATGCCAGTCTCAGGTCTTTTGCAGACTCCATCAGGTTTTCTTCCATAATGGTCCTGTATTTGGCTCCATTTATCTTCCTATCAATTTTAACCATCTTCCCTGTCCCTGCTGAAGAAAAGCAGGCCCAAACCATGATGCTGCCACCACCATGTTTGACAGTGGGTATGGTGTGTTCAGGGTGATGAGCTGTGTTGCTTTTACGCCAAACATAACGTTTTGCATTGTTGCCAAAAAGTTCGATTTTTGGTTTCATCTGACCAGAGCACCTTCTTCCACATGTTTGGTGTGTCTCCCCCAGGTAGCTTGTGGCAAACTTTAAACGACACTTTTTATGGATATCTTTAAGAAATTGCTTTCTTCTTGCCACTCTTCCATAAAGGCCAGATTTGTGCTGTATACGACTGATTGTTGTCCTATGGACAGAGTCTCCCACCTCAGCTGTAGATCTCTGCAGTTCATCCAGAGTGATCATGGGCCTCTTAGCTGCATCTCTGATCAGTCTTCTCCTTGTATGTGCTGAAAGTTTAAACTTCTCCACAACAGTATCTTGGACCTGCCTGGTGTGTTCCTTGTTCTTCATGATGCTCTCTGCGCTTTAAACGGACCTTTGAGAATATCACAGTGCAGGTGCATTTATACGAAGACTTGATTACACACAGGTGGATTCTATTTATCATCATTAGTCATTTAGGTCAACATTGGATCATTCAGAGATCCTCACTGAACTTCTGGAGAGAGTTTGCTGCACTGAAAGTAAAGGGGCTGAATAATTTTGCACGCCCAATTTTTCAGTTTTTTATTTGTTAACAAAGTTTGAAATATCCAATAAATTTCGTTCCACTTCATGATTGTGTCCCACTTGTTGATTCTTCACAAAAATTACAGTTTTATATCTATGTTTGAAGCCTGAAATGTGGCAAAAGGTCGCAAAGTTCAAGGGGGCCGAATACTTTTGCAAGGCACTGTATTTCAAGCATTTTTCTTTTAGTTTTGAGGAGTAAGGCTTACAGCTACTGAAAACCCATAATTCAGTATCTCAGAAAATTGGAATATTGTGGAACAATTCAATTTATAGACTCATGGGGCCAGATTCACGTACATCGGCGCATTTTTGGACCGGCGTAGTGCAACTTCTTTATGTTAGACCGGCTTAATTTCGAGGCGCAAGTGCCGTATCCCCGTAGTATTTTCGTCCAAATTTGCACCGGTGCAATGTAAATTCCGAGGCGTAAGGCGGTGTAATTCAAAGTGGGAAGGACATGGGCGTGTTCCATTGAAATGAGCCGTGACCCCATGCAAATGAAGGGCCAGCCAGACTGGGCATGTGCACATGAAGCAGACTATGGTCAGCACCTCTCTGAGCATGCTCACGGCGCAATCAGTTAGATAGGAACTAGGCCCGTCAGACTTAGTGAGCTATGCACAGTGCTTTTTTTTGTATTTTGCTGGGCATTTTTTTTTTCTGTTTGTGAATGATTTTTGAATGTGGGGGTGACATTCCTGCCACCACTCCACTTGTACGCTGAAAAGAGCCACTGGCAAGGAAATGGAGTGTTGCCAGGACCTTGCCCAGTGGCTGCACTGCATGTGAGCGGTGTGTTGGGCTGGTGATGTCCTCCTGCAGGGTTGTGGTTAATTCCAGGATAGCATGAGGGGTGAATCTGAAGATGCGATACACCTCAGAATCACTCATGCCAAAGATGTCTATGCGTGTGCGGTATATCCTCTCCCGTGCCCTCCTCCGTGCCCTCCTCCTTCTGCGCTCATCTAAAGTCAGTAGTATAGCTATGAGCAAGGATGCCCCTGGCATGTTGGCAGGGCCGCCATCAGGAATTATGGGGTCCCTTACACAGCTTTAGGCATGGGCCCCCTGGAGCAGAGAACTGGGGGGGGGGGGGGTTTGCTGCCACCTGAAATTGAGAAGCGGGGGGGGGGCTGCTGCGAATTGAGAAGCGGGGGGGCCTTTACAAAAAAAAGAATAAAGAAAAATAGATATAAAAAAAAAAGGGGGTAGCCATCCAGGGTCCTCGGGGCCCTTTAATAAAAAATAAAATGAACATATCTAAAAAAAAATTTTTTTTATATAAAAAAAAAAAAAAAAGGAGGGGGTTCCCATCCGGGCCCCTGGGGACCCCCGGCCCCTTACAGGTGTAATGCCTGTACCCCCCTGATGGCAGCTCTGCATGTTGGCATAATGATTGTTGTCCTGCAAGTGTGGGTGCTCAGCTCGTCCCTAATGGTGTTGCTTTAGCTGACATGTAGACGGATTGTCTAATTTTAAACCTGCTTTTATATGGTCTAATTTTAGACTTTCCGTGCAGCTGATAAGCACATTGTGTAGACTGCACCGCACAAATCTACTTTTGTGGATCGGCGTATCTCCTTCATTTGCATATTTGCATAGGAAATCAATGGTGTGGACAGAGTAAATGTGCACCTAGGATGTGCAGGCGTAGGCAAGTTAGGCCGGTCGGGAGTAGCCTATTTTGGTGCGTATCTAGTTCTGTGGGTACGGTGCAAAAATGATTCCGGAGCAAATTTAGACTTAGATGGCACATCTCGAGATACTCCGGCATAAGTGCTTTGTGAATCTGGCCCATGGTGTCACACTCTAATCAGCTAATTAGTGGAAGGCGGGGCCCCAGGCGTGCCTGAGTTTGTAGGAGGAGTCGGAGGGCTATTTATCCCTCCTCCCCTCTAATGTCCGGCGTCCGTACATTCCACCCATCCTGTTAGCCACTACTAGGGCTATGTCCTGCTCATGCCGAGCTGGGGGAGGGGGGGGGTCGGCCGCCACACTCCCGGGGCTCTTGCCAGTCATCCACCACTGTGCAGCACTTGGTTCACGCCGGGAGAGGGGGGCTGTCATCCGTCTGGCGCATGCTGCAAGGCTGCATTTGGCATTGGTGGGGCCGCCCGCTTCTCCCGTTGCTCGCGCCGGGCGAGGGGGGGCCATACATCCACCCGCGCTGCCGGGGCTCCAGCTAGCATTGAGGAGGCCGCCCGTCTGCTTCTTCCAATGCTCGCGGGGGGGGGGGGGGGGCTGGGGGTGTCCGTCCATACACTTTCCTGTTTGCCACTGCTAGGGCTCTATCCTGCATCAGCGTAGGACCCGCCACTGTTCTCCTAGAGCCAGAATGGCAGCACGGTCGGCCGGGAGTTTGATGCTGGTGATGATCAAACTCTCTGGTTCCCATGGTGCTGGCATGGCTGGTCCAGACGCTCGGGAGGCCTCACTCAGGGGGGGGTAGGCCCTCTCAGCGGTTCTTCCTTCCCGGGGCATGGAGTAGTGGACACCCTTGGTCCTGGTTCCTCCTATCACCAGGTTCCCTAGGAATTCCAGGTATGGTTGCCAGGCCAGGATGGGGAGGGGAGTCTTTCATGACAGTCTGGCTTCCTTGGGGGGCACGGTTCTAGGGGAGGGGGTACAGTCCAGAAGGGGGGGGGGCGGTTTGTGGGATATCATGGCTTGTGCTTGCCTCACGTTGTTCATTGCTTAGCGGTTGTCTGTCAGTAGCATGTTTCCGTCATGGCGCTTGCTGTCAGTATGTTCTGTTATAGCGGTGTCATCAGTTGTATGTTTTCTGTCATAGCGGTTCGGTTAGCAGTATGTTTTCTGTCATAGCGTTTTTTGTCAGCAGTATGTTTCTGTCATAGCGTTCTGTCAGCGGTATGTTTTCTGTCATAGCGTTTTTTGTCAGCGGTATGTTTTCTGTCATAGCGTTTTCGGTCAGCAGTATGTCTTCTGTCGTAGCGTTCTGTCAGCGGTGTGTTTCTGTCATAGCGGTTTCTGTCAGCAGTATGTTTTCTGTCAGCAGTATGTTTTTCTGTCATAGCGTTTCTGTCAACAGTATGTTTTCTGTCATAGCGTTCTGTCAGCAGTATGTTCGTCATAGCGGTTTCTGTCAGCAGTATGTTTTCTGTCATAGCGTTCTGTCAGCAGTATGTTCGTCATAGCGGTTTCTGTCAGCAGTATGTTTTCTGTCGTAGCGTTTTCTGTCAGCAGTATGTTTTCTGTCATAGCGTTCTGTCAGCAGTATGTTCGTCATAGCGGTTTCTGTCAGCAGTATGTTTTCTGTCATAGCGTTCTGTCAGCAGTATGTTCGTCATAGCGGTTTCTGTCAGCAGTATGTTTCCGTCATAGCGTTCTTATCAGCAGTATGTTTCTATCGTAGCATTCTATTTTGTCACAGCATTTCTGTCAGGATGTTTATGTTGCAGCGTTTGTCAGTGTGTTTTGTAGTCGCAGCGTTTCTGTCAGTGTGTTTTGTTGTTACAGCGTTTCTGTCAGTATGTTTTGTCACAGCGTTTCTGTCAGTATTGGCGTTTCTGTCAGTATTGGCGTTTCTGTCAGTATTGGCGTTTCTGTCAGTATTGGCGTTTCTGTCAGTATTGGCGTTTCTGTCAGTATTGGCGTTTCTGTCAGTATTGGCGTTTCTGTCAGTATTGGCGTTTCTGTCAGTATTGGCGTTTCTGTCAGTATTGGCGTTTCTGTCAGTATTGGCGTTTCTGTCAGTATTGGCGTTTCTGTCAGTATTGGCGTTTCTGTCAGTATTGGCGTTTCTGTCAGTATTGGCGTTTCTGTCAGTATTGGCGTTTCTGTCAGTATTGGCGTTTCTGTCTTGGCGTTTCTGTCTTGCCAGTATCATGTTTCCTGTCGTAGCATGTTCTGTCGTAGGGGTTTCAGTCACTGTATGTTTCCTGTCATGTCATATTCAGGCTGGGGTTTCCTTTTCGTATGTTATTAATCTCAATCTTCTCGCCTGTCATGTCACGTCATACTATGCTTTTCATTCACCTGTAGGACTACCCACCACGGTCTGTGGGTACACGGGTCCTCAATTTTCTGTTCCACGGTTGGTCGTTATCACAGCAGGCCGGTTGCACTCACTCACGTCCATTAGCGGGGGGAGGTGGCTGTCGGGTTCTGTCAGCATCATGTTCGGCGTGTTTGCTGTCATGGCGTGTTTGCTGTCATGGCGTGTTTGCTGTCATGGCGTGTTTGCTGTCATGGCCATTTTCCAGATGATTGTTGACATTAATGTTCTCGCCTATCACGTCATGTCTTGCCATGCAATACCTTTCATTTCACTAGCAGGACTACCCACTACGGTCTGTGGGTACGCGGGTCCTTCAGTATCTCGCAGCAGGTCACGTGCGCTCACTAATTATTCACCCGGGGGTCGTCGGGTTCATGTGCATGCTGGGGTCCCTCCAGGACTGCATGTGTTCATGCTTATGTAAGCTTACAGGGGGTTGTGTTTTCTGTTGTATGTTCTACTCCAGCGTGGTTCGGTCATTGCCATGCAGTCACGGCGTACACGTTAGACTTGTAGCTTCTTTTTGTTTGTATGTCTCGTCATTCCTGTCATTTAGGTTCTTGCATTCCGTGTCACATGGCTTGTCGGTGCTATGCAGTCACGGCACACAAACAGCCTTGTAGCTTTATTTGTTTTCTTTGTCTCGTCATACCGTGCTTTCGGGTATAGTTAGCCAGGGTGCGCATCTCAGGATCTGTCACGTCTACAGATCCATACGGGCTGAGGTTTCGTTTGTTAAATGATTGTTGACCACAATCTTCTCGCCTGTATAACATACGTCATACGTGCACGTTCATTCTCACGCCTATACATCTACCCACCACGGTCTGTGGGTACATCGCCTTGAGTGTTTCGATTTTAATTACCTGTCTGCGCGGCAGGTTACTCGGGCTCGCTTACTGCTTACACTTATCACATACACTTGGGTGGGATCTGTCGTCAGGTCATTCACGCGCTGAGGTCTGGTCATTTCTGCTCACGTCTTTGGCCCAGGCAGCTACAGTGGGGGGTGTCTCATGTTTTGTTGTCTGTTGTCTTTTCTTTCGGTTTTCCTAGGGTTGGGCGTGCGGCACGTTTAGGGGGCGACACATTCTGGTGCATCCCGCCTGCTCCACGTGGGGGGTACAGAGCATGGCAGTACGCCGTCACTCAGGGGTTGGCCCGTACTTGGCTCAGCAGGGTGGTAAGTCTACAAGGGGTTTTCCTTCTTTTTTTTTTCCGGCCGCAGCAGGGTAGGCGGTGCATTTCAGTTTGGGTCCAGTTCCATCCCGGCTGCTTCACATGTGTTCTGGCGTGTTCTGGCGTGTTCTGGCCGTTCCTGCTAGGACAATTTTATTAGGGTTCTTATCTTTGGGGCTGTTCTCTTGTTCATAGGTTGCCAGATCGTCGGGGCGGGTCCGTCAGGCCAGGCTCTTTGTCCGTTGCCCGGCCTGTTGATAGGGGGGTCCCAGTTACTCGGGTAGGTCGGGTCATTCCATGTCTGGTTCTGTCTCTGTATCGTTGCATATC
Source organism: Rana kukunoris (assembly GCA_029574335.1). Taxonomy (NCBI): domain Eukaryota; kingdom Metazoa; phylum Chordata; class Amphibia; order Anura; family Ranidae; genus Rana; species Rana kukunoris. The sequence goes on along the minus strand of CM056056.1, from coordinate 134,309,086 downwards.
GCTACTGCGTGGTGGCCTCGTCCATTAACATCAGCGACTCATCTTTCGGGTACCCGGCTCTCAAACCCCTTCCCTCCTATCAGTTGTCCATTTTTTGCATCTCTCCTTCTCACGTCCCCTTACCAGGTATGGATAGTTAGGTCAGTGGTTGTGGGTGTTTGACATGGGTCACTGGTTGCTTCCTATTGGATGGTGTTGCTTTCACAGGGGTCCTCAGGGCGGCCCTTGTTCCATTCCCCCACGTATCCTCTCGCCACCAGCAGTGGTTCCCATGTCTGTGCTTTTGGAGGAAAGCTTAGTCGGTCAGGCACGGGACAGTCATTTGGTTTCGGGGTTCCTTCCAATCATCGGTTCTTGGGACGCTAGTTTTTTCTGCTGTCGTAACGGATGGTTATCGGAGCCGTTCTTGAGACTGTCAGGGCGTGCATTCTCTACCAGACAGATATTCGTGCCCTTCCATTTCTTTTATCACACCTACTTCTGGGTCTTTTTGCCCACTTATAGGCGTACTGTCCAGCGAGGCTAATGGCACACCTCAGGCCTGGGTAGTTAGGGTATCGTATTCCTCGGTGTAGACTCTGACTACAAGTGGAAGGCGGGGCCCCAGGCGTGCCTGAGTTTGTAGGAGGAGTCGGAGGGCTATTTATCCCTCCTCCCCTCTAATGTCCGGCGTCGGTGGGGTTTCTGGGTACCCACCCACCCGTTCCCCCCTTTTTTCATGTTATCATTTTCTTCATTCATTTCTTCATAATTACTTCAGGGTATGCCCACTTATAGGCGTACTGTCCAGCGAGGCTAATGGCACACCTCAGGCCTGGGTAGTTAGGGTATCGTATTCCTCGGTGTAGACTCTGACTACAAACTCAAAACACCTGTAAAAGGTTTCCTGAACCTCAGTCTGGTTCAGTAGGTTACACAAGCATGGGGAAGAATTCTGACTTGACAGTTGTCCAGAACACACAAGGAGGTTACACAAGGTCATTGCTTAAGAAGCTGGCCTTCCAGAGTGCTTTATCCAAGCATAATAATGGAAAGTTAAGTGTAAGGAATAAAGTGTGGTAGAAAAAAAAAAAAAAAAAGGTACACAAGCAACAGGGATAACCATAGCCTAGAGAGGATTGTGAAGCAATTTGAGGGAGATTTACAAGGAGTGGACTACAGCTGGTGTCAGTGCTTCAAGAGCCACCACACACAGACGTAACCAGGACATGGGCAACAACTGTTGCATTCCTTGTGTAAAAGTCACACCTGAACCAGAAACAACTTTAGAAGTGTCTTACATGGGCTAAAGAGAAAAGCCTGGACTGTTGCTCAGTGGTCCAAAGTCTTCTTTTTGGATGAAAATAAATGTTGATTTTCATTTGGAAATCAAGGTCCCAGAGTCTGGAGGAAGCGTGGAGAGGCACAGAAACCAAGTTGCATGAGGTCCAGTGAATACTTTCCAGTCAGTGATGATTTGGGAAGCCATGTCATCTGCTAGTGTAGGTTCATTGTGTTTTATCAAGTCCAAAGTCAGCTCAGCCTCTACCAGGAAATTCTAGAGCACTTCATGCTTCCCTGTGCTGACCTGCTTTATGGAAATGCCGAATTTTCCAGCAGGACTTGGCACCTGCCCACTCTGCCAAAAGTACCAATGCCTGGTTTAATGATCATGGTATCTCGGTGCTTGATTGGCCAGCAAACTCGCCTGACCTAAACACCATAAATAATCTGTGGGGTATTGTCAAGGGGAAGATGAGACACCAGACCCAACATTGCAGATGAGCTGAAGGCCACTATCAAAGCAACCTGGGCTTTCATAACACCTCAGCAGTGCCAGAGGACAATTGCCTCCATTTCACGCCGCATTGATGCAGTAATTCATGCAAAAAGGAGCCCGACCAAGTATTAATTGCATACTATACTGTACATGGACACACTTTTCAGTAAGCCAACATTTCTGTAAAAACACTTTACAGGCATACCCCAATTTTAAGTACACAATGGGGTTTATTTACTAAAGCTGGAAACTGCAAAATCAGGCTCACTTCTGGATAGAAACCAATGAGCTTTCAGGTTTAATAACCAAAGCTTAATTGAACAAGCTGGGGTAAGAAGCTCATTGGTTTCTATGTAGAAGTGAGCCCGATTCTGCACTTTCCAGCTTTAGTAAATAAACACCATTGTGTACTTAAAAGTGGGGTATACTTGAAATATATAACTCTGCGTGTAATGAATCTAAAAAAAAATATATAAGAGTTTCACTTTTTGAATTGAATTACTGAAATAAATTTTCTGACAATATTCAAATTTGAGATGCACCTGTATAGCTATACAGTATCAACAAATTCCTTCACCAATGATCTATAATGAACCAGTCCCTAGGAGTTGTTATGGAGGAGAATGACTGTTTTCACTGAAGCTCAGAGCTCTGAAGTTTACTGCCTCATCATTGACTACCTTCTCTGTGTAGAAGACAGTGAGTGAGAATCAGGTCAGACAGAAGAGAGAAAAACCGAGAAAAAAAAAAAAAGCAAACCATGAACTGCAAATCTGGCTAAATATAGATGTAGAAACATTAGAAGGCAGTTCATAGAGGACATGACTAGGGTATCAGATATAGATATACATCCACAGTACGTCTGCAGTATTATGCAACCAGAGTAACTTTTTTCAACATAAAAAAAAAAAAAACAGGAAAAGGAATACATACAACATGCGTTGCTTTAGTTTGTTTTTTGGTCGGCCAATGGGTTTTGCGTATCGCCTCTTGATCTGTGCCGCTTTTTCTTGAATGATTTTACGACCCTTTTTCTTTGGCCGGCAGACATGACAAATCCACATACCTAAAAAGTGACACCATTAAATGTCTGGGATTGGGCTGCAAAAATGTAAACACCTTTTAAATTAAATAAAATTTAGTTAATGGATATTTATGACTTTATTTCTCACTATTAAAAGTGGATGTAAACCCTCACACAAACCCAATGAAGTGAACAGCCTCAGATGATACACAGGGAAACAAAAAAATAAAAATCTCACAACATAAGTTTTACATGTATATCTGCGGTCTTCAGACAAATGTATAGCTGCTTTTATCTTCTGTGTTGGAGAATTTGTCAGAAGTCATCATGCTGATAACAGAGAAATGGAGCAGTAGAAAGACATGGAACTTAGAGCTTTGGAGAGTGATAAGCAAAACACTGCAGATACAGTGCCTTGCGAAAGTATTCGGCCCCCTTGAACTTTGCGACCTTTTGCCACATTTCAGGCTTTAAACATAAAGATATAAAACTGTAATTTTTTGTGAAGAATCAACAAGTGGGAAACAATCATGAAGTGGAACGAAATTTATTGGGATATTTCAAACTTTAACAAATAAAAAACTGAAAAATTGCAAAACAGCTCGAGCTCAGTGAGGTTGAATGGAGAGCGTTTGTGAACAGCAGTTTTCAGTTCTTTGCACAGATTCTCGATTGGATTCAGGTCTGGACTTTGACTTGGCCATTCGAACACCTGGATATGTTTATTTGTGAACCATTCCATTGTAGATTTTGCTTTATGTTTTGGATCATTGTCTTGTTGGAAGACAAATCTCTGTCCCAATCTCAGGTCTTTTGCAGACTCATCAGGTTTTCTTCCAGAATGGTACTGTATTTGGCTCCATCCATCTTCTGATCAATTTTAACCATCTTCCCTGTCCCTGCTGAAGAAAAGCAGGCCCAAACCATGATGCTGCCACCACCATGTTTGACAGTGGGGATGGTGTGTTCAGGGTGATGAGCTGTGTTGCTTTTACGCCAAACATAATGTTTTGCATTGTTGTGCGTCTCCCAGGTGGCCTGTGGCAAACTTTAAACGACACTTTTTATGGATATCTTTAAGAAATGGCTTTCTTCTTGCCACTCTTCCATAAAGGCCAGATTTGTGCTGAATACGACTGATTGTTGTCCTATGGACAGAGTCTCCCACCTCAGCTGTAGATCTCTGCAGTTCATCCAGAGTGATCATGGGCCTCTTGGCTGCATCTCTGATCAGTCTTCTCCTTGTATGAGCTGAAAGTTTAGAGGGACGGTCAGGTCTTCATAGATTTGCAGTGGTCTGATACTCCTTCCATTTCAATATTATCGCTTGCACAGTGCTCCTTGGGATGTTTAAAGCTTGGGAAATCTTTTTGTATCCAAATCCAGCTTTAAACTTCTCCACAACAGTATCTTGGTCGTGCCTGGTGTGTTCTTCATGATGCTCTCTGCGCTTTAAACGGACATCTGAGACTATCACAGTGCAGGAGCATTTATACTGAGACTTGATTACACACAGGTGAATGAATGAAAAACTTATATAGCGCGGCACATGCAAACTAAATCGCCTCTGGGCGCCTGGATTCTATTTGTCATCATTAGTCATTTAGGTGAACATTGGATCATTCAGAGATCCTCACTGAACTTCTGGAGAGAGTTTGCTGCACTGAAAGTAAAGGGGCTGAATAATTTTGCACGCCCAATTTTTCAGTTTTTTATTTGTTAAAAAAATCCAATAAATTTCGTTCCACTTCATGATTGTGTCTCACTTGTTGATTCTTCACAAAAAAATACAGTTTTATATCTTTATGTTTGAAGCCTGAAATGTGGCAAAAGTTCACAAAGTAAGTTCATGGGGGCCGAATACTTTCGCAAGGCACTGTATATATGCCCAGGTCAGATTTCATGAATGGGCTTTACATTCACTTTAAGGCTCCATGCAAACTGAAGCTGATAAACTGCCGTTTTGAACGCCAGATTTCAAAGCTGCTTTAAAACCTAGCTTTTATCAGCGTTTATCAGTGTCAGCGTTAATGAGCGTTTTTATTGTATAAAGCTCATAAATGGCCGCTAATAAGCGTTAATTAGCATATAGCCAAAGCCAAAAGCCAATAAACTCCAAAGCTCATTAAAGCTAAAAAAAACACCCAGGTATGCATGGACACATAGGCTAACAGAGTTCAGTTTATGGGCTTTTTAAAAAACGCCAAAACGCCAATAAACTGCAGTTTATCAGCTTCAGTGTGCATGGAGCCTAAAACAACATAGCTCTATATTTATATCATTAAATCCTCCAATTTAACCAGTTGACACCAAGCTTATAATAGATATATATCTCTCTCCTCTCTCATCATGGAGATGAGCCCTCTTCTCAGGCGTCACATATGTACGCTCCTGTGTTTGCACTGAATGAGTGCTCCATAGCATGCTGCCAACAGGGAAACAGAGCTGTCACCGATAGCTGCTGGTCTCATACTAAAGCTGGATACACACTATACAACATTGTTAAGGTTTGACCTCATATTATATTATTTTGGTAAATCTAAAATGGAAAAAAAACAAAAAACTAAAGAAGCTCCTGATCACATGAACACTAATAGGCTTCAACAGTGATCATCTAAATGTGACCTGCGTTCTGCGGGTAGAGCAGTCTATGGGAATTAATCGCCCCCTGTGGGTAAAGAGCAGCAGGTTTTGCCCACAGGTCTGTGCGTGAAATTTTGGATGAACCCTCTCTGCACACTGCTATATACCCCTTTCTAACAAACTGTGCATGGACTTAAAGCTTTAACATGTATTGCAATGTGTGAACCAAGAATCCCTGTTTTTCATTGCAAAGTTTGCTAGAAAGGGTATATAGCAATGTGCAGAATTTCTAGTGTTAATATGTGGCCGCACTCTTTAGCGCCCAATGGATCTTATACATGTACAAGGTACAAGCTATTGCGATTTGAGCACAGGTATATCTTGTTTCTTTTGTGTGAACCTAGCCTAAAACTCGGCCATGTACTTTTTTTTTCTCCGATTATATAAACAACAAACATAAAATACCAAGATCATGGCTTGCTATTGGTTAGTGTAAGAATCAGAGTCGAAGAACACATACACACGTCTTTTTTTTCTATTCATCATGGTGTGTGCGTTTAAGTAGCATATATACAAAGAACAATGATGCACTATCGCTTCTTGACTACAATGGGTGCCAGCAACAAATAACGCACATGTATGCTGTATTCCCGTGAATGTTAGGAAAAAGATAAATCATTATCAATTTTTTTTGTGGTGGGTCATGGCAATGGTAAGAAATATACCGATCAATAAAAAATGTTTTTTTTTTGTTTTGTTTTTACATACTTGAAAACAATGCAGCTGCATTCAGGCCTGTAAATAATAAAAAAGCTTGTAAAAGTGTTTAAAAAAAAAAAAAAATTATGGTCGTGTGAAAAGTCTAAAATTCAATAATGCAGCAATGTGTAGAGAAGTAAAAAATCTAGAGTGTGTTATGATTCAGCGCAGTAATTTACACACATACGCATGTATATTCAAGCGTATACACACATTGCAACACTGGCAGCTAGAAGAGGATGAAGAATTGTACACATACTTACATTTACATGTCTGTAATTATGTATGCATATCGTCTTTACAGAACATAACTTGTGCTTTTTACGCAGGATCTTAACTAAACCAGGCATTAAAGTGGAGTTCCACCCAAAAGTGGAACTTCCGCTTAATCCACTCCTTGCCCCCCTTGGCATGTAATTTTTTGTTGGGGGGAGGGGGGGGGGGAGTGGGGGCTTCAGGAGGAGTGGGACATCCTGTCCACTTCCTCCTTCTGCCCAGGGGCCCCTAAGGTGATATGTCATATTGCCTTTTTGCGGCCCCTGCCTGTAGGCAATGGCCTGGGACACGTAACAGGTCCCAGGCAATCGCCTGTCCAATCAGATAGCGCAGCGCCGCTCACACATGCGCAGTGAGTGCCCGGCCGTGAAGCCGAAAGCTGTCACGGACGGGTGCCCACAGTAACAATGAGGACGCCGGACGGAGGGGGGGGGGGGGGGGGGGGAGAGGAGCGGAGCTCCGGCCGGCGCATCGCTGGACCATGGAGCAGTTGAGTGCATGTTTATTAAAAGCCAGCAGCTACACTTTTTGTAACTACTGACTTTAAATAAACATTAAAAATGCCTGGAACTCCCTTTTAAGGCGTATGTAAACATTTCTCTGATTTGCTCCTTTTTGATGTGCTAAATATACAGTATAAAGTGTTTAATTATATTTGTTCAACAAACAGAAAAAAAAATGCTGTTGATACAGCCAGAAATCTTGTGAGCTGACATCATGTATTCTCTGCCTCTGGACTGTTAGCAGTTAGCATTGTTCCCTGCCATCTCTGTGGACTACAAAACACCTTCCCTGTTATGGAGAAGGGTGACAATGCCACTCAGTACAGTTGTCACCCTCAAAAAGTTAATGGCAGGATTATCAGTTAAAATAAGTGGGGGGGGGGGTTATAAAAAGAAAACTACTGCAGCACCCACATATAAAGACTGGAACAGCCACTTGTATAACAATAGTATTGAGTCATTTTAGAGAGGATTTTCTCCACAACAATTCTGCTTTGCTTCAAATTGTATAAATAATACACTGAAAAATTCATACCCTTTGGCATGCGGGCCAGAGGTGGGTCACAGCATTCCATGTGAAATCCTCGATCACAAGAGTCGCAAAAAAGCATATTATCCTGCAAGAGAAAGTGAATGAGAGTTTAATCACTGGCATTTAAACCTAATGGCTAAAATAATTAACTAAACAAATAAATGTGAACAGCCCTACAGAACTCACTGCATTTTTGCCTTGAATCCTACAGGCACTGCAAGTTTTGCATTCGATGCACTGCCACCTCAGTGCTTTTACATTAGAGGTGAGCTCTGGGCAGAATTTTAAACACGATGGGTGACCTGGAGAGTAAGAAAGTGCAAAAGGGTAATGTTATATATTGCAGCCAAGAAAAAGAGCACAGTAACAAAACAGGAAGCAAAACATGTGCATCATTAAAGCATTACCATTATCTGCAATACAACACACTAAGGGTTGTCACCATTGGTCTGCTAAGCTGAAGCCATCATAAGGATCAATGTTCATTTAGGAGGACATTGGGAGTGTTATCTAAGGCCTTAATTGACAGAAGCACCTTAAGAGGATACAGCAGCCTGAACCCGAGGCAAATTTCTTTCAAATCCGCTCGATTCCCCCATCAACACAAACCGCGTTGATGCGGGAATAAAACTCCTGCCGAGCTGACAGCAATTTTTGCTAGTGGCTATAGCAGCCACTAGCGATATTCGCAAGAGAATAAAGCAGGCTGGTGGTACCCATGCATCCTGTGGCCGTCTCCTAGGGAACCACTTTTTGGAACCTTGGCTTCGCCATTTTGCAAGTATGGGGCTCCACTTGGGCCTCTATTTGCAAAAAGATTTTGTATGTGATACATACTTTCAATGCATACTTTGTTTTTCTAGAGATACTGCACCTAAACAATCTGCTCCTGAAGAGGCGAGCATTGGCTCACGAAATGTGTCGTGTTATAGATGCCAGAACAACTCTAACATTGTATACAACAGCATGTGCATGTTTTCAAGCAATTTGTCATCATGCTAACAGCTTGGCTTTTAGGTCTACACATTTACTCAGGTTTTAATAAACCATGTTACTATGTTTTACTCTACTTTGTTGCCCCCCCCCCCATGCTTGCCTCATGCAAAGTCCCATGAGCCATTTTCCCTTTGTTACCCAAGTTGATATGCCATGTTGATATGGAAAGATAGCGCTGGACCCGTAGGTTTACTTTACTGGTATTGTTATCTTATTATTAATGCTGGTGTAAATGATCTGGTTCCTGGGCAGGTGGCTTCTATACCCCAGAGGACCTTAAAGTTTTTATCTGGACCGCTTAGTGGTGTGGCACTTTAAATTTCAACTATTTTTAAACTGCATGTCTTAGCAAAATGTATCTGCAACCCTGAGAAAAATTCAGTTTCTAATGCGGGTTACCAGAACTGAACTTTATCTTGCAAGGTTAGTGGCAAACCAGTCTTTGATGGCGATTGTTACATTTATGAAAACACTACCATCTCATGTAAACAGAGGAGGGAACATCGTATGCAGAAGAGTCAGGCTAGTCATCAATGAATGGAGGAGATCCCTGCAATGCTGCATTGAGCCACTAGAATGAGAATACTTCCCTCCAGTGAGCTAAGGAGCAGCCGTTTGTCCAAAGTGCCTAGGAGCTGGGGATGCTGATCCCTGTGATCCATTCATAGTCAAGACGTCCAGATTAATTATTGCACAGAGCCCAGCCACACACTCTTCTGCTGCTACTGGGTCAGGTTGGAAAGAAAACAAAAAAGGTGGCTTACCCAGCTCCTGAGATCTTTGCAGTGCATCGCATTCCTTTCTATATCAACAACACTGCTAGAATCCCAATTCAATTCAGACAAACAGATAGATGGTATTGCTGCACTCCTGGTGGGTTTATTATACAATTAAACAGCCTTCAGTGTGATGCATGCAAGATACAGCAAGTGGCTAGGGAAAGACTGGTAAGGATGAGCTCAGGCGTGTTTGCATGTCCGCGCCTGCCAAGAAGCTGACACTCTGCAGCGCTAATCACAGGTAGCGAGACATTTCCTGATCTGTGCAGCCGCGGACCAGGAAATGTCTCACTGCTTGCGATTAGCGCTGCAGAGTGTCAGCTTTCTGACGTGTGCGGGCACGTGGACTTGTGAACGCGCCTGAGCTCATCCTTACTGGCAAGAAGCATGGTTGCAACTGACTTTTTTTTAACAGAGATACAACTGACATAGTCAGCAAATATATCAATAAAAGGTACTGACTATCGTAAAACACCCAAAGTGCAACAATGCGTACCTACTACAGTACTGTGCAAACGTTTTAGAGGCAGGTGTGAAGAAATGTTGTGAGAATGCTTAAACAAAAAACAACAAAAAGTATACATTTTAATGGTTTATTTTCATCAATTTACAAAACGTAAAGTGAGCCAACAGAAATCAATATTTGGTGTGACCACCCTATGACTTCAGATGAGCATTAATTGTTACATTTCTGAATTTTGCATCAAAAGTAGGAGTCAGCTGTATGATTAACCAATTATACCAAGCAAGTGCCAATAATTATCAATTTCTTGACTAAGGGCCAGTTCACACTAGGCGCAGTTCCGTGTGCATTTTTTTCTGCACTAAAAATGCAGGCACAGTGCTTTCCATGTATTCCAATGGCGTTAGTTGACACCATGCAGTCAGTTTCCAGTGCAGAAGGGGGTACTGACTAACTTTATAAAAAAAATTACTTTTATATTTACTCATAAACTACCCCCACTTTCAGCGCTCACTTCGACAGTCCTTTTAAAGGATTGGCGAAAGGTGTGGTGGGCGGAGGTAATAGCGGTGTCACACAAAAATAGCCAGGCACTGGAGCAGAGTAATGGCTGCAGAGGCAGAATGGTGTCTGCGTCTTACTGCATGGCCCTGGCAGTAATACACGTGAGGTAAGTTAATCTTTTCAGCCATCATCTGCAACTTTTTCTTTCCATAGGCAAAATGCAGATAACCCTATTTTCGGCTGATAATTTTGGGCGGCCAATATATCTGTGTAACAATATCAAATATAGGTTTAAAAGCAGTCATTAACAGAAAGCAGGGTTTGACAAATTTGCTTGTCATCTAGGAGCCAGCTAAAAAAGTTAGGAGCCAGAAAAGCTCACGTGCAGAAGCGAACACATACGTGAGTAGCGCCCACATAAGTAAACGGTATTCAAACCACACGTGAGGTATCGCCGCGATCGTTAGAGCGAGAGCAATAATTCTAGCCCTAGACCTCCTCTAACTCAAAACATGCAACCTGTATTTTTTTTTAAACGTCGCCCATGGAGATTTTAAAGGGTAAAAGTTTGTCATCATTCCACGAGAGGACGCAATTTTGAAGCGTGACATGTTGGATATCAATTTACTCAGCGTAACATTATCTTTCACAATATGAAAAAAAATTTGCATAACTTTACTGTTGTCTTATTGTTTAATTAAAATAGTGTATTTTTTTCCCCAAAAAAAGTGCTCTTGTAAGACCGTTGCGTAAATACGGCGTGAAAAAGTATTGCAATGATCGCCATTTTATTCTCTAGGGTGTTAGAATCAAAAATATATATAATGTTTGGGAGTTCAAATGTGAGGAAGGGAGATGGCAGTGAAAATTTACATTTTTCACTCAGAATTGCTGTTTAACATGTAATGCCAACGGCCACCACCAGATAGCGCCAGCTCACAGAAGGAAGAGCTTGGGACTTCACTAGGCCACAAAGCCGGGGCCTCAATTACCGGCCGCCGCGGGCCTGCCGCGATCGCGCGGCGGATGGAGACACAGGATCCTGGGTGCTATAAATAGATTAGCTGAGAGCTGATCTATTTACAGCACAGCTCTGCACATTCCTTACTTCCTTCCTTAATGTGGTGTGGGGGCGTGCACTTTTCCTCAAATCAGTTGTTACACAGCGCATGCCAAGAAACCACACCCAGGGGTGAACAGGTGGGGGAAGAAAAAAAAACCTCAAAACACGATGTTCACTTTCTAAATAGCTGAAGAGAGCAGATATACATGTAAAACTTACACAGAGATGTAACAAATCTCCCTTTATATCATCTGAGGCTGTTCACTTCACTGGGTATATGAGGGTTTACATCTACTTTAAAGACACATCTAAGGTGAGGAACACTGTGCAATACAATACCTCAATACAACACTCAACACTGCAATACAATAAGGATTCATTTGGGAGGAGAGGTGGAGCATTTATCAGGATTTCTCATTAAAGATGGAGACATGGAGTGACTTTCTTCTGTGACATATCAAAGTGCTTGCTTAGACTGCATATAATCTTGAGGTCAAGCAGGGCTTCACAGAATCAGAGCATTCATCAGCTGAAGACCTGAAAATGGCATTAGAAAATGCACGAACATACACCTGGAAAAGCTTAAAAATGGTAACAGAAGACCAGAAGGCAGCCTTGAAAATTTGAGAAATGGATGCCTTGTGAAGCAACATGAAATCAGGCAGAGTGCTCCTTAACAGAGATGGGGAACCTTATCTATCACACCATATGCTGGAATGATCACTTGTTTCATCCTAGGAATGGTGGAATAATAAGCAGGGAGCCCCCCTGCAGGAACCTCCTGTAAGGACAAAGAAGGATTTCTGAAAGAAGGATTGATGAAAGGAGGCTGTAGGTGAGAGGAAGACTCTCTCAGTGTTGTGGTGGAAATTTGAAGATGTATTTAATATGTATTGTTGCCATATTGGCACCCAGTCTTGACACTTCCCCAACCCGCTCTAATTAGAACTGATTGGGGCAGTCTGAGGCTGGTTGAGATGCACTTCCTGACTTGGAGACGGGTGTTTGAAGAGTGAGTGTCGTCGGCGCAAGGGCCCCTGTGTGATGCACAGATATTCGCCTGTGTGACGCATCACTCTGCAGGCACACTATTGGTTTAGCGGATGTGTGCTTTTGCCATCTCTGTGTCTGATCAACATAAATATGATGGTATGAGCATACAGCTGCATATAGGCTCCCCTTCTCAGGAACTGTGTTCATTAGTTATTGTATTATTTCTGTATCATACTGTGTTATTGTACTATCATATTGTGTTATTACTGTAACCCCTGTTGGAAGGGTTTATCTGTGCTGACATCACTTCCTGTAGGAGGTCACATGCATGACATCACTTCCTATGGTCACATGCTGTGATCTCGTCCAATCAGAGGTGGTCTGTGAAGACAATTGGGTTAATAAAACTGCCCGTAGAGGGCGTCGGCTGCAGTGATCCTGGTGAGCGATGAATGAGAGCAAGCTGTTGTAATGTCTCTTGATTTGTATGGATGGGTAGAGAATGATGGTGAGTAAATCTTTTAGTTTAAACATGGCATTACTTCATTTAAGATGGGGAAAGTGCTTTAAAGCACAAGCTAAGATGGCGGTGTGCTTTGCACACCCCCAGATTGCCACTACAGTGTGCATCACATGGATACAGTGGAAAATAATGTTCTTGGGATGCTTTGGAGAAAGACATAAGGAATAAAAGGAAACATGCCCTGGCTGACAGGGAAGAAGAGAACCACCTTAGGGATAAAAGAGGCTTTGGACCCCAGGACAACCTTGTACTTAGGCAACAGAATTAAAGGAACTTTACAGAATAAGGAAGCCAACTCAGACCCTGTGCACAGAGGTTATAGCAATGACAAAGGGCACTTAAATTATGTCACACAAGATATCCCTAATGGGTGAAAAAGACGGCCCCTGAAGTGGGAAAAAAGAACCAGGGGAACATAAAAGGGGAAACAATGTGCCCAAATCCCTGTTCAAAGGGTTTAACTTTTAACTAAGGGTTGAGAGGTCAACATTCTCTGAAAAAAAGAGTAGTCGAGGCTGATATTCGCCCTTTAAAAAAAAAGGGCACTGCAGGCCAGACACTGGTCTGGGCCAGAGAGAGGAAGGACAGGATGCATCACACAGAGTACTACTTGTGATGAAATTTCCTTCTCTAACACTAAGCAAAAAGGGCTTTCAGGTGTGATGGTAGGCTCTGTGAGAAGTTGACATTCTAGCCTTCAGTGGGCATGGAAGATTGATTCTGATAGGATCCTATCCCAGCCGTGCAAGTAAAGCCAGTGACCAAGAACAGGATGGAGAACCAGGTCCTGGGACAGAATGTTTGGACAATCTGAAGGACCCACAAAGTCTGCCAGGAGTACATCCGAGTACCATGTATACCTGGGCCAATTCGATATAATGGGAAATCACCAGACACGTCAAAGTAAAAAGGCATAGATAGCGAGAATCTGATCTTACAGATTCACAAGAACATGCACTGCAAAGACCCCTTGGTCCCTGGCCTGGAGACAAACCTGTCCAGTTTGTTGTTGAAACTGGATGCCAGCAGATCCAGGAGTTCCCCACCTGCAGCAAAGGGTTTACAACACATCCAGGTAGAGAGCCCATTCCCTTAGATCCAGTTGCTGACAGCAGAGAAAATCCACTATCTGATTCACCATGCCTGGGGTGCGGATGACAGAAAGGTGCAGTTCCTCACAAGTGAGAACTAAGTTCACTTTTCTGAGTGGCACGAATTCTGGTTCCACCTTGATGGTTGATATACTGCACAACCATGGCATTGCCTGACTGGATTCTGATGGCATTTCAGCCCTTATGTTGCATATTTACCTTTGCTGAAGAGGAGGCATAACATTTATATACACACACATTAAATATTTCATAATTTTACAGCTGGATCACAAGGGGTTGAGACAACAGTCTAAAATAGGGGTCTCCAAACTTTGTAAACAAAAGGGCCAATTTATTATCCTTCAGACTTTATGGGGGGGCTGGACTGTACCCAGTGGAGGGAGAAAAAGTCCCTGCGTCAGTGGGAAGATAAAATTACATAGTGCCTATGGTCATTAGGAGGTAGAATAGTGGTGCATCATTGGTATTAGTGGAATGAATAGTATCCCATTGTTGTTTTCAGTGCAGGGAAATGTGCCCAATTGTTCATCTTGTTGGTGTCAGTGAGAGGACTAGTGCTTCATCAGTGGGAGGAAGTGTGTCCCAAGAGCCAGATAAAGACAAGCAAAAAGCAACATCTGGCCTGTGGTTTGGGGACCACTGGTTTAAAAGGAAAGGACAGCAGGTCCTGAAGAACTGCTTTGTTTGGGTGGTGCTGCATATCTGTTTTGTTAACTACAACTCCAATCAGATCTCTCTCCTAAAGTATAGTAAATGTTTTAGAGCTTTGGGGTAGAAGCAGGGGCGGACTGACAACTCATGGGGCCCCCGGGCAATAGAAGATCATGGGGCCCCCAGGTTTAAGATGGCCACCAAGCCAGGTGGCATTACAGAGGCGGGGCAGCTAAAATCTCGGGATTTTCACATCAAAAGCATGTAGGTTTTGTACATATCAGGGACAGATGTAAAAAAAAACACAGATTTTTACATACTGTCCCTGGTTTTAATGAGACTGGCAACCCTGATGGGGCCCCCTAGTGGCATGGGGCCCTCGGGCAGTGCCCGAGTTCCTCAATGGTCAGTCCGCCCCTGGGTAGAAGTAGTAAGATACTTGCCATGAGGATTATAAAACAAAGCTGTAAATGTGTTTCCTTGTCAATTTCTACTGGATTTGTATCCAACAAAGCTGATAATCATTCAGCTTGGCTTGTGTTCCTCTACAGTCTAAAATGGAATTACATTACTTCAAGATAATCCACAGTTTACTTTAAATCACACCAACTTTGCAAAGTAACCAAACACTTTCGTCTATCAAGTTATATGGTAGGTAGAGCAAATAAAAAATATCATCTAGTTTAATACACAACTTCATTTCTTACAAGACTGCTAGAAAAAGTGGCTAGTGTAAAATAAGTGGCCTCGGATGAGCAACAGCAAATGTTTGTATAATGTTAGCTATAGCCCTAGGGAATAAAACTACATGAAAAGGATTGCACTGCAAGGAAGGTATAACATTCTTACTCAAGAACATCCCAGGGAATTGGAGAATCTTAATTCAGCAAAATACAGATACTGGATTCACCCGTTCTATCTTGGGTCAGGCCTGTTAGGCACCCCCTGTGAAGTGAGCAGTCAGACAGAAGAGATTAGTGCACTGCTCCCACACGATTAGACGGCAGAACAGTGACTTATTCTGAAGCCGCTTCTAAACACAGCACATTACGTGGGACATCGGAGGAGCTAATTAAGGATAATTTGATCTTAATGAGGCAGAGCGAGGATCAGCTGCTAATGCTGAAGGAAGCTGATCCATGAAAGTCGTGTGGAGTTCTCTCTCCACTGAGCACAAGGAAGAATAAAGGTTTAATTTTCTATCCTATGACTTAACTCCTGAAATACTAGAACAGCAGAATCTATAAACATGTGTCTAGCTTGGGATTTCAATGACTTGACATTATTTAACTTAATGAACTGATGTTTAGCAAGTCTTTAGCTTCATCAATTCAGTACAGGTTAAATCAATCAGGAAGCAAGTGAAACATAATGGATCAAATGTCTCACTCATTAAATGGTTGCAATTAATACTTCGGAAATCAAAGATACCCTTAAACATGTACATTTTCAGATCAATTTATGTTACTTTTTTTAAACCCAACCTGCTTTTAGCTAGAGACAAAAAACATCCAAGGCACGCGTGGCTGGAGGCAACTAGTGTGTCTACAATTGGTAATATTATGTACTCCACAGTTATAAAAAAAAAGTCAAGGGGTAACAAAATGTTAAGAAACTGATCCAAAAAAATTTAATGGAAAGAGAATGAATTTAATTGGGATGTCAAAGTAGAAAAAATAAATAAAAAATTGGAAGTTTTTATGTCCAAATATGGCAAGCCATGTAAAAGCACAGCTCGACAGTTCTCAGGGTGACTGAAAAAAATGCAAAAACTGGTGGGGAGAGGGGCGCTGAAATGCCAGGACTATTGTTAGGTAAAGCGGACGCTGCACAAGAGGGCAGTGACCAATGTGAATATATGGACAGTGGGAGTTGCATTAGATGGAGTGAGCTACTGTAAGTGTTGCTGGCGTGCGAGAAAGGTGAACTTCACTCTGTTACTCATGCAATGGCAACTGCCAGAACAGTCACATTAGCTACTATGTTCCGAGACAGCCAAAGATAACCCGAGCAATAGCCGGCTTGTTAGAACTAAGACCATAACCTGTCTATGCTGAATGACTGGCGCAGCTACCAAAATGCTGGCAGACCATGTGAACATTAGGCACTTTCTGTTTACTGTCGTTTGAAGTTGTGCTTCTGGAAAATAAAGTCTGTTCTGTATTTTCCAATTCGTAAAAAATAAATAAAATAAAAATGTATTTGCCTAACAGAACAGTTGTTTGTCTTAACACAGGAATATTATATACATATGCTCATGTGCGCTCTGTCAGCTCAATAAAAAGAATGGGCAATTAAACAGCTCTCTATAGCAGGGAGTCTGCAGGGAGTCCATGTATAAAAAGTTCAAATGCAGCACAAGGTGTGTTGATGGTCACAGATAGGCTGACCGTGGATGGCTGCCGAGTCATTAACTAGAAGGGGCCCTGTAGACAGTAAAACTCAAAAGAGAGCTGTGCCATCTAAGTACAGCAATGTTAAAACATTTTTAATATAGGACAGACAAATTGGAACGCACAAGATCGTAGGGCTCACAGTGCACGCATGTAGGAAGGTATAAGAGGTGCATCCACTTCTGGGGGAAGGCGTTAGGCTCACAGGTGGAGAGGCAGCTTATGTTCCCGGCTGTTCTGGTGGCTCCCAGCACTTCCTGGTTCTCAGAATCTGCTATGGGGTGGCTGGACACGTCACTCCTGGATAGAGAGGGCGTGGGGAGGAGCGCACGTTTGGAGCATGCATGCTCCTTAATCAGGCAGTGGGAGGAGCACACATGCTCCAACAGCACACTCCTCCCCACTCCCTCTCCATCCAGAAGTGGCATGTCCAGCCGCTCCATAGCAGATTCCGAGAACCAGGAAGCGCTGGGAGCCACCAGCACAGCCAGGAACATCACCTCACCCTCTGGGCACACACACATTAATATATATATATATATATATATATATATATATATATATATATATATATATATATATATATATATACACACACACACACACACACACACATACACACCCGGCATCAATGGACATCAGAAATGCATATCTACATGTGCCAATATTTCCCGTTCACCAAAAGTTTCTAAGGATTGCAGTGGTTCGGTGCCACTTTCAGTTTGTGGCCCTTCCTTTCGGGCTGGCTGCAGCACCTCGGGTGTTCATAAAGATATTGGCCCCCGGCCTTGACAAGGCTAAGGGCACGGGGCATAGCAGTAACAGCCTATCTGGACGATCTGTTGATCATAGATCAGTCCGCTGCGTGCAGTACCTAGGCTGGGTCCTCAATCTGGAAAAATCCTCCTTGCAGCACCAAAGAAGGCTGGAGTACTTGGGCACGATTATAGACACGTCCCAAAGCAAGGTATTACTTCCCAAGCCAAAGGGCAAAAGCCATAGGAGACTTGGTCCGAGTGGTAAAGGCAAAAAGAGGGCCGTTTGTCTATGCATAAGATTACTGGGAAAGATGGTAGCCTCATACGAAGCTGTTCCTTACGCCCAGTTTCACTCAAGGCCGTTACAGGGCAGAATTCTGTTAGCTTGGAACAAAGTTGTACAGGCCCTAGACCTTCCTATGATCTTATCTCCAAAGGTTCGCCAGAGCCTCAATTGGTTGCTCCCCGAAATCTGTCAAAAGAAAAATCCTTTACCCCAGTTACCTGGAAATTGGTAACAGACACCAGCCTTCTAGGCGGGGGGGGGGGGCAGTTCTAGACGAAGCATCTGCCTAGGGGGAAGTGGTCTGGAGCCGAAAAGCTCCTACCCATCAACATTCTGGAGATTCAGGCAATTCATCTGGCCCTCAGGAGTTTTGTCTTACAGACTGCAAGGTTGGCCTGTTCGGATTCAGTCCAACAATGCTACAGCCGTGGCCTATATCAATTACCAAGGAGGCACCAGAAGTCTGGATGCCCAAAGAGGTAAATCACATCCTGGCCTGGGCAGAAAGGCATATTCCTTGCCTGTCTGCAGTCTTCATTCCAGGGGTAGAAAATTGGCAGGTGGATTTTTTTAACCCGTCAGCAGCCGAGTTCAGGAAAATGGTCTCTACACCCTGACATATTTAAAATCATATGTCAGAAGTGGGGTGCCCCAGATGTGGACCTGTTGGCTTCCCGATTCAACGCAAAGTTAAACAAGGTCGGATGCCTTGACAATCTTATAGGATCGTTATCTCTGATTATGCGTTTCCTCCAGTTCCACTTCTCCCACGATTCTTTCAGAGTCAAGAGGGAAGGAGAGCGGGTGATTTTGATCACCCAGGCTTGTCCCAGGAAACCCTGGTACGTAAAAATCGCAAGGATGGCAGTAGGTAGACTTTGGGTTCTCCCACTACGCTCAGACCTACTATCGCAGGGTCCAATATACCATCCCGCCTTACAAAGTCAAAATTTGACGGTTTGGCTGTTGAGGCCCGCATTCTGAGGTCCAGTCCTATCCACTCTGGTTAATGCTAGGAAGTTGGCCTCCAGGCTCATTTACTACAGAATTTGGAAGGCATATGTTTCCTGGTGTGAACCCAAAAAAAGGGCATCCTAGGAAGTTTGCGATTAATAGGATTCTTGCCCTTCTTCAGTTGGACTTAAATATAAAGTTGGCCTTCAGCACAATTAAGGGCCAGATCTTAGCCTTGTCGGTATTTTTTTTTTTAAAACAGCTTGCCTCTCATTCCCTAGTCCGGGCCTTGCTCAGGGAGCACTGCGCTTACATTCGCTGGTTAAAGGAACACTAAAGGTTCATTTTTTATTAGATCAATTGATTGCTGTAAGCTAGAGCATTTAAATATCACTTACCTTGTTTTTCCTTTTGACCTCCAAAATACAGTAATCCAGGTTTGAAAATGTCATTTCCTGTCTCTCCTCTTCTTGCTTTCCACCAGCATCTGAGCTGTTTTGCATGGTGAAAAGCAGAATGTGCTCACACCCTCCCTATGACTACAGCCCTGCGTGAAGATGCTCTCTTATCCCTCACAGGCATGGAGGCTAAGCCTAATGGGAACTGTAGTTCCCATTATGCCGTGATGTAGCAAAAATGAATGCGCACCACAAACCAGGAAGTCAGTGAGAATAATGATTCAGGAGTGACGGAGGTGAATAAAACAGCTCGATTTCAACAACAGGTATCAAACTAATTATAATGCAAAACATTACTTTTTACTTTATCAGCTACTGTCAGACTTAAATTTAAGAGGAAATATTTTTGTCTTTACAACCCCTTTAAGTTTCCCCGTGTGCCCATGGGATTTGAATTTGGTATCATCAGTTTTACAGAAGCTACCTTTTGAACCATTACACCATGCTTCTCAAGTCTTTTTGAAAAGAAACAGTTTTTTCTTGTAGCCATATCCTCGGCATGGAGGGTATCGGAATTGGCAGCTCTTTCATGTAAAGAACCGTATATGATTATTCATGATGACAGGGTGGTGCTGCATCCTCATCCGACTTTTTTTTACCGAAGATGGTTTCAGGATTTCATCTACATCAAGATATAGTCATACCGGCTTTATTTTTTCCAGATCCGCAGTCTGCGGAGGAAGAAGGTCTACACTCTCCAGATGTTGCAAGACAGGTGAAGGTTTATCTGCAAGCTACGGGTCAGATACGAAAGACTGATTGTTTACTCTGCCAGGGCGCAGGGAAGGGCCAGGCAGCGTTGAAATCTACTATTGCAGGTTGGATTCGACAAGTCATTATTCAGGCCTATGGTTAGAAAAGAGGATGCCTCCTTTTCAGGTGAAGGCGCACTCGGCTAAAGCACTTGGTGCTTCATGGGCAGTGAATCACCAGGCCTTCATGGCTCAGATCTGTAAGGCTGCTACTTGGTCTTCGGTCTAAACATTAAGTTCCACCAGGTAGATGTGAGAGGAATATGAGGATGCCGTCTTTGTGCATAGTGTGCCGCAGGCAGCAGTATAGATCCTCTGGCCCGATTGGCGGTCCTCTTTCAGATCTGTGTCTCCCTCCCCCCAATTTTAGCATTGCTATGGGACATCCATTTAAGTAATTAAGGCTTTGTTTCCCGTGATTTATGATCAAGAAAATATTTTTAATACAGCTTACCTGTAAAATCCTTTTCTTGGAAATACATCATGGGACACAGAGCTTCCCCCCCTCTTCGGAGTTAAATGTGGGACACTTATTGCTTTGCTACAAAACTGAGGCACTCTCCATTTGGGAGGGGTTATGTAGGGGAGGAACTCAATTTTATTTGGGTTAACCAGTGTCCAATCACCTGTGGTGACTACATAACCCATTAAGTAATTAAGGCTCTGTGTCCCGTGATGTATTTCCAAGAAAAAGGATTTTACAGGTAAGCTGTAATAAAAAGATCCTATTTTTTTTACAGTGTTCGAATATACTTGAATGTACATGCAATTAAAAATGAGAAACTCAAACTTTGAAGGCAAACGTTATAAAAGCCAACTTACCACTGCTCCCACAGTCAGCACATGAGATCAACTCTTCAGGTTTCTTCTCCCGGTTGGATTCCTTTGTCCCAAGACAGAAACTACAGATGGGAATGGGATCTGCCCTTGGCTGTATGAAAAAACAAAGTAATCTCAATAAAATCTCAACTGTAAACAGAATGGACCAGTAATACAGGCAGAATTTCATCAACACCAGCTCAAAGCTCATCAACCCTGGCGTGTGTACAATTTATTGATGTGCAATAAATATATTTTAACTAGAAAATGCATTTTCTGCAGAAAATGCGTGGAAATGCTGAATAGCTGAATTGCTAGGCCCACACCAATGCCATTCACCATAACCACTATACTATCTTTAGGACATACAAGCAGTGTTCCTTCAGTACTTGTAAAGCCTCTCTTTGATCATTAATCCCCAAACCTAATGAGTGAGAGAACCCTTCAAACAAGCCTTAATAAATCCACAACTGTACATGCTATTGAAACAGCGACTTCACCGTTGGAGACACACGGTCTTTGTGAACCTATTGGTATAACATTTATGTTGATAAACTTAAAATGTGGACATGTCAGCGATTTAAAAAAGAAGTTTGCTGTGCGTTTCATTGGGAAATGTGAAGAATTTTATACAGGACAGTCAATGGAAGAAAGTGTAGAACTCTTGTCATTTGGAAGCTCAACCAGATAAAAGTAAAAGGCGTATCACAAAACTAAGCACATTGCCTGAAACTAAAAAAAAAATACCTACATTTTGATGTATAAATTGTGTATAAAACAAGTAGATCTTGTGGGCATGATAGTAATTTATTGAGAAGGAACAAAGATAATTTTTTTAAAGCTCTTTGCTGTAGCGATGACATCATCCACTCTAACCAGCCCCATAGACACTCTGTTTAATCGATAACATTTCCTGAAAAGATCACTAAACTTAAATGAATAGAAATATGATATCAAACTGAAAAGATATAGCCGGATAGCTGAATATTTTGTGAACATTTTAAAGTTTGTTTGGCATCTGTAGATGAAAGTATGAAGGAGCTGAAACTTTTGGTAGCGGAAGAAGATTAAGGATTTGAAGCATGCTGTCATTGACTTCAATGTTAAAAAAAAAGTGTTATAAAGCTTAATATTTTAAAAAGTATAAATAGAAAAAACAAGTTCAAGTCGTCCCATCATTAGCTGAAAGAGCTGAACATTTTAAAAGTTAAATGGTCTTAATAGCTGAAAGTATGCAGAAGTTACGGAGAGCCAAAAAACGTACGGATTAAAAAAATTAAAATCAAGAATAATAAAAAACGAACAACAATACTGGGAATGCTATTGAGCATTCCCACCAATAACTATAGTGGACAGCTGTCAATATATACGCAAGACCCTCTAGTATGCTAGGTGTGAGAGAGTTTTTTTTTTTTTAGTCCGTGTAGGCAAATTTATACAGGCTTGGCTGGCAGCCAGGCCTGCTTGTTTTTGTTTCTGTGTTGGCAGAAATCCAGGGAGAGTTGGATGACACACCATCAGCATCACTGAGACCTCCCACTTATTTCCAGAACGTGCTGGAACCTTCTGGAAAGTGGTGAGGTAGAGTTGTCTGGAGTATTCTGAGGGCCCTGACCAATCCCCAACTTGGAATGGCAGGCCTCCTCAAATACTTTGGGTCAGCCCAGCTGGGGACGAGTTGTTCAGGTGGAAGCTGGAAATAGGCGTTTGAGGGAGCTCCCCAGTCTGGGGGCGGGGGGGGTGACCTTGGGCCTGGGCTCGGATGGGACCTTCTTACAACCAGCAGAGGTGTCCTGGATAGGAGGCACGGGAGCAAGGATGGACAGCAGAGAACACGAAATAGAGAAATCACAAATTTGGAAATTAAGAGGCTGCACAACCCGAAAAAAAAATGCAATATGGAAAAGTCACCACACTGTTTTTTAGCAGCAAAAATAGGATTTTTATAACAGCTTACCTGTAAAATCCCTTTTTTGGAGTACATCACGGGACACAGAGCCATAACTATAAATAAATGGGTTATATTCCACCTTCAGGTGATTGGACACAAACACACCCAAGACAGGAAGTTCCCCTCTATATAACCCCTCCTGTACAGGGAGTGAGTACCTCAGTTTTTGTAGCAAAGCAATAAGTATCCCAACAAGAGGGGAGGGACCTCTGTGTCCCGTGATGTACTCCAAATCCTATTTTCTTTTTAATACATCACGGGAGACAGAGCCATAACAACTAAACGGGATGTTTAGAGCAATGCCAACTTGAGGGGAGGGAGACACAAATCAAGGAAGACCACCATCAGACGTGAATACCTATACTGCTGCCTGCAGCACACTGCACCCAAAAGGCTGCATCCTCATGCCCTCTCACATCCACCTGATAGAATCTAGTGAATGTATGGACCGAGGACCAAGTTGTGACCATGTAGATCGGAGCCATGGAGGCCTGGTGATGCACCGCCCATAAAGCACTTACTGCTCTAGTAGAGTGCGCTCTCATATGAAGAGTAGGAACCTTCCTCTTCAAACCATAAGCCTGAACAATAACTTATCAAAATAAATTGATGTGACTGATACTATTAAAATAAACTAAGTAACATATTTATCAGCGTATAACACGCACTTTTCCCCCGATAGCGTACCTCGGAGGAGGAGGGGGACGAGCACCGCCAAAATCACGAGCCGTCAAGTCCTGTTTACTCGGCT
Source organism: Rana kukunoris (assembly GCA_029574335.1). Taxonomy (NCBI): domain Eukaryota; kingdom Metazoa; phylum Chordata; class Amphibia; order Anura; family Ranidae; genus Rana; species Rana kukunoris. The sequence continues at coordinate 134,285,444 of CM056056.1, read as the reverse complement.
CCAACATCACACACACGTCACACCTCCGCCACCGGCATTGGACCAGTGTTCTGTCAGTCAATCAAAATAGCTGGTCCAATGGCGATGGTGGAAGCGGGACTGTATATGTGACTGCCAACAGAGCCGAGTACTGTAAAGGGAAGATGACAGCTCGGTGATGTCGGCAGCGCTCGTCCCCCTCCTGATTTCCTGCACTGCATGAGACATGGTAAGGCTGCAGATAGGCATCAGGCTGCATTGGATGGGGGAAGATCAGGTTGCATATGGGCACAGAGGCTGCATTGGATGTGCGCAGATCAGGTGGCAGATGGGCACAGAGGCTGAATTGGATGGGCGCAGATCAGACTGCAGGTGGGCAAAGAGGCTGCAGATGGGCATCAGGCTGCATTGGATGGCCACAGATCAGGCTGCAGATGGGCACAGAGGCTGCAGATGGACACTAATCATGCTGCATTAATTGGCACTGACAATTATTTTGCGTCAAAGTGGTTTATTTGAAAAAAACATTTTTCCTGAAACTTTCCTCTTAAAATTGGGGTGCGTGTGTTATACGCCGATAAATACGGTACCTAAAAAAAATGTAATATATATATGGACCACCAGCTCATGTATATCTTAAATACAGCAGGCATATATACAATACAAGAGTATGATTCTTAATAAATATTCCTAACTGTGAAGAAAAATAATATATGAAAAGGAGTGAACCCAAAAAGTTCAAACATGAAGAATTATATTAGTGCCAACAGATGTACTGTATGTTGCAACATTAGACACCTGCCAATTGCCCACGACCACACAATCAGAGAGGGTTGGAGGGGCCGGGGAGGGTCTGGGAGCCTCCCAAAGGCTCTTGCTGAACACACTCCCAATTAGGCCAACGCTCACAGTCCAGGTTTTACTGAAGAGTGTAGTAGCAAACATTTTGCTGACACTTTAGAATTTCAGCCAAGCTGGTTTGTGTCTGCTGGGGGACTTTTCTGTCAGCGGCCACTTTCTTCCCCCCCCTGCAGGACTGCTTATCCTCAGGGGGAAACTTTTCTTTCTCTCTCTCTCTCTTTTATAGTAGATCTTACCGACCCTATTTTCTAACTCCCATGTTGGGGAGACATATGGAAAATGGAAAAGACAGGACTGAGCCCATGGGGCAGCTGTCCCACATCACAATGTACCAATAGCACAAACACGTTCTACCCCGGGAAGGGGGTCCTATCAATTCAAAACGCATTATGCAGCATGCATCCCGACCAGATGCAAGATGCGCAGGGGACATTTTTGGGATGTTGTACCCTACTCCCTACTTGTGCATTCCTGGATATAACCTAAAGTCAACAGTACTGTCCTTGATGTCATGACATTGCATGTCACATTATGTTTATGTTTCCATGTTGATATGTTATTTTACATTTTGTTTTGTAACATGACGGTCCATGTGGGCCTCTTTCCTGATAAAAAATAAAACAAAAAATATATAGCTGCATTAAATAGTTTGTTTTTTTTCAGTTTAGCTTTAACTTGCCATTTAAAAAAATATATACACATCTGCCAAAAACACACAAGTATTTGTTTTGGCATAGGTCTGGTTTAAAGGGCCATTCTGGTGCCTAATTCTCACCATCCCCATACTTGCCTATTCAAAGTGCATCTGTTGTTCAGTTTTAGTCTGATAAACTCATCTCTTGTGTTCAGAGCTGACAGCGACCCCCTTGTGCCTACCATATGGTCATGAATTAAAACATTTCTTTTGCTTCATGTAAGGTGATGTGTACAGCTTGTGCACAGTGTGCATACTGCATGAATGTTCAGTGTCTGGCTGGTGTATTATTTCAGTCTGTTAAACTCATCAGCAACGTTCGGTGGAATCAGCCACTTATTCTTTACTAGCCATACGTCAGTGAGCAAATCCTCATTGGAGACCGAAATCTATGGTCTGCCTGTTTCCTGTATGCCAGTGCACACAATACTGAGCAATTCTCAGAATAACCCAGGCTGGCCTAAGTCACAGATCATTTTTTCTTCCAATATAAATAAGAATAGAGCCTTGCTTTGAATGCATGTGCAAATTATTAGAGGCAAATTATTATTTATTTCTGGCATTTATATGGAACTAAAGTTCAGTTTAACACAGAATCATTCAATCCAATGTCTCCATCATACTTGTGCACACCACAGCCAAACCGGGTTGATGCCAATTAACCTACTAGTATATTTTTGGATTGTGGCATAAAACCCTTGTGCACATAGGGAGAGCGGCGTCCATTCAAATAAATAGTGTCCTTGGATTTGACCCAGGAAACCAAACTTCAAGAGAAGAATGCTAACCTGTAAGCCACGCTTGCCCAGTGACAGCCCAGGAGCTTCAGTAATGGGTTGCCAAATGAGGAAAATAAGCAACAGCTTCAGAGAACAGAACTAGGAAACAGCCCAGACACGATTCCAAACTCCATACATGCGATGCAAAACCACCACTATATTACACACACTAAAATATATATATATATATATATACACACACACACACACACACACACACACTACTATATTTTAGACATATATACAAACACACACACACAGACACTACTTTGAGTCACCCAACTAGAACAAAATGTACAGGAGATTCCTCAGACTTTACTGGTCACACATTTATACGTTTATTCTGGGTGATTAAAAAGGTGGTAGTAAACCTGACATATGAAGAAAGCATATCCCTCTACACACAGGCCGAATGTCGGCTGGTTTCTATGGAATCGGCTGATGCCGCCCGACATTAAGCCTGGGTGTACTAGGCATTAAAAAGTGTTACTAAACCCACAAAAGTAAGATCAGTCTGTATATTCAGTAAAGCAGGGGTCGACAATATCTGGGCGCCAGGTCGCGATTGCGACAAGAAATTGTGACCTGGCGCCCACTGGTAATTGAGGCCGCAGCTTTGCGGTCTACAAGGCCGCGAAGCTGCGGGCTCAATAACCGGCCGCCGCAATTGCGCGGCGGGGTAGGTGGGGGCGCATGGAGGCTGGTAATTGAGTCCACGGCTTTCCGGCCTTGTGACGTCCCAAGCTCTTCTTTCTGTGAGCTGGCGCCATCTGGTGGTGGTCATTGGCATTACAAGTTAAACAGCAATTGTAATGTGTCATCACTATTTTCACTGCTTCATCTCCTTCCCTTCCATTAGAACCCCCAAACATTATATAAATGTTTGGGGGTTCTAATGGAATATAAAATGACGATTGTTGCAATACTTTGTCATGCCGGATTTGTGCAGCGGTCTTACAAGTGCACTTTTGGGGGAAAAAAATACACTTTTTTTAATTGAAAAAAATAAAACAGTAAAGTTATCCCAATTTTTTTTAATATTGTGAAAGATAATGTTACGCCGAGTAAATTGATACCCAACATGTCACGCTTCAAAATTGCGTCCGCTCGTGGAATGCCGACAAACTTTTACCCTTTAAAATCTCCATAGGCGACGTTTGAAAAAAAATCTACAGGTTGCATGTTTTGAGTTACAGAGGAGGTCTAGAGCTAGAATTATTGCTCTCGCTCCAACGATCAAATTTGTCAAATCCTGCAGTAAAGCATGCTTGTTATACTCACTGTGGACTCTAAAGCCTTGTACAGACGATCAGATATCTGATGGAATCTAATCCGATGGATTTTTTTGTCGGATATCCAATGGAGCGGACTTTCATCAGTCTTGCCTACACACCATCGGTCAAAAATCCGGCCGTGCCAAAACGCGGTGACGTAAAACACTACGACGTGCTGAGAAAAATTACGTTCATTGCTTCCGAGCATGTGTGACTTGATTCTGAGCATGCGTGGATTTTTGACCGATGGACTTCCACACCGACGATCTTTTTTTTTATCCACAGAAAAAATGTAAAACATGTTCTATTTGTTTTCACTAGGGCTGTCCCGATACCACTTTTTTAGGACCGAGTACAAATACCGATACTTTTTTTAAACGTGTCCCCAAATGCAGCCATGTCCCCCACATATTGCAGCCATGTCCCCCACATATTGCAGCCATGTCCCCCCCAATATACGCAGCCATGTCCCCCCTACCTGATGATGCCGCCGCCGTATATACAAAGCCGCCGCCGTCGCGCCATGTTAAGGACACTCCCTCTTGCTCGGGATTGGACAGATCCGAGCAAGGGGGAGTGTCTATACACGCGCAGCGGGAAAACAGCTATTCAAAGGTGCCTATAATGTTCGCGGCGGCAGCTTTGTATATACGGCGGCGGGGTCGGATTTGCTTATACGGTGGCGGGGGGGGGGGGGGATGTTGAGTATTCTATTTGGGTATCGGGGGTATTTGCAAATACTCGGTATCGGGACAACCCTAGTTTTCACCGATGGAAAACAAACCGATGGGGCCCACACACGATCGGTTTGTCCGATGAACAGTCCATCGGTCCGTTTTCATCAGACAAGCCGATCAGGTGTACAGGGCTTAAGGGGTTATCCCTCTGCATTTTGTAAAAAAAAGCTGTTTGATCCTGTCTCCTCTGATCCTCCCCTTCTTCCAGAGTCCCCAATATATCTCCTAATAATACAGAGCCAGGGGACAGGCTGGACATGCTCAGTTTGGTTTGTATTGCTAGGGAGTTATTTTTTGTTCTTGAGAGGGTGCGTGTGATCAGCACAAGGCCAATCGGCACTGTCCAGACAGAGGGTCGGGGTCCTGCATCCTGATAGGACCATTAGTGCATAATGAAAACTTCTCCTACAAAGCTTCAAGCAGACACTGATAGAAGTCACAAGATTTTTTTTTATATATATTCACACACACACACAGCTAGTCAGAAAAAGTATTTAGCAGTGTGTTATTTACTAAAAATAATTGCATTTCCATGTTCTGTGGGAGACCAGCTATACTGAATGCAGGCGGCTCCTGGGTTTAGTAAAATTTTAAGTGTAATTTCGGTCTATTGCTTCATTCCTCTGCCAACAGCATGAATCACTTCGGACAAGTTTTCCTGACACCAAGAGAGAAAAAAAAAAAAAAAGGTATCTCTAGCTGATTGACAGCCTAGGCTGTGTCCCTTCCCTCCAATCAGCTCTTGGAGCTCTCCTCACAGACCTCAGCAGAGTGTAAGTTCGGCTCTCTGCCCCCTGTTTTCTGACAGCTCAGACCAGCTTTATAAATTCTGGACATTGAACAGATTTAGAGAAAAAAAAAAGACTACAAAAAATAAAACTGGTACAACTTATGTAGAAGCGAACGCACACGCAAGTCCCGCCGACATATGTAAACGCAGTTTAAACCACATATGTGAGGTATCGTCGCGTGCGTTAGAGTGCCAGCAACGAATCTAGCACTAGATCTCCTCTGTAAATCTAAACTGGTAACCTGTAAAAAATAAAGCGTTGCCTATGGAGATTTTTAAGTACCGAAGTTTGGCGCCATTCCATGAATGTGCGCATAATTTAAGCGTGACATGTTGGGTATCTATTTACTTGGTGTAACATAATCTTTCACATAATACAAAAAAATTGGGCTAACTTCACTGTTTTGTTATTTTTTTAATTCATGAAACAATTTTTTTTTAACCAAAAAGAGGCGTTTGAAAAATGATTGCGTAAATACCGTGCGAGATAAAACGTTGCAATGACCGTCGTTTTATTCCCTAGGGTGTCTGCTAAAAAAAACATATATAATGTTTGGGGGTACTGTGTAATTTTCTAGCAAAAGAATGAGGATTATTACATGTAGGAGAGAAGTGTTAGAATAGGCCCGGTATGGAGGTGGTATAAAAGCCTGGTATTGAAGTGGTTAAGTGTGCACCAGCTGTGGTTTAAAGTTGAACTTCAAGCTAACACACAAATACTCAGCTGCAATACTTGTTAGCCATTTTATCTGATTTTAGATTTTTTCAGTCACTCTGCAATTCACACATCGTTGCTGTACATCACAATCAGGGAAATAATTTGGCTTTCGGGTCCAATTTTTGCTTAGGAATAATTCCCCCCCCCCCAGTACCACTTTAAATCCCAGCTCTAGCTTTTCTTTGTGTATTTTTTTTTTTTTTTAACAGTGTCCCCACTAGTGGCAATTGCCCTCACTTCCTGTCCTGGTAATTCAAAAGGCAAGGAAGACAGAAAATAATAAGTCTCCCCAATGTCAAACACACTTTAGTTTTCCAGTAGGGATGTGCTTTTATTGAGATCTTCCTGTCCCAGTGACCTTTGGGTACCTCTAATTTCATACCTTAGTGTTAGTGAGAAAACATAAGCACATGGCGTTTTACACATCTTGGTTGAGAGGGATGCCAAACGTCTTTTTGCACACAGCAGTAGAGTATTCTGACATTTTTAGACTTGTAACTGTAACTTCTGAGCACCTTTATATGTGATGCTTGTTTATACACTAAATTGAATAGTATCTGGCTCTGTGGAGATTTTAAATCGTCATTTAAGAGTGTGGGGAAGGTTTAGCAAGGCGCGAATCACATCTATGTGTGTTGCTTTTGAGCGCTTTCTGCGGTTTTGTAGGTCATGGGTCGGGAAGCCGGCTGCCGCGTCCCTAACAACCGATGAGTCATCAATTGTCAGCAGGCTTCCCTGCTGACAGCTGAATGTAAGTAATAAAAAAGAACACATCTCTCTCTCTCTTTCGTGTCCTTGAAATGTTTCTTTGATGTTTTTCACACTTATAAAGCAGAATTTACTGGTATTTTGATTACATAGGGGTGCTAATACACAACACATAATTTATAATATGATAAAACTGGGCTTTAAAGAAAGACACATTACTAGGCATTGTAGGGGTAAATTATTAAACACTGCAACAAAAGTTGAGCGGCTTCCTAATGCTATTGGTCTCATATTGGCTCTGCATTGCTTTTCTTGTGTTATATATATATACAGTGCAGAAAATAAGTATTTGAACACCCTGCTATTTTGCAAGTTCTCCCACTTGGAAATCATGGAGGGGTCTGAAATTGTCATCGTAGGTGCATGTCCACTGTGAGAGACATAATCAAAAAAAAAAAAAATTCCAGAAATCACAATTTATGATTTTTTTAACTATTTATTTGTATGATACAGCTGCAAAGAAGTATTTGAACACCTGAGAAAATCAATGTTAATATTTGGTACAGTAGCCTTTGTTTGCAATTACAGAGGTCAAACGTTTCTTGTAGTTTTTCACCAGGTTTGCACACACTGGAGGAGGGATTTTGGCCTACTCCTCCACACAGATCTTCTCTAGATCAGTCAGGTTTCTGGGCTGTCGCTGAGAAACACGGAGTTTGAGCTCCCTCCAAAGATTCTCTATTGGGTTTAGGTCTGGAGACTGGCTAGGCTACGCCAGAACCTTGATATGCTTCTTACAGAGCCACTCCTTGGTTATCCTGGCTGTGTGCTTCGGGTCATTGTCATGTTGGAAGACCCAGCCTCGACCCATCTTCAAAGCTCCAACTGAGGGAAGGAGGTTGTTGCCCAAAATCTCGCAATACATGGCCCCGTTCATCCTCTCCTTATTACAGTGCAGTCGCCCTGTCCCATGTGCAAAAAAACACCCCCAAAGCATGATGCTACCACCCCCATGCTTCACAGTAGGGATGGTGTTCTTGGGATGGTACTCATCATTCTTCTTCCTCCAAACACGGTTAGTGGAATTATGACCAAAAAGTTATATTTTGGTCTCATCTGACCACATGACTTTCTCCCATGACTCCTCTGGATCATCCAAATGGTCATTGGCAAACTTAAGACGGGCCTTGACATGTGCTGGTTTAAGCAGGGGAACCTTCCGTGCCATGCATGATTTCAAACCATGACGTCTTAGTGTATTACCAACAGTAACCTTGGAAACGGTGGTCCCAGCTCTTTTCAGGTCATTGACCAGCTCCTCCCGTGTAGTCCTGGGCTGATTTCTCACCTTTCTTAGGATCATTGAGACCCCACGAGGTGAGATTTTGCATGGAGCCCCAGTCTGAGGGAGATTGACAGTCATGTTTAGCTTCTTCCATTTTCTAATGATTGCTCCAACAGTGGACCTTTTTTCACCAAGCTGCTTGGCAATTTCCCCGTAGCCCTTTCCAGCCTTGTGGAGGTGTACAATTTTGTCTCTAGTGTCTTTGGACAGCTCTTTGTTCTTGGCCATGTTAGCAGTTGGATTCTTACTGATTGTATGGGGTGGACAGGTGTCTTTATGCAGATAATGACCTCAAACAGGTGCATCTAATTTAGGATAATAAATGGAGTGGAGGTGGACATTTTAAAGGCAGACTAACAGGTCTTTGAGGGTCAGAATTCTAGCCGATAGACAGGTGTTCAAATACTTATTTGCAGCTGTATCATACAAATAAATAGTTAAAAAATCATAAATTGTGATTTCTGGAATTTTTTTTTTGGATTATGTCTCTCACAGTGGACATGCACCTACGATGACAATTTCAGACCCCTCCATGATTTCCAAGTGGGAGAACTTAGCAGGGCGTTCAAATACTTATTTTCTGCACTGTGTATATATATATATTTATATTATCTATCAATGCTGCAACTCCACAGTAAAGGCCAAGGCACTGCAAGTTTTTTTTCCCCCGTATTAAACCCAGTGGGTTAAACAACAGATCGCCATACCAACACAAATGATGTTGGTGCAGCGATTTACCCTTATGTGCTATTGTATTCTGATGGAGGGGGGGGGGGGGGCACACAACCCCCACCAGAATACACTGATCAATTCTTAGCACTGACCGGATGCTGGTTTTCCAGCATGTCCCTTCAACAAAAGTGGATCATTAGACCAGCTTCTGCCAGTCAGACTGCTGCACACACTGACTGAAGCCGCGTACACACGGCAGAGAACCTCGACGGGCAGAACACATCGTTCCGTCCGTCGAGGTTCTCTGCCGGCCGTCAGATTCGGCGACCCGCCCGTCGGGAATGGCAACCAGCCATTCATCCAGGCGGGCCGTCGAGCAAATAGAGAACATGCTCTCTATTTCTGCTCGACGGCATTCCCGACGGGATGCTCGCCGAGAGCGTACACACGGCCGAGGTTCTCGCTGGAATGCAGCTTCCAGCGAGGTTCTCGCTGGTTTCTAGCGAGAACCTCGGTCGTGTGTACGCCGCCTGAAAGACAGCTGGTTTCTGCTGATCCTGCTGATCCATGGACTCTACACCCATTTTTCATCTATCGGTTGACGGATAAAAAACAGACATCAATGCATGCCTACGGAAAAACTAACAGGATCCGATCTGCCAACATCCGTTTTTAAACCACCCCTTTAAATACACTGTATATAGCTGGTTGCCAAGGAGAGTTCAGGAAGGCGGCCACCACGTCTTTAACGACCAATGAGTTCCCCGCTGACCGCTGAATGCCAGGATGCATGCTCGGATAAGGGTTTGGTATGGACTTTGGGGGGCACCCCACACCATTTAGAAATTAAAATTGGCATGGGGGTCCCCATACTAGACCCAAAGAGCCCAATATGGACCGGGGGAGGAGGGGGGCGTGACCCATACCATTTCAATTTTCAGGTTTATTATTGCCTATGTTTATGCTGCCTATTCACTGCAATGGGCAGGGGCGTTTTGAGAAAGCTGTATACAGCACTCCCAAACCACCCCACAGATGCTGCTTGCAGGACTTTTCCAAATGTCCCCAAAGCACACCGACCGGGTGTGAAAGCACCCATTGTAATAAGAGGCAGTTTTCAGGTACTATCTCTAGCGCTACAAACGCCTGAAAACTGCCTCAGTGTAAAAAAAAATGTGCCTGTGCAAGAAAAGAAAATCCCCAGAGAGAAAATAATATTCCCGGCAACAGGAAAGTTTGGCCGGTCGAATTTCGAAAATCAATGGTGGCATCATCGAATCACAAAAAAAAAAAAAACGTTCTAATTTTGAAAAGAGAAAGAGAAGAGAGTGCTCCTAATCTCACCTCGTTACCTCTAAAGAAGACACCTGGGAGCTAGAAATCTTGCTGATTTACAGGGAATCAAATACTTATTTCACTCATTAAAATACAAATCAAATTTATAACATTTTTGAAATGCATTTTTCTGGATATTTTTCATCTCTAACCATTAAAAAAAAAAAACGACCTTTAACCACTTTACAACCGCTGAACAACAAAATACGGCCTCGACTGTGTGGCGATATCTGAACGATGCCTGCAGCTACAGGCATCATTCAGATATTACCGTCTTCAGCCGGCGATTCTGTGCACAATAAGAACGATCAAAGCAACAGTCTAGCCGCTTGATCGTTCTTATCGGTAGCGGGAGGGGACTCGCCCCCTCCCGCCGCAATCCGGAGCTTCTTCGGGCTCTCCCGTACCATCGGGGGCCTGGAGAGCGAACCGGCCGGTGCTGGTTGGGGAAGCATAGAGATAACTGGTGACCAGATGGTCTCTATGACCGTCGGAGGCCCGGGCGCGACGTTATGACGTCACATCCAGTACCCGGAAGTAAACAAAGCCGCAATTGCGGCTGTCGGTGTGAGATCGGTGAATGTTTTTTCACCGATTTCATGCTTATAAGCCTGGAGGAGAGATGTGGGGTCTTATTGACCCCACATCTCTCCATAAAGAGGACCTGTCACACTGATTCCTATTACAAGGCATGTTTAAATGCCTTGTAATAGGAATAAAAGTGATCAAAAAAAGTGTAAAAATTAAAAAAATTAAGCAAAATAATAATAATAAAAAAAAAAAAAAAAACGCCCCTATCCCCAGTAGCTTGCGCGCAGAAGCGAACACGCATGCAAGTCCCGCCCATATATGTAAACGCCGTTCAAATCCCACATGTGAGGTATCGCCGTGTGCGTTAGAGCGTGTGCAACAATTCTAGCACTAGACCTCTGCTGATACTCGAAAATAGTAACCTGTAAAAAAAAAAAAAAAAAAACGTCTCCTATGGAGAATTTTAAGTACCTAAGTTTGGTGCCATTCCATGAGTGTGCGCAATTTTAAAGCGCGACATGTTAGGTATCCATTTACTTGGCGTAACATCTTTCACATTATACAATTTTTTTTTACTGCTTTGTTCTTTTTTATTTAATGAAACTTTTTTTCCCCCCCAAAAAAATGTTTAAAAAACTATTGCGCAATGACAGCCATTTTATTCCCTAGGATGTCTGCAAATATTATATATATATATATGTATATGTATATGTATATATATATATATATATATATATATATATATATATATATATATATATATATATATATATATATATATATGGGGGTTCTGATTGATTTTCTAGCAAACAAAATTGAGATTTTTACATAAAAGGAGAGAAGTGCCAAAATAGGCCCGGGTTTTCAAGTAGTTAAAACTATAGACTGATCATTTTTGTCAGTGGGCAAATGAACAAAATCAGCAGGGGAACAAATACGCTTTTCCCTCACTATACTGTACACTGACAATAATGCCGAGACACTTGTAGGAAACACAGCGGATGCAAATGAATGTAGCAGGTTTGTTTACTAGAAGCAAAGCAACATTTGTAAATATATGAGTGCTGAATATCTACTTTTCTGCAGTTGTGAAGAACAATGTAATTTCCAGCTGGTGTTTTCAGGTGCAGCTGTCAAACTGTCTAGAAGTCTTCAGCATGGTCATATATACCGCTAGACACATTGAGACGGTCACTTATGATAGATTTTTATAGACTGCTGACTGCTTTACTACTGGGAAGTGTGTTGCCGACAGAAAAGATTTGCAGGCGACCTACACAACACCTAAAGGATTAATGAAAGGCCATTACTATGCTTATATACACATTGTCAACGGCTTGGCTTTTGTCTGGGTGAACTGCGGCTGCTAGAGCGATCGACCACTTATTACTACAGCAACAAACCGCACATGCAGATAGTTTGTTGGTCTACAAGAGGCCAAGAGTAAAACGCTCAAACATGTATTCATCTGGGAAATATGACAGCAGTATAAAATATTCCTGGGTATGGACTCCTACCCAAAGTTGGACTCACTATAACATGCATTTTTTTGCCCAGTAATGCAAGGCTTTATCCCTGGTGTGGAGTGTTGTGCTCGCCCCCTCCCTTGGATTACAGGAGAGTCAGGACGCCCACTAACTAGGGGTGCAATGGATCACAGTTGATCCTTGATCCGAATGGGTCACCCCCTTCGGATCGGCACACACTGTGATCCGCGGATTGCCTAGCTCCGGAGCCGCGGTCTTTCCTAATGTAATGGATGCGGCTCCGGAGCTAGGCCGAAGCCGTGGCCTTTCCTAACGTTATGGCTGCGGCTTCAGCCTACCTCCAGAGCCGCGGACATAACGTTAGGAAAGGCCGCGGCTTCGGCCTAGCTCCGGAGTGGTGGCCATCTTGGTACACCCGGCGGCGGCCCTCCTCCTCTGTTTACATCCACAGAGAAGGAGGAGCCCCACTCGTGGGACACACGCTGGAAGCGTCTGGCCTGAGAGAGAGGGGGGGGGGTGTCTGGCCTGAGAGAGAGGGGGGGGGGTGTCTGGCCTGAGAGAGAGGGGGGGGGGGTGTCTGGCCTGAGAGAGAGGGGGGGGGGGTGTCTGGCCTGAGAGAGAGGGGGGGGGGTGTCTGGCCTGAGAGAGAGGGGGGGGGGTGTCTGGCCTAAGAGAGAGGGGGGGGTGGGTGTCTGGCCTAAGAGAGAGGGGGGGGGGTGTCTGGCCTAAGAGAGAGGGGGGGGGTGTCTGGCCTAAGAGAGAGGGGGGGGGTGTCTGGCCTAAGAGAGAGGGGGGGGGTGTCTGGCCTAAGAGAGAGGGGGGGTGTCTGGCCTAAGAGAGAGGGGGGGGGGTGTCTGGCCTAAGAGAGAGAGGGGGGGGGGGTGTCTGGCCTAAGAGAGAGGGGGGGGGGTGTCTGGCCTAAGAGAGAGGGGGGGGGGGTGTCTGGCCTAAGAGAGAGGGGGGGGGTGTCTGGCCTAAGAGAGAGGGGGGGTGTCTGGCCTAAGAGAGAGGGGGGGGTGTCTGGCCTAAGAGAGAGGGGGGGGTGTCTGGCCTAAGAGAGAGGGGGGGGTGTCTGGCCTAAGAGAGAGGGGGGGGGTGTCTGGCCTAAGAGAGAGGGGGGGGGGGTGTCTGGCCTAAGAGAGAGGGGGGGGTGTCTGGCCTAAGAGAGAGGGGGGGGGTGTCTGGCCTAAGAGAGAGGGGGGGGTGTCTGGCCTAAGAGAGAGGGGGGGGTGTCTGGCCTAAGAGAGAGGGGGGGGGTGTCTGGCCTAAGAGAGAGGGGGGGTGTCTGGCCTAAGAGAGAGGGGGGGGGGTGTCTGGCCTAAGAGAGAGAGGGGGGGGGGGGTCTGGCCTAAGAGAGAGAGGGGGGGGGTCTGGCCTGAGAGAGAGAGGGGGGGTGTCTGGCCTAAGAGAGAGAGGGGGGGGGGTGTCTGGCCTAAGAGAGAGAGGGGGGGGTGTCTGGTCTAAGAGAGAGGGGGGGGGGTGTCTGGTCTAAGAGAGAGGGGGGGGGTGTCTGGCCTAAGAGAGAGGGGGGGGGGGGTGTCTGGCCTAAGAGAGAGGGGGGGGGTGTCTGGCCTAAGAGAGAGGGGGGGGTGTCTGGCCTAAGAGAGAGGGGGGGGGGTGTCTGGCCTAAGAGAGAGGGGGGGGGGGTGTCTGGCCTAAGAGAGAGGGGGGGGGGGGGGTGTCTGGCCTAAGAGAGAGGGGGGGGGGGTGTCTGGCCTGAGAGAGGGGGGGGGTGTCTGGCCTGAGAGGGGGGGGTGTCTGGCCTGAGAGGGGGGGTGTCTGGCCTGAGAGGGGGGGTGTCTGGCCTGAGAGGGGGGGTGCCTGTACTGAGAGGGGGGGTGCCTGTACTGAGAGGGGGGTGCCTGTACTGAGAGGGGGGGGTGCCTGTACTGAGAGGGGGGGTGCCTGTACTGAGAGGGGGGTGTCTGCACCGAGGGGGTTCTATAGTTGGTGGGGGCGGGCACCGTTTTTTTCTGTCCTGGGTGACACCAACCCTAGTGAAGCCACTGCAGTGGGGGAGAGATGTGGATATTACAGTGGGCGAGAATTTTTTATTTTTTGCTGATCCAAAAATGATCCGATCCGTGACTGCTGATCTGAGGAACGATCCGAACCGTGAGTTTTTTGATCCGTTGCACCCCTACCACTAACACACAGCTCCTTTATCTGCAATGTAGAGAGCGTCCTGACTCTTCTGTAGTCCAAGGGAAGGGACAAGCACGACACTCCACACCAGGGAGAAAGCCTCACATTACTGTGTGGAGTTACAGACAGAAGAACAGGAAGTGAGGATTTATCAGAAGAAATAAGGACATTTAGGGTCCTTTCACACAGAGCGGACCGTTTTTCGGTCCGCTCCGTGTGCCCGTCAGCTCAGCGGGGGGTCTCCGCTCAGCTGTCGGCGGACAGGGCGGTCCCCGCACACTATGGGGAGTCGGATGGAAACGGACCGTCTGTCCGTTTGCATCCGATCCGTTTGGTCAGACGGAAGAAAAATAGGACATTCTTCCGTCCGCAAAAACGGATGCGGATCTAGCGGACGTTAGCGGATGCATTATCCGCTAACGGATGCGCTCCCATAGGGGCCCATTACAAGTCCGTTAACGGACTTGTAATGAGCGGACGAACGGTCCGCTAGTGTGAAAGGACCCTAAAAAGCAAAAATCAACGCCGTCATTTGACGTCCGCCCCTTTCCTCGTTCCTAGAGCGCGCAGCGGGGAAATTCTGTGCTGGCCGTGTCCCTTGGACACAGCCAATCACAGATCGCTGTGAACGGCCAATCGGAGTTGCTGTTTGGTAAGCGATCTGTGCGGCCAATGAGAGATGATCTCAAACGTATACATATGAGATCATCTCTCAGAGACAGCGTGCGAGGAGGGAGAAAGATCTGAGTTGCCAAGTTTTTTTTACGGTGCCCAGTGAAAATAAAGTGCCCATAGGGATCTGTGTCCACCTGTGCCAATCTGTGCCGTCAGTGATCTGTGCAGTGCCCACCTGTGCCACCAATCAGTGCCCATCTGTGCTGCCAATCAGTGCCCACCTGTTCTGTGCCACCTCAGTGCCCACCTGTGCCAATCAGTGCCCATCTGTGCCAATCAGTGCCACCTCATCAGTGCACAGCTGTGCAATTAGTGCACATCTGTGCCGCCTCATCAGTGCACATCTGTGCTGCCTCATCAGTGCACATCTGCTCCGTCAATCAGTTCCCATCTGCTCTGCCTCATCAATTTATGAAGAAAAATTAATAATTTGCAAAATATTACCACAGAAACTAAGAAAAAATCTTTTTTCATTGAAGGGGTGTTCCAGCCAAATGTTGTGTTTATTAAAAGGCAGCAGCTACAAAAAGTGTAGCTGCAGGCTTTAAACACTCACTTACCTTCTCCACGTTCCAGTGACGCACCGGCCGGGGCTCCGCTCCTCTCCCCCCCTCCCCGGCCGGCGTCTTCATTCCAACTGTGGGCACCCAGCCGTGACAGCCTTCGGCTTCACGGCCGGGCACCCACTGCGCATGCGCGCGCGGCCCGCCGCTGAATGGACAGGCGATCGTCTAGGACCTGTCAGTGTCCTAGGCGGTCGCCTACAGGGAGGGGCTGATGTAGGCGATTAAGCCTAATCGCCTAAACAGCCCCTCGGCGGAAACAGGAAGTGGGACAGGAAGTCCAACTCCTCCTGAAGCCCCAAATGCCAAATGTGGCATGTAAGGGGGTGAGGAGTGGGTTAAGCGGAAGTTCCAATTTTGGGTGGAACTCCGCTTTAATAGCGCAAAAAATAAACAACCCAGAGGTGATCAAATACCACCAAAAGAAAGCTCTATTTGTATGAAAAAAAAAAGGACAAAAAAAATTATTTGTATACAGTGTTGCATGAGTAATTGTCATTCAAAGTGTGTGAGCGCTGAAAGCTGAAAATTGGTCTGGGCAGAAGGGGTGTTTAAGTGCCCAGTAAGCAAGTGGTTAAGAAATAGTCATCTGATGTTTAGGGCTGTGGACCTAGAGGGAATAAACCCAGATTGATCTTTATGAACAATTTTGTGGATAACTTTAGCTAGTCTGGTAGCTAGGACCCTGGCCAGTAGTTTCACATCCGTTGTCAACAACAAGATGGGCCTATAGGAATCTGGGGAGTGGTCATCTTCACCTGGTTTCAACAATAAAATGATTACCGCTTCATTCATAGATGGGGGTAGGCTTCCCTGCTCCAGGGCATCCAGAAAGATCTGTCTTAATTGTGGCATCAATGTCTCAGAGTACCTTGTGTAAACCTCCACCAGCAAGCCGACCGTTGCTGGAGACTTGCCGGGAGAAGAAAGTGCCAGTGCCTCCAGTAGCTCAGTGTGAGGAGCATTCAGTAACTACATCCGAGGTTGGCAGTTGAGGGACCTGGCTATTGTCAAGAAAGGACCTAATTTCAGCCAAAGTCGTGAGACCTTGGAGTACACATCAGCATAGAACTCTCTAAACGTGGACAGGACACCCGAGTGGGAAGATACCAGATCACCCGAGGGGCCAGTGATTGTCTCTATACATGGTGGATCCCCTCTGCGAATTCGCCATCATATGGCCTGTATTTTCCTCTTCTTCAAAAAAAAATTGAAGAAAGAACCTTTTGTTTTCAGCTTTCTTTAAAACCAAATTCTTAGCTATATGCTGAGCCTCATGCCATGCCCTTTCGATTTGTTCAGAGGGGGAGTCAACAAACGCCGACTCCTCAACCTCGCGCAGCACAGATTGTTCCCAGGAAGCAGTCCTGGTCTTAATGGCATTGATTGTCTTGATAAATTGGCCTCATAAAAAAGGTATTCCGCGTGTCCCTGAAAATTCCTGGGCTAGCCGACAATTTGCTTAGTTTAATAAATGTAAAGAGGGTTTTGTGTATGGGATCAGGGTTTAGGAAATAGCCGCAACCAGAACAGATTGATTTTCGAATAAGCCTGCTTGACTATGCCAAAAATGTAAACACATAAGGGAAAATGGTCGGAGACAGTTCTCGCCTTGTAGCGCGAGGAGGACACCAAGGGGAGCATTGTATCATTGCGACCAAGGTCAATTCTAGAGAGTCCACCAGGCATGACTGAATGGCATGAGTAGCACCTAACCCCTGGATGCCCGAGTCTCCAAACATCTCTGTCGGAGCTGGGCTTAAAGGAAGTTGGGCCCTTCCCCAAACTATGTGATGGAGCCCTGATGGAGTATTTGTCAAGGTCTGCATCAAAGTAGTTATTAAAATCTCCAACAATGAGTGCAGGTATACCGGGGTGATGTGCCAGAAAGTTAGCCAAAAGTTTGATGACTTTCACTGAGAAAGGGGGAGGGATATAAATATTCCCTATAATGCATTCCAGACCATCCAGGATACACAAAAATATGTAACGACCATGCTGGTCAATGAGCGAGGTTGAGAAGACAGAGTGGAACTTTGTGCCGAATACACTGGTTGAAAACAGGTATGCCTGGTTTGGAGACATGCGAGTCTCTTGTAGACACAATAAAGTAGAGCCCAGGCGTTTGACCATGTGGGATACAGCCAACCATTTCACTCTGTCTCCCAACCTCTGTACATTCCAGCTTGTAATCACATTGGGCCAGATTCAGTAACAGTTACGCCGGCGTATCAGTCATACGCCGGCGTATCAGTCATACGCCGGCGTATCAGTCATACGCCGGCTTATCAGTCATACGCCGGCTTATCAGTCATACGCCGGCTTATCAGTCATACGCCGGCTTATCAGTCATACGCCGGCTTATCAGTCATACGCCGGCTTATCAGTCATACGCCGGCATATCAGTCATACGCCGGCATATCAGTCATACGCCGGCATATCAGTCATACGCCGGCATATCAGTCATACGCCGGCTTATCAGTCATACGCCGGCTTATCAGTCATACGCCGGCTTATCAGTCATACGCCGGCTTATCAGTCATACGCCGGCTTATCAGTCATACGCCGGCATATCAGTCATACGCCGGCATATCAGTCATACGCCGGCATATCAGTCATACGCCGGCATATCAGTCATACGCCGGCATATCAGTCATACGCCGGCATATCAGTCATACGCCGGCATATCAGTCATACGCCGGCATATCAGTCATACGCCGGCATATCAGTCATACGCCGGCATATCAGTCATACGCCGGCATATCAGTCATACGCCGGCATATCAGTCATACGCCGGCTTATCAGTCATACGCCGGCTTATCAGTCATACGCCGGCTTATCAGTCATACGCCGGCATTATCAGTCATACGCCGGCATATCAGTCATACGCCGGCATATCAGTCATACGCCGGCATATCAGTCATACGCCGGCATATCAGTCATACGCCGGCATATCAGTCATACGCCGGCTTATCAGTCATACGCCGGCTTATCAGTCATACGCCGGCATATCAGTCA
This sequence comes from Rana kukunoris, assembly GCA_029574335.1. NCBI lineage: Eukaryota > Metazoa > Chordata > Amphibia > Anura > Ranidae > Rana > Rana kukunoris. The sequence goes on along the minus strand of CM056056.1, from coordinate 134,267,133 downwards.
TACGCCGGCATATCAGTCATACGCCGGCATATCAGTCATACGCCGGCATATCAGTCATACGCCGGCATATCAGTCATACGCCGGCATATCAGTCATACGCCGGCATATCAGTCATACGCCGGCATAACTCAGAATCTGCGTTGGGATATCTTGTTTTCTGTATTCAGAAAACAAGATATGCCGGGTTGCAGCTAAGATACGAGCGGCGTAATTGTATTACGCCGTCGTATCTTAACTGCAAATTTAAAATGTCCGCTAGGGGCGTTCCCGCTGATTTACGCCGAGAATATGTATATCAGCGAGATACACCAATTCCCGAACGTACACTCGCCCGATGCAGTGACTACGCCGTTTCCGTGAGGGGTTTCCCGGCGTAAAGATAAAGCACAAAAAAGCAGGCACATCCTATGTTAAGTATGGACGTCGTGACCGCGTCAAATTTGAATTTTTTTACGTAGTTTGCGTAACTCGTCCCATGAATGGGGATTGACGTTCACGTCGAAAACGCCGTCATAATTTGGAGCATGCGCACTGGGATACATTGACGGCCGGCGCATGCGCAGTACGTTCGCGCGGGATTGCGCCTATTTTAAATACTACATGCCCCCTACCCACCGAATTTGAATTACGCCGGACCATTTACGATACGCCGCCGCAACTTGTGTGAATACAGCACTTGCGCGTAAAGTTGCGGCGCCGTAACGTAAATGAGAAATGTTACGCCGGCCAAAAGAACCACTTGCCATCCTGAATCTGGCCCATTATGTTTAGCCATGGGGTTTTAAACACATAAGCATACATGACACATATCAGTAGGTCAGGTTGGATAAAAAAAAAAAAAAAAAAGAAGATACAGGTACTGTTCAGGAAGCAACAGGTTAGGACAAGCACATGTAGGCACAGGACAGTTCATGACCATGGTAGTAGTTCCTGTATAAAAAAAAAAAAAAAAAGAAGATTAGGTAGGTAGGGAACCCTGGGACCAACAGGGTCCAACTTAGTAACAGAGAAAAACTAAATGTTCACGAGGGACTAGCAACTGGGAGGCTAAGTTAAGTAGCAGACATTAAAGAGCCAACAGGCAACAGGCCTTGTGCCTTATCCAGGAGGCACAGTTAGTGTTGAAGTGACTTGTGAAAACAGTCAACCGTCTTTACAGGATCACCGTAAGAAAACTGGCCAAACTCTTGATAGTAGAAGAGAATCATATTGTAGAAGGTTTAGTTAATAAATCAGGTTGCCCTGTGGCGTCTGACCAGCTCATCTCGAATGGAGCACTCCTCCCCATCTAGCCACTGCATTGCCAAGGTAGGTTTCTCAAAGAAATGCACTTCATCCCTGGCTACTACTCGTAAGCGGGCAGGGTAGAGCATAGCGTTCTGCAATTCCAGGGAGCGAAGCCCTTTTCCCACATCACTGAACTTTGCTTTTGCACCTCTGCCGAGAAGTCTGGAAACAGTGAGATCTTGGAGTTGTCTATTACAAGAGCGTCCCCCATTGATCTGGCTTTAGACAGAACAACATCACGATCTTTGTAATCAAGCTATTTAAATGGGAAAGCTCTGGGAGGATTAACTGGGGGCTGGAGGGGAAACGGTGTGTGTGCTCCACTGCAAACATCGGCGAGAATGAGTTCTTTTGCAAATCTATTCAGCCGCCATTGTTCAATAAAATGTACAGGGTTTTTCCTTTCCATCTTCTCAGGGATGCCTATGGCCCCAACATTGTTTCTGCAAAGTCTGTTTTCTAAAATCAAGTTGTGCAGAATGTTTAGCCACCAGCAGCTGCTGGGCATGCGATTCCCTTTGCATGGGGGCCCAATCATCCTCCAGAGTACTGATGCGCCCCTCTGTGGCAGAGGTGCGGTCTCTCAATGTTTTGCATGTCTTGGCGGAGGAATGACATTTCAGCTTTCACCCCTTAACCTCTGAGGCCAGGGCTGTAATGGAGAGATTGCATGATGTAACTGCAGAAAAAACATCTTGCAGTCTGGGTTCTGGCCCAGCTGGGCCTGTTATTATGGCCATATATTGGGCTTGTATAGCAGGGGGTGTACTCACAGTGTCCCATGGGAGTAATGGCCCCGCCGGATCCTCGAGTGGCACTGTCATCTGCATCAGAACTGCAGTGGTCGTCCTTGGCGGAATTCTGCAACGAGCTGCCATCTTGGGTCGCATGGTCTGGTACAGGGCGAGTGGCAGAGCCACGTCTAGACATCTCTCTGGCGGGCAGGGGACACAGCTGCTGGTGGGCTGGATATGCAGCTATCACCACAGGACTAAATATCTCCGAGATCAGGCGATGAAAGGCAGTTAGCACGATTAAAGAGCAGAGATTCAGCAGAGTGCACAAGTCGTGCGTCTGGCTACACGCCCCCCCCCCCCCCCCCCCATTGTTCCAATTTTAAGTTCCTTCTTTAAAGGGGTTTTAAAGGTACATGCTTTTCACCTTAATGCATTCTATGCATTAAGGTGAAAAAACATCTGACGACTAGCAGTCCCCCCCCCCATCGTTTACTTACCTGAGCCCTGGAAAGTCCCGCGTTGCAAATGCGTTTGTTGCCCGGGCTTCTCGGCTCTTTATTGGATAGATTGATAGCAGCGCAGCCACTGGCTCGCGCTGCTGTCAATCAAATCCAATGATGTGGCGGGTTGGGGGCAGGGCCAAGTCATACACTCTGTGTCTATAGCCGCCGGCTGTATCACACAAGACCGTGCCCACAAGCTAACCCCCTCGGGAAAGAGCTTCCCAGAGGGGGTTAGCTCTTGCGGGGAGGAACCACGACAAACTAACCATGTCAAAAAAGTACCAAGACATTCTTGATAAAAATCTACTGCCATCTACCAGGATGATGAAGATGAAAACGAGGGTGGACATTTCAACAAGACAATGATTCTAAACAAAGCCAAGGAAGCTCTCAATTGGTTTCAAAGAAAATAAAACTGCTAGAATGGCCCAGCCAATCACCTGACCTGAATCCAATAGAAAATGTATGGAAAGAACTTGGGCCCCTTTCACACATATGGACTGTTTGGCCATTTTTCTTCCATTAGACAGTAAACACACACACCTTGCCGGTGAGCTCAGCTCACTGATGGTTAGTAGGAATAATAGCTTATGGGGCCAAGTATATTAAACTGGACAAAAAAAAAATACATCAAAAAGATCTAGAGACATATGTATATATTGGCAAGGTGTGTGGGTTTCCTGTCTACACTTCCAGAGTTGCGAGGCGCCCATCTAGCTCTCCTCCCCCATTTTTCCCTTCATGGGGGTGGGGTTGGATCTTGTTTTCTCAACGTCATGCAGAAAAGCCCCACCCACGTCACTTAGTGATGGAGTGCGGAGGTCTCTTTTCCATCCTACGCTATGCGGCAGGAATGGGTGGACATCCACTGCGGGCGAGAAGCCCGTGGCTGGTTTGATCCCCTCATCTCCCTATGCCACTCTTAATGTAAAAGGCATCCACACCATTTATCACTCAAGCAGGTATTTGAGGATATATGCCAATTTTAGATATACACGTTGTCCACTCACTTAAAAAAAAAAAAAACACTCTTGAAGTGGGGGTATTTATTTTATTTTCATTAAAATATTTTTATTAATTTTTCACTACATTTTACTTTTTAACTGACACACTCACCATCCCATTCACACGTCATTCCGCTTGTTGGGAACAGTGGTACTACACTTACACTTCCATTCTAATTTGTTTTAGTTCATTATATTATATATTACCATTACACTTCCACTCACTCACACTCAGTGCCTATCTATTTAACCATATATATTTCTTATATCTTATAGGCCTGTCACCTGCAGCTACATGCATTTGACACACGTGGGGGTGTGGTGTGGTCTTACACCCCTTGCCCATTTCCGAGACATCTTCATCCTCCCCTACCACTCAACCTCGGGTGAGACTTTCCATCCAAGCCCCCTGCCTCTCCATATTGGAGCTGGACATAGTCCCATGAGCGGATCCGTAAGTTATTGATTAAATTTGTGGCCCCTATTACATAGCTGTGTCCCATGGAGGACATTATATGTTAATAAACGTTTTTATCTATTCAATTTTAGTTCTACTTTTGCATCCTACTCCTGACGAGTAGCTACAGGATTCGAAACACATCAAATCCACAACAAGGGTGCCAAGATAAGCCTGTCTTATCATGGATTTTAATACTCTTATATTATACATTGAGGTGTACATTGGATGTATCATGTTCTTTTTGATTTGCTTTGTTGATCATGTTTATGTGATTACCCATGTTTCTTTTTCCGATTATTAACTTTTTAATCCGCTACCAATCATGTTTTATATTATCAGACTGTGAATTGACATGTTTATCATCATCGATTAAAGCATATTAATACTTGGGTTAATGTTACTATTATATTATTATCATCATTATCAGTGTAAGTGCATTGCTGCCATCATTATCACCATCATTCTTGACCACAATACTATCAAATGACATTCATGTATTGATCAAATGTATGCACTGGTCTTGTAATATTTTGCAAAATCACTGCATTACATCTATATCTCTATAAGATTATACATACTATTTATTCTCAATAATCAAATGTACAGACATGCCTCAAGTTCAACTATTTCCTTTTATGTCTACATATTCATATATTAGGGATGGAGGCATGTAGGCAGGGCCGCTGATAGGGGGGGACCACCAGTCCTCTTGTAGGGGGCCCAGCACACAGGGGGGCCCAAACAGCAGAGGGAATTAGTGCGGTTTGGCGGAGGGGCAGTTACAGGAAGGATGTCCTGTGTGGCCCTCTGCAGTAGCTGAAAGACAGTTTTTCCCCCTCCTCTCGGCTTTCAGCTGCTGCAGGGAGAGACACATACACAGGGCATCATTCCTGCAAGTGCTTCTGATTCCCCTCCCTGGGGGGGGGGGGGGGGCTGCCAGGAAGGCTGTACGGGGCCCCGTGATTTCTAACAGCAGCCCTGCATGTAGGTGCTGGTTGTGGCAGGTCACTTTTGTTGTATGCTACCACTACTGAGCTGTAACATATTAAAATGTTGTCTCTGAATAAGATGTTGACGGTTAAAAGGACAGGATGACAGGGTTAACATTACTTTAATCTGCTGAGCAATAAAGCAAAAGTAATTAGTCCTCAGAGAATTCTTCAGGTATGATGAATGCTGTACTCCCCCATTACATAATTAATCCAAAACATCCCTTTATGTCGGCTCGATAAGCAGCGTCTAAAAGCTTTTATTTGTGTAAGCTCTGAGCAGTCTTCCAGGAAGCGTTCCATAAATTGCTGGCTATAAAACTCATTAAGCTTTTTGCCATTACTTGGCTCCCAGTACAATACAGGCAGAAGTTACTACATGAGGGAGGGACAAGCTTGGCACTAGAAAGTATGTGCCTTCAGCATGATGCTACTAAATACAAGCAAACTTTACATGTCAGTAAAAGTCTAGACTGGAAGGGGGGGGGGGTGCTCACATGCTCAACAAGCCACTCTGAGAACATGACAACAAGCTTTACAAGCATTGCTTGTAATCATTCAGATTTCAAGACCTCTCATAATATTTCAGGCTTTCATTACTTTAAAGACGCTCTTACGTACTTCTCAGCTTGAAATACTCTTCAGAGAAACGAAGCTCAAATTAAAATCTGCACTGAGCAAACAAGATTTCCTAGCATTTACCCTCTGAATCAGAACAGAATTATATGTGCATTAATCTAAAATACATAAAAATGTAAAAAACATTAGACAACATTGAGTTACAAGGACAGTACCATGGGCAACCATATAAAAAGTTGTCGGCCACTAAAAATATCCCTGTACACTTAAGGCTCCATGTACACGGAACGTTTTTACAACTGCTTCTAAATGATTAAACTTGACAGATAGTAACCCACATTTTAAACGTCCGTTTTGCCGCGTTTAGAAGCATTTCTAAATGAAAAAATGGGCAAAAACAAATAACGCCTATAAACGAAACACGGGTTACCACATTTAGTCGCGTTTGGCGTCTGAAACGTGGAAATCTTCTGCGTCTGAACCCATTTTTCTTGCTTTCAAAGAAACGCTGTTAAAGCGCAACTGCCTAAAAACGTCAACAAAAGGAGACTGTGTACATGGTCACATAAAACATTGAACGAGTTCAGGGGCAGTTGAAAAAAGCGCCCAACTGTCTCTGAGCGTACGTTTAGCAACGTCTCTTGTACATGGGGCTTAGGTCAGCCATAGACGCAGCGATTTTCTTTAATGCAACCTTGCTCGATTTCCCCATCAACACAATCAGTGTTAATGGGGGAATCCCTTCTCCAGAGCCATTGTGTTCTCCCAGCAGGGAGGTGGGGGGAAGCCACCCCTGTTACTACAGCTGTCTAGAACAGCCGCTAGCAATAACTGCATGTAAAAGCTCATAGGCTGGTTGTACCAAATGTGAGGGATTAAACTCGGTAGCGGGTGTGTGTGACTCCCTTGATGGGTTCACTACACACTGAACTGTACAAAAAGGCAGTTAGGATGATTGAAAACAAAAATGATATGGTTTATTTTTCCATATTGCTGGATACACGTGCAAGCATCAAAACAGCATAAACTAAACAAAACATAAAATAAACCCTTGCCACTTGGGGCGTCTACCTTCCCAACACAGGAACCTACCTATGGAGTCTGGCACAGCCTACTGCTGGGCAGACACTGCTGGTCCTACAGCAGAAAACAAAAAGTCTCTGATATTTCTCACACAGAAATATCCATCAGCACCTCACCTCTTCAGTAGAGTTTGTGACTGCTCCTTCACTCACAAAGCTTCAGGATGCAGCAATCAGTCGTCATCCTAATGGCCCAGACACACGATCCGAATATCGGCCGACAGATCGTACGACTTTTTTCGCTTAATAATCGCGAGTAAAATAAAATAGGTTTTTAAACTCACGAAAATTCTCGTACGATAGAAAAAAACGATCGGAAGTGATGTCACGTGTTCTAATGTATTTGTATTGTATTGTCGGACGACGGCTGTACTGACTAAACGAAAATCGGACGATCGGACATCGGACGAGAAAAATTTTCGCGCTTGTCCGATCTAATTTAATCGGATGAACGGTCGTGATCGGCTGTCGAAAAATTAAAAGTCCCTTCGTAACAAGCTAGCAAGCTGACAGAATACATAACTAAAATATAATATTCACAGTATATGACAACTATGTCATTAAAAATAATTATATCCTACAGAGACACTTCTGCTACCTGAAGAGTAGATTAGGGTTGGGGCCTCATTCAGGTTTTTGCTTGTTGAGGATTTGCACTTTGGTCTACGTTCGACATTTTATTCTTACATGTAGTCACAGACTGCCACAACCGAGATATCCATCTTTAGTAGTGTGAGCGGTCCTGTAAACGATAAAGGTGGTCTCCGCGGCGGATTCGCCACAAGATCCCCGTTATCGGCAGCGGGAGAGGGGAAATTACAACATTTTCATTTTTTTTTGCATTCAAGTCTAAATATGAGATCTGAGGTCTTTTTGACCCCATATCTCATATTTAAGAGGACCTGCATGCTTTTTTCTATTACAAGGGATGTAGGAAAAAAGTGATAATTTTTTTTCCCAGTGTAAAAAATAAAAATACATAAGAAAACTTTTTTAAACACCCCGTCCTGACGAGCTTGCGCGCAGAAGCAAACGCACATGTGAGTAGCGCGTTCGCATATGAAAACTGTGTTCAAACTACACAAGTGAGGTATCACCGCGATCGTTGGAGCGAGGGCAATAATTCTAGTCCTAGACCTCCTCTGTAGCTCAAACGATGCAACCTATAGAATGTTTTAAATGTTGCCTATTGAGGTTTTTAAGGGTAAAAGTTGACGCCACTTCACGACCAGGCGCAATTTTTAAGCGTGACATGTTGGGTATCATTTTACTCATTGTAACATTATCTTTCACAATATATAAAAAGTTGGGCAAAATTTATTGTTGTCTCATTTTTTAATTAAAAAAAGTGAATTTTTACCAAAAGAAGTGCGCTTGTAAGACTGCTGCGCAAATACGGTGTGACAAAAGGTATTGCAATGACTGCCATTTCATTCTCTAGGGTGTTAGAAAAAAATATATATATAATGTTTGGGGGTTTTAAGTCATTTTCTAGCAAAATAAACGCCAAATCTGAAAAACACCCAAGGTCCTAACAGACGCCACTACAAAAGAGTAATCCCTGGTAAGTTCCAGTGCTGGATGGTTAAAGATCGCTCAAATATCTGGAAGCTCTATTGCAGGGGGTAGGTGAAACTACAAATACCATCATGCCTCTGCCTTTAGGAGTCATGCCTGTGATTATTAGGGTCTTGCAAGGTGGAGGTAAAGAGTAGTTAGGGTTAACCTGAATTAAACTTTAAGTGAAGGGATTTTACTATGAAGTGAAGGCTAGCTGTAAATCATTTCCAAGGTGGGTTCTGGAGGGAGGATGATGGCTTCTTATATGCATTCATTTTTTTTCACATAAACTTAATGGCATGATCACTTTTCCTGCATAATCTTTTCCAGAAGCTAATTAAAAAAAAAAAAAAAAAAAAAAACTCAGAATACATTTCTAGAAAACATTCTGCACGTCCTAAAGTCTTCCACATTGTCGATGCATTGGAGACGCTCTAGGGTACATCTCCCTTTAGAATGGTACACTTCTGTTTACATGGCTTGGAGCGTCACCCATCCTCCACTACTACAGATGTTTGTAGACAGAAAAACATTTATAGGGATAATTCATTCCTTTTCTGCTCCGCTCACACAAGCCCTTTCCTTCTTCTCGCTATCCGCCACACTGGTCCTCCTTTCCACCTCATTAGCCTTTATGATTCGTAAGAGATCATCAGCCAGTGCAGGACTCATTTTGTATAATTAGGCAGGCACAAGACAATTAAATGCAGACCTTCAGCTAGCTTGCATTTATTAAGCAATTGCTGTAGCTATCTGTAGCATTCATGGGAGAACCTACTGAACACATAGAAAAATATAAGACTAATGTGGCAAAGAATTATAATTTAATGGAAAGGAGATTTAACATATAATCATCCTAAACTTTTTTTTTATTGTTATGGTATAGTTTAATGCTTGGAGGGCAATAACTCAACCTGTGTGCATTAACAACCCCTGTGTCTGCAGTCATGGACAGGCAACAGTCAATTAAAGGCTTGAGATATAATTCCAATTAAATTAAATACTGGAACTGGCCATGATGCGATGAGGAAATAGAGGAATGATGTCCTCCGATTCCTCCGTCACTGCTCAGCAGCCCCTGTAAAATGCAGAGCAGGTTGTATGTACACCGAGCAGCCATAACTTTATGTCCATTGAGATGTAAAGTTAAAGGGGTGTTCCAGCCAAAAAATGTGTTTATTAAAAGTCAGCAGCTACAAAAAGTGTAGCTGCTGGCTTTTAATAAACACTCACTTACCTGCTCCAGCGACGCGCCAACCGGGGCTCCGCTCCTCTCCCCCCCTCCCCAGCTGGCGTCTCCATCCCGACTGTGGGCACCCAGCCGTGACAGCCTTCGGCTTCACGGCCGGGCATCCACTGCGCATGCGCGAGCCGCACTGCGAATGCGCGCGCGGCGCGCCGCTGATTGGACAGGCGATTGCCTAGGACCTGTCAGTGTCCTAGGCCATCGCCTACAGGGAGGGGCTGAAATAAGGCGATTACGCCTAATCGCCTTACCAGCCCCTCGGCGGAAGCAAGAAGTGGGACAGGAAGTCCCACTCCTACTGAAGCCCCCACTCCCCCCCAAAAAAAATTACATGCCAAATGTGGCATGTAAGGGGGTGTGGAGTGGATTAAGAGGAAGTTCCATTTTTGGGTGGAACTCCTCTTTAACACCGATTATCTTGTTACAATGGCATCTGAAAATCAGTGGGATATTTTGGGCACCAAGTAAACAGGTTGCTCTTGAAGTTGATGTGTTGAAAAAAAAAAAAAAAAAAAAGGAGAAATGTAATTGAAAATTGTTGTGAATGGGCTACATAGCAACAGACTGGTCACGGTGCCCATGCTGATCTGTGTCCACAGCAGCCAAAAGCACCAACATTGAACATGTGAACATCAGAACTAGACCACCGAGCAATGGAAGAAGGTGGCCTGATCTGATGAATCACGTTTTAATTTCCCATCATGTGGATGGCAAGGTGCATGTGCGTCATTTATCTGGGCAAGAGATGCACCAGAATGCAGTATTAAAAAAAAGTCAGCAGAGGCAGTGTGATGCTTTTAGTAAAAAGAAGTGTACTGCTCCATGTGCAATCTGTGTTAAAGTGATTGTAAAGTCACGTTATTTTCCCTATAAAAAAAAAATAAACATGTTATACTTATACAGTGGATTTGCACAGAGCAGCCTAGACCCACCAGGGCAGCCACCCATGATCGCTCCACAGAGAGCCAGAACGGGGGATCTATTAATGTAAACAAACAGATCCCCAGTCTAACAGGGGAATTCATAGTGATCGTCTGTTCCTAGCAATTAGAAACAGCGATCTCTCTGTATTACCAGTCAGTCTCTTCCTCTCAGGGAACACATTTAACCACTTGATCAGAAAAAAAAAAAAAGGACTTTTTTTGTAGTGTACAGCACCGCACGTTCACATAATTGTCAGTTTAAGCGACGCAGTGCTGTATCGCAAAAAAATGGCCTGTTCATTAAGTGGGAAAATCCTCCAGTACTTATGTGGTTAATTACATACAGTCATGGTCAAAAATATTGGCCCCCCTGCATCAGATAATGCACCACTTCCCCCAGAAACAAATATTTAGGCATTTTCGTGTTTATTTTTGTTTGTATTGGTACGACAGAAGAAAATAGAGAAACAAAAGGCCCTACATTAAACCCCAGAATTCTTTGGTAGTCCTCATATTTCGTAATTTAATGCGGTCAAGACATCCAGTGCCTGAAGCAGCAAAGCAACCCCAAAACATCAGTGAACCGCCACTAGGGGTGCAAAAAAATCACGAATCGTATCAATCCTCGGTTCAGATGTCACGGATCGGATCGTTTTCGCATCAGCAAAAAAATAAAAATCTTGTTACTCCAACCTAATCACTATCCACCCCCCTCCACCCTGGTGTAGAGAAATGCTCCCCAGGTGATGGTGTAGCTCCTACCTGCAGGTGCAGAGCTCACCGATGCTGTCTCCACATGTCTGCAGGCAGTTCCGGGTCTGTAGTGAGCGTGCTGAGGCGGGGAGGCGTGTCACGCGGTGCTCTGACAAGCACACGGGGGTGGAGCAAGATGGCCACCGACTTTCCTACGGCTGAGGCTCCGGAGCGCATGGTGTGTCGATCCGAACGGGGTGACCCGTTCAGATCACGGATCGGTGACGATCCGTTGCACCCCTAACCGCCACCATGTATGATTGTAGGGACTGTATTCTTTTCTTTAACCACTTCACGACGGCCGTACGACTATGTACGGCCGCAGGGTGGCTCTGAATTTCTGGGACGCTGTCTTTTTACGGCCGCCCCTTTCCTCGTTCTCCACGCGCAACGGGGAACTTCTGTGCTGGCCGTGTCACTTGGACACAGCCAATCACAGATCGCGGTAAATAGCCAATCACAGCGGCTATTTACAGCGCGATCGTCGGCCAATGAGAGATGATCTCATATGTAAACATATGAGATCATCTCTCATTGCCGTCTCTCCCTCCTCACAAATACCACCAAAAGAAAGCTCTATTTGTATAGAAAAAAAAAAGGACAAACAAATCATTTGGGTACAGTGTTGCACGACTGAGTAATTGTCATTCAAAGTGTAAGAGCGCTGAAAGCTGAAAATTGGTCTGGCCAGGAGGGGTGTTTAAGTGCCCAGTAAGGAAGTGGTTAAAGGTCTCATTTCTTTTTCTGAAACACACACACACAAACATTAAGGTCTCTGGTGATGGACTTGCAACCTTGAAATTGTCCATACTTTTCCACAATTTTTGTTCTCAGACAATACTTTTCTGCCCTTTCTCTTCTCCATACTCTGTGTGGCACACAGAGACAAACAAAATGGTGGAGTAAATGTTTCACCAATATAACTGGTTGTCGGTGTGATTTCTATATGGTCAGCACCTGTTTGATTGATAATTGATACAGGCAAGTTTAATTATAGAATTACAGCAGCAGCACAAAACTGGAATGCAATAATTTTACAGATTTGATCCAGTGCATTTTGGAGCTTTGCATGGAAGGTATCAGATTTGGCTTTTTGTTTCTCCACTTTGTGTCATACCAATACAAACAAAATAATAAAACATGAGAATGCCTAAACATTTGTAATTGCAACACTTTTCTGGGCGAGGTGGTGCATTACCCGACAGAAATACAGAGGTGCCAATATTTTTGGCCACGACGGTGTGTGCACTGCAGCAGAGAAATCATTTATGGGGGCTGGCAAAGGATTCCCTTGTTCATAGTCCTTGACTGCAGCTGTGCCAGAATGTAAACAGTGCAATGCCTATACTGACTTCGACCAACTCTTAAAAAAGTGCATTTTTGGTCAAAACTTAAAATCAAATATTATTTTCACATTATATTTCAATGATTACTATCCTTCTCCTAATAATCTGAACTCTGAAAGTTCACTCTATAAAAGCATCACACATTTACTTCCTTGATTTGTGTGACGCATATTGACTATTCCGCCCTGTCACGTTTCCGTGAGCCCGTTTTCTAAATTACAGAGATGCCGAGAGGAAGAGTTTAGGGCAGCAGAGTCATTACAGGAAGCTGAGCTTCTACTAGGGGTCACAAGAGTTCAATACGTTTTGCACTTCTGTGACCTGTTTTCAGCATTGGGCGGTCTGAACCTCTCAGCTGACATCACAGCAGTAAGTCGAGGCAGCGTGTTATCCTAACTTAGGAAGTCTGGATCCACCAGCTGCCTTGACTGATGGCAATCTCAGCGAGCCGCCAAGACGGCAGCTCCCTGCTCCTTCAACAGTTCATCGCTCCAATGAATGTGGAGGAGCAGAGCAGGAGAGATGCTGACTGACAGTCGGCAGCTCTCCGCTCGGTGGCTCGGTTCTCAGCACAGAGACAGCTGCAGCATTGGTCTGATGATGCATCCACCTAGGCAAGTATGAATATTCCCCCAAAAAATAAAAGAGAACACCCCATACTTCTCTTTTAGGCTCTATGCACACTGAAGCTGATAAAAGCTATAAAAAAAAAAAAACGCCAGTAGCTTTGCAACGTTTTTAGCAATTGCTTTAATCAGCGTAGCTTTTATCCGTTTTTTTTTTTTCTACTGGATAAAAAAAAAAAAAAAAAAATGCAAAAAAACGCTGGCGGCAGCGTTTTTTTCCGCCAAAAAACGTCACTTTGAACGCAAATTTCGGCCATTCAGATAAAAGCCAATAAAACTCCAAAGCTCATTAACACTGAAAAACGCCCAGGTGTGCATGGGCACATAGGCTAACAGAGTTCAGTTTATGGGCGTTAAAAAAAAAAAAAGCCAAAACGTCAATAAACTGCAGTTTATCAGCTTTAGTGTGCATGGAGCCTTAAGGTTTTGGATGCATTTGCTGCATTAAGAAGGGTCAGTTCACACCAGACGCAGTTCCGTACAGTTTTGTGTGCATTTTTTATGAACTAAAAATGCATGCACACGGTTTTCCATGTATTCCATTGGCTCTAGTTCACACCATGTAGTTGGTTTCTGGTGCAGAGACTGACCGGAAACTGACTGCATGGTGTGAACTAGAGCCAATAAGAGCTATTGGAATACATGGAAAAAAACACTGTGCATGCATTTTGTGCAGAAAACAAGCACACAGAACTGAACTGCGTCTGGTGTGAACTGGCCATAAGGTAAATAAGAAAAAAAAAAAAACAACACCACACACACAGTACAGGATCTCAACCCCAGCCCCAATTTATACTTACCCGAGTCAAATCTTGAACCAGTACTATGCACAAGAGAAACAGCTCTCTCCTCTATGTCAAGGGAGCAGGAGGTGGGGCACAGCCCTGCTGTCTCTGTCTATGGGCGCAGGCAGCGGGGCTCAGGTGCAACCCCTTACAAGTACTTTCTTGGTTCTATCTTTGTACAGCTGCCCATTATTTCTACTTGGAGCGCCTGTGGAACTGTGGCCATAAATGCAGAGTGACAAACTTAATAGTATAAACAGAGGGATGGGAGGATGCCAAGATAGGTTAACAAGCAGAGACCAGGGGTTGCGACATGTGATGCCATAGGTCTGCCATTGACTACATCAGAATGTTTGCCATCCAAAGCACGGTTTGTCTTGCATATGGATTTATTCAGTCCAAAACCGCCTGGTGAGCAAAATTACCCATGTGTCATTTGGGGAGATGCACTTTGCAAGGGAAGAGTACAGGTTTTAGATTATATTGCTTGTTTCCCCAACTTTGCTATTGTACAATCAGCTGGCTGACATCTAAAAGGAAGCATTGTGATAAAATGTTTTGTGCAGGAACTTGGAAACTAGCTGCGCAGGCAATGAGCGCTTCATTATGGGAAGGCAGGTTTTTAAATGGGGTTAAAAAGGAAAAGACCGGTAAGCTTAAAGCCCGAGAATTTTAGAAAAATGCAGTGCTGCAGTTGGATTAGGCCGAGAGCAATAGAAAGTATTTTGAGTTAAAATGGTTCTAAAGCCTGAACAAATAAATACCTTAATCATGCATTCCTTACATTAAGGCAAAAATAAAAATTTAGGTAGCAATATGCCCCCTCGCCCAGTCTTCTACATAACTCACTCGATTCAGCCCTGTGCCCATCTGTATTGGCTCTCTCCCTTCTTCCACAAGCTTCCCTGAGAGCACTTACTCCCGTTGCTGTCATTCAAGTCCTGTGATGAGGTTCGGGGCCGAGATGCACTGTGTCTATGAAGACAGGCAGCATGGCTCGGGATTGAGCCCGCAGATGTGCTACAATAGAAAGCAGCTTTCTCTGGTGGCACACCAAGAAGAGAATAGGAGCCAGGTAAGCAGGCAGGGGACCAGAGAAGAGGAGGATCGGGGCTTCTCTGTGCAATACAATTGCACAGAGCAGGAAAGTATAAACCGTTTTTTTTTTTTTATAACAAACACTAGCATGTTTAATCACTTTAACAAAAAACATACTCCATTTTTATTAAGCTAAACTTTAGGGTCACCAATATTAGTATAGGATTTTAAAACACAAGGAAGTAAAGCAATTTGTTCATGCAAGTTTTTTTCATTCCCTGACCCACACAGCTATGACATGAGAAGGATAAAGCGCCACACAGTACTTCGTTTTCTGTAAGATGAATGAGGTTTTTTTACAATGACACTGGTTTTAGATCATATAATCAGTTTAAAATGCAAACAGTGCTTAGGGGAGATCTTCTTTAACAGTTTGTGTAGCCTTGGGTTTTAAAACGCTTACATTCAATCTGTGGTAATGCAATAGGCTGCTTGAGCTAAAAGAGCTTGCTGCTGGCATTTTC
This sequence comes from Rana kukunoris, assembly GCA_029574335.1. Taxonomy (NCBI): domain Eukaryota; kingdom Metazoa; phylum Chordata; class Amphibia; order Anura; family Ranidae; genus Rana; species Rana kukunoris. The sequence continues at coordinate 134,251,691 of CM056056.1, read as the reverse complement.
TATTGACCCTACAGTAGTTAACACAGACCTAAGTACACATCTGCCTCCCTGCCAAGAGCAGGCAGCCTGGCACTTCATTCAACAGATTATCACATAACTGCCTGTTTAGCGGCTGGATCAATAATTTTCACTCCACTGAGTAGCACAATCAATAGCAACAAGGGTGCTCTGCTGTCACTGGGCAACACAGGCTCTTAAACAGCAGCCCCAGAAGGCCTTTGTCATATTGCAAGGATTCCAGCAGAGAGAATGAGTTTTATCAACCCAGCTAAAATCTGAAAAAAATGGAGCCAATATATATCTGTGAAAGATAGGATATAGCAGGAGAAATAAGCACAGCTATATGGTTTATGTGGCAAGGACACTTTGTATGCTTTTAACAGTGTAAAGACATGCCTAAGGGCAGTCCAGGAAACGCTTTAGGAGACTCAAGCCCTTATAACGAAGAGGAAGTGGTTAACAAAAGAGATGATTGTAGGCATTAGAGCTGCAGATTATATATACGGTATACACAATATATATATTATATACACACACACACACTGCCTTGCGAAAGTATTCGGCCCCCTTGAACTTTGCGACCTTTTGCCACATTTCCGGCTTCAAACATAAAGATATAGAACTGTAATTTTTTGTGAAGAATCAACAAGTGGGAAACAGTCATGAAGTGGAACGAAATTTATTGGATATTTCCAACTTTAAAAAATAAAAAAACTGAACATTTTGACGTCCTCGCCTTTCTGAGCCACTAGGGGGCGGCGAATAACTTGGAACCCCAATGCGCGTGCCTGCGATGTCCACTGGGCACCCGGGATTGCCCAGTAACGAAGCAGGACCGTGGAACTGTGTGTGTGTAAACACACAGATCCACGTCCTGTCAGGTGAGAGGAGACCGTTGTGCGTTTCCAGTACAGATGAACACTTATCGGTCGCCTCCCCTTGCTAGTCCCCCTCCTCCTACAGTTAGAATCACTCCTTAACCACCCGAGCATCGGGCCATTGTCAAATGACGGCCTCACGGTGGCTCTGAAAATCCAACAGGACGTCATATGACGTCCTGGATTCCTCCGGCCACTGGGGGGCGCGTCCCCGAGATGCCGATGCAATGTCTGCCAGGTACCCGCGAAAGGCAATGACAGAGCAGGGACGTGGAGCTCTGTGTGTAAACACAGAGCTCCACGTACTGTCAGGGGAGAGAGGAGATCGATCTGGGTCCCTTCTACATAGGGACACAATCGGTCACCTCCCCCAGTTACCCCCCTCCCCTACAGTTAGAACACAATACAGGTACACATTTAACCCCTTCCTTACTCCCTAGTGTTAACCCCTTCAATGCCAGTCACATTTATACAGTAATTAGTGCATATTTATAGCACTGATCGCTGTATAAATGTGAATGGCGCCAAAAAATTTGTCAAAAGTGTCCGATGTGTACACCTTAATGTCGCAGTCCCAATGAAAAAATAATTTTGTAAGCGCTTATTGCGATTTTTTTTTTAAATTTATTTACCAAAAATATGTAGAAGAATACGTATCGACCTGAACTGAGGAAAAAATAAAAAATAAATTGGGCTATTTATTATAGCAACAAGTAAAAAATATTGTGTTTTTTTTTTCAAAATTGTTGCTTTTGCTTATAGCGAAAAAAAAAAAACACACAAAAAAAAAAAAAACATGCAGAGGTGATCAAATACCACCAAAAGAAAGCTATATTTGTGGGGGAAAAAAAAAAAAAAACACGTCAATTTTGTTTGGGAGCCACGTCGCATGACCGCGCAATTGTCAGTTAAAGCGACGCAGTGCCGGAAGCTGAAATTACACCTGGGCAGGAGGGGGGTATATGTGCCTATGTGTACTATGTTTTTTTCAAACTTGTCACTCTTGTTTATAGCACAAAAAATTAAAACTGCAGGAGGTGATTAAGAACCACCAAAAGAAAGCTCTATTTGTGAGGGAAAAAGGACGTCAATTTTGTTTTAGGTACAGTGTCGCATGACCACGCAATTGTCAGTTATATCGACACAGTGATGTATCGCAAAAAATGGCTTGGGCAGGAAGGGGGTGAAAGTGCCCTGTATTGGTGGTTAAAGAGAAACTGCAGTCGCCTCGCATAGGTGTCCATTTATGAAAATGTGATCCAGAGGATTGCTGCTCATCTCCGCACACAGAGAATCCATCATTGTCCGATACAGAAACGGGCAGTTTATGAAGCTGCGATCTAAGCACTTCACTGGCAATCTGTGTCAGAATTCTCCCTCCCTGATTCACCACCCCGGAGGAAGGAAGGAAGTTTTTGATTTCCCTGATCAGACCACCTAAAAGGTTCTTTATATATGCTTGGTTCCCTACTGCGTATGTGAGTCGCATGGCATGTCCCCGCTATCTCCTGGGACCAGCGTTTTTCCCAGCAGACAGCGGGGGGGGGGGGGGGATGGGTGACGCAAAGGGGTGTGACCCCTGCTGGAGTCTATTCCCGGAAGTGGGTGCAAATGCCTGTATTATACAGGTATCTGCACCCCCCCTCCCCCTGAAAGGTGCCAAATGACACCAGGGGGGGGGGGCGATGTTTTCCGAAAAGCAGGGGTTCACTTTGTGTGGACCTCTGCTTTAAGGGGCTCTGGGAAGTCCATACCACAACGTCATTTGGGAAAGGACAATCAAGTAGGACTCTCAAAACTTTGCACCCATGGGAACTAGGCTGAACTCTCCACGTATTTGCCCGAGGAACAATTTTGGAATCCTGATTTGCGTGCAGGGTGCCATACATGCATCCTTCTCTAGGTCAACCATCATGTTTTTTGAGCCACGCATGTGCAGCTCAGCAAACATTTACGAGCCATGCCGCGGCGATGAGACTCCCGTGCGCATGCACCGGAATGACATTGCCATCTGACCTATCAAATAAAGGCAAGGGACCTGGAAAGAAGACCGGTCGAAGATCAAAGCAGCCAGTGCCTGCCGAATCAGTCCCAGGGATTCACTGAAGGACATCATATGGCAGGTAAATTTATTTATACAGTTGTGAATACTAGCACATTGTGGCATAAACCACCTGGGAGGTCCCAGGGAAAAATAAAAAATATATAATAATGGTATAGTGCTTCTCAGCTTAAACATTGGATATGCTTTATTTTCCTTTTCTGTAGATTTTACACATCCCAACTTTTTTGGAATGGAGGTTGTACATATATGTTTACAAATTTGACTAAATAAAGTTATTTACATCCACCTGACCACTTTACAAGTAAATAAAATAGGGGTATAAAAAAATAAAAATAAAAACACACACACACACACACCCCATAAGCGTATATTGATTGGTTTGCCCAAAAGTTATAGCGCCTACAAATTAAGGGATAGTTTTGTGGCTTTTTTTATTTTTACTAGTAATGGCGGCCGATCAGCGTTTTTTTTTTAATCCGCGATTTTTATTGCGACTGCAAATTTATGGCAGACACATTTGACACATTTTTAAAACTAGCCATTTTTACAACGATCAGTGCTATAAAAATGCACCGATTACTGTGAAAAGGACACTGGCAGTGAAGGGGTTAACCACTAGGTGGCGCTGAAGGGGTTAAGTGTGTCTAGGATTCTTACTGCTAGGGGGCGTGGCTACGAGTGACACTTCACTGATCGCGGTTACCGATGACAACAGACGATCAGTGACAGTGTCACTAGGCAGAACGGGGAGATGCCCGTTTACACTTGCCTCTCCCCGTTCTGCAGCTCTGTGACCCAATCTCGGAACACCGGCGGACATAGAGTCCACAAGTCCCGCGGTCATGGAGCTCTCTGCAGGGGCACGCGCCTGCATGGTGGGAATTTCAAAATGATGTTTATACACACAAACTTTGCCCAGCAGTGCCATTCTGCCGATGTATATGTACAGATTTGTTATGGTTAATTGACAGCTCTGTACTTTAAATCTGTACTGTGGTCAGGTAGAGCCAATTAGGGGTTTAAAAAGGTAAGCAATGGACTAGGTCAAATGTCTTTAGATGAACATATGTCATCCCACAGAATATTAGTCAAAAATCGCTGTATACACAACACACACACACCATACAGCACTTTTTGGATGACAACAATACTTTAAGATTGGCATATTTTCAGTAAAAGCATATCTTCAGTTATTATGGCTCTGGTTTAGTTCATCTGCAAGGATCTTCATCAATCATTAAATGAAATATTCAGTTAACACTTCAAATTGAACATCTAAATTTCAGTACAGTATGTAAAAAAAAAAAAAAAAACGGACATCTGGTTGGTTCGTGTACAAAAAAGCATTTAATAATGCTGTCAAATGCGACAACATAAATTGCATGCAATTTAACAAGTCCGCTTCCAAAAAAAAAAAAGGTGTAAAATGACAGTATGATATTATGTAGTATGTAAGCCCATTACATATGTTCATGGTAAAATCAGAAGAGCATTAAGCTTCACTGCCTTGTTTATTATTCATTTTCTTGGCTGTTACCAAGGGATACATGTCCCTAATGTGCAGTCCAGGAACACATGCCTGCAGGCTGCCAGTTGTTCTATAGAAGGCTGGCTGAGCCGCCTTGCAGATGGCAGGGGGAAACCCTGGGTGCAGACTCTGAATTATCATGAAACCTTTGTCAGGAACCCCTTACATCCTCGTGGTAACTGCAGCTGCTCCCACTTCAATTCGGTGTTTACAAGAGATTTGGCCTTCTGCAAAACACAAGAGCTGAAAACACCCCTTTGTTCCACGATGGAGAGGACCTATGATTCACAGGATGAATGTAAAGGACAAGGGGTTTATGCATCAGCCAAGGCGCTCATTTACTGCTGAAGACAACATGCTTTTGGTTAACCACTACAGTTGCAGAATCATAAGTCACTGTGCTGCGGTGACAAGAATTAAATATCACTAGGGTTAAAAATACAGAACACTATTCACCCCTGAAGATATGGTTAAGCTCTGCACAGCTCTCCATTGCAGTGTTTATCATATACCCACCTAAATGCAGCCTGCTAAGCTTTTATCCTATTACAATGCTCTAAGATCACCATGGTAACATTCACCGACATAACTGCACCACCTTTGACTTTTTTTTTTTGGAGTGATACAATTCATGGAGATAAACTGTAAATGGCAATATGTTAACTACAACATGAAAGACAACAGGTGTTGAAACAAAGTCCCCTTAAGTGGCTGGATAAGTGCCTGCTACACTTGCCTGCCAGCACTAGGATTGCGGATTTTCTTCCCACACAAAAGGTGACTATCTGCATGGAGTTTGTAAATGCTCCCATGTTGTGTGGATTCTTCAAGGCATTTGTTTTTTGGGTTCAACGAGGCAACATACTGGTACCAGGTCCAACTGGCTTCTATTCAAAAAACTGTATACAGTATGTGCTTAAAGCATCTATTAAACAAATCTGCAAAATTAAAGTTTACGGGCTTGTTTACAGTTGCTTCGACGTCACACACAAGTGTTTACCGCTTCAACAAGCTTATTTTTTTTTTTACTTCAAAATAAGTTTATTGAAGAGCTGTACAGTATATTTTAAAGCGGAGCTCCACCCTGATTTTTATTTTTTTTTAAATCTAAAAAAAATAAAAAATAAAAATGAAATGGAAAAAAAAATACTCACCCTAAATAGGCTGTTGCTATGCGGAAGTCCCGAATCTGCCCTCATGATCCGCGGTGTGGTTTTCTTCCTCCTCCTCTTCTCTGTGTCTTCTTGTGAATGGGCCACGCTGCATTCTGGGAACTGTGTGTATCCCAGAAAGCAGCCGGGCAGCGCTCGCACATGCGCAGTAGGAAACGGGCAGTGAAGCCGCACGGCTTCACTGCCTGTTTCCCTGACTGTGGATGGCGGTGCCGGGATCGAGGATCGGCAGGGGCTGTCAGCGCGGGCGCCTAGGACAGGTAAGTGTCCTTATTCAAAGTCAGCAGCTACACTGTTAGTAGCTGCCGACTTTGAAAAAAAAAAAATGCGGGTGGAGCTCCGCTTTAATGCCACCAGAACATCCTGGGGCAGAAGGATATACATACAGTACAAAATAAAGTATTCAACTAAAAATCATCACTCTACATAGACTAGGATATCCCACTTTACTTTGAACCAAAAATCATGAGAAAGTAGAATACCCGATAAGAACACTTAGTACCAAAGGTCTTTTCCGACACCCCCTATGGGTTCACACTGTGCCGGGGACTGACTAAAACGTTAAATTTGTAGAGTGTGCCTGTCAAAGGCAAGACTGGACTCCCGGCTCCGGAATAACTGAGGCCTCCAGAGCCGCGAGATGGTCCATGGGCTGTTTTTGACAGTTCTCACCATCCTTCGCCTTTGCCTCTCCAATATTTTATGTGCCTGCCACTTCTGGCCTTAACAAGAACTGTGACAGACCATTTTCTCACTATGTTCCACACAGTGGACACAGACAGCTTATATCTCTACGATAACTTTTTGTAGCATTCCCCTAAACCATAATGTAGAACAATCTTTGTTTTCAGGTCATTTGAGAGTTGTTTTGAGGCTCCCCATGTTGCCACTCTTCAGAGGAGAGTATACAACAACTTGCAATTGGCCACCTTAAATACCTTTTCTCATGATTGGATGAACCGGTCTATGGAGTTCAAGGCTTAATGAGCTCACCAAACCAATTGTGTGCTCCAATTAATCGGTGCTAAGTTGTTACAGGTATTCAAATCAACAAAATGACAAGAGTGCCCAAATTTATGCACCTGTCTAATTTTGTTTTGAGGCATATTGCACATTTTCTGTTAATCCAATAAACCTCATTTTACTATTGAAATATTACTTAGACCTTCAGTTATTTTCTAGATCAAAATTAAATTGCTGATCCAAATGTAGCTGGCCAGCTAGAACCTGTCCTAGGTAGCCAATATAACTTACATGTATATACAGCTAAACCTGTATATACATATCTATATGTGAGAGACAAAAAGCAGAGTTATTCACTGTGATTTTGTGTTTGGATGTTATATAACAGTTGTATGTTGTGTTCACAGAAGCAAAAGAAAAATGCCTTTAAGAGTCATTTGTTTGTATGGGGCAGGAGGTAAGCAAAGTTATTCAGTTAATTCATACCGGAAAGCATAGAGTTAAGCTTTTGTGACTCATCAGAAGCCTTGGCCCAATCACAGCCAATCTCACATTGAGCAGAGTCTTGACCAGTCACAGCCAGCTTTGCATCCACTGTCTAGGAAGTTTCTAGCACATGCTCTGCAAATTATTCATTCCACACAGAGAGCCACATGCAGACAGCAAAGCAAGCAGACATACAGAGCAGTTCTTATGGAAGCCAGAGGGCAAAATTAGGTAATTATACAGTGTTATATATGTTCTTATTGTAAATAGTGTGATTAGAACTGTATACTGATTTAGGTGTGTGTTCACTTGTAGTTCCACCAAACCCAAACCATATCAAACCAAACTAACCCTGCATAAGCAACCTGCAAACCACAGTTATACCTTTCAGAGAAATCAGAGAATGCTTTGATTAATTTACAGAGAGAGTAAATACTGAAGAAAGAAATATATCCACCATCTTATGTTAAATGACAAGACTAAGGCCGGATTCACACCTATGCGAATTGGTTGCGGCTTAAACCGCATCTAATACGCAGAACATTTCTAAATACATTGTTTTTAATGAGGCTGGTTCACATATGTGCGATGCATTCGCACTGCGCATTGCAGAAAAAACGTGTGTGGATTTTATGCCTTGCGGTGCAGCTCAGGTGCGAATTCAGTCCCATTATCTTCTATGGGTACGCAGCTGATTCGCAGATGTGTTCATTTCTCTTCAGGAATTTCTCTCATTCAGCTCAATACACTTCTCCCACACTCTCCTCTCACCCGGAACTTCTCCCAGGTCTCCAAATTCGCAGCTAAAATGTTGCTAATCTGCTGAACACTTCTCTTATCTTTGCAGAGAGATTACAGAGCTGAAATTCGCACGCACAAGTGTGATTCCGGCCTGAATATTTGAACCACTATTTTCTGTTATACTTATTCATCACGTGTTTTTGTACATGGACTGTCTGCTGCAAAGCAGCAGTATTTTATATGAAGAAAAGTGAAGTTATTAAAGAAGTTATTTTAAGCATTTGGTGTGCTCTTTAAACCTACTGCTTTCATAGAACGGCAATAGAGGAATTTCAGAGTAATACACAGTCTTGTTGGATTGAAAAGTCAGAGATATTACAATTCTTCTAATGCCACAGCGCATTAGGGACTTCATAGTGCTGCGCCTGCCACACCAAACAACCAAATATTTATAAATGACAATCATGGAAATTGACAGGGTTTCCTAAACTTTTGCATACAACCATACCCTGTGTGCGCTGATTTTCTAATTGCTTTTTAAAAAAAAGTGCCCAGTAGAAGTTCAGCTTATTAGTTCCCTCATTCAGCAGATCCCCAGCTCATTAGCACCCCCCCTCTCGGCAGAACCCCAGCTCACTAGTACCCTTGTTTAGCAATCTCAAGCTTACTAGTACCTTTGTAAAGCAGATCTCCTGCTCAGTAGGGATGAGCCGAACATACCCGGGTTCGGTTCGCACCAGAACGTTCAAACAGACCGCTCGTTCACACGAAAAATAAGAACCCCATTGAAGTCTATGGGACTCGAACGTTCAAGTCTAATATGCAAGTTATTGATGGAAAACGTCTTTGAAAACCCGGGTCTTGTCCCAGGGAACATGTATCAATGGAAAAAAAAGTTTTAAAAACTGTAGTTTTTTCTTGAGCAGCGATTTAAATGATGCTTAAAGTGAAAAAAAAAAAATTCCTTTTAAATATGGTACCTGCTGGGTGTCTATAGTAGTGGCAAGTGTTTAGAAATGTCCCTGCACAACATGAGCTTACTCTCAGAAAAAAGTAATTTAATACTAACAGCAAACGTGCAGTGACACTAACTGCGCTCAGGTGGTATGTAACAGCACACGTGCAGTGACACTAACTGCACTCAGGTCGTATGTAACAGCACACGTACAGTGACACCAAATGCGCTCAGGTGGTATGTAACAGCAAACGTGCAGGGACACTAACTCTACTCAGGTGGTATGTAACAGCACACGTGCGGTGACACCAAATGCGCTCAGGTGGTATGTAACAGCACACGTGCGGTGACACCAAATGCGCTCAGGTGGTATACACGCACAGTCAGAGCGACTGCGTTTCTGTGCAATTCAATAGCCCACTTGCATTAACAGCAACTGCCTTTCTGTGCAAATAAATAGCACACTTGCAGTAACAGGTAATGCGTCTATGTGCAATTAACTAGCACACGTTGACTAACATGGAGTACTATGTTTAAGGTAAACAATAATGCAGGCAATACAACACGTTAGAGCACTGCATCAAACACAATCTCCTGCCTGACAGATACTAATAGCAGATCTAGCTGACTGAGCTATACAGTTTACAAATATATTGACAACTCCTAGGGATGTCAATATATTCTCTACAAACTGTAAATTTAACTGTACTGACTTACTAGCCTCCCTGCTCTATCTATCTATCTATCTGAAAAGACACTGGCCCAGATTCAGAGAGAATTGGATTCTCGTAGCGTATCAGAAATACACTACGCCGCCGTTTTTTACCTGGCTCTACGTGGAATCCAGGTAGATTTTGTCCAGTAAACGACGGCGGCGTAGTGTATTTCTCCCGTCGCAATCCATCTACGCGAGTCGGGGGCGTGAAGGATTTAAAATAGGCGCGTTCCCGCGGCGATCGAACTGCGCATGCTCCGTTTGCAAATTTCCCGCCGTGCATTGCGCGAAATCACGTTGTTACTTCATTCGTTGTTTGAGTAGCGTCGTTTACGGACATTTCTATTCCCGAACGAGTTACGTAAAAAAATAAATAAATGAAATTCGACGCGGGAACGACGGCCATACTTAACATGGGCTACGCACCGTTAGACCAGCAAAAAGCTGGTCTAACAGTACGTAAAAAAAATAGACGTAAGCGATTGCGAAGACCGCTCGTATCTTCGTGGATCGCCGTAAAAACACATTTGCATATCCCGACGCATCAAAACGACGCAAACTCCTCCCAGCGGCCGCAAAAATATCGCAGCGTAGATCCGAAGGCTTACGAAGACGTAAGCCTCTCGGATCGAAGCCCGAAGCCGCCGTATCATGGTTTGAGGATTCAAACTAGTGATACGGCACGCGAAATTTGAAATTACTCCTGTCTAACACCAGTTAGACAGGCGTAATTGCTTTATGAATCTGGGCCACTGTGTCTATCTCTCTCTCTCTAACTGACTGTCTGTCTGAATTCTCTGTAAAGCAAGCCGGAACACACTACACGAGGCCGCCCGGGAGGCGGCCTTTTATAGTGTGGGGCGTGTGCTAAAGCCCTGAGCCCTAATTGGCCAAAGCACCCAGGCTTTGGCCAATTAGGTCTCTTCGTTGTTTGGGCGCTGTGATTGGCCAAGCATGCGGGGTCATGGTGCATGCTTGGCCAATCATCAGCGCGCAACGCCGCAGTGAATAAAGGGCTGTTGCGCGTCACTCGAATTTGGTGCGAACGACCCATTTTGTTCGTGTTTCGAACAATCGATCGAACAGGCAATGTTCGAGTCGAACATGTGTTCGAATCGAACGGGAAGCTCATCCCTACTGCTCAGTAGTATCCCCCAGCTCTGCTGATGTCCACAGTAGTACCCCCAAGCTTTTTTAATCCTTTGCTCAGTAGCAACCCCAGCTCTGCTTATCCTTTGGTTTTCCGATCCGCCTCTCTTTGCTCATCGCCTGCTATATTGCTCCCACGCTGCCAACATCTGCTAGTTACTCCAGCTTTGGGCCACCAGCTCTTCTGATCCTCTGCTGCTCAGTTCTCACTCTCCAGCCCTGTTCACCTTCCGCCTATAGAGCTCCCATGTTGCACACCACATCTGCCGTCTACAAGATACTCTGCTTTAGTTCGGACCTGACTCACCTTCCTGCTGCACACCAGATGCAACATCTGGTCTGCAGACACATATTATATATAAACACACACACACACACACACACACAGTGGGGATCGAAAGTTTGGGCACCCCAGGTATAAATTTGTATTAATGTGCATAACGAAGCCAAGGAAACATGGAAAAATCTCCAAAAGGCATCAAATTACAGATTAGACATTCTTCTAATATGTCAAAAAAAGTTCGATTTTATTTCCATCATTTACACTTTAAAAATTACAGAAAACTAAAAAATGGCGTCTGCAAAAGTTTGGGCACCCTGAAGAGTTAATATCTTGTACTACCCCCATTTGGCAAGTATCACAGCTTGTAAACGCTTTTTGTAGCCATCCAAGAGTCTTTCAATTCTTGTTTGAGGTATCTTTGCCCATTCTTCCTTACAAAAGTCTTCCAGTTCTTTGAGATTTCTGGGCTGTCTGTCACACACTGCTCTTTTAAAGGTCTATCCATAGATTTTCAATTTTGTTGAGGTCAGGAGATTGTGAAGGCCATGGCAAAACCAGTTTACGTCTTTTGATGTAATTGTAATTGGTAGGGTTTGTATATGCCACGCTAATGTGACTGACTGCATGGCCCACCTATCTCCTATCCACTCTGCTCTTACATCTATCCTGGCGTCCGCCCCTCCCGCCTTTCTACTGATCTGATAGTTACAGTCAGTGGGCGGGGCTGACGCCAGGAGAGACTTGAGTCGTAAGAGCAGAGAGGCGGGCCGGGCAGTCACATGAGCACTGTGAAAAATGGTACCATCTGAACAGAGCGCTCTCCCGGGAGGGGCCGGGGCGAAAACATTGATTATTACAGTCGCATGCATCGGTGCCGCATCTGGGACACGCGAATCGCGATGCACCGATTAAATTTGACACACACACACACACACACACACACACTCACACACCCCAAAAGTGACTGCTGGTAAAAAAAATTGTGACAGACGGTGCTGCTGGGGCCTGCCCTATCACAGGATTTGCCTGACAGAATGCCACTACAAAACTAGCCCATCGATAGATTGCATGAGGACTCATGTATAGGCGAGTGTGGACTGGTGTACTGCTACATAAATGTTTTCTACAACCACTTGAAATTTGAAGTTGTTCAAAACTAAATTCCATTTATTATAGAGTTAATGTAGTACCATAGATATGGCACCATAGGTCTTAAATGACATCTATAGTTGCAGCATACACGTTCATGCTGCAATGCAATACAAACAACTTATTTTTTGACAAGCCAATATAAAAACTTACTTGAGAAATCTCCTTTCATATTGAGAGCTCTGCATGTCTGCTGGCCATCTCTCATCAAATTCCTGGACTCCCTACATGCTTTGCAGCTTTTTCTCTGCCGTTTACTTTTTATTTTTAAAGGCTACATATCTCTAAGCACTTTACTTCCTGCAAACTCAGATTTCTGTACCGACTCCACTTCTTGTGACTCCTACTCCCAGCACCTCTGTAGTTCAGAAGGCAGACTCTGGGACATTTGTGACACAGCAGTGCCTACTCACAGGGTAATACGTGTCACAGAATTAAAAAAATGTATGTGTGGCAAGATCAGATTAATGTGTAGATCAGAGATAATTACCATTCAATGTTTAACATGTACAATTTTACATTTTGATTATAGTTGCATATAAAAAAAAATAAAAAATAAAACAAAACACCACCACACACACACACACAAATGTGGGTATCAAAAAACACACAAAACGTCTCCATGTCAGACTGTCTCTAGTCTGACATGGAGAGGAGTGAGGAGAAGATGGCCGCCATCTGTCTCCAAGTCATTGCAGGGCAGAAGCAACTGCAAAAACGACACTTACGCATATAGCTCTTAAAAAGGGACATTTTATTTTTTTCAAATGACAAATGTATTAATTTTTTTTTATTGCATCATGGACTCGGGGCAGGAGAAGATCGGTGAGTGGATTACTGGCTGAGGCATGCCAAGGGAGCCGGGTGCGAGGCCAGAGGAGAGACTGTGGGGAAAGTGTCAAACCGGTGGATTTGCGGACCGGACTAGCTGGGAACAGTAGTCCAAGCTACAAAAATTACTAGGCCGCCAGGTAGGGGTGCAACAGATCGTCACCGATCCGTGATCGGCACACCCTGCGATCCGCGGAGCGCTCCGGAGCCTCGGCCGTAGGAAAGTCCCCGGCTTCGGCCTAGCTCCGGAGCGGCGGCCATCTTGGTACACCCGGCGGCGCCCCTCCTCTCTGTTCACACCCACAGAGGAGGAGCTCGCGCTCGAGGGAAACACACGCCGCTGTCTGAGGTCTGAACTACTGTTGTGGGGAAAATGATCCGAACCGTGACTCCTGATCCGAGGAACGATCCGAACCGTGAGTTTTTTGATCCGTTGCACCCCTACCGCCAGGGGAGAGGTACTGCAGACCTCTGGCCTAGTAACAGCATCTATTATAGCCAGTTATTGAGACTGTTCAGAGGGGCCTCTTTTGCTCAGAGGAGGATGTGACAGGAAAGAATGATCTACAGTAAAGAAGTCCTGGGAGCAACAGTCTGCGAGGAGGAGGGAGGAGGCTGCATGGTGATGCAGGGGAAGTGATTGTAGATATTATCTGTACATCAGTGCTTCAAGCCTCAACCAAATTTCAAGTTCTTTAATATGCTGGCAAAGCAACATGTTCTATGGGCATCCCATATGCCGTTTCCCCCAACTAAGTTATATTCCTCAATAATCAAAAACAAAACAACGCAAATGACAGTTCATTGTGTCTGAGGTGATAGATGGAGGTCTGGCAGCAGGGCGATATGGTGGATGTTAGTTACTAGTAGCAACCATACGCTACACCAGTGGTCTCCAAACTGCGGCCCTTTGCTTGCCTTTATCAGGCCCTTGGGGCACTGTTCCTCTCACTGATACGAGACGCTATTCCTCCCACTCACACCAACGAGGGGAACTATTCCTCCCACTCACACCAACGAGGGGGACACTATTCCTCCCACTCACACCAACGAGGGGGACACTATTCCTCCCACTCACACCAACGAGGGGGACACTATTCCTCCCACTCACACCAACGAGGGGGACACTATTCCTCCCACTCACACCAACGAGGGGGACACTATTCCTCCCACTCACACCAACGAGGGGGACACTATTCCTCCCACTCACACCAACGAGGGGGACACTATTCCTCCCACTCACACCAAACGAGGGGGACACTATTCCTCACACCAACGAGGGGGACACTATTCCTCACACTCACACCAACGAGAAGGACACTATTCCTCCCACCAACGAGAAGGACACTATTCCTCCCACTCACACCAACGAGGACACTATTCCTCCCACTCACACCAACGAGAAGGACACTATTCCTCCCACTCACACCAACGAGAAGGACACTATTCCTCCCACCAACGAGAAGGACACTATTCCTCCCACTCACACCAACGAGAAGGACACTATTCCTCCCACTCACACCAACGAGAAGGACACTATTCCTCCCACTCACAGCAACGAGAAGGACACTATTCCTCCCACTCACACCAACGAGGGGGACACTATTCCTCCCACTCACACCAACGAGGGGGACACTATTCCTCCCACTCACACCAACGAGGGGGACACTATTCCTCCCACTCACACCAACGAGGGGGACACTATTCCTCCCACTCACACCAACGAGAAGGACACTATTCCTCCCACTCACACCAACGAGAAGGACACTATTCCTCCCACTCACACCAACGAGAAGGACACTATTCCTCCCACTCACACCAACGAGAAGGACACTATTCCTCCCACTCACACCAACGAGAAGGACACTATTCCTCCCACTCACACAACGAGAAGGACACTATTCCTCCCACTCACACCAACGAGAAGGACACTATTCCTCCCACTCACACCAACGAGAAGGACACTATTCCTCCCACTCACACCAACGAGAAGGACACTATTCCTCCCACTCACACCAACGAGAAGGACACTATTCCTCCCACTCACACCAACGAGAAGGACACTATTCCTCCCACTCACACCAACGAGGGGGACACTATTCCTCCCACTCACACCAACGAGGGGGACACTATTCCTCCCACTCACACCAACGAGGGGGACACTATTCCTCCCACTCACACCAACGAGGGGGACACTATTCCTCCCACTCACACCAACGAGGGGGACACTATTCCTCTCACTCACACCAACGAGGGGGACACTATTCCTCCCACTCACACCAACGAGGGGGACACTATTCCTCTCACACACCAACGAGGGGGACACTATTCCTCCCACTCACACCAACGAGGGGGACACTATTCCTCCCACTCACACCAACGAGGGGGACACTATTCCTCCCACTCACACCAACGAGGGGGACACTATTCCTCCCACTCACACCAACGAGGGGGACACTATTCCTCCCACTCACACCAACGAGGGGGACACTATTCCTCCCACTCACACCAATTTCCGGCCCCCCTCAAGCCTGAAGGACTCTAAACTGGCCCTTTGTTTAAAAAGTTTGGAGACCCTTGCGCCACACCATTATGGAAAGTAATAAAAAATTCGACATTTTTGGTTGATACCAGAACAGTAATAGAAGGGAAATCTTCCAATTGGGTCACTAGTTCTTGTGACACCCCAGAATTCTCTTGTGGCTATGGCACAGGAAGTGAAGCAAAATCTCCCCAATGGGACACAGATTTAAATTACAATTGCTTGTGAATCCTGGGATTACAGAATCTTCCTATCCCCCAGCTTGTGATCGGATAGAAAAAGCGGCAGGAGCACAGTGATGCGCATATACCTCTGCTCTCTTTGCCCACCTCGTGCTGTACAAAATACGAGACTGAAAGAAAGTGAAATCAGTGCTTACATTTAGTGCATCAAAAATACATTATT
This sequence comes from Rana kukunoris, assembly GCA_029574335.1. Classification (NCBI taxonomy): domain Eukaryota; kingdom Metazoa; phylum Chordata; class Amphibia; order Anura; family Ranidae; genus Rana; species Rana kukunoris. The sequence goes on along the minus strand of CM056056.1, from coordinate 134,235,829 downwards.
TTCTAAAAGGTACATACGATTTAAAATGCATCGGCAATTGTTTTAAATCTTCACATAGTAAACATCCACACACACACTTAATTCACATAATTTTACTACGTAGCAAAAAAAAAAAAGAAAAAAAAAAAAAGGGAGGTTTCACTACACACAACAGGCTTATTTTACTCAACTCCAGTTAATTGTTCTTCAGACTTTGGCGGGCCGGACTGTGGCCAGTGGGAGTGGAAAGTGTACTAGCGTCAGTGCTCTATTTTGGGTATGGGTGTAATAGCGCCCCATCGCAGGCATCAGTGGGTGGAATGAAAGGTGCGATACCATGGGTGTCAGTGAGAGAAATGATGCTCCTTTGGGAGGATTAGTGTCTGGCTGGGTGAAAGCAAAGGGCAGCAGTTTAGATCTAAATCTGCTAGTGCATCCAACAATACCCTCTTTCCAGATAGACAATGCTGCTGTCTAAGAGTGGCTCCACGCCTTAAGACAGGAAGTGCGTTACTGGTCAGAACAACAGGTATTAAAAAAAAAAAAAAAAAAAGAAAATGCTTCTATGCACTGGCGCTTACCTGTCTATACAAGTGTACCATATTTCCCTGAATGAGAAACTTCTGGGTTTGGAAAATATGTAGTACCTCTATGAACAGCTAAATGCCGATGCCCAGAAGCGTTGGGGTTTACATAAGTAGAGGGACCACTTTTATGTCTGTAACCCCCCCTTGGCTGCAGGAAAGAACCATGAATTTATATTAAAGTATAAATTAAGACAAAACTTTTTGGTTAAGTTTTGGATAGAGCGGAGAGGGATTAGAACATCTGTCAGTCATTGCTGTCCATGCTCTCATTAGGGAAATTGACCCTCTCCATTTGTCCCGTTGACTGGTATCCCTGAAAGTAAGAAGTAAAAGAAAAATTCTTGATTTTGGGTTGCCCCTAGAAAAGTTAGTAAGGGGAAATCTTCCAATGGGGAGACCTTCCGGTGACCTGGTGGTTTTTAAGCGATTCCTTAAATTTGCAGGTATTTTCTGCTTTGGCTATGGGATGGAAGTGAAGGCAACGCTTACCAATGGGACTCAAATTACATTTGGCACAGTAAGGGCAAGCAGAAAATAAAATAAAAACACCCCAAGAAGGAGATCAACAAGGTCGATTTCAGAAAGCAGGTCAAGATTTAATTTTTTAAATTCCTTAGCTACCTACCACCCATGTGAATAGTCAATGGAAGTCTTTACTGATTAAATTAATTTCTGATTTTGTCATACAATAAGTAGAAACTGTAAAGCATGTGGTCGGTCTGTACAGTCAAGCCCCCAAAAAACACAAACGACTCACTCCACTGTACAGTTTTACTGTGGACATGTGTTCTACACTCACCTGATCCTTCTCATGAGGAAGGAGACTGACTAGAGGAAGCATGGAAGAGGAAGAATATTTGGATACTCCTTTCCCTTCTGATCCTCCATAGTTAATCCTATACTGTGGGCCATCTTTCATTAGCCTCCCGCTGTTAACAGCCCGCTTGGCCGCTAGACGCAGCCTCCTCTGGAAAATGGGATTTGCCACAATTCCAACCAAATCATTCTGGCTACGCAAATATTTCTCAATATTCTTAAGCGAGGAGCCATTGGAATCCTGAAGGCCTTCCAGTGCCCTACGAAGGAGTTTATTCCAGTCTACAGTGCGCAGATCGGTACTTACAGCTCGCTGGACTTTGGCTGCTTTAGGTAGAGGATCAGGGCCAACATTGGCAAGGCGCCCAGGGTTTTCTGGATCTTTGTATGAAACCACACCTCTGTTGTTAATCTCGAGAATGGAGCCATCCTGTACACTGAGTTCAAGCTGCTCAAGTACAAGCCTTTTATCAAGACCATGGGATACACACACTGCATGACAAATCCGTTCTTCCGAAGGACGCTGTTTTTGTCTCTTTACTTTTTGTATGGCTTCTAAAATCCACTCCGTGTACAGAGGGTTTGCAAGTTTTACCATGGTTGAAAAACTGTATCCAAAAGCCAGATGAAACCCATAGAGGTCATCCGTGTACCACAATAAACATCCAAGCAACAATCAGCCGACTCCTATGTTGTGTTCGGTAACAGGTCACACACATCCATCTTCAGAGGACAAATCCGGCAAGAGCAGTCACATCAAAAGACACAGCTGGAATACAGTAAATCCACGTCATAAAACATAATCTAAGAGAAAAGAGGAAACAGACTTCACTGAACTGATCAAAGCATGAGGCATGTTAATGAATGACAGAGAGACACATCTAAAGAGAAAACAGTTTGCTTGACTCATGAAACTCTTGTTACGCTAATACAACAATGTAATTTGGCCACATGAAGGACAACTGTGCAATACACTGTGCAGACCATTCATATTATCATAATGAATTTGGCAAGCACCTGATATTTAGCATGAAAGCAACACCACTGCAAAAAAGGGATTTTTAAATACAGCTTACCTGTAAAATCCTTTTCTTGGAGTACATCACGGGACACAGAGCGGCATATTCATTACTATGTGGGTTATATGGAGTACCTTCAGGTGTGGACACTGGCAATCTCAAACAGGAAGTCCCCTCCCTATATAACCCCCTCCCCTAGAGGGAGTCCCTCAGTTTTGTAGCAAGCAGTATGCCTCCCAAAAATGGTCACCCAAAAGAGGGGTGGGAGCTCTGTGTCCCGTGATGTACTCCAAGAAAAGGATTTTACAGGTAAGCTGTATTTAAAAATCCCTTTTTCTTTCTCGTACATCACGGGACACAGAGCGGCATATTCATTACTATGTGGGATGTCCGAAAGCAATGCTTTAATGAGGGGAGGGAGACATCTTCCAAAGAAGGATTCAATTTAGAGATAAACTCAAATCATAATAATAATTCTAACTTAGTCAAGAAAAAAACTTTTTTTTTTTTTATTTTTTATAACCAAGGGTGTTTCTGATCCCGAGGATTTCAAACTGCAGCCTTTAGTACTGCCTGACCAAAGGCAGCATCCGCATTTCTTCTCACGTCTAGTTGATAAAACCTTGTAAACGTGTGGACTGATGACCACGTTGCCGCCTTGCATATCTGAGCCATAGAGATCTGATGGTGTGCTGCCCAAGAGGCGCCCATGGCCCTGGTAGAATGGGCCTTTACCGACAACGGAGGAGGCAACCTCTTCAACCCGTAGGCTTGAATGATTAATTGTCTAATCCATCTCGAGATGGTGGATTTTGCAGCTGCCTGCCCCTTCTTGGGGCCATCTGGTAGAACGAATAACACATCTGTTTTCCGGATCTTTTCTGTAGCTTTAAGATAGGCCTTCATGGCCCGGACAATATCCAAGGTATATTATGCAGCAACCCCTCCTTTCTAGATGTAGGTTTTGGAAAGAAGGATGGAAGTACCAAATCCTGGTTTAAGTGAAATTTGGATATAACCTTTGGTAGAAAGGAAGGATGGGGCCGGAGAACTGCCCTGTCCTTATGTAGAACGAGATATGGTTCCTTACACGATAAGGCTGCTAATTCTGACACTCTCCTGGCCGAAACTATGGCGACCAAGAAAACCAATTTTCTTGTCAGTAAGACTAAAGGAATCTCAGCCAACGGCTCAAAAGGCTATTTCTGTAGAGTGGACAGGACAAGATTTAAGTCCCATGGACAAATTGGTGACTTGACAGGAGGATTAATACGCAAGACCCCCTGTAAGAAGGTCTTTACCAGCGAGTGGGTGGCCAGCGGCCTCTGAAACCACACTGACAGAGCTGAGATCTGTCCCTTGATTGTGCTTAGTGCCAGGCCTTTATCCACTCCTAGCTGGAGAAAACTTAACACCCTATCAATAGTATATTTGCGGGAATTCCATCTTTTGGATTCACACCAGCCTACGTAGTTCCTCCACACCCTGTAATAAATCACCCTGGAGACCGGCTTTCTAGCCCTAATCAGGGTAGGAATTACCTGCCTAGACAGGCCTCTATCCCTGAGAATCAGGGATTCAGCCTCCAGGCCGTCAAATTTAGACGCTGTAATGTAGGGTGGAGGATCGGGCCTTGTGAGAGTAGGTCTGGTTGTAGAGGAAGAGTCCAAGGGTCTCCCACTGCCATCTTCAGGACTAGTGAGTACCAAGTCCTCCGGGGCCAAGCCGGAGCTACTAGAATGACTGGCTTGTTCTCCACTCTGATCTTGCGCAACAGGCGCGGGAGTAACTGTAGTGGAGGGAATGCATATAGAAGTCTGAATTGATGCCAAGGGCAAACCAACGCATCGGTTCCGCAGGCCATAGGATCCCTCGCTCGCGACACGAACCTGTCTAGTTTCTTGTTGAACCTGGATGCCATTATATCTACGTCCGGCATTCCCCACTTCTGGCAGATTGTCTGAAAGACCTGGGGATGCAGAGACCACTCCCCTGGCAACAGACTCTGGCGACTTAAGAAGTCTGCCTGCAGGTTGTCCACTCCGGGAATGAATATCGCTGAAATGCAGGGTACATGAACCTCTGCCCATTGAAAAATCAAGTTCACCTCCCTCTGAGCGGCCTGGCTCCTGGTTCCCCCTTGGTGGTTTATGTATGCCACCGCCGTGGCATTGTCTGACTGGATTCTCACCGGGAACCCCTTTAATCTGGAGGTCCAAGCCCGAAGGGCTAGGCGGGCAGCTCTGATTTCCAAGATATTGATGGGGAGCTGCCTCTCTGCTTTCACCCAAGTTCCCTGGCGGGAGAACCCCTCGAAGACCGCCCCCCAGCCTGCCAGGCTGGCGTCTGTGGTAACTACCTTCCAGACAACAGGGCTGAAGGATTTTCCCTTTAGAAGATTCTGAGGGTTCAACCACCAGGCCAGGCTTTGTCGGACGGGCATGTGCCCTCTTGCCCCAGGCTGCTAGAATGGCTGCCTGTAGGACGCGAGTGTGGATCTGAGCGTATGGTACTGCCTCGAATGTGGCCACTAGCTTGCCTAGTAATCGCATACACAGGCGAATAGTTGGTTTTTTCTTGTTTAGAACCAACTGAACCAACCCCTTGATAGCTTCGATCTTTACAAGGGGCAGGAACACCTTTTGATGTTCTGTGTCTAACCTCATGCCGAGGTATTCCAACTGCTTTGCAGGCTGGAACGCTGACTTTCCCCGGTTCAGGACCCAGCCGAATTCTTCGAGGTACCGAACCGTGAGGTTTACTGCCTTTTGCAGACCCGGCCGTGAGTGATCTATGATTAAAAGGTCGTCCAAGTATGCTAGGACTGTGACCCCTTGGATCCTTAAATTGGCCAGAATTGGGGCTAGGATCTTCGTGAATACCCGGGGGGCCGTGGCCAGCCCGAAGGGGAGTGCCCTGAATTGGAAGTGTCGCTGCCCCACCGCGAAGCGTAAAAACCTTTGATGCGACTGAAAGATTGGTACATGAAGGTAAGCATCCTTTATGTCTATGGAGGCCAGAAAATCGTCCTTCTGAAGCGCGGCGGCTGCTGACCGGATGGATTCCATCCGGAAGGAACGAACCCTTAGGTAACCGTTTAACCTCTTTAGGTCCAAGATTGGCCTGACATCGCCGTTGGGCTTTGGTATGACAAAGAGATTGGAATAGAAACCTAGGCCTTGCTCTTGGGCTGGCACTTCTATAATTACGTCCTGGCCAAGCAGGTGATCCAAAGCTGCCAGCATTGAGGCCTTCCTCGCTGGATCCCTTGGTAGCCTTGATTCTTGAAAATGAGGCGGAGGATACCTTAGAAACTCCAGTCTGTAACCTGTGGTTACAGATGCCCGGACCCATTTGTCGGGGATCTTGGCTTCCCAAACTTCTGAGAAGAAACGAAGCCTTCCCCCCACCCGCAAGAGTGGGGGCGCCCCTTCATAAGGCAGACTTAGGGGCTGTCTTTGACGGCTTGCGATACCACGGCCTCTTACCCCCAGGGGTCTGTCCCTGCGATCTACTGTTAACGTTGGATCGTGCAGGCGGCCGTCGATACTGCCTGGAATTTGAGGGCCCCGAGACAGGAAAGAGCTGCCTTTTAAATGTAGGAGCCCGGAATGTCTTTTTGACCGGTAAAAGGGTACTCTTGCCATTTGAAATAGTCTGAATATATTTATCCAGATCCTCTCCGAAGAGTCGTCCTCCATGGAAGGGAAACCCTGCCAGAAGCTTTTTGCATGGGGGCTCCGCCGCCCAGTTCTTCAACCATAAGAGCCTTCTCATGTGCACCAAACATAGTGATAAACGAGAGGCCTGCTGGATGGAATCTTTTATAGCATCTACCGCAAAACACAGAGCTCTGGGAATGTCAGAAAACTCTTCTGCTTGTTGGGTAGGCATGTCCCTTAACATTTCCTTTGTCTGGTCTTTTAATGCCTGACAAACTCCAATTGCAGCCACCGCTGGCTGCACCACTGCTCCTGCCGTAGCAAAGGATGCTTTTAAAAGTGTCTCTAATCTTTTATCAACCGGATCTTTAAACATATGTATGTTTTCCACCGGGCAAGTTAGTGATTTATTCACACATGAGATGGCTGCATCCACTACTGGGAGCCTCCACCTCTTGGAGAACTTTTCCTCCATGGGGTAAATGACCGCAAATCTTTTTGGTGGCAGAAAAATCCTGTCCGGCCGTACCCAATCCCGAAAGATCAATTCCTCCAAGAGAGGATGGACCGGAAAAACTGCGTTGTTTAACGGAGCTTTCAAAGAGCCCAGAGAGGATACCGGAGGAACCTGAGGCTCTGGCAATGGTAAACTAAATGCCGAGCGGACCATGTCCGTCAAAGACTGTACCCACAGTCTTTCTGTCTGGGAGTCTGAAAATGGTTCCTCAGAGGCAGATCCCTCAATCCCTGAACCCTCTTGGTTCAGGTCTAGTTGATCCTCCTGTGATTCCAATTCCTCTGGAGAGAGAATCTCAGCATCTGAGGATACACCTCCTGGTGATGGGGATCTAACCCGTTTCTTACCAGGAATAGCTCTAGCGATCAATGTTGCTATTCTCTCTTCTAGCCCCCCTAGGGATACGGCTAGCATCTCCTCTGTGATAAACACAGGGCTGGGCTGATCTGGGCCAGCCTCCGCACCAGATCCCCCTAATGGCTCATCCAAGGCGCTTCTTATGTTAATAAGTTGCGGGGAAAGTATCGGCATATCAGAATCAGAAAGGAAACCCTTTTGTTTTTTGGTCTTTTTTGTACCCTTTGACCCCGAACCCTTGGAAGCCATAATACAAAATCGAGGGACTCCGCCCACACAACAGACTGTAGTGGCCAGGAGTACAAAAATCAGAGTTTAGGGGACAATAGATCACTAATGCCCAAAAACTGATGGGATCCCGTATGTTTTTTTTTTTTTTTTTTTTAAATATATTATATATTTTCTTTTGACAACATACCGTGACCCCAAACTAAGTTTGCCAGCCTCCAAACCTGCTGCAAAAAAGGGGGATTTCTTGGCTTAACAAAAAAGGTATTGGAACAAAGTCCACATGTACTACCCCTCTTCCGCCACCGGGAGTCACTGTTCTGCCGCTCTGCGTCCTCTCCTCTGAAAATCAGCCTCAGACTGAGCACTGACAATGCCTGCTGTCTATAACAGCACAAAGGCGCGCCCCTGTATGACGCCGCAGGCACGCCCCCCCGCCCTCCTGTCTGAACGGCGCGAAAAAACGTCAATAAGACGTGCGCGCGCGCACGCGCGCGCGTATGCCGGAAACAGGAGGAACATGGAGGAGCCGCGCTGCTGGAGATCCAGGAACGCAGAAACAGGCGGCAGATTCAAACCCCCGGCCAGGTAGGACTCTCCAAAGGCCCCTAGGGATCCTTACTAGCCCTAGGAAGAAACAGCAGGTTTAGCTAGCACACATATTTAGACAGGGGGACCTAGTGATGGGGGAGAAAAGGTGTCATCCTGTCTCTCTTTAGACATAGTGAACAAGGTTGCCCATGCAGAGCATACTTAGGCTATCCCCCCTTTTAGGTTACCCCGGAGAGCCTGCTGTCGAACCAAGTCCCGCAGGCTCCCCCTTACCTGCTCCATGCTGCAGGATGTTTGTCCAGCAAACTGATCCAATCTTCTCCCATCTCCGTGGGTAGCGTAGTAGACCTTCAGGCCCTGGGGTCCTATGAAGGTACCCACTGTCCTGGACCTATATAGCACCCTGGCAAACAGGAACTTATGGTTACTGTCCACTTTGGCACTGAGGCTCCTTGGACAGATCCGGTTAGCCCGCCCTTAATCCCAAGGATGTGGAGCAAAGCTATTCCGTGACCAACACCTAAGACACTGGCGAAAAAACTGAGGGACTCCCTCTAGGGGAGGGGGTTATATAGGGAGGGGACTTCCTGTTTGAGATTGCCAGTGTCCACACCTGAAGGTACTCCATATAACCCACATAGTAATGAATATGCCGCTCTGTGTCCCGTGATGTACGAGAAAGAAATGGCAGCATGATGCCATTATAGTAAATGTCATAAATGGAACATGCAAGGCACCTTCCTGTAACTGCAAGTATATGTAAATCATAAGGCTACATTCACACTTAAACGTCATGTTTGCAAGCAGAATTGCATGTTTTTGAAGTCTTTGTCATGCATTTTTTTCTAAATTTGTTAGCTTATTTTAACAAAGATGTGAAATGCTGCTGAAAAAAGGGGCAGAAAACTGTGGTTTTAGCAGTAAACACTAGGAAAAAATAAATAAAAATGCTTGCAAAAAAGCTCATGTTGCGCTTTTCAGGCCTTTCAATGAATGTCTTTGGTGGCAAAAATGCTAAATTCTGTCTGAAAAGGAGCTCATGTACTTTTTTGAGGGACTGGCATTTTGTTACAAGCAACAGGATGCTCAGATGTGAACAAGACCCAGTTGAAAATAGGTTTTTGCTTGTTGATCATTTTTGAGCTTGGAGCTACAACTTGTTCAAGTGCGAACGGTGCCCAACACAAAAACTCAAGCTTGAACAAGTTAATGGAATTTCAAAAATCATTTCCAGTATTCGTAAATCTGCAGCTTTCATTAAATAAACTGGTGAGCTGTGGTGGTCTTTCCCCCCCCCCCAGACACTTCTTGTTCTACATACATTTGCTTCAACAACTCCTACACATCTTTTCGCAGGCTGGGTTTGCTATGTTTGACAATAGTGGACAATTCAAGAGGAGCGTATAGACACCCACTTCCTGTCTGCAGGATTTTGCAGCAGCAGCAGCCCCAGCACAACAGTGGACCAGGCCTATTGTCAACCTGTCACCTGTTTTACAATATATTACAGGTATAGGCCACTGTTGTGTTGGAGTTGAGCAGCAAATGCCTGCAGAAAGGAAGTGGCTACAAAAAAAGTTGCAGGATATCAGCAGGTTGCAGTGATAAAAATGCATGTTAAATGGTGAACATGGTTTTACTATGGAATAAAAAATAAAAAAACACACACACACACACACACAATATATTACAGGTATAGGCCACTGTTGTGTTGGAGTTGAGCAGCAAATGCCTGCAGAAAGGAAGTGGCTACAAAAAAAGTTGCAGGATATCAGCAGGTTGCAGTGATAAAAATGCATGTTAAATGGTGAACATGGTTTTACTATGGAATAAAAAATAAAAAAACACACACACACAAACACACACACACAGCACCTAAGAGCAGAAAGCTAAAGCTTGAAATTATACTACTGCATTAACAGTGTCACATGCCAGAGTGGCACCAACACCCATTAAACAACCCAAAATAAATGAAAACTGAATCTGTGTAACCGTACTGTACTCACTGCTACTTTAGACCCCAATACATTTTAGGAAGCAACATGGGTTCCCAGCTGACTACGTACCTCTGCACCATAGCGATGTTTGCATCTCAAGGCTTTATAGTCAGTTTCACAAAAGAACATTTTTGAAGCAGTAATTTTATGCTTATAAAATGTATGTAAAAAAAAAAAAATACAAAACTGCCCACACACCAATATATTTTCCATTTTAAATGTTTTTCTACTTTAAGTACAAAGCACATTTGATATTAATTAACTTTACCACGACATCAGATGTAAATGTGGCATTATGAAATCCACAGCAAGCAGACAAATCCAAATTTGTAATGGCTCATTACAGCAATGATTCCCATTTGATGCTATGACTTAGTGCACTGCATGTGGTATTGCCAATTTACGAACATCAAATTGTTAAGAATGTTACAAGCCATCAGTTAGGAGAAAAAAACAAAAAACAAACAAACACGAAGAATTACATTATTGGTCCTTCTATATGAAAATGCTAGTTGTCAGGCCAACATGCTAACCCCCTTGCTTGTAGATAAGAGTTCCTGGCTTTCCGATCTACATACATTTTTTGACTCAAAGTTTTGAAACAAGAGGGCAACACCTGTAAGCCCCTTTCAGACGTCCGCATCCGTCGCTCCGTTTTTACAAGTCCGTTTACGGACTTGTAATGGGCCCCTATGGGATCGCGTCCGTTAGCGGATGATGCATCCGCTAACGTCCACAATGATCCGCGTCCGTAAAGGTCCGGTTTTTCGGATGGAAGAAAACCCTATTTTTCTTCTGTCCGGCGGATCGGATGAATACGGACAAACGGTCCGTATTCATCCGATTCCCCATAGGTGAGAGCGGAGGAGAGACAGGGCGGTCCCTGCACAGTGTGCGGGGACTGCCCTGTCCGCCGACAGCTGAGCGGGGATCCCCGCTGAGCCGACGGACACACACGGAGCGGAACGAAAAACGGTCCGCTCCGTGTGAAAGGACCCTAAGGCAAATATCATTTTCAGAAGGTGATGAACAATGGCGATTTGTCTCATGACAATCTGCATTTGTCCCATGAAAGTTTTACTTTTAACACCACATTTAAAGCAGAGTTTCAGCGTTTTTTTTTTATTTAAATCTCCAAAACATGGTAATATAGCTAGCAGGCTACTACTCACCTGCTAGCCGTTCGTACGTCCGTCCGCTCTGTTTTTGCAAAAAAGAATACCTTATAAAAAATAGTCCTGGCCTTTTCCATCTTGCTTGTGGGCATTTCGAATCCCACAAGCAAACACTTCCTGGATGCCTAGTCACATGACGCGCTTTGCGAGTCATGTGACCCGCTTCCCGTGTCATGTGACACTCGAGCTAGCGTGAGACTACACGCCTAGCTATTTCGGATGGTCTCCTGTGAGTGTTGAAACGTCACTCCCAGGAGACCTTGCGCACAGCTTCCAATTACGCCTCGTTGGGGAAAAGGAGCGACACGCCCACTCCCCGCAGGGAAGAAGACCCGGAAGTAAGGCTGAAGACAGGTAAGGGTTCAGATAGGGAAAAAAAAGACAATGCTAGAGGCATGTATTAAGGCTGGAGAAACGATTGTTTTAAAGTTAAGTTTAAGGGTGAACCTCCGCTTTAAGTTTAGTAAAAAAAATAAAAATAATCAAGGCTGAAATTGTCAGTTGATATTTTCCTAAATGAGATATTAGCAAACGAAAACGCATACTGCTGTGTCAGGTTGGTGGGAAGAGGTCAGATGTAGGCAAAAGCTTTATTAGGTGGAGTAAAGCAGAGATGCATCATGTGGTTTCCTTTTTATTTAGTCATTTAACCACAAATAGCAGTGTAAGACAACTGTAAAAGGTTTACACTTCTGCAATCCTTGTGTTTTAACACATTTTTAGTATATAATGCAAATAGAAAACAAATAGTTTTCAAGATGAGCTGCTCTGGTGCATGCAATGATTTTACTGGTACATACAATAATGGCACAATGTGCAATAACATAATAGTACAGCCTTGTTTTGGTCCCTAACATTTTTGGCACGATAGTACCACACAGATAGTAGGGTCAGCTACTATAAAAACTTCAGTTGTGGCAGTGTTACTGGTTGTTCTTGACAAATTTAAAGCGAAGTTCCACCCAAAAGTGGAACTTCCGCTTCAAGCGCTCCTCACGCCCTTACATGCCACATTTGGCATGCAATTTTTCTGTCCCACTTCCTCCTTCCACCCAGGGACCCCCTCGGCGACTCCTCTTCTCTAGGCGATCTCCTGGGACACGCGACAGGTCCCAGGAGACCGCCTATCCACTCAGGGAGCGCAGCTCCGCTCGCGCATGTGCAGTGCGTGCCCGGCCGTGAATGGAGGCGGGGGGAGGAGAGAGGAGCGACACTCCAGGTGGTCGCATCGCTGGACCGTGGAGCAGTGAAGTGTCCGTTTATTAAAAGTCAGCATCTACACTTTTTGTAGCTGCTGACTTAAAGGGTCACTAAAGGAAAAAAAAAATCTTGCTGAAATGACTGTTTACAGGGTAAAAGTTAACCGATTCCTTTTAAAAATAGATAAAAATCAATCATATAATGTGACTCTAGTTTCACTTTCGTTTTTAAAATGGTTTCATGTTTCTGTGAAGTAGAGAAGACACACAGAACAAAAACAAACAAATCCAGGGCAGTGTTTTTTTTTAAAATCAATCTGATTGGTTCTGAGGAGTTTTAGACACAGCTTAGACCACAGTAAAAATCTGCCATGAGTTTTTTCATAAGGAGCCAGACAAGCAGGAAGTGTGGAGATCAGAGAAGTATTACAGCTACTTCAAAGCAAAAACGAACAATGAAAACATGAAATCAGCACTGCATTAAGGTAAAGGAAGCTATTTAGCTTAAAAAAAAAAAAAAAATCCTTTAATAAAACCTAAAAAAAGGCTGGAACTCCCCATTAAGGGTTAGGATCAGGGGTTATATTGAGGTAAAATCAGCATAAAAAAAAATTAATGTTAAATGCCAGTTGTTTGCCACCTCTGGCTTTTGTACTTCTAAATCAATGATCTTGAAGAAGTACGCAAGTGAATTTAACATTTCTAAAGTTTGGATGTGGTCTGAATCACTTAAAGCACTGAAGCCCCGGTTTAGCATTATAGCGAGGCAATGAAAATATCCACAGATATCAGCAATGAAAGTCTCCATATTAGCTTCAGCTTTAGTTATCTGGTAATGAGGGAGTTCAAATTAAATGACCTAGGTCAATCATACACTGAGTGAATTTCTTTCCTGCAACCTTGGGTTGCAGGAACAAAATGTGCTTGATTCCCCAAATCAGCAAAGATAGTGTTGATGCATAAATCCTTCATTAGTGCCATTGTCTTCTACAGGCGGGAGAGGGTAGCTGCCCCCCTCCAGGAGAAAACAGTGATTATTGCTAGAAGCCACTGGCGATTATTTGCAAGCAAATCTGGCAGGCTGGTTGTACCCAAGTTGAACGATTGATCAAGTTGGTACATTCAGCCTGCCCATTAATATAGTTTGAATCTCGATTGGTTCCTGCTGAACTTTCCAAGATTCAAGCAGTGTATGGCCAAGCCTAAGGCAGGCCATAGATGGTGCGATTTTCATTCCTGCAACTACAGGTTGAGGTAGAGGGAAGGAAGGAAAAAAATAATAATTGCCGATTCAATGTTGATTGGGGGGAGGGGGGTCCCTCCGGCGGAGTTATAGTGTTCTCCCACAGCTATTCTTGCTAGCAGTAAAGTATGACATGCTTGTTCGATCCAACATGTTACATTTAGTCTGACCATAGGATGGTTAGACTCTCGGCCAGTCCCTACTGAACCAGACGAGATTTGAACCATCTATGGCGACTTCTATGACTTTAATTAGGTGTTAAGCATCAGTGCTTTGGCTGCAAAAAAATGGCAAAGAAATGTACCCAATAAGAACACCTGTACCAAATACATATGCTACACTGCTAATTATCAAAAACCAAGATGCCTCTATTGTGTTAAAGTGCATCTAAAATCCACCCCCCCCCCCCAAAAAAAAATAAAAAAAATGTTCCTTCAATGTGATAACTGCTTTAGTTTCCTTTTTTCCGGCTTACCCCCCTACTTTTCACCTGAAGATTCTGCAACCTCCTGTCCTAGTGTGATGGTGCTCCCTCACCATACTGCATCTATGGAGCAGCAGCACAAAGTAGTATAGTGGGGCTATAGAATGCTTCTCTCAAATCCATAACAAGGGGTGGGGGGGGGGGTCCTGTAGCTCAGAGGTAATGTGTTCAGGTCTGGTAAGAGCAGAGTGTTAGGCTGCATTCACACCTGGGCGTTTTGTCGCCTGAAGCATGAAGCTCCAAAACTCTAGAGGGGAAAAAAAATACATTATTCTCAATGGAGATGGTTCACATCTCCACTCCAAAATGCCTGACACCGAATGCCTAAAGCTCAAACAAGCTCTGGACCTTTTTTTGTCGCTCGAATAGAGCGTTTTTCTGTTTTTAACATTGGTGACCCTAGACCTGTGCAAAATCGCGGTAAAAAAAGCCGCGACAAAAAGCTACGCTCAGGTGTGAATGCAGCCTTATTGAAGAGATAACAAAAAAAAAAACCCTCTTACAACTGTAGGATTTGAACAGACAAAAAAAATAAAAAGCAGTTAGAAGCTCACATACATGTGGATTAATATTTACAGACATAAGCCGAAAAAAAAAAAAAAAAAAAACATTGTTCATGTATAACTGCAGAACAATGAACGTGTACCTTAACCTTTCAGATTTCTTTCTAGCTGTTTAACCAGCTGATGCAACAGCTTCCTGCAGAAAAAGCAAACACCATCCAACAACAAAATCACTAATGACACATTTCATGTGACATGGTGGCTGTTTGAAGTATCTATAGACAAACCTTTAAAGTTATGGATAAAACCCTGGCAGGGTTTCTTTAGACCCCTTTCATACAGGTAGAGTCTGCCAGTGGAGCCACCTGCTCTGTCCACTGATCCCAACTGAGCAGGTGGATGACAGGTCCGTGTCTGCTCCTCCAATGCCCGGATGAAACAGGTCATAACATGACTCTCTCATGGTGAAGGAACAGGTCATAACATGAATCTCTTTTTTTTTTTTCTTTTTTTTTTTTTTTTTTAAATATGGAACGCTTCACAAATTTGCGTGTCATCCTTGCGCAGGGGCCATGCTAATCTTCTCTGTATCGTTCCAATTTTAGTATATGTGCTGCCGAAGCGAATCTCTCATGGTGAAGGAACAAGTATGTTCCCTGCATGAAAGGGCCGCCAACTCCGACATCCTTCTAGCCGAGGTGACAGCCATCAGGAAGGCTAGCTTGTGTAACAAGTCTAATGGAATTTCCTTAATACAGGGCTCGACAAAATCCGGGTGCCAGGTCGCAATTGCGACAAGAAATTACCGGCGGGCGCAGGCGCCAGGTCACAATTGAGGCCGCAGCCTTAATTACCGGCCGTTGCGATCGCGTGGTGGGGGTGCACGGAGGCACATGATCCGTGCGCCCCCACCTCCTCCGCCGCGCGATCGCGGAGGGCTCCCGACGGCGGGTAATTGAGGCCGCAGCTTTGCGGCCTTGTGAAGTCCCAAGCTTCCTTCCGTGACCTGGCGCCATCTGGTGGTGGCCATTGGCATTACAAGTAAAACAGCAGTTGTAATGTGTAATTTTTCACTGCCATCTCCTTTCCTCCAATTAGAACCCCCAAAACGTATATATTTTTTATTCTAACACCCTAGAGAATAAAATGGCGATCGTTGCAAAACTTTGTCACGCCGTATTTGCGCAGCGGTCTTACAAGCGCACTTTTTTGGGGAAAAAATAAACTTTTTTTTAAATTAAAAAAATAGGACAACAGTAAAGTTATCCCAATTTTTTGTTATATTGTGAAAGATAATGTTACGCCATGTAAATTGATACCCAACATGTCACGCTCCAAAATTGCGTCCGCTCGTGGAATGCCGACAAACTTTTACCCTTTAAAATCACAATAGGTGACGTTTAAAACATTCTACAGGTTGCATGTTTTGAGTTACAGAGGAGGTCTAGAGCGAGAATTATTGCTCTCGCTCTAACGATCGCGGCGATACCTCACACGTGTGGTTTGAACACCGTTTACATATGCAGGCGCTACTCAAGTATGTGTTCGCTTCTGCACGCGAGCTCGTCGGGACTGGGCGCGTTTTCTGGCTCCTAACTTTTTTTGCTGGCTCCTAGATTCCAAGCAAATTTGTCAACCTGCCTTAAAAAAATCGGTTCAATTGGTTGCTTCAGTAACACAGACAGCACCAAATTCAAGCCCCAAAGACACATAGGTGACCTAATGGGGGGGGGGGAGCAAATGAGTTGCCCCTTGCATAAAGATTCGGATCAGTGAATGGGAGGCTAGAGGCCTTTGGAAGAATACTGATAGTACAATCAGAGGTCAAGTTTTGGCCCTAAAAGCCAATTTGATTTCTACAGCCGACTGTAGAAAAGAGAATTTTCCCAATCATGTGTTTCCGTGGATGCCATTTTTCGGCTTCACACCAAGCAATATAAAAAGTCTTATAGACCTTATGATAGATCTTTCTAGTGACAGAATTTCACTAGGGTAGACACCACTGGTCCCGAGATGCCACGGTCCTTTAACACCCTGGTTTCAATAGCCATGCCATCAAATTTAGAGACTGTAAGTTGGGGAGGAATGTAAAATCTTGAGACAGTAGATCGGGGTGCCGCAAAGCGCCCATGGTCCATCTATTATTCGTCTTACAATCTCCAGGAACCAGGGCCTTCTGGGCCAGGCTGGTGCAACCAGAATGACTGGAACGCCCTCTCTCCAAATCCTGCACAACAAATGTGGAAGGAGAGGGACCGGAGGGAAAGCATAAACCAGGGAGTATTTGCTCCATGGAACTACCAGAGCACCTGCTCCGATTGCCAGAGGATCTCTTGTTCAGGACACAAACTGCTGTAGCTTGTTGTTGAACCTGGATGCCAGTAGGTCGACCTCTGACCATCCCCAACGTAGGCAAATTTCCTGGAACACCTCTGGGTGTAAGGACCATTCCCCCCGGGCAGGTCAGCTGGCGGCTAAGAGTATCTGCCTTCCAGGTACTTCTACTACCGGGATATGAACTGCCGATAGAATCAGCACCTGTCCCTCTGCCCAGGCTAGTATGTGGTTCACCTCCTTTACAGCTGAAAGACTCCTGGTGCAGCGGCATTGTCGGACTGAACCCCGATAGAGCACTCCTGAAGCTCCACCGTCCATGACTGTAGGGCCAGTCGTACTGCCCGTAATTCCAGGACGTTGATGGGCAGGATCTGTTCTGTCTTTGACCATTTCCCTTGAGCTATGAACCCCTCTAGGCTCGCTCCTTAGCCTGAGAGACTGGCATCTTTAGTCAGTACTCTCCAAGTTACAGGGAGGAATGATTTTCCCTTTCGCAGGTTCTGATCCTGCAACCACCATTTTAGGCCTAAACGTGCCCGAGGAGATAATCCAGGGCTTGTTCTCTCCAGTTTCAAGCCAACAAGATGTTTTGTTGAGGCCTGGAATGGAACTGGGCATAGGGCACTGGCTCAAAGGAGGATACCATCCTCCCTAGAAGACTCCTACAGAGCAGAATAGAGGGTTGTCTGGTGCCCCTTTATCTGACACTTCTGATTCTTCAGGGCATAGATCACTGTGGGTGAAAATACTCTTGCTTGGACCGTACCTAGGATCAGACCTAAATACTTTAGACTTTGAGCTGGTCTCAGGGTTGACTTTTTGTTATTTATGATAAAAGATAAGCTTTCCAAATACCGCACTGAGGCTGAAAGATAGGTACGTATAAATACGCATCCTTTATATCGATGGAGGCTAAAAAGTCCTCCATCTGGAACAAAGCTACAACTGAACAGACAAACTCCATCCGAAAGAACTGGATTAGTAGATACTGGTTCAGGGATCTTGGGGACAAAAAAAAAAAAAGGGCCCTGTGACCCCGTGTGGCGTTTAACCATAAAACGGATTTGCTCCTTCGGATACCGGAAACCTGTACAATCACTCTTTGATGAACTAAAATGATGTAGTGCCTGAAGAAAGAAAGAAAGAAAGAAAAAAACAAATAAAAAAACACAACCTCTCACACACACGAGGGACGCAGAGTGAGCCAGGGGGAATACAGTTCTAACCCCCCGGATCAAGGAGGGAAGCCATCAGTATCAGGAGTCCCAGGAGATTGGGACCGAAGAGCTCTGTTACAGGCTCTGCCGACCCGTGCTGATATTGAGGCAATGGTGTCACACAGAGGAAATGCATCCCAGGGAGGTGAAGGGGGTACAGCACCTATAAGAGAGACTGAAGGGAGAGGAGGACTTGGATTCCCTGGAGAATCAAGTCCAGCACCTGGAACAGGTACAGAACATACAAATCTCACACGCCTCAGCTATGCAATTACAGTTGGAGGAATTTGAGGAACTTAGTCGCCACTAGAACTTGCGGTTTAGGGCAATCCCTGAAACTATAGGAAGGGAGGCTCTACAGACAACGGTCCTAGCAATATGTCAGCAGCTAGCTATCCCTTCTCCTCCCAAGCATTGGAATTTGAAAAAGAGTACACAGATCTTTGGGCCCCCCCTCAGTAAATGTAAATAGACGTTATATGTCGTTTTCACCGCTACAAATAATTAATAAGCCGCAAAGCATGGGAAGTGGGAGACAGAGCATCGAAAGCCGCCGCCGCATGGGTTAAACAGCGTGCGGGAACATCACAGCTTTCATTTGAATAGCTGTAGTGTTCCTGCTGCGTATAGACACTCCCCCTTGCTCGGGATTGGATGGGTGATCGTGATCTGTCTAATCCCGAGTAAGGGGGAGTGTCTATACGCGCTGGCAAAACAGCTATTCAAAAGAATGCTGTGATGTTCTCCGTGCGGCGGCGGCAGCTATCGGCGGCTAGGTATGGGGGACATGGCTGCGGGGACATGGCTGCATACGTGGGGGGACATGGCTGGAGGGACATGGCTGCATACGTGGAGGACATGGCTGCATACGTGGGGGACATGGCTGGAGGGACATGGCTGCATATGTGGGGGACATGGCTGGAGGGACATGGCTGCATATGTGGGGGACATGGCTGCATATGTGGGGGACACATTTAAAAAAGTATCGGGCCCCGCGCGGGAAGCAGCTGAGGACCCGCACTCACCCCCACCGGACCCCAGTGGATCGAAGGACGGACTCGGGTTTGCTCGGGGACCCCCAGAAGACCCACACCGGGAAAAGATGGCGGCCCTACAAGCTCCGGAGCCGGCCGGTTTAGATCCAGACATCAAGGCCCTACTTCAGGCCTTGCCTACTAGACTGGATATAGAGACCTTAATACTGAAGCTGGAGGAGACACACCGAAGGGACATCCAGGAGGTGAGAGGAGAGGTCTCCACACTTACCGACCGGGTGGCTTCGGGAGAGGAGTCAGTGTCCTCCCTGGCAGACCGCGTGGCAGCTCTGGAGCAGCCCCGGGACCAGCATCGTGAGGCGGCCATTACACTACAGCTCCACCTGGAGGACGTCGAGGACAGAAGCCGCCGCAACAATTTGCGGGTCCGCGGAGTACCCGAATCCATGGACGCGGAGGACGTGAGCGCGAGGGTGACCGGAATCTTCCGCGAGGTGCTGGGAGACCCGGGGGCCTTGATCGTCTTGGATAGAGCGCATAGAGCGCTCGGGCCTAGGCCGACGGACCAGGACAGGCCGCGCGACATTGTTTGCCGTTTGCACCGCTACAGCCAGAAGGAAGATATCCTCCGCAGAGCCTGGGACCTGGGGGACATTGAGGTGGACGGGGCGCAGGCTTGCATTATGCCCGACCTTTCCAGGGCGACCCTCCAGCGTAGGGCGCTGTTGCGCCCTCTCCTGGATCTCGCCAGGCAAACGGGACATACGTACCACTGGGGATACCCACTGGCGGTTACCTTCCGGAAGGAAGCGGAGGCCTTTACCCTCCGTTGCACCTCGGATCTCCCGGCCCTCTTCCGCTTTATGGACACGGAGCCCATTCAAGTCCCGGACTGGCTACAATTTTTTCCCCGCCCAACCGGAAGATCGGGCGCACCGGCCTACAGAGGACCCGGGATCCCGCGCCCGCAGAGGGGCAGACGGCGCCGCAACTCAGCACGGATGGGAGCGGCACGGGAGTAAGCCGTAGGCCGCATGCCCAGAACACCCGCCCCCGCTGACCCATCACCCCGGCTACAGGTGAGCCCCCCCTCGGTCTTTTGTGCCGCTCCCCGTGAATTGCCTTCCTGGGATGCCCGGTGGTGGTGGGCCGCTCCGTGGGGTCCCGGCGGAGGGATCTCCCCCTCCTCCCTTACCGGTCCCGTCTATGGCCGCCCCGCTTGCGGGTCATTGCCTTTGGGAGGGCGCTTTGTGGGCCCCCCCCCTCCGGATCCACTGGGGTGCTGCTCTCTTTCCCCGGGGACGCTCGGCTGAGTGAATCCCCCCGGACGAGGTTGGGGCCCCCCGCTGCTGGACATGCCCCCCCCCCCGCACGCGGGATGGATCCCCTTGTGATTCGGCCCGGACACTCTACAGGCACTGCGGACGCTGAGCCTGCTGCTACTTCCCCCTCCCTGCACGCGGAGAACCTGGACATGGCGTACGGACCTCTGGACATGGACCTCAGGTTTGTCAGGATCCCTTATGATGGGGGACACGGGACTTGATGCTGGTGCGGGGCCCGGGGGACTTTTGGGGGGGTTTTGATGGGGGTGTCCCGCTTTATGCGGGCCCCCCCCCCCCCGGGCGCATATACCTGAGATGCAGCGGCTGCTGTTACTACACGGGGGACTGGGGGTCAGTTACCGAGAGGCCCCGTTCGGTCTTACACTTTATGGGGTACACCTGGGGTTAATTAATTGGTCGTTAGCCATCTTAGTGGGGGTGGGATAATGGGTATGCTTGATAGATTGGCCCTTAGACTCAGGGGGATGTTGCTCATAAACCTGGATTGGCCACACCCCCGGGTCTATAAATTGCTGTCTCTGCACTGAATATGCCTTATTGAGATGTATGCATTTATATTGCACTTTTTGCTGCTAGTTCTACGGTTGTTGTTTATAATGTTTTAAGTCGGTTCAAGTTGTGTTTTGTCATTATATACAGGTGTTGGCGGGGGAGAGGGTCGGGAGCTTGTTTCCTGAACCTGTCTAGTTCATCTCCCCCAATTAGGACTGCGCTCGATACCTGGGGATACCCCGGAGAGCGCTTATAGCTGATTTCAGCTGTTTTAGTAGAAGCTCCTCGGAGTCCCCACCTGGGGTCTACCCTTTGAGCTCCCTTCTCCTTCCTTTACCTCTGTCTGTTCTTCCCCTCTCCTTTTCTTGCCCTCCTGCCCCTTCCTTCCCCCCCCCGATACTTCCTCCACCCCCATTCCACCACCCCGTACTACGGGAGCGGATCCGGTATCCCTCGTGAGGACATACCCGCCTGCCCCCCCCCACGCTGCGCGAGCATGGATGTGATAACGGTGACGTCATTTAATGTTAAGGGCCTAAACACTCCCGAAAAGAGGCGCATGCTGCTGCAAGACATGCGGCGCCTGGGAGCGGACGTTGTGCTCCTTCAGGAGACGCACTTTAAGAAATCAACCTTACCGCTCCTGACAAATAGATTCTACCCCATAACACACCATTCTCAGTACACAGAGGCTAAGAGTAGGGGAGTCTCTGTACTGATCTCTGCGAGGGTGCCTTGGACACCCCTAGGGGTCCAGACAGACGAAGGGGGACGTTTCCTTTTCCTGAAGGGCAGGATAGACGACAAGACGGTGACATTTGCCAACCTCTACGCCCCCAATGCTCAACAGGACATTTTCCTGCAGAAAACCCTGATACAGCTCCAACGGTTTGCGGAAGGACACTTAATATTGGGGGGCGACCTGAACGTATCCCTAATCCCGACAGAAGACACGTCCACTGGGAAGACATCCCTGACCCGTGATATGCGGAGGCGTATCGACGCTGCCCTACGATCACTGCAATTGATAGACGCCTGGCGTCTTACGCACCCGGGAGAAAGGGACTACACCTTCTTCTCCAAGCCCCACCGAACATATTCAAGGATTGATTATTTCCTTTTACCACATGGACAGTTAGATGCGATTCAGAACATCGACATTGGCTCGATTACGTGGTCCGACCACGCCCCAATCACCCTGAAGTATTCCATTTCTGATCTAAACGGGGGTCAGAGACCGTTGTGGCGGCTTAATGAAGGCCTACTACAAAATAAGGAGGTTATGACAGACGTTACCACGGAGTTGGGACATTACTTTGCTACTAATAGCTCCCCAGACAGCGACGTGGGCGTAGTGTGGGAGGCCCACAAGGCGGTGATTCGGGGGGTGCTTATCAAGCACGGCTCGAGGCTGAAGAAGGAACGCTCGGCACAATTAGACTTGCTCCTAACTAGGCTGCAAGCACTAGAGACCACACATAAAATGACTCCGAGCAGGCAGGTTGGCGCGGAACTGGATGTACTCCGCTTCAAGGTCACGGACCTCCTCCATTTTAAGGCCAAAGCGGCGCTTCAGACCTGCCGTCGCTACACCTACGAATCGGGCAACAAATGCGGCAGGCTGCTGGCTAACACACTACGCTCCCGTCGACTGGCCTCATATATACCACACGTCCTATCCCCGGGAGGGCAGAAACACTCCACTCCACAGCAGATTTTGCATGTATTCAGACAGTTCTATAGCTCCCTTTACAATCTAGCCAAACCCCCTAATTCAAAGGAATCACTACAAGGCTATATCTCCACGTCCCAGATGCCATCACTGCCTACTGAGATCAGGGACAGCTTAGAGGACCCCATTACACTTCCAGAGATTCAATTGGCACTGAAGAGCGCCAAACCGGGGAAAGCCCCAGGCCCAGATGGCCTTACCATAGGGTATTACGAGGCCTTACTACCGTTACTGGGTCAACACATGGTGAGGCTGTTTAATGAGATAGGTTCGGGGGAATCCTTCCACCCTACCACGCAGTAAGCCCAAATATTGGTAATTTTGAAAGAGGGTAAGGACCGGGCTAGCTGCGGGAGTTATCGACCCATATCCCTCCTCAACACAGACCTGAAATTATTCACCAAGATCCTGGCATCCAGACTTCAGGAACATCTCCCGAGTCTGATACATTTAGATCAGGTGGGCTTCGTGCCCATGAGGGAGGCCCGAGACAACACTGTCAAGGTGCTTAACCTCCTGCACATAGTCTCAACCAGTAAAACGCCCAGTTTGTTTGTAGGGACAGACGCCGAAAAGGCGTTTGACAGAGTGGACTGGCAGTTTATGAGGTCTACCCTGGAACACATAGGTTTGGGAGATAAAATGAAGAACTGGGTGGCAGCGGTGTACAATGGACCAACGGCACGGGTGAGGGCCAATGGGGTACTATCAGATTTATTCCCAATAACTAACGGGACGAGACAGGGTTGCCCCCTGTCACCTCTCCTATTCGCACTGTCACTGGAGCCTTTCCTGTGCCATGTCCGCCTAAACCCTGCCATCAAAGGCGTAATTACTGCAAAAGCGCAATACAAAGTCTCTGCATATGCAGATGATCTGCTTTTCACCCTTACTGACCCTGAAACCTCCCTTCCGGCCCTTTTCCGGGAATTTGCTACATATGGTAGGCTTTCCAACTTAAAAATCAATATGGCGAAGTCAGAGGCCATGGGCGTAGGGATCCCACAGAGACAGCTTGCCCAACTTAAGTCTGGGTTTAACCTGAAGTGGACGGAAGTTGCACTAAAGTATCTGGGGACGTACATCCCCCCCCCTCGTTCTCACACCTCTATCAACTGAACTTCTCCCCCCCTCCTGACAGAGGTTCAGAAACTACTGACTCAGTGGACTGGAGGGCTGCACTCCTGGGTGGGTAGGTGCAACATCTTAAAAATGACGATCTTGCCAAAATTGTTGTACCTCCTACAGGCCTTACCGATCCGTGTCCCAGGGGATTACTTTAAGCAGGTACACTCCACGTTCATCCACTTCCTATGGGCGGGGAAAAGGTCGAGGCTACGCAGAACAGTCCTCTCCCTCCCTAAACTACACGGTGGACTGGCCCTACCGGACATTAAGACTTACTACCATTCAGCTCACCTTGTGAGGCTGATTGATTGGTGCCGCCACGGACATAATAAGTTATGGACGCAAGTCGAGCAGAGCCAGTCGAGCAGAGCCAGGTCAGAACCCCTTTACACCGTGCTCCATGGTGCTCGGCTTCACTTCCTCCGGAGACCATGCGCCACCCAGTTGTGGGGAACACAATTAAGATATGTGCAGATCTCTTTGCCCGGCTTTTCCTTGGCCTCCAGAGACTCCCCCCTTAGACCTATTATCGGACACCCGCTCTTCGGCCCCGGCCTACAGGACCGGGGGTTTCTTGACCTCGGAAGAGCTGGTCTCCTCCAGGCCTCCCATTTTAGCGCGGGGGGGAAGGTGGAGAACCGCTGCGGAATTGGCAGATCCGGACGGCGCCTACCGCCTTGACTTTCTGAGAGCGAATCAGCTGAGCCATTTTTTGACTAGCATCCCGGCCCCCCCGGTTGGACAGGTACCGCTGACAGAGTTGGAGGAACTGTGCGAGGAGACGGGTGTGCTCCCTCACGCTCTCTCCCGGCTATATGCTATGCTGATCGCTCCCCCTGGGGACTACCAGATCCCGGCCCTGACGAAGTGGGAAAGGGACCTGAATACGCGGTTCTCGCCCACCCAAAAACAGACCATGGTTCGTTTTGCTCACAGATCATCTCTGTGTGCAAGGACTCAGGAGACGAACTACAAGGTCCTGACCCGTTGGTACAGGACCCCAGCCCTCCTACATAGCCTATTTCCCAACACCCCCGATACCTGCTGGAGATGCCAGCAGGATAAGGGCACCCTGTTACATGTGTTTTGGTCCTGCCCGCGGATCAGGGGCTTCTGGGGAGAGGTACGCCGGATTACCCAAAAATTTACAGGACACACGGTGCCGGATGATCCGGCCTACTTCCTCCTGCATGCAACCAACATTCCACCAGGCGCCTACAAGAAATCGTTGGTGCGCCACCTTTTGGACGCAGCCAGGGCCTGCGTGCCTCTCCGGAGGAAGTCCCCTCACCCGCCAACTATCGCCCTCTGGCTGAATAGAGTAGACGAGATCAGTCGAATGGAGGACTTAATCCTCTCCAGCCAACAGCGTCAGGAGGTATACTCTGAGACATGGCAGCTGTACAACCTTTTTAAGTACTCAGACGAAGGTCAGAGTCTCAGAGAGACAGACTGCCCGACATCGGCCCAACCGCTCTTTAGACAACCTGAGTGTCCGGGAACGGACTAGACACACCCTACGCCCTTAGGGGGCGCTTTACACTGAACCTGCTCGCGCAACCTCCCTGCCCATCTTTCACTGTTCCCCTCTTCACTTCCCTCTATTCTACTCTCCCACTTTTACTCTCTTTTACTTACTGGAAACGGAAAATGGATCTGGAGGCTAGTCTGACCGGGCTCCGCCACCGGAGTACAAGCTGTTTGCGCTTAACCCTGAGGGTTATATCCTTACCGGGGCTCAGCTATACTTTTCACTGTACTGAAATACTGTGTATATGATTATGGATCCACATGTATATCTGTACCGGTTTGCAAGATTTACTGTCTTTATTGTTATTAACTGTAGTTTGCGGTCCGCGAGGACTGGCCTTTTTTTTTTTTTTTTTTTATTTATCATCATCAAAAAGTATCGGTATCGGCGACTACTTGAAAAAAAAGTATCGGTACTTGTACTCGGTCCTAAAAAAGGGGTATCGGGACAACCCTAGTGAAAATGTTACCAGACTTATCTCGTGCTACTTTGCAGAAAAAAACTTTTGACTATAAAGAAAAACTCCCTTACATTTACTTTGCAGCACCCGAGGGAGCTCCCAGATTTGTTCTCCTTTCTTGGGAGAACTATTGTGATTCTGAACTGTTTAGAAGCAAAACCAGGCCCCTTGGGAAGTAAGGAGTATACAGGAGACGGAAGCTCTAGGGCCCCAAAGGGAGACGGAGAATCAAGAAAATAAAGACTCCAGCCCCCCCAATGTAAAGGTTGATACAGGACGAGACAAAGAGGTGCTCAGAGGACCCCTCTCTCCCCCGAAGCATGGACCCCAACCCCCTAATTTCCCCCCCCCCCACTCTTCCTCTCTCCCCTCTTTTTTTGGGGGGAGTGCATACCCATGGGATCAATGGAACACTCAAAAGATATGGGAGTTTGTTTGGGGGTTAAGAGACGGATATAACGCTGGACTCCTGGGTTAGCAGTCCCAGACATCTCTAAATACCATCAAGCAGCACACTTGGGTAGGGGTCATAGGCTAGTGTAGACATACTGAACTCAAATTGTGGACAGAATTGGAACAGGAACTGTTATCTGATCTCGCAGCCGGCACGGATATACGCCCCCTTTAACCACTTGCTTACTGGGCACATAAACCCCCTTCGTGCCCAGGCGAAATTTCAGCTTCCGGCACTGCGTCGCTTTAACTGACAATTGCGCGGTCGTGCGACGTGGCTCCCAAACAAAACTTTTTTTCCCCACAAATAGAGCTTTCTTTTGGTGGTATTTGATCGCCCGTGCGGTTTTTATTTTTTTGAGTTATAAACAAAAAAAGAGCGACAATTTAAAAATATATATATTTTTTACTTGTTGCTCTAATAAATATCCCAATTTTTTATTTTTATTTTTTTTCTCAGTTAAGGCCGATACATATTCTACGTATCTTTGTAAAAAAAAAAAATCACAATAAGTGACTGCTTTGCGCAAAAGTTATAGCGCCTACAAAATAGGGGACAGAATTATGATTTTTTTTTTATATATTTTTTTTACTAGTAATGGCGGCGATCTGCGATTTTTATTGGGACACTTTTGACACATTTTTGGCGCCATTCACATTTATACAGCGACCAGTGCTATAAATATGCACCAATTACTGTATAAATGTGACTGGCATTGAAGGGGTTAACACTAGGGGGTGAGGAAGGGGTTAAATGCATTGCCTGGGTGTGTTCTAACTGTGTGGGGGGAGGGGGGTGACTGGGGGAGGTGACCGATGCTGTGTCCCTATGTACAAGGGAAACAGCATCTGTCTCCTTTCCCTGACAGGACGTGGAGCTCTGTGTTTACACACACAGCTCCACGTCCCTGCTCTGTCACCGCCGATCGCGTGTACCTGACGGACATCGCGGCCGCCGGGTACACGCATGGCATCCTCGGTGATGCGACGGGACTGTTTTTCCCCGCCGCGCGCGGGGAATTACAAATACATCACGTCCAAAGACGTGACCCTGGCGCCTCAGGTCCGCGCTGTTGAAGTATTCTGTCAATAGCGCGGACCTCTAGTGGTTAATCATCTGGTATCCCACAACAATGTACCTCCCTCGCATTTATTTCGCTATATGCAACTGTCTCATGCGTTTAAAGCCCAAATAACACCAAAGGTCACGCAAATAGTGCAGTCTGATCTTGAGAGGGTCATTCGGTATGAATGTGCCAAGAAACCGACCTCGGTCCTCTACGCACATCTCCTTAGAGTTTCCTCTCCAGATTTGTCTAAGCTCCACCAGCGATGGACACAGGACATCCCGGGACTGGATTGGGTAGACATGTGGGATTTTCCCTTTAAAATCCTGGTCTCACTTTGAGTCTGTCTCATACAATATAAAATTCTACACCGGGCTTATATTACCCCGTATAGGTTACATAAAATGAACGCCTCCCTGTCAGCGGAGTGCTGGAGGTGTACTGGGGATCTGGGCGACTTTATGCACATCTTCTGGTCCTGTCCGGTAATTAAACACTACTGGATACAAGTAATATCCGTAATGCAAGAGGTGGTGGGAATAGATATAGCCCCAACCCCGCAGATATGCCTTCTAGGCTAAGTGGAAAAATTGGCCCCCCGGGTGGCAGAGAGAACTCTAATAGGACTCCTGTTATTCTATGCCAGAAAAATGATCACTCTGTTGGAAAAAACGTGCTCCGCCGTCCATACTGCTATGGAAAACACATGTCAATAAAGTATTGCCACTCTATAATGGAACCTACCAAAATAGAGGATGCCCCAAAAAGTATGATAGAGTGTGGGCCAAATGGTTAGTGGAGGCCTCCACGGCGACCGCAGACTGATTGAGCTTGTACATGGTACCACTCCACGGCTGGATAAGATTCTGCTGCACTGGGTGTTTCTTTTTTTTTTATTATTGTTGTTTATTTATTATTCTCCTCTCTGTATCTTAATCTCTGCCGTGGGTATACTGGAGGTAGTTTACTGTCCCTTGGGATTCGACTGAAGAATTTGATACTTGAACATTTCAATTGAGCTGGAGCCACTTCTGCACTTGGTTGTTTGTTGGTTATTTTTTTTTTCCTCTCTTGTAAACGTGCTACAGCTGTTTTTTACTCATGTTGGAAGCAGCCTATGGCCAGCGGGTACCAAGTCCTGCGTGGGTCTAGTCCCAATGCTGTGGCGGGTTTACTGTTGTGGTTTGTTTGTATGTTGTCTGTTTTATGCTCAATAAAAAGATTTAAAAAAAAAAAAAAAAAAAAAAAAACATCCTATTATAGGCCCGACACTGTTTATAAGCTCTAAAATGTGTCAGAACCCTAAATACTCGTCATTGCAATCTCCATTGTATTCAATACTTGGAAACCCAGGTTTTGAGCCAGGGATGGAGGCGGGGGCTTTTCGGAGACTCCATGAGAGGGGCTATATGCAGGTCTCACATTTCTTGCATTTAGACTCCTGGCCTACAGTTGCCTCTGACGCAACCGGGAGGCCGATTTTAAATAACTGGCAAGCACTACAACTTCGCCACTTTTTAACCTCATTAGGCCCAGCGAGAAATTTTACGTGAACTGACAAGGTTTGAAATGTATTGTGAAGAGAAGGAACCCCTCTCCCGAACAATTTCTAAGATCTATACGCTGTTAACCACTTAACCCCTGGACCATATTGCTGGTCAAAGACCAGAGCACTTTTTGCGATTCGGCACTGCGTCGCTTTAACTGTCAATTGCGCGGTCATGCGACGTGGCTCCCAAACAAAATTGTCTTCCTTTTTTTCCCACAAATAGAGCTTTCTTTTGGTGGTATTTGATCACCTCTGCGGTTTTTAATTTTTTGCGCTATAAACAAAAATAGAGCGACAATTTTGAAAAAAAAAAAAAAAAATGAATATTTTACTTTTTGCTATAATACATATCCCCCAAAAATATATAAAACATATTTTTTTCTCAGTTTAGGCCGATACACATTCTTCTACATATTTTTCGTTAACAAAAAAAAAAAGAAAATTGCAATAAGCGTTTGATTGGTTTACGCAAAAGTTATAGCGTTTACAAAATAGGGGATAGTTTTATGGCATTTTTTATTAAAACAAATTTCACTAAGAATGGTGGCGATCAGCATTGTATGGACAGAAGATCAGCATTTCTCTCCCTGACAGGACACGGCTCCCGGTCCTCGCTCTGTAACAAGCGATCGAGCCCGCCGGGCACGTGCACAGGAGTCAGGGCGAGTGGAGGCGCGCGCGCCCCTGGTGGCTGCTGGGCGAGGTGACGTAGAGCTAAGGGCTCTCGCCCAGCAGAGCCAACCTGCCGCCGTATAACTGCGGCGGCAGGTCGGGAAGCAGTTAATTGCACCCCCAGATGTCTGAGATGTCAGCAATTGGAAAGTGGGCAAGAGATCTTAAGACCTTTACTCCTGCCCAACATCAGAAGATAATATATCTTGCGCTGAACTCATCAATCTGAACGAGATCTCAGGAATCAAACTATAAACTTCTGACTAGGTGATACTATACCCAGTCAAGGCTGGGTAGGTTTTTCCCTGAAGCCTCAGTGTTGGCGAAGCAAGAAGGGGGGGGGGGGAACCTTGCTTCACATATTTTGGACATGTCCCAAGATCAGACAATACTGGTTAGAGGTACAAAGGGTCTCCCAGAAATTTACAACCTACCCAGTATTGGACAATCCCGCTTTCTTTCTACTACACCTCTCACAAATACCAATACAGATATATAAAAATTTGGTCCTTTGCCATTTAGTCAATGAGGCAAAGGCGTGTATAGCTCAAAGTTGAAAAAAGCCTGGGGATTTAAATGACGCGGGCGTTCAAGCTCCTTCGTTCCTCTGCTCGTCATGACCACGCTGTGTGTGGACTGAACATGCGCACAACTTCTTTCTTCAGAAATCAATCCGCGGATCACGTGTGTGCGGTTCGGATCAATATCTTTCGGTTCGGATCAATGACGATCCTCTGCACCACCATGTCCAGGATTTTCACTCCGCAGGGTCTAGTGCCTGGATGTCGCTTAAAGGAAAACCTTGCAGGATCTCAATCAAGTCTTCTATGCAAAGCTAGGGTACCATTTATCTAATGGATCCGATCGGTCAATCCCTGGATTCATTTTTGGAACCGTTTGTGGAAATAGAGACCTGGAGCTCAGAGAGCTCAACACACCGTGCCATCCAGCTTACAGACACTGGTAAAAAAAAAAAAAAAAAAAAACCCTGATGTGCTTCCTGTATGGGAGGGGTTATAAAGACTTTTGGTCTACCAGTGTCCACTCACCTAATGATGAAGTATAACCCAGCAAGTAATGAATATTAGCCCAAATGTGTCTCACGATGTATAAAAAAAAAAAAAAGAAGAAGAAAAAACTGACAGGTGGAGGAAATTTTTTTTTTATAATAAATTAAAAATCAGTCCATCCTTGTGAAAGGGGCCTAACACTTCAACAGTTTCACTGGTTCCCATACCAAAACATTTTTTGGGGATTTGTAAGCAACGTTTTCAAGAATGTTGGATGTTGATAGTAGAACCATATAGGTTTAGGTTAGTAGTCACTGACATTCTGAAAAATTCTTGTCTGTTGTCAAACAACTCTAAGCCCTGGTTCATACTGGTGCGGCTTTGAAGTCACACTACCTCAATGTGATGTCAAAAAGGCACACATCAGTGCTATTTGCACTGCGGATTTCATTGTGGCTTGTGACTTCATTTAACAAAAGTCTATCCAAGTTTCAATGAAATCAGTAAATAGTGCAGGAACCTTTCATAATCGCTGTGGCATGAGTCGCGACGATATGAACAGTTCCATTGCCTCCAATGGGGTGCGACTTGTGATACTATTTGGAACTGTCAAATTGCATGACAAGTCACACCGGTGTGAACAAAGGCCAAGTAGTTTTCTCTTTTACAAAAGGCAGCATGCAACAAAAATAGCTCTGCATGTACACATACACCCAGAAAGTATTCTCTTGTAAATGAAATATAACCCAGTGTTACAAGCATCTGGAAATGATTTTTGTGGGTCTGTGATAAATAACTTTGTAACTTCAGGAATCTCTGTACTGACATTACCTCAAAAAAAAAAAAAAAGCTTCCACAGCCGAGCGCATGTGCAAAAATCCCATTATCCAATTTTCCATCCCTGGAATTACTGTTGAGCTTCTGGGAACTTTGTTGAAATTATTCCTGAACCTTTGTGTCACTTACTAGTGACCCCCTGCACTCTGTGTCCCTTTAAAAGGATTGTAAAGGTTTGTTTTTTATTTTATAAATAGGTTCCTTTAAGCTGGAGCATGGTTGGTTCATTTACCCTTTCCTTCGAGTTCCCTTCTTTATTAATTTTTTTCTTTGTCTGAATTTCTCACTTCCTGTTCCTCCTCGGTAAGCTGTTCTTGTTGACTAACCCCCAGCCAGAACGGCTCGGATGATGGTGGCAAGCTTACTGAGGAGAAACAAAAAGTGAGAAATTCAGACAAAGAAAAAAAACATTTAGAAGGGAAAATCGAAGGAAAGGGTAAGTGAACCAACAATGCACTCGCTTAACCTCCCTGGCGGTATGATTCTGTCTGGAATTACGTACCAAAAGCGGTACAATTATTTTACATGGAAATTCTGCGTTTTATACTGTAGGCCTGCAATTTTTAGGAATAACTTGCTTAAATATGTCCAAACCAGAGTCTAGTAGACATCCCGGGTATGATAAAGTTTGAAACACAAAATCATAAAATTATAATATAATAAATAACTATAAATAATTATAACAAATAATAATGTAATTATAATAAAAATTATTCACTAATGTAATCAAATCAAAATCACTGAAATTTGCTCAGTTGCAGAATTGTCGCTGTCATTACTTTTATTTTTTTATGACGAATTTCCCCACAAATCGCTATCGCTCAATTCTGCAAGTGATTATCATTTATTATCGCTGTTTCCTAGCTGCTCTAAAATCACTTTTGACATAAAGGGACACTTTTGGTTGCTATGGACAATCTACAGTTTGCAGGCACAAAAAAAATGTTTTTATTATGTAAAAGAACATGCAGGGCACTGGGCAGACCACTAGGGACAGGGGGGGGGGGTGTACTTTTTACATACAGTACTGTAATCTATAAGATTACAGTATTCTGTATGTAATGTGTTTGTTTACTTTTTTGAATTTGCCGCCGGTTTCCGCCCCCGTGCGCCGTTACGTCGCAGAGAACGGAGATCGGCGGCGTGCGGGCACTGTGTGAGTCGAATGGAGGACGCCACTCGCTCACACAGCGGGGATGCATCGCTGGATCCAGGGACAAGGTAAGTACAGTACCCCGCCTGGATATAAGGTAAGCCAGCGCGCGCTGCAGGCTCTGCATTCACCCCGAGCGCGACTCGGGGATATCGATATTTACATGAAAAATCCATCCCGAGTTGCGCTCGGGGATACCGGCAGGGGGGTTAAAGGAATCTATTTAGAAAAAACAAACCTTTACAACCCCTTTAAGCCACAGCCATTATTCAGCGTAATGAAAATAACACCCAATCACTATTTCTCAGCTGCAGGGTGCCCAACTTATGATCCTGCACTCAGGCCCACCCACTGCTTTCAGAAAATGCCCCCTGACCTGAGCACATCCATTCCATATGC
This sequence comes from Rana kukunoris, assembly GCA_029574335.1. NCBI lineage: Eukaryota > Metazoa > Chordata > Amphibia > Anura > Ranidae > Rana > Rana kukunoris. The sequence continues at coordinate 134,203,133 of CM056056.1, read as the reverse complement.
TTGTATGTGACATCACATAGAAGCACATGGCCCTGATGCAAATGGTGGATCAGCAGAATGAGTGTGCCAGGACAGGTAGATGTATCTCATCTCGGCTTCCTTTCACCATTCTGCATATCACACATAGATGAGAAGAGGGTACAGTGATGGGCCAGGTGAGCAGGGGGAGGTACAGTGATGGGCCAGGTGAGCAGGGGGAGGTACAGTGATGGGCCAGGTGAGCAGGGGGAGGTACAGTGATGGGCCAGGTGAGCAGGGGGAGGTACAGTGATGGGCCAGGTGAGCAGGGGGAGGTACAGTGATGGGCCAGGTGAGCAGGGGGAGGTACAGTAAACTGAGGTGTGGAGGTGCAGGAATTGGGGCTGATCTGAGGCGTGAGAGTGCAGGATGTTAATTTCTCACTACTAAAAGTAGTTTACAGCATTTACTTAATTAACATTTTTTTCGTGATTGGGAGTGTAAAGTTGAAATTTTTTTGTTATAAAATTGGAACTCTCATTTTCTTTGAAAACATTTTTCGACACTCTGTGCTCAAAAGGTTGCCTACCCCTGGCCTAGATCAAGTTTCATGAATGGGGTTTACATCCACTTTATAGCATGTTGCCAGCACCTCCTGTACCATGCCTGTTCACACGAGCAGCATGCACTACCACTGGAAGGCAGCGGTGCCAATACACTGAAAACAACGGAGTTCTACTAGTTACAGCACGGCAATGGATTGCTTGGCACCACGCTGGGCTGAAGAAAAAAAAAAAAAAAAAGTACTGCAGATTAGACTATTTTTCAGCAAACACCACCAAAGCACACTGATGTGAACAGACATAGTAAGGAACAACAAGGTATTTCGTCTGGGGTATGGAAGGTGCCTAGTACAGTAAAGGGCTTGGGTACAGCAGACTTCTAGCAAAGGGCTCGCAAAAAGGCTCAGCTCAGGGCATGGCAGACTTCTAGTAAAAAATAAAAAATGAGGTACACCAGTATGGGTGTATGCCAGGTTTTGGGTGCAGCAGGCTCCCAGGATGGAGCTCAGACCCCTGGTAAAAACCCTAAGGCCCCTTTCAGACGTCCGCCTCCGTTCATCCGTTTTTACAAGTCCGTAAACGGACTTGTAATGCATCCCTATGGAATCGCGTCCGTTAGAGCATGGGTCCTCAAACTACGGCCCTCCAGCTGTTCAGGAACTACAATTCCCATCATGCCCTAGTCATGTCTGTGAATGTCAGAGTTTTACAATGCCTCATGGGACTTGTAGTTCCGCAACAGCTGGAGGGCCGTAGTTTGAGGATCCCTGCGTTAGAGGATGATGCATCCGCTAACGTCCGCAAAGATCCGCGTCCGTCTGGATCCGTTTTTTTCGGACGGAAAAAAACCCTATTTTTCTTCCGTCCGGCGGATCGGATCAATACGGACACACGGTCCGTATTCATCCGATTCCCCATAGGGGAGAGCAGAGGAGAGACAGGGCGGTCCCTGCACAGTGTGCGGAGACCGCCCTGTCTGCCGACAGCTGAGCGGGGATTTCCCGCTGAGCCGACGGAGCGGACCGAAAAACGGTCCGCTCTCCGTGTGAAAGGACCCTAAAGCGTATAGTGGACCCCCCTTAAAGTGCTTGGGGTATAACAGATGCCTAGAAAAGGGCTCAAGGTATGGCAGACTCCTAGATAGGAGCTTGGTGTACACCTGGTAAAAGGCTCCAGGTAGCAGACTTCCAGTAAAGGGCTTGGGGTGTAACACGTTCAGAAAAAGACGAGTATGGTGAACTCCCAGGGAGGGGCTTGGAAAACACCTGATGAAGTGCTGGGAGTATAGCAGACTTCCAGCAAAGGGCTTGGGGTATGGCAGACTCCCTGGGAGGGGCTTAGAAGACTTCAGGTAAAATGCTCGGGGGGAGAACACTGGGCCTTTAGAAAGAAACTCAAGGTATGCCAGGCTCCAGGTAAAGGGTCTGGGATGCGGAGGGCTTCCAGGAAGGGGCTCAGGTTACAGTGGACTCCCAGGAAGGGGCTCAATAGACCCCCAGTAAAGGACTCCCGGTATGGGGCTCGGGGTACAGCGGGGCTACCAGGACAGGGCTCTGGGATACGGTGGGGGGACCTTGAAATATGCGGGGCTCCCGCTATAGGTGGGGGCTTCTGGTACTGGGCTTGGGGTACAGCGAGGCTCTCAGGATGGGGTGTCTTCAGATATGGGGCTAGGGGTACAGTGGGCTCCCAGTACAGCGGGGATCCTGGGTCAGGGCATGGCAAAGTTCAGGGTACGGGGCCTTCCAATATGGGTCTAGCGGTATAGTGGGCTCCCAGTACGGGGCTCGTGGTACGTCTGGGTTTTCAGGATGGGAGCATGGTGAGGCTTGGGGGTACGGGCAGGGCCCGGCAGGCTCCCAGTATGGGGCTCTGGGCTTAAATGGGGCTAGGGGTACAGTGGGCTCCCAGTAGGGTGGGGATCCTGGACCAGGGCATGGTGAGCCTTGGGGTACGAGGGCTTCCAATATGGGGCTAGGGGTATGGCAAGGTTTCCAGGACAGGGCATGCTCAGGCTTGGGGTATGGCAGGCCTCTCAGTATGTGGGTACGGGGTTTAGAGTACTGTGGGCTCCCACTACAGGGAACGGCGGGATTTCCGGGAACGGACATGGTGAGGCTTGGGGTACGGCAGGCTCCCAATACCAGGCTTGGGGTACAGTGGGCTCCCCTTATGACTGGGATCCTGCAACAGAGCATGGGTAGGCTTGGGGTATGAAGGCTTCCAATATGGGGCTAGGGGTACAGTGGAGTCCCGGTACGGGGCTTGGGGTACATCAGGGTTTCCAGGGCATGGTGAGGCATAGGTAATGGGGGGGCTCAGGGTATGGCAGGCTCCCAGTACAGCAGGCCCAGTATGGCAGTGATTCCTAGGACAGGGCATGGCGGGGCTCAGGGTACGAGGGCTTCCATCATGAGGCTAGGGGTACGGCAGGGTTTCCGGGACAGGACATGGTGAGGCTTGGGGTACAATGGGGCTCCCAGTAAGGGACGGGAGGGCTCAGGGGTACGGCAGGCTCCCAGTACTGGGGGGGGGGGGCTCGGGGGTACGGCAGGCTCCCAGTACGGGGGGGCACGGCAGGCTCCCAGTACTGGGGGGGCTCGGGGGTACAGCAGGCTCCCAGTACTGGGGGGGGGGGGGCTCTGCAGGGTTTCTGGGACAGGGCATGGTGAGGCTTGGGGTACAGCAGGGCTCCCAGTACAGCGAGGGGGTGTTGGGGGTACAGCACAGGCTCCAAGTACGGTGTGCTCCCATTAGGGGACCCAGTAAAAGGCTGGGTGTACGCCAAGTTCCAGGTAATGGACTCCCAGCAGTAATGATCTGTGCAGAGTCCCAGTACACCTGAGCTATTCTCATCCACTGACATGCAGAACTAGCAGAGCTTGCGAAGTGTATTGCAGAGACATGTGGAGCCCCCCAGAGGTGAAGATAGACACAACAAGTAGTAGCAATCACACATGAACAGGTGTAGTGATGGAGGGCTGTGCTCGGTGAGGTGACCCCGGGAAGCAGACACCGCACACATACTCACCGGCTCACATTCCACAAACACCGCTCGGGCACGCGCACAGCACTCAGACTCCCATTCGTGACGGAGTGACGTAACGTGTTTACATGTGACGTCATTCGTTACCGGATGACGTCACCCAAACCTTTCCACATCCGCTTCTTTCTTTTCTCCCAGCGCCCGTAGCGCTGTCACACGGCTTCTTACCTCAAGTCACCCGGTTCCGAGGAAGCCCGTTACAATTCCGCCGCCATTTTGTTGCGCCGTGTTCGGGTCCGACATGACACTGATTACACCGAGTCTCATTACAGCTCACCTACTCCGCCGGCCCCGCCCCGGCTCTGCGCTCATTGGTCGCCTCGTCCGCCACTTAGGTGCCCCGCTCGGTTCCGACAGTTGTGGGCGTGCCTTGAACATAACTAGCCCGCCCATTCGAGGATGCCCATCATGCCTAGTGTTGTGTGTTTAGAACGTCGTGATTGGTGTTCGGGTGTAGAGGGCGTGACTTTGCGCTGATGTTTGGTAAAGAAGCCGCTCTCTCTCACCTAGGCGGGTGTGTAGAATGAGTGTATTGGGAGGTATAGAAAGGTATAGAGAGAGCGCAGAACTCCTAGTGACAGAGACGAGCCTCACCCGGAACATACATGGAGAACAGAAAGGAGACATAACACCAGAGAACCTCCATTATTCCTGGACTCCGCATTCTCCACATGGCTACTTACCTGTCATTTACCACACGGCTACTGACCTGTCATTTACCACACGGCTACTGACCTGTCATTTACCACACGGCTACTGACCTGTCATTTACCACTCGGCTACTGACCTGTCATTTACCACACGGCTACTGACCTGTCATTTACCACACGGCTACTGACCTGTCATTTACCACACGGCTACTGACCTGTCATTTACCACACGGCTACTGACCTGTCATTTACCACACGGCTACTGACCTGTCATTTACCACACGGCTACTGACCTGTCATTTACCACACGGCTACTGACCTGTCATTTACCACAGGGCTACTGACCTGTCATTTACCACAGGGCTACTTACCTGTCATTTACCACACGGCTACTTACATGTCATTTACCACACGGCTACTTACATGTCATTTACCACACGGCTACTTACCTGTCATTAACACACGGCTACTTACCTGTCATTTACCACACGGCTACTTACCTGTCATTTACCACACGGTTACTTACCTGTCATTTACCACACGGCTACTTACCTGTCATTACCACACAGCTACTTACCTGTCATTTACCACAGGGCTACTTACCTGTCATTTACCACACGGCTACTTACCTGGCATTTACCACACGGCTACTTACCTGTCATTTACCACACGGTTACTTACCTGTCATTACCACACAGCTACTTACCTGTCATTCTCCATAACCACAACAGTGGTTTTGGGGTATTTTATTTTTTTTGCACACATATAACCACTCTGGAACATTTACCCCCCTTCATGACCAGTCTTTTTTTTTTGCTTTTTGGCACTGCGTTACATTAACTGACACATGTGCGGTCATGCGACTTTGTACACAAATTACATTTATATCATTTTTCCCCACAAATAGAACTTTCTTTTGGTGGTATTTGATCACCAATGCGTTTTTAATTTCATCAGATTTATAAAAAAAAAAAAGACTGAAAATTAAAAAAGAAAAAACATTTTTTTTTTACTTTCTGCTATAAAATGTACAATTAAAAAAATGGAATTTCTTCATAAATTTAGGCCAATATGTATTTTGCTGCATATTTATGGTAACAACAATCCCAATAGGCGTATATTAATGATCAATGACTGTGATAGTATGGCAGGCAATCTGACACGTTGTGAGAATTAGTGACACACACTTATGCATGTTTAGTGCTTTTTGCCTTTTGCAGATTTGCTCTACAGAACGTGTTCCATAGGAAAGCATGCTAAATGGGCTGTAGTGCAAAAAGCACTAAAAATACATAGGTGTGAATTAGGGTTGTCCCGATACTTTTTATCAAGTACTCGCCGATACCGATTACGGATACTTTTTTAAAACTCATATGACAGTGGCACATGTGCCAGTATTTTTTTTAAGTTTTTTATTTTATTTATTATTTTAAATATTTTTTTAATTTTTTACAATTTGTTTATTTATCTTTACAATGCTTTATTTATTTTTTAAGGGGGTGGGGAGGAATGGACAGTGCCAGTGTGTGTTTTTTTTTTTTTTTTTACAATTCATTTTTTTATTATTTATTGCAATTCCTTTTCTTTTTTTATCAGCCCTGTTGGGGGAGGGGGGGCTTTGGTGAGATATCAGGGGGTCTTAACAGACCTCTGACATCTCCCCTCTGAGACAGGCAAAGGGACTAGGGATACAGATTCCCCAATCCCTTTCTCAGCAGCCTCAGTTGCGCTGAAAATGAAAGGAGAGAAGACAGCGGCTCCTCTCCATTCATAGCGCGCGGAGATGGGGGGGACGCGGCGGCAGCAGCGCGGAGATGGGGGGGGACGCGGCGGCAGCAGCGCGGAGATGGAGGGGACGCGGCGGCAGCAGCGCGGAGATGGAGGGGACGCGGCGGCAGCAGCGCGGAGATGGAGGGGAAGCGGCGGCAGCAGCGCGGAGATGGAGGGGACACGGCGGCAGCAGCGCGGAGATGGAGGGGACACGGCGGCAGCAGCGCGGAGATGGGGGGGACACGGCGGCAGCAGCGCGGAGATGGGGGGGACACGGCGGCAGCGGAGATGGGGAGACACAGCAGCAGCGGAGATGGGGGGACACAGCAGCAGCGGACATGGGGGGACACAGCAGCAGCGGAGATGGGGGGACACAGCAGCAGCGGAGATGGGGGGACACAGCAGCAGCGGAGATGGAGGGGACACAGCAGCAGCGGAGATGGGGGGACACAGCAGCAGCGGAGATGGGGGGACACAGCAGCAACACAGAGGGGGGACACGGAGGGGTACAGCAGCAGAATGGAGGAGGATAGAGGACAGTCAGCGGTGATCGGTGCTTGTAACTCCCCCACCGCACTGATCACCGCTGACTGTACAAGTATCGGGGGAAGCATCGGCGCTTTTGCCCGCGTACGCGGTATCGGTCCCGATACTAGTATCGGTATCGGTATCGGGACAACCCTAGTGTGAATCTCGCCTCGTACACATAATCGGATTATCCGTCAGGAATGTGATGACAGGCTGTTGTCGAAAAATCCATCAGACAATTGTTGTCGGATTTTCCACGGACAAATGTTGGATAGCATGCTTTAAAATTTTCCGACAACAATTGTGTGTGGTCGGGTTATCCGATTGTGTGTACACAAGTCCATCACACAAAAGTCCAAAGTACAAACACGCATTCTCGGAAGCAACGCTCACCATAAGACAACATTAGCAAAAGTTGCCCAAAGGGTGGCGCTAAAGAGCTGAAAAAGCACGTAGTTTTGTGTTTGTTGGCCAACAATTCTTTTCAATTTGTATGCAATACAAGTTCCTGGCCAGCGCCCTTCGGACAAAAGTTCTACGCTTTGTCCGATGAAAATCCAATCATGTGTACGAGGCTTAAGGGTCAGTTCACACTCGGGTGACCTAGTTACCTGACAAGTCATACTCCATTCAGTGCAATGGAACCATTCTAATCTAATTGGCTCATGTCACTCCGACTTAGAAAAAGGTTCCTGCACTACTTGGGGACAACTTGCATTGACTTCTACTAAAGAAGTCCTTTGCAAGCCCCGCTGAAGTCTCACTGTGTGGGGCTGCTTTAGAGTCGTGAGCCTTTAAAGCCCCCCCCCCCCCCCCCAGTGAGAACCGAATCATGTGATCCGATTCCAGTGCAGGAAAAAAAAAAAGTTCCAGCAACTTTTACGTGTGATGGTATGGCTAAATTTGCATTGCACAGACACCGCATGTGACCTGTACAACAAAGTGGTGTGAATCACATGCAAAGCCTGTGTTTGCAATAGTGTGAATCCAGGTTCATTGTACAATAACAATGACATCTAGGGTGATTAAGGGGTTAAAGTATAACTAAAGGCAAAACTTTTTTTTTTACTTTTGGATAGAGTGGGAAGACTGTCAGTTTTTATTGCTGTCTGTGCCCCCCTCCCTCTTATAGAGATTCTCCCCTCTCTATTTGTCCTCTTTACCATTATCTTTGAAAGTGAAGGTCCCCAGAAAAATAATAGTGGGGAAATCTTCCAATGGGAACACTCATTCAGGTGACCTGGGGGTCCTCAAAGAATTCCCATAATTTGCAGTCATTTCCTTTCACTTCCTGTTTGGCTATGGGGCAGGAAGTGAGGGCAAATCTCTGCAATGGTACACAGATGGCAAAAAAAAAATCTGACAGGGCTTATAATCCTCCCTTACTACATCCAAAATGGAAAAAAAAAAGTTTTGCCTATAGTTCTTCTTTAAATGTGTGCCTAACAGTTCTTGGTGCATTCACTGTGTGCTGTTTTTACTAAGGGTCTGTTCATATATATGCGAGGAAAGGAAAAAAAAAGGTGGGGCGGGCGCACCAGCCTAGTGCATTGTCCCTTGGATAAATATTTATTAAAAAAAGATAAATAAAACTACTCACATGTGTAGCTAAAAGGTTCACAATGTAACAATTTCCCACAAGTGTCGACAATAGATCGAGCCCAAACGCACTCCAGATAATCATATGGGATGTGATGAGGGCCACTGCTGGCTTATGCATTTCGAAGGATGACCTTCTTCAGCTGAGCTCTAATGAAGAAGGTCGTCCTTCGAATCGCGTAATCCGTCAGTGGCCCTCATCACATCCCATATGATTATCTGGAGTGCGTTTGGGCTCGATCTATTGTCGCCACTTGTGGGAAATTGTTACATTGTGAACCTTTTAGCTACACTTGTGAGTATTTTTTGTAATCTTTTTTAATAAATATTTATCCAAGGGATAATGCACCCCCCTTTTTTTTTCTTTGTCTCGTTTATTGCCAGGATAACCCTATTCTTGAAGGGCAGCAAGGCAAGTGACATATACCATCACAAAATATAGACTGTCTGGTAATGCATTTGTGCGCAGGAGTGTTTGTATTCTTACATAGTTAGTCAGGTTGAAAAAAGACACAAGTCCATCCAGTTCAACCATAAAAAAATAAAAAAATAAAACAAAGTAAAACACAGTACATCCTCCCATACACCCAACTCCATACCCACAGTTGATCCAGAGGAAGGCAAAAAACCCCAGCAGAGCGATGATCCAATTTGCTACCGGAGGGGAAAAAATTCCTTCCTGATCCCCCGAAAGGCAATCGGATTTACCCCGGATCAACTTTACCTACAAAACTTAGTACTCAGTTATATTATGTGCATTTAGGAAAGAATCCAGGCCTCTCTTAAAGCAATCTACTGAGCTGGCCAGAACCACCTCTGGAGGGAGTCTGTTCCACATTTTCACAGCTCTTACTGTGAAGAAACCTTTCCGTATTTGGAGGTGAAATCTCTTTTCCTCCAGATGTAAAGAGTGCCCCCTTGTCCTCAGTGTTGACCTTAAAGTGAATAACTCAACACCAAGTTCACTATATGGACCTCTTATATATTTGTACATGTTGATCATATCCCCCCTTATTCTCCTCTTAAGAGTGAATAAATTCAGTTCCTCTAATCTTTCCTCATAGCTGAGCTCCTCCATGCCTCTTATCAGTTTGGTTGCCCTTCTCTGCACTTTCTCCAGTTCTCCGATATCCTTTTTGAGAACTGGTGCCCAAAACTGGACTGCATATTCCAGATGAGGTCTTACTAATGATTTGTACAGGGGCAAAATGATATCTCTATCTCTGGAGTCCATACCTCTCTTAATACAAGAAAGGACTTTGCTCGCTTTGGAAACCGCAGCTTGGCATTGCATGCCATTATTGAGCTTATGATCAACTAACACACCCAGATCCTTCTCCACTACAGATCCCCCCAGTTGTACTCCCCCTAGCATGTATGATGCATGCATATTCTTAGCCCCCAAGTGCATAACTTTACATTTATCAACATTAAACCTCATCTGCCACTTAGTCGCCCACTTAGACAGAGCATTGAGGTAGGCTTGTAAATTGGAGACATCCTGCAAGGACATTATTCCACTGCATAGCTTGGTGTCATCTGCAAAAACAGAAATGTTACTTTTGATCTCAGACCCAATATCATTTATAAAAATATTGAAAAGTAAGGGACCCAACACCGAACCTTGGGGTACACCGCTGATGACCTTGGACCATTCAGAGTAAGAATCATTAACCACAACTCTCTGAATTCTGTCTTTCAGCCAGTTTTCTATCCATTTACAAACTGATATATCTAATCCTGTAGACCTTACCTTACACATGAGCCGTGTGTGGGGAACTGTATCGAACGCTTTTGCAAAATCCAAGTATACCACGTCCACTGCCACGCCTCTGTCCAGGGTTTTACTTACCTCTTCATAAAAGGAAATCAGGTTTGTCTGACAACTTCTGTCTTTCATGAATCCATGCTGTCTGCTGCTTAAATAGTTTGTTTCCAGCAAGAACTCATCCACGTGGTCTTTTATTAAACGTTCCAGTATCTTCCCAACTATAGAAGTTAAACTAACAGGTCTATAGTTACTAGGTAAAGACTTTGTTCCCTTTTTAAATATGGGCACCACATTGGCTTTATGCCAATCCAGTGGTACTATTCCTGTCATTAATGAGTCCCTAAATATTAGATACAGTGGCTTTGAAATTTCAGAGCTCAATTCTTTTAGGATCCGTGGGTGGATGCCATCTGGTCCAGGTGCTTTATCCACCTTTATTCTGTCTAAATATTTCTGGACCATATCACTTTTGAGCCATTGTGGATTTGGGGCTGTGTCACTCCCACCCCTTATATCGACATGAGCTCCCCCATTCTCCATTGTATACACAGAGCTGAAGAAAGCATTTAATAAATTTGCCTTCTCTATGTCCTCAGTCACCCACTCTAGATTATTTTGTAAAGGGCCTACATGCTCAGACTTGACCTTTTTACTATTAATATATTTAAAGAATTTTCACATATATGCAAATCGGATGCATTTTTAACCACATCTGATTCATATAACATGCGAATCGGACCAGCTTTCAATGGAGCCGGTTCACACATGTCCGGGGGGCAACAGTCCATTTCTAAAAAGGGTCCTGTGCAATTTTGGGTCCGGTTGAGGTGCAAATTCAAGTAAGGATTTGCATCTGAAACGCTGAACAAAACTGCACTGGAGTCTGGACTGCAAACCACAGCCGGGCATGTGTGAACCTAGAACAGAATACAAGGAATGCTCTAACAAAGAGAAGAGATTTTTAAGGTGCCAATAACTCAAATTCAATATATTCAATTAAAGGGGTCCTAAAGGAAAAGTTTTTTTTAAATCTAAATACATTCTATGCATTAAGATAAAAAGCCTTCTGTGGGTAGTAGCCCCCTCAGCACCGCTAATACTTACCTAAGCCCCATCTCTGTCCAGCGATGTCCATGAGTCCCTCAGCCCTCCGGGACTCTCCTCCTGATTGCCTGAGACATAGTAGTGGCACTCAATCAGGAGAGAGAGGGGCAGTGCCAAATGGCAGTTCCATGTCTGAATGGCTACACAGAGCCGCAGCTTGGCTCGGGTGACCCCATAGCAAGCTGTTTGCTGTGGGGGCACTCAACAGGAGGGAGGAGCCAGGAGCAGTGAAGAGGAGGATCTTGGTTGCTCCGTGCAAAACCAACTGCACAGAGCAAGTAAGTATAACATGTTTGTTATTTTATTTTTTAATGATACAATCACTTTAATTTTATTATAATCAATTCATGTTAACCACTTCCTGCTCGGCCTATAGCAGATTGACAGCCAGGAAGTGGTTCTGTTATCCTGACTGGGCGTCATATGATGTCCAGCAGGATAATATTCTGGCATGTGCCCATGGGGGCGCGCAGCACAGCGATCACGAGTGCGGCGTGTCAGTCTGACACAGCACAGCTGATCATCGCGTGAACCAGGAAGTGCTGGTAAACGGCATTCCTCAGTTCGTGTTGACACGGAGAGCCGTTAGGCGGCTCTCCCTGTCAGGGGGGGGGGGGAGTGTCTGTGCTGATAATCAGCCCCATCAGATGTGCCACCAGAGTTACCGAAAAGGTACCCATCACCTGCCAGTCAGTGTCCCCTCAGGATCACCTGTCAGTGCCCAATAAAGTGGCAATTAATTCCCACCACAGTGCCAGTCAGTGCCCATCACATTGCCAATCAGTGCCCTACAAAAACACCTGTTAGAACCTAAGTACCTCATCATCGGTGCTGCCCATCAGTGCCACCTATCAAAGCCAATCAGCCGCCTGTCAATGCCCATCTGTGCCACCTATCAGTGCCACCTATTGGTACCCATCAGTGATGCATATAAGTGCCGTCTATCAGTGCCCATTAATTATACATATCAGTGCCAAATCATCAGTGCCCGCCAGTGAAGGAGAAAACAAAATTTAAACAAAACGAATAAAAACTTTTTTGTTTTCAAAAATTACGTTTTTTTTTTGTTTGTTTAGCAAAAAATAAAAACCCCAGTGGTGATCAAATACCACCAAAAGAAAGCTCTATTTGTGGGAAGAAAATTATAAAAATGTAGTTTGGATACAGTGTTGCATGACCACGCAATTATCATTCAAAGTGCGACAGCGCTAAAAGCTGAAAATTGTCCTGGGCAGGAAGGGGCGAAAGTGTCTGGCATTGAAGTGGTTAAAATACATGCAAAGAAGCAATAAAGATAAACAACAAAGTTGTTAAAAACATTAAGGCTGCGTTCACGCCAATGCGAATTGGATGCAGGTTTCCCTGCATTAAATTTGCATGACAGGAGAATGTGACCGGCTCTCTATGGAGATATCTCCATTGCGTCTGCGGAGCAGCTTGCACAGGAACGCTGTGCGTCTTTGCCTCAGTTTCAGGGACGAATTCAGGTAAATATTTGTCCCCGATTTGTCCTTGAAACGGAGAACATGGATGCACAGGAGTCCTGCTGCTATCTGCATCCGCCAGAGGTGTGAACCCAGCCTGAACCATTTGATTCTGAATAATCATAAGGATGATCCATTGGAAGTGATACTTGTGGTATAGTAATCCTGACATGTTTCGCCTTGTTTGAACCTAGTTTAAGGGATGTGCTGGTTTTTATTTCCTGCTGGTTCTACAACTAGGCAGCCGTCTAGGGCGCTTGGCTGCATAGGGTGCCCGACCACTGGTGTTCCTACTCTCTTCTCTCTGCAGCAAGCAACTAAGTCTCAGCATCAGCAGGCTACTGCCGCTCAGGTCAGCGGAGGACTGTGTCTGTGTTCCGACTCCTGAATGAATGGAAGTAAGCAAACATTTATTGATGGGCGCTGGTGAGGCTGCATTGATGGGTGCTGGTGAGGCTGCATTGATGGGCACTGGTAATTCTGTATTGATGGGCGCTGGTGATTCTGCATTGATGGGTGATGATGAGGCTACATTTAATGGGCACTGGTGAGACTGCATTGATGGGTGCTGGTGAGACTGCATTTCATAGACGCTGGAGAGGCTGCATTTGATGGGTGCTGGTGGGCTTCATTTGATGGGCGGTGGTGAGGCTGCATTTGATGGACGCTGGTGGGCTGCATTTGAGGGGAGGTGCTGAGGCTGCATTTGATGGGTGCTGGTAGGCTGCATTTGATGGACGCTTCATTAAAAAAGTGGGGTTTACATGTGCAGGGAAAAGGGGGTGGAGGAAAGGGGGGCGGCAAAATTAGGTTTCGCTTAGGGTGTTAATTCTCGCACCAAGGCCTGCTTATGAGGCATTCAGCAAGCGGTTAAACATCTTTTTAGGCCCGTAGATTAGTTGAAAACCCCCAAACATTAAATATTTTCTGAAAGTAAACACTCGGGCGCAGTGTTTCTCTTTCAGTCCTTTCCCTTCAAATGATGCACTCCATTTAAATGTGAAGAGCTGAACTAATATTTTTACACATTGCAGCAACCTCCACAAACATAGGACACCCAAAATACAGGTGATTTATTCTTCCAAAGCAAATACACTTTTGCACACTGGTACGGACTCATTTTACAGTGTAGCGCCCTCCTAGATAGGTGCTAGGCTTTAGAATTGCCGAATTAGCTTTGGTTGTTTGACATGTCAAATTGCGTGCCAAATCGACGGCAATTGCACCGTCCTAATCAGTGCAATGCTGCATTTGCGGCACTGCACCGATTTAAAAAAGTAGTACTACTTTTTGCGATTTTGGGGTGCGAGTTACATTGACATCTGTGCAGAAACCAGCACAGATGTCTGTGAAATTGCTGCCGAAATCGGGACTGACATGCAGGATTGAAATCGTGTGAAGTCAGCTGAACTCACTTCATTCCCGCAGCTCAGTGTAAACCTGGGCTAAGTATGTGTTTTGATAGGTAAAATTAGTTGCCACCCTGTAGTCAGTGTTGCTGTGATTTTTTGTTTGGTAAAAGCATAGTTTTCTCACTTTACTCAGCGACTCTGCATTTTGCTAGTCAGGTCTGCTCATTGTGTTTAGTGACTGCTAGTCTGATAGCTCTCTCTGCAGCCAGATAGCTTTAGATGTTTCTGGGTGATAGGTGTGGAGCCATTTAGAGGGCAGAATGAATATTGATACAGCCCTGGCCTATCCCAGAGAGGCAGGCTCTGAAGGCATGCTGGGAGACTGTATACACTCATCAGCCACTTTATTAGGTACACCTTGCTAGTACCCCTTTTGCCTCCAGAACGACCTTAATTCTCAGTGGCATAGATTTAACAAGGTGTTGGAAACATTCCTCAGAGATTTTGGACCATATTGACATGATAGCATCAAACAGTTGCAGATTTGTTGGCTGCACATCCATGATTCGAATCTCCAGTTCCACCACATCCCAAAGGTGCTCTATTGTATTGAGATCTGGTGACTGTGGGAGCCTTTGGAATACATTGAACTCACTGTCATGTTCAAGAAAGATGAGGTGATTTGAGCTTTGTGACATGGTGCATTATCCGTCTGGAAGTAGCCATCAGAAGAAGAAGGGATGGACAGGTAGGCCTTGGCGTTTAAATCAATTGGTACTAAGAGGCCCAAAGTGTGCCAAGAAAATATTCCCCACACCATTACACCACCACCACCACCACCAGCAGCCTGAATCGTTGATACAAGGGAGAATGGATCCATGCTTTCATGTTTACTCCAAATTCTGACCCCACATCTGAATGTCACAACTGAAATCAAAACTTATCAGACCAGACAACATTTTCCTAATCTTCTATTGTCCAATTTTGGTAAGCTTGTGCAAATTGTAGCCTCAGTTTCCTGTTCATCGCTGACAGGAATGGCACAGTGTTGTCATCTGCCTCTGTAGCCTATTTGCTTCAAAGTTCGATATGTTGTGCATTCAGAGATGGTATTCTGCATACCTTGGTTGTAATGACTGGTCATTTGAATTACTGTTGCCTTTATATCATCTCAAATTAGTCTGCCCATTCCCTCCTGACATTAACAAGGCATTTTCCCATTGAGAACGTCTACGTCCCAAAGATCAAGATGCGCCAAGTCAATACATACGTCAAACCTTAAAGCAGTATTAAAAACTCATTGGGTGTGGGGGCTGCATCAGTTTCCTTTTTTTTTTTCTTTGGCTTTTTCCCCCTCTGTTTGCACCTAGTGATCTGGCCAGTAATACACCTCTCGGATCCAGGGGAGGGCAACAGGGCATTTGCCCCCTCCGAAAATGCGGGTGAAAGGAGTGGCTCCATGGGTGACAGCATGGGCAGCTCCGCTGGTAACAGCGCAGGAGGGTGGCTCCACGGGTGACAGTGCGGGCGGCTCGGTTGGTGAGAGCAGGCAAGCACCTGGACGGCTCAGTGTTTGATTGGGCTGGTTGCCAATCAGGGAGCTGGCGGGCAGATCAGCAGAGAGATTACATCATCTCTCTGCTGCCTGACTCTGGGACACAGCAAGAGACCACCTTAGCAGCAAAGTGACACAGCAGGTGACAATCCGCAACGTGTGGCAGGCGATGTGGTAAGTGACAATCTGCAATGTGTGGCAGGTGACATGGCAAGTGACAATCCGTAATGTGTGGCAGGTGACATGGCAAGTGACAATCTGCAACGTGGGGCAGGTGACAAGCCGTAATGTGTGGCAGGTGACATGGCAAGTGACAATCTGCAACGTGGGGCAGGTGACAAGCCGTAATGTGTGGCAGGTGACATGGCAAGTGACAATCCGCATCTGCTGACAGGTGACATGGCAAGTGACAATCTGCAACGTGTGGCAGGTGACAAGCCGTAATGTTTGGCAGGTGACGTGGCAAGTGACAATCCGCATCTGCTGACAGGTGACATGGCAAGTGATAATCCACATCTGCTGACAGGTGACGTAGCAAGTGACACACTCGGGGCTCCCACTGATGCGGCATTATGGTGAGTTGAACTATTTAATTTTATATTACAATGTAATAGAAATAATGAGCCTCAATCATCCTGACACCAGAACAATCATGGCGCCGTGATGATTGAAGCACCAATACCAGCCATTTTCCCAATAAATTGCCCCCAGAAAACTTATTTTCTGTCAGTGCCCCTCCTGAGACTAGACTCTGGATCCGCCCCTGCCTCCTGTATTAGTGAGACAACTCTGGAGGAATGAGCCCAGGAGGCACAGCAGCATTGTCAGTCTGGGGGACAGGAAATGTTAAATGTATTAGCAGATTTAGAACCACTAACAAATTCAAACTCAGGCCCACACTTTATAATCATTTACAGCAATCAGTTCTTTTCCTTTTGGGATAAAGGTCTTGCATGAATAAATAAAAGATGATCATTTTAAATCACTCTTGCCAGTGCTAAGTGGGTTGTCTTATCCATATAAATTGATACATTCTGCCGAAGAGTTTGTGCTATGAAAAATTACAAACATGCTAGCTGGATGACCAGATGAAAATTGAAGAAAGCAAGCCTAAAAAACGATTTTTTTTTAAAACCATCACATCTAAGAATTGGTAAGCTGCAATATAATAAATGTTTGCTTTTGGGTTAAATATTGCTTTAAAATGGCATGCAACTGTAACATGTCAACAAACTTCGGTACTGTATATTTTCTATAGGCCACACTTTAAAAGCCCCAACAGGTCATCATTTTAGCGCTAACCATGAATAAACGATCCTAGAATTATCCCTCTCATTCCGGCATGCAATAGCGATTTGTAATATGGGTAGCTCAATCAATGTTTTCATTGCATACAATTTTTTTTCCTCATTTCAAATATTTTATTAGAAGTATTCGAAGAAACCTCATAAAGTGGGATTATATAGGCAACACGCAAAGAAACTTCAAAATATATAAAAAATATATCAATTTATTACAAACATATAGAAATATTATACAAATACAAAAATATCAAAAACCCTATACATATAGATATACAAATCATAAAAGATGCAAATATTGTCCGGCATACGGTACCATCACCAATTTTTTTTGGGAGGTAAGTTTGTAGCTGAACGCCAACGCGCTTCGAATGCTGCACATTCTTCCTCAGGGCATGTGCAAATGTTGCATCTAAAGTAGATCAAGATATGGTATAGATATTAGACATATATATATTACAATAATATACTTTCTACATTGAGTAGAGGAAAAGCATATATTGATGAAAAAAGCCAGGAGCCCCCTGATGTATTAGGATGCAGATGTCTCCTATTGCAAGCTGTGCCATACAGGACTCCCTGTTCCTATCACTCATAAGGTGGACAGAACTGATAGGTTCAATTGAGTGGCGTTAAAAATCCTGGATTTAGGAGATATACATGACAGCCCCCAAAGGGAAAAAAGGGGGAGAGAAACAAAGGTTCTCATCACTATAGAGTATATTGGTGTATCAATCCGCCAAAATGGAAAAGAAATTCCAGGCAGATTTGGGACTTACCACCAGCTGTTTTTAGCCCGCTTCTCAGGTCTCCAGGATGGTGCTGAGATGGATTCCTGGCTACCTCCAGACAAATTCCTATTGGGAGTGAAAAAAATCTCCAGGCTCTCCTATGTATGGAGAGGGAGTAGCGCCAGACATCCCCCTTGGTGTTCCTTAAGTACTTACCTGTCCTCGTTCCAGGTGGTGCGTTCCTCCCCTTGGTCGCCGCGCTAATTACGCTGCCTTTCAAACGAAAAAACATATTCTTGCCTCGTGTCCCCCTCGTTGGATTACGTCATCCAAATGCGACGTATTGAGGAGCCGTCATTGGACAGCTATCAGCCGGCTTCACTTCCGCGACCGGAAGTCCCGTCGTGGCCATCTGGCCCTTTTTTCCCTTTGGGGGCTGTCATTTATATCTCCTAAATCCAGGATTTTTAATGCCACTCAATTGAATCTATCAGTTCTGTCCACCCTACGAGTGATAGAAACAGGGAGTCCTGTATGGCACAGCTTGCAACAAGAGACATCTGCATCCTAATACATCAGGGGGCTCCTGGTTCGACCTCTTTGCACAAAGTTTTTAAACAGGTGAGCTTTTCATCAATATATGTGTTTCCTCTACTCAATGTAGAAAGTATATTATTGTGTTATATATATGTCTAATATCTATACCATATCTTGATCTACTTTAGATGTAACATTTGCACATGCCCTGAGGAAGAATGCGCAGCATTCGAAACGCGTCAGCTTTTAGCTACAAACTTACCTCCTAAAAAAAATTGGTGATGGTACCGTATGCCGGACAATATTTGCATCTTTTATGATTTGTATATCTATATGTATAGGGTTTTTTGATATTTTTATATTTGTATAATATTTCTATATGTTTGTAATAAATTTATATATTTTTTATATATTTTGAAGTTTCTTTGCATGTTGCCTATATAATCCCACTTTATGAGGTTTATTCGAATACCTCTAATAATTACGGGATGATGGCAACTACATGCCGTTATATATGAGTTGGTCTTTTCTTTCAAATATTTTATTGAATTTTAAAATCATCAACAAAATTCCATTAACAGTGCATGCACAATAGTATAGTAAAAAAAGTGTAATCATTCAAAAAAGTTACTTTTATAAATGTAAATGAAAATAGATAACCTAGAGAATTGTATAATAAGATTATGTAACATGAAGTGTCATAATCATAGCTTCATGGTAGCTATTTGATGACAAGTAATTGAGAAATTAAAAGAGTTGTAAAGGAAAAATATTTTTTGCTGAAATGACTGTTTACAAGGTATACAGACATAATAGTTAACTGATTCCTTTTAAAAATGATTAAAAATAGATATAAATCAATTATATAATGTGCCTGCAGTTTCAGTTTAGTTTTTCATCTAGTTGTATGCTTCTGTGAAGGACAGAGACACAGAGCCAATACAGGGCAGTGTTTGTTTTTAAAATTAAGCTGATTGGTTCTGAGGGGTTTTAGACACACAGTAATCACATCTTCTTGATTAGAGACCACAGAGAGAAGCCTCCAGTCCTTTTTTCATAAGGAAACAGACAACCAGGAAGTGTGCAGAACAGAGAAGGATTACAGCAAAAATGAACAATGAGGACATGAAACCAGGACTGCATTAGGGTAAAGGAAGCTATTTAGCTTACATTTTTCTTTCCTTTAGTGACCCTTCAAGTTGATTGAAATAATATAATTATGTAATCTATGAAGAGTATAGAATAGAATGAACCTATAAAGAAATATAAAGTTAATGTGTTGTAGAATAGCTGGGAGAATAAACAGGTTCCTTCTCTGGGCTTGGCTTTATCTGGTGCAAACTGCGAAGGTCAAAAATCCCAACCATTCAAAGCATCTTCTATTACAGTTGGTATATCAGATAATTAACAAGAATAAACCTAGTAGAGGGGATAGGGCACAGAGGGGAGAGAGAAAGAAATGCCCAGGGGGACCAATGATAAGAGAATCAGGTGAAGGTAGTAGCGGGGTGGATATTACAAACTCTCAGGGAGAAATTTGTGAACAGTCCAAACCAGGGGTAAATAGTGTTTGATCCAAGGTCCCAAGGTTGCACGATTATTTGTTAAATTGTGATCTCGATTCAAACCACCATGATTCAGTATCTCCACGATTTATGTAACAAGTGCAAAACAGTTCTCTGTTATCACAACTCTGCTCAGAGCTGAGAGATAAAATTAAACAATGTATCATTTGGTTCTTTTAACATCAAAGGGATGAACTTAATTCTGCAAATGAGGGCAGAAAATGTATATCCTCTTCAAAGATAAATAAATTATCTATAATACAATTGGTCGTACCATCATCCAGGAATTTTGATATAGGAGGATTGGAAAATTTGTCCCCAAAAACAAAAGCTCCGAAACAAAAGAAAAATGGGCAATTGGACTATCATGGTACTGGTATATAGATAAAATAAAGTATAAAGCATAAATGTAGAAAATAATTCAATTTTATTAATAAATAAATAAAAACAATGACATTCATACAAAGTTAAAATCATTAAGTGGCAGGCCACATAAATCACCAGAAGAAGAGTCCCCACATGGGGGAAGTATCCTAATGGGACATGGGTCGCAGGGGGCATCTCTACAAGTTTTGCGGTAGAACCGCTTCGTCAGGAGAATATCTGCGAACAGTTAATGAATTAATCAGAAAACTGACAGTTCAAGAAATAGTCTCATACATATATAAAAACAGGAACAAACAGTATATTGAAGGGGAAAGGGTTAAAAACAGAGCTGCCTACCTAAAGCCCTTGCCGGCCCGGGGACATCAAAGTGCCACGAGAGGAATTCCTACCACAGCGGACATGGGGGGAGGAAAGAGCCATGGATGGTCTAACTGTACAATTAATCAAAGAATGATGATGTATCAATAATAATAATGGGTGTAATTAACCAAAGGTGGTAACAAGTGGGTGGGGAGGAATAATAGTGGGGAGTGTGCTGGTAGTGAAAGTGTATGGAAATGGTGAAGGGGGGTAAGCGATGTGAGGGTTACCTTAAAAGGGGGGGGGGGCGTGATATTAATGAGGAAGATCCAAGTGTAGGAATTCAGTAGAGTGGACCCAGCAAGGGTGTGACGAGGGGTGGTCATATTGACCACCTGAAAGTGATGAAAAAGGGGGAGTGCAGAAGTGTGGTTGGAAGGAAGGGGAAATGTGAGTGGGGGCAACGAGGGGGGAGAGAAAGAGGGGGGGTTGGCGAGGAAGGAGGGGGGCCAAGGGAGTAGGGAAGGGGGGAAAAAGAGGGAGGGGGAAAGGAACAAGGGGAAGGAGGGGGGAAAAGGGGAGGGAGGGAAAAAAAACAATGTACCTGCGGTGTATCAATGCAGTGTAGTGGGTGGGACCCAGAGGGAGTTATCTATTGCGGGGAGGAGCCGCAAGAGCCACCGTAGGACCCCAGAAGAGGACTATAGGGGCCACTCTGCAAAACGAACTGCACAGTGGAGGCAAGTATGACATGTTTGTTATTTAAAAAAACTGAACCTTTACAACCACTTTAAATTCATTATTTTCCACAAAATTCTATAATTATTGCCCCATAATGACAATGTGAAAGGAGTTTGTTTGAAATCTTTGCAAATGTATTAAAAAAAAAAAAAAAAAACAGGAAAAAAAATCACGTACAAAAAGTATTAACAGCTTTTGCTTAATACTTTGTTGACGCTCCTTTGGCACTAATTACAGCCTTGAGTCTGATGCTACAAGCCTGCCACACCTATTTTATGATGTTGATGATTGGTGCCTGGTTTCCTCCAGACATGACGCTTGCCATTCTGGCCAAAGTGTTCAATCTTTGTTTCATCAGATCAGATAATTTTGTTTCTCATGGTCTAAAAAAGTCTTTCAGGTGCCTTTTGGCAAAACTCCAGGCAAGCTGTCATGTGCCTTTTACCGAGGAGAGGCTTCTCTCTGGCCACCATACAGGCCTGGTTGGGGGAGTGCTGCAGGGATGGTTGTTCTTCTAGAAGGTTCTCCTCTCTCCACAGAGAAATGCTGAAGCTCTGTCAGAGTGACCATCAAGTTATTAGTCACCTCCCTGACAAAGCCCTTCTCCCCTGTTCGCTGAGTTTGGCCAGGCAGCTTGCTCTAGTAAGTCCTGGTGGTTCCAAATGTCTTCAGTTGAAGGATTACAGAGGCCACTGTGCTCATTGGGACCTTCAATGCTGGAGAAATGTTTCTGTACCCTTCCCCAGATCTGTGTCTCATAACATCCCGTCTCAGAGGTCTACATACAATTTTCTGGACTTTATGGCTTGGGTTGTGCCCTGACATGGCTAAGGCCCTTCTCCCCTGATCGCTCAGTTTGGCCATGCGGCCCACACTAGGAAGAATCCTGGTGGTTCCAAACTTCTTCCATTTACGGATAATGGAGGCCACTCTGCTCATTGGGACCTTCAATGTTACAGAAATATTTCTGTACCATTGCCCAGATCTGTGCCTCAATAGAATGCTGTCTCAGAGGTCTACAAAGAATTCCCTTGACTTCACGGCTTGGTTTTGCGCTGACATGCACTATTAACTGTGGGACCTTATATAGACAGGTATGTGCCTTACCAAATCATGTTCAATCAATTGAATTTACCACAGGTAGACTGCAATCAAGTTGTAGAAACATCTTAAGGATGATCAGTGGAAACAGGATGCATCTGAGCTTAATTTTGAGTGTCATGGCAAAGGCTGTGAATACTTATGGATATGTGACTTTTTTTCTTTTTAATACATTTCAAAGATTTCAAACAAACTTTTTATGTTGTCATTATGGGGTATTGTTTGTAGAATTTGAGGAAAATAATGAATTTAATCAATTTTGGAATAAGGCTGTAACATAACAAAATCTGGAAAAAGTGAAGCGCTGTTAATACTTTCCGGATGCACCTTATATGTGATTCTGAGCAGTGGAGCCAACAGCTATGAGGTGGTCTTTAAGTGGTTAAATAAAGGATTGTCAAACTGTGCAACATTTTATTTACATTTGCCATTTATTTGGTGAATGAGTAGGGGTGCTATGTACCACGCCCCTCCCACTCAAGTGCCTTGCACGCACTCCCTGGGGTGCTCAGCGGTGCTATCTGTGTCCACCACCCACAATGTATTACAGTGGCGAATTAAAGGGACCACTGACTCCACCATCAGGCACGGATCATTTTCTCTTCATCACACTGATAATATTTCATCCAAAAAAGTACAGAACACCTCCAAATATTGTAGTGTAAAACTAACAGGGATTTATTTAAAAAAATCAGAACAAATACATTCGGCTGGTAGAAAAAGCGCTTATCAGTATATCACACAGCAAAAAGCACGAAGAACTAATTGTCCAGACAGGACTCAGCCCGACGCGTTTCATCTACTTAGACAACTGGGGTTTAAGTGGACGAAATACGGTGGATGGAGTCCTGTTCGGGCCAAATCTTGAGGCCCGGAGCTTTGGTAAGCAAATCCAATCCTATAAGGTGGAACAGCAAATGTTGAAGATACAAAAAAATGGACTTTATAGGCACCAATTATAAAAGTAAAAATACATTTATTAACATATAACCCGTAAGGGTTTGTTTTAAAAATAAAAATACGTATAGAAATCAAATTAATGTACCACGTGCATTTTATGGGTGCTCATACTCTGTTCGTATGTCCTGACTGGTTTTAAAGGTGCTTTAATGCACGTGGTACATTAATTTGATTTTTATATCAACCTTTTGATATTTTTATTTTCAGTTTTTTACATTTAGGTCTCTTCTTTTCTTTTTGTACTATGTTATGTAACCCCAAAACCAATAACAGTCTGTTTTCTCTTAGGCCTCGTACACACGATTAAATGTGTCTGTTCAAATCGGTCGGACCGACCGATTTGAACAGATCTGTCTGCTGGGATTTTGGTTTGCTCGGGTGTACACCCGAGCAAACAAAAATCCCCGCCAGCAGACAGCGCGCTGACGTGTCGGTGACGTTGACGCCGCCACGTCACCGCACCAGGAAGTAAAAAACACTTCAGCGCATGCGTCAAAACCATTCGGCGTGTGTGCGAGAAGACATGTCTGCTGGTTAGCGTACTAACCAGCAGACATGTCGGGCGGACGGGTTCCCAGCCGACAGATTTCAAAGCATGCTTTGAAATCTGTCGGGTGGCCAAATCCGTCTGTTTGCCCGTACACATGATCGAATCTGTCTGCTGAAACGGTCTAGCAGACCGTTTCCAGCAGACAGATTTGATCGTGTGTACGAGGCCTTAGAGATGTTACTAGCTCCCGAAGAAGCGGCCTCCGCGAAACATGTCAAGCTAACAATTATTCTACTATGCAATATAGTCACATCGTTTCTCTTTAAGGTGTGTTGACCCTCCTTGGACTCCTATTGGATCAATCTATGATTACTGCAGTTGCCACTATAGTTTTCTTTTTAAATCTATTTGATTTTATGTATTGTGTTTTTTTATTTTTTAACAAACCCTTACAGGTTATATGTTAATAAATGTATTTGTACTTTTATAATTGGTGCCTATAAAGTCCAAATTCTTTGTATCTTCAACATTTGCTGTTCCAAAATATTTTTAGGACGTGGTACTGCACTACTTTAGACACCACAGTCCATTCTGTGGCTGGTGATCTAGCAAACATTTAATAATTCTATCCTATAAGGTGGTGGATATTATTCACAATGGTGACATATCTATGAAATTGACATTACCAGCCATTTGGAGTCTTGCCCTTTTTCACTTGGACGTTTTTGCAACACTACTGTGGACTTTCTTCTCCTTCTATTGTTTACATACCTTTTGGCTACCATTCTCCTTCTAAGAATATTTTTTGTTATGCGGCTATGAGCACCTGAGGATAGTATGCTTCACGTAGCATAGTATTAAATATTTGCACTTCTGTTGCACAAGACGCTTTACTATAGTTTATAACTTTGGTTACTTCCTTTTCATTACATATATTTCAATTGTTTTAGCACTTGGAACTTCATAATCACTTTGTCACATGAGTGACCGATTAATGCGGGTCCCTATTGGCAATATTACTTTTGTCACCTTACTAGCACATTATATGATTTTTCACACATTCTTCTGTCCTGGTGTGGTGCTACCAGCTTTTTCTCTTAGAGACTATTAGCACGGTATTATATATATATACACAGTACAGACCAAAGGTTTGGACACACCTTCTCATTCAAAGAGTTGTCTTTATTTTCATGACTATGAAAATTGTAGATTCACACTGAAGGCATCAAAAGTTAAACATGTGAAATTATATACATAACAAAAAAAAGTGTCAAAACAACTGAAAATATGTCATATTCTAGGTTCTTCAAAGTAGCCACCTTTTGCTTTGATTACTGCTTTGCACACTCTTGGCATTCTCTTGATGAGCTTCAAGAGGTAGTCACCTGAAATGGTCTTCCAACAGTCTTGAAGGAGTTCCCAGCGATGCTTAGCACTTGTTGGCCCTTTTCCCTTCACTCTGCGGTCCAGCTCACTCCAAACCATCTCGATTGGGTTCAGGTCCTGTGACTGTGGAGGCCAGGTCATCTGGCGCAGCACCCCATCACTCTCCTTCTTGGTCAAATAGCCCTTACACAGCCTGGAGGTGTGTTTGGGGTCATTGTCCTGTTGAAAAATAAATGATGGTCCAACTAAACGCAAACCGGATGGAATAGCATGCCGCTGAAAGATTCTGTGGTAGCCATGCTGGTTCAGTATGCCTTCAATTTTGAATAAATCCCCAACAGTGTCACCAGCAAAGCACCCCCACACCATCACACCACCTCCTAAATGCTTCACGGTGGGAACCAGGCATGTAGAGTCCATCCGTTCACCTTTTCTGCGTTGCACAAAGACACGGTGGTTGGAACCAAAGATCTCAAGTCTGGACTCATCAGACCAAAGCACAGATTTCCACTGGTCTAATGTCCATTCCTTGTGTTCTTTACCCAAACAAGTCTCTTCTGCTTGTTGCCTTTCTTTAGCAGTGGTTTCCTAGCAGATATTCTACCATGAAGGCCTGATTCACACAGTCTCCTCTTAACAGTTGTTCTAGAGCTGTGTCTGCTGCAAAAGGTGTCTACTTTGAAGAACCTAGAATATGACTTATATTTTCAGTTGTTTCACACTTTTGTTATGTATATAATTCCACATGTGTTAATTCATAGTTTTGATGCCTCCAGTGTGACTCTACAATTTTCATAGTCATGAAAATAAAGAAAAAACTCTTTGAATGAGAAGGTGTGTCCAAACTTTTGGTCTGTACTGTGTGTGTGTATATATATATATATATATATATATATATATATATATATAGTCCCTAATCACCACTACACCAGTTCCTGTCTCCTTGCTCACGCCACACCAGTAGCAATGGCATGATGATCACGGCCACACCAGTTTGTGTCCATTATTGTCTCTGATCACCTCCACACCAGTCAGATGGTCCCTAATCACCAACACCAGTTACAATGTCTCTGATCACCACACCAATTGCATAGTTTCTGATCACTACCACACTAGTCTCAATATCTTCGATTAACGCCACACCAATTGCAGTTTGCTTGGAAGACAGCATTGGACTGGAGCTGCTGGAGGCTGCCTAGTGGCAGATGACCATGTGTGGGCTATGGTGGAAATTTATTTTAATGGTATATATCCTAATTGTAGGTGGTAAGCGCCTTCGGAGTCTAAAGCTTAAAAAAAAAAAAAAACTCACCCTCAATCCATAGCAGGCTACTTTGGGTGTACACCCAAAGCGCTGCTAAAGGGGGTAGCTAGTGAGAGGGTGTTAAAACTACAGCTTAACTTATGTTTTACACCCCCCCAACCTTACATGTTACCGAGCCCTAATAGTGCAACCAATCACAGTTCGTTAACCACTTCCCACACAGCCTATAACAGAATGATGGCCGGGTAGTGGTTCTGTGATCCTGACTGGACGTCATATGGCATCTTACAGTATAACATGCCGGGGGGGCACGATGACTGGTGGTGCTGTGTGTCACTCAGCCACACATCTCTGATCGTGGTAAGGAGCCTCTGAAGGAGGCTCCTTACCACGTGATCAGCTGTGACCAATCACAGTTGATTACAGCACGAACCAGGAAGTGCCAGCTGGACGGCTCTTCTTGTCAGAGGGGCAGTGTCTTCATTGATAATCTGAAAATGTATTATCAGCGCAGCCCCCATGTGAGGTGTCCATCAGCTGCCAATCAGTTCCCTTTAGATGCCAATGAGTAATGGATTATCAGTAGCTCCTCATCAGTGCTGCCTATCCAGTGCCCTTTAGTGCTGCATATCAGTGTAGTCTATCGGTGCACATCAATTCTACATATCGGTGCCACCTCATCAGTGTCAGTCAGTGAAAGAAAACAACATTTTATAAACAGGAACAAAGAAAAAATTTTTTTTCCAAAAATGTCTGCCTTTTTTCGTTTGTTTAGAAAAAAATAAAAACCCCAGAGGTGATCAAATACCACCCAAAGAAAGCTCCATTTCTGGGAAGAAAATGATAAAAAAAATAGTTTGGGTTCAGTGTCCCGGGCAGGAAATTGACCAATAATGAAGTGGTTAATCACCACCACAGTGACACCAGACCAGTAGTTAGAATCAGTGTTTTGATTTTTCCCGTTTATTGACCACATTTCTGCCTATGCCTAGACTAATCTTTTGCCCATATGCGGACCACATTTCTGCCTGTGATCTTCCGAAATGGTTCCCCCCTTGACTGCGCAGGCGCAATCCGAGCCGATGGAAATCACCGAACCTGATCAGCTGTTTTCAGGTGTAGCAACAATTCCAGGACGACGTGGAATTCACTGTACGTGGCCAGTCGGCCTCACATCCTCGCTGCTCTCGCTCAGCCTCCTGGTCTTTTAACATCCTTCAAGTCCACGGGGATGGTAAAAAATGAGCCTGGATTCCACCCGAGTCGATTTTAGCTTGAGGGGAGACCTCGGGTTGTGGGCATAGCGGTTTGGTTTACGGGTCCGATGTTCACAACTCTTGATAGAAATTGTGATTGATTCATGAATGCTATATGAGGAGCATTCCTTGAGCCCTATAAGATGTATGTTTTTTTAACTCCCTTACCGTGTTGTATACTACGTAATGTAAAGCCGAGAACTTTCCACCTTGTTTTGTAAAACTTTAATAAAAACGATTGAAACATAAATCAAAAACTCCCAATTGCAACAAGCAATCAGGAGCCTTCGGTCAGGAGACAGTAACTGTGCTGGGAGCAATGGGGGGGGAGGGCGTGCGTTTTTAGCACAGGCCTATACACAGCAATTCACGCAAATATGCGACCTCTCAGCACTAATAACCAGGCGACAAGAGGCCGAATATTTGCATACAACCGAAGCCAAGGGGTTAAATTGACAACTTTGTGCAAAAACATAAAAAAAAAATTGCATTTTCAAAAGTCTTCAAAAGACTAAACATGCCTCTTGGGTTCTTTGCTTTATGCTCCCTGAATATCCAAATGTATTCCTTGGATTTTGGGCCTCTATGCATCTAGGCTGGGAAAGTCTCACACATGTGGTACCCCTATACTTAGGAGCCATAGCAGAATGCATTTTAAGGTGTAATTATAAATATACCTATGTTGTGTGCGATTTGGGCACTTAATCCAAATATTTAATGCAGGTAAAAAATGTAAATTCACTACAGGTTTATGCTTTACCACAAAAATAAGAAATGCTCAGTAAATTCTGCTTAAACCGGTCACAAAACAAAAATAAGGAAACAAATACATTTTTTTTTTTATAAATTCTTCATTTTATTTTCCGTTCTTAAACATTTCATTTACCGATCTATATAGCGTACATAAATGTTTACACAGTTTTAACACTTTCTTAGGTTTATCTTTTCAAACATTGTTCCTCTTAGCAAGCTCTCCAAACTCCTTTCTACCATCTATAGATTTATCATGTATTCTCCAAATTTCCCCCACAACCTCCCTTACCCTACCCCACCGCCACCTCCCTCCATGAGACCCCCCCCCCCCAAAAAAAAAAAAAGGAGGAAAAAGAAAACCCCCCTCCCTTCTCCCCGCGACTCTCCTCCCTCTCTCCCCTCCTCCCACCTCAGAGGTCTCGCTCTCTATATCTTATATATGGGGTCCAAATCCGTCTATACTTCTCCTCTTGCTCTCTTATTCCCATCGTCAGGTTTTCCATCAGCTGGATTTCAGTTACTCTGTCTAACCATTGTTGTCTAGTTGGTGTAGATGTACTTTTCCACAAGAATGGAATACAAGCTCTTGCTGCCGTCAGCAAGTGTCTAAGCAAAGAATTTTTAAACTTTGCCGTGGATATAGGGAAATCGTATAATAAATAGGTGGCTGGATTATCTCCAAGCTCCGCATCTGTGATTTCTTTTATCGTGCACGCAATCATTTTCCAAAATTCTTTCACTTTTACACATTCCCAGAAAATATGCAAGATTGTTCCCTCCTCATCTCCGCACTGCCAACAGCGATCTGAGATTTCCGGGAGGAAACGTTTTAATACGGCGGGGGTTTTGTACCATCTAGTTAAGATCTTGTAGCCTCCTTCCTGGTATCTGGTGGCTAGAGAGGCCTTATGTGTAAAAGCGAAGATTTTTGTTTTCTGGGTCTCTGAGAATTTTATCCCCAGGTCGCTTTCCCATGCTTGTATAAATGGTAAATTTTTTAGGGGCTTCTGAGTCTACTAACAGGCTATACATTGACAGGCCATGTCTCCGCGGTTCTCCCTTCAAGCATATTTCCTCAAATCCTGAGAGCTCTCTAGCCGGGGTGCCTTGTGGATTCATTGCTCTAATTGCTGCTCTCAGCTGGATTTCTCTCAGTGGGTCCAGTACACTTCTAGGGGCCTCCTCCGTCACTCCTCCAGTTGCCCTTTGCTTATCTATATATGTCAAAATGTATTAGCCTGCTCATTCCTGAACGTCTTAAGTTGTTGAAATATAAGTCTGTAAGACCTAGTTGAAACCTGGGGTTTCTCAGGACCGGCACGAGTGGACTTGTATATTCTGAGATAATAGTTTTGCTAAATTTCCTTTTTGTAACTCGTAGTGTGGCGCCTAATGTGGGGTGTTTTTTAACTTCTTGTGGAATGTCTACTTCTTGAATCCACGCCAATCCCTCCAACGGGATCTTCGTGATTTTTTGTTCCATACAAATCCAAGGTTTGGTCTTCTGATATGCGCACCACTCTACTACTCTCGCTAAGTGGGCTTCCCTTATAGTATCCCAATGGGTCTGGTAGGCCCACCCCTCCCCTTTCCTTTGGTAGCATCAGGATCTCGCGTCGTAATCTCACCGATTTTCCTGCCCAAATGAACCTAGTGAATCTGGCTCTCAGATCCCTCAGGAACCCTAAGGGAATCTTTACCGGTAAGGTAAGGTCTGGAGTAAATAAAGTAGTCTTGGCATAATGTTCATTTTAATGATATTAATTCTCCCAAACCATGTAAAGATTTCCTTGTCCCATCGTTGGAAATCTGCCTTGAACTGTCCTATCAGGGGCACAAAATTTAGCTCAAAAGTTCTATTCAGATTTTTAGGTATTTTTGTTCCCAGGTAGGGTATATGGGAGTCCATCCATCTAAAGGGGAAATTTGCCGCTAATTGTTGCTGTGTCTGCCTGTTAACTTCTACTCCCATCGCCTCTGATTTGTTGTAATTCACTTTAAAGTTGGACAGAGTTCCATATTCCCCTATCTCCTTTAATAAGGCTGGTAAAGACAGCTCTGGCGCCGTAATTGAGAATAGCAGATCGTCTGCAAATGCGGCTACTTTGTACTCAGATCCCCTAATCTGGGACCCTCTTATGTCTGTGTTAGCCTGTATAATCCTCAAGAACGGTTCCAAAATAAGAATAAAAATTATTGGGGAGAGTGGACATCCTTGTCTTGTCCCGTATTGGGAAGGGGTCAGATATTGCCTCATTTACCTTCACCCTAGCCGTAGGGCAGGAGTAGAGACTGGCTATCCAATTTTGCATCCCTTCCCCCAATCCAATATGTTGTGGTTTTCAAAAATCTCCAATTCACTCTATCAAAAGCTTTCTCTGCATCTGTTGATATTAATACTGTTGGCTTCTGATAGAGTTGTGACATATAGATAGTACTCAATAGTCTCTGTGTGTTCTCTCTCCCTTCCCGCCCCGATGTAAAACCCACCTGGTCTGGGTGTATTAGGTGCGGTATACAAGGCAATAGTCTGTTAGCGATTATTTTTGCTAATATCTTCAGGTCTACATTCAATAGGGATATTGGTCGATAGCTAGGGCATAAAGTGGGATCTTTTCCTTCCTTTGGGATAATTGTTATGTGTGCCTCTAATGTTTCTCTACGCATCGGCTGCCCATCTTTTAGTGAGTTAAAGGCCTCTAGGAATCTAGGTGCCAATTTTTCATAGGTTTTGTAGTATAGTAGAGTATATCCATCTGGACCTGGGGATTTGCCTGGTTTCATTTCCTTTATTGCTCCTAGGAGTTCCTCTGGTGTGATCGGCCCTTCCATGTTAGCGGTAACTCCTTCTGAGATTGTGGGCATTCCTGACTCCCTAAGATATTCTTTTATTCTCTCCTCTCTGACTTCTTACTAATGTGGGTTGGTTTTACAAGTGGTACAAATCACTATAATAATCTTTGAATGCTTTCGCTATTAAGTGCGATGAGCTAACTAAATTGTCTCCATGAGTTTTTATTTTTTCAATATGTTTTTTAGTTCTTGTTTCTCTCAGTGCATTAGCCAACATCCTGCCCGGTTTGTTCCCATGTTCATAGTATGCCCTCCTGCATCTACTCAGTTTGGCCCTCGCTTTCTCCATCAGTAATAAGTTTAATTTATCTCGGAGGGACAATAGTTTCTCTTCAACATGTGCTATTTGTGAAATTTTATGTTCGTTTTCTGCTATTTGGATCTCCCCAAGCAGGTGGTCAGAGAGACCTCTTTCTATGCGCCCCAAGTGAGATAAGGATTCCTCTCACGAAGCATTTGTGTGCTTCCCATTTACATATGGACGAAGTTTCGTCTTCTTTGTTCATCTCAAAAAATATCTCTATTTCCAAGCTCACCTTACTTTCATATTCTGGGTCTTTAATTAATGATTCATTAATCCTCCAGACCCATTCTCTGGGGGTTACTGCCCCCCAATCAACGGCACAGTGAACTGGGGCATGATCTGAGATTGTAATTGAGCCAATTGAAGTTTCTTTTAAATTTAACAGTATGTTTTGGTCCAGGAATATAGTCAATTCTTGTATATGTTTTGGTGAGTAAAAGCTATAGTCTCTGTCATGTGGATGTAGAGTCCTCCAAGTGTCTATTAACTGTAGGCCTTGTAAAATTTTCCTAGCCTGTTTCAGTTTGATATTAGATATGTTATAGGACCCCTTAGAGGAGTCCAATCTCGGGTCCAGTACCATATTCATATCTCCTCCCAAAATCTTTGACACTTCATCTTGGGTATCTTATCTTTCCTAAAATGTGTTTCTGGCAGGAAGACAATTTGTGTTTTTAGTTTTCCTAATTCCATTCTTAGTTTAGATCTTTTTTTCTGGGGTGTTTAGCCCTTTAACATTATAGGTGGTAATATTTATTCTATCCATCCTGAGAGTTCCTAATACCGTGGATGCCCTGGGGCAACCAGAGGAGATGGGAGAAGAAGAGAGAGTCCGGAGAGACACAAAAAAAAATATATATATGTATATAAATATAAAACCCCACCCCCCTTGTATCTCGGATTCTAGTCCTCTGTCCAAGTGTCCGAGTAATTTATTGGCCTACCTCTGCGGGGTGTTCTGGTCTACAACTGCCCCGCGGTTTAATGAGGAAAAAAAATAAATAAAAAACAAAACATACAAAAAAAAAAAAAAGAAAAATCCCACGGGCGTCTCCGACTTCCCTCCCGTAAGAGAGGCGCCCTGGTGGGGGAAAATAGAGACACTACGGAGAGCCCTGCTTTACCCGGGTGGGTGTGCCCCGACTGTTTTTATGCAGCCTGTCCCCCCCCATTGAGTCTCCCCCCCTCCCTCCCCCTTCTGGCAAAAAAAAAAAAGCCAGGGGGGAGGGGGGCCGGGGAGAGTCTTCCCCCCCTAATGTCCCCCTTATCTATAGAAGATGAGGTCAGATCAGATCCTTAACCCTCATGTAGCAACCATCAAGTCATATTAAATTAATCATAAGAAATTATACAATTATCAACTACAAAGGCGGAGACCTTCTCCCTGAGCACAACATAAATCATAAACCAAGTAGACCTTTTCCTATAGGGATCTGGGGGTCTTCCCTTGTTACAAATCACACAGACTTCTATAATAATTTATAATAAATCACAGTAATCTCATGATACTTCCTGCTTTTAAACCAAGGTCATATATACGCCCCCTTCCCATTTCCGTATCTCAGTCCCCTTCCCTCTCCCAACACTCAGGTTCTGTCTGGTTTTTATCTCCACCACTCCTTCCCCTCCCATTCCCTCCCCACTCAACCTGTACATCTTCCCCCCTACCAGCCATGCTTCACCCCCCCCCCCCCCCAAGTCCCCTCCCCTGAATCCCCTTCTCCCTTCCCTATTCCCTCCCTCCTCCCCTTATCTACATCGACACACCCACACAAGAATGAATAAATAAAGATAATAAAAATTGCCGCACGGCATTGGATGGTGTATGTGTACCTACCTATATAAATAGCTAGGTTTTACTGTGTGAGGTGGTGAAGTGTGACATGAAGACAAAATATATATATATATATATATATATATATATATATAAAAAAAAAAAAAGGGTGCCTAAACGGTCGTGGATGTGTTATTACTCTGTCAAAAGGCCCACGTCATCTCACTGGGCCACTATATGTGTCATATCTATCTTACAGTTACTCAAATATTGTAGTAAGTGTAAAATATGTGAAGATGTGTACCTACCTATAAATAGCTAGGTTTTACTATGTGAGATAATAAGTGTTGCACGAGAAAAAAAAAAAAAAAAACACAACCCTAACAAGGAAAACACACCCCAAACACATCCCCTTCCCTCTCTAAACTCCCCCCTCTGACTTGGGAGGAATGTGTCTATATTATCTATATTGGGTCTCTTATACCTCTAACCATATAAATTCGTACTAAGTTGCTGTACCGCTCCACCTCCCGGTCCTGGTATGGAGACAGATAGGAGATGAGAGAAAAAAAAAAAAAGGAAAAGTAGAGAGACAATGGGAAAACATGAGAGTGGGGAGGAACAGAGAACTTCAAAAGGGTTCCTGATTACTGCGGTACTGTCTATAGGCCTATCCACATATATTTACAATCAAGGCATAATCAAAACATATTCAAAGCATTTTCACTAAATGTTACTAAATGCCACTAAATGCCACTAAATGTCTCCCAGCGACAGAGAAAAAAAAAAACACAAAAAAAAAACCCAGAACAAACAACTGGGGGGCCTCAGCCCTATAGTCTCATTCCTTCAAGAAGTTCTCCAAAAAAAAAAAAAGAACAAGCGATTCTCCAAGAAAATCTATGTTGCGTATAATCCATACGATCCAAATCTCTGCTCCCACACTCAATGGTTGTATAACATGTATTTCACGGTTTCACTTCAGGCTCTCTCCCTCACAGCCGATATGTCCAACCAGTTAGGTACTTGTATTGGATTTGTTCCCAAAAACTCAAAAAGTGTAGGGAGTTGCAGGGGGTCCCCCTCAGATGATAGCTCCTCCCTTCTCTTTTAATATTTAGGGCCAGTGGAAACCCCCATCGGTATGTTGCTCCATTATTGCGTATGTGGTCTAGTAGAGGCTTTAACATACGCCTTCTCAATTTAGTTTGCCTACACAGGTCTGGAAAAATCTGTATATCAGCGCCCTCCCATGCCCCTGCTGATCCCTCTTTCCACGCTGCCCTCAGTATGTCCTCCTTTGTTCTATAAAAATGAACCCTACACAACACATCTCGGGGGCTGTTTTGGCCACTTTGATCTTGGCGGCGAATTGATGGGACTTTATGTACTCTATCCAGTTCCAGCATCGAGTCTGGGGGTTTCTTTAAAATGTTATTGAGAATGGTAGTGACCACATTTCTTAACTCCTGGCCCTCAAAGTTCTCTGGTATGCCCTTGATACGGATATTATTCCTTCTACTTCTATTGTCGGCCTCTTCTGACTGCAATTGCAGTCTATCTATATGTTGCTGCTGATATAATAACTTTTCTTCCAACGCTAACACTCTAGTGCTTGTAACATTTTGTTATTTCTCCAGGCCCTCCACCTTTTGGTCAACCTCCCCCACCTTATTACGTACTACTTCCATCTCAGCCCGGATTATACTTGTAATGTTTGTTACTATTTCCTGGATATCTTCCTTGGTTGGGAGAGCCTGGATAAGCCTGCCAAGTTGCTTAATATCTGGGGAGATTTCTTGCCCCTCTCTGCTGACCTCTTGGGTTTTCTGCGTATATGAACCCTGCTCTCCCAGACCCACAGAAGCCTCCTGGGGTCTATGCACTTTTTCACTCTGGTCATGGCTCATGTTTTCCAAATCTGGGACAGTCTGTTGAGTTACTACCCTCACTGGTGGCTGGGACAAGTCACAGAATAAATGCAGTGTTCTTGGTGAAGAGATAAGGGTTAATGGTACCTTTGTTGTAGATTGTTCTCTTGCCGGATTGAATGGGTCGCTCACCTTTACATCAGCGTCCCCCGCCAGCTGCAATCTCTCCTGTAGACTCTCCTGCACAGAGCCTCCCAGCTGTAGTGAGTGCTCCTCCACAGCTTTATCTGAAGGTATGCTGGAGCTACCGCTCGTAGGGATGGTTATTGCGGGGGCGGGTAAGACATACTCTGTAAGGGAATCCCTCCTTATCTCACCTATGTCTTTCAGATCCGCCTGCAATGTTTGGAATTCACCCCTTTTCACAGTCATGTAGCGTGTGATGTATGTGTGGGAGAGCTGACAGGGCTGGCTGGATGCTCCTCTGTTAGTTTTACCGGCGCTCTGTCCTCGCCGCGACATCAGAGAACACACGCCACTATCCTTCAGCAGCCCCCCTGGGGGGAACTGGGGGGAGGAATCAGATAGCAGCCGCTCTCCTGGAAACACACATCTCGGGCTCCACTAGGCTTCCCTGGCGTGCAGGCTCACTCCGTCATGCCTCTAGCACCTTCCCCCGGAAACAGGAAGTCCATCCGCCAAAACTAATACATTTGATAAATAAGTTGTTGTCTAGTCATGCAGCATTTAATGAAAATATATACCTTGGGCTGTCCATTTCCAAAAAGGGGTCAGTTGGGGTTATTTGTACTGTGCTGACATTTTAGGGCCTCAAGAAATGAGATGGGCAGTGAGTACATCTGGATTATTTTGTTTTACCAAAGAAAACTACCAGAATACATTTTTGGCCTAAATTTATGAAGATTTGCAAAATGCTATGCAAAAAATAAATATATTTTTTAAATATTTTTTTTTCTGTATAAATGAAAAATACCGATAAACACTGAACT
Source organism: Rana kukunoris (assembly GCA_029574335.1). NCBI lineage: Eukaryota > Metazoa > Chordata > Amphibia > Anura > Ranidae > Rana > Rana kukunoris. Next base: position 134,167,169 of record CM056056.1, on the reverse strand, counting down.
GAGTAATTGTCAAGGTGTGACAGTGTTGAAAACTTAAATGGCCTGGGCAGGAAGGGGGTGAAAGTGTCTGGTAGTGAGGTGCTTAATGATGTCGGCAGGTTCCAGCTCCATAACAACCAGCAAGTAATTGAATATATTCATTAAATGGTGCATGATTAGACAACAACTTATTTATCAAATGTATTAGTTTACTTATTTTTGTTTTGAAACAGGTTTAAGCAGTATTTACTGAGCATTTCTTATTTTTGCGGTAAAGCATAAACCTGTAGTGAATTTACATTTTTTAATTGCATGAAATATTTGGATTAATTGCCCAAATATTACATGCAATATCCTTTAGTGAATTTAGCCCACTGTCTTCAAAAGTGAATAGAGTGGCATCCATAGACTCAGAAGACCACAGCCAACCCACATCCAAGTCTTCATCACGATCTTCTTCTGGATTTTTCAGCAGGTGGCAGTGCTTGAGACCTAGCGACTGGAGCTTGCTTAGAATGGGCAATGGCCCCCCAATTCTTACAGGTATCCCAACAGTTTCACTCAGGCAGTAGAGGGTTTCGATGCCAGGTCTTTTTTTTTTCACAAGAAATTCGATGCCAGGTCTTTAGAGGCCACGTTCACCCATCAGGATGAATTCAGTAAACAGGAAGTCGAGAAAATTGCTTGCAGGTGGCATATTGCTGGGAGCTCCACTGGTCAGCTATTTTATGCTTTCCAGAGGGTCCCAGATATCTCAAAAACACTCCTGGCTTAAGGTCATGACCCATACTCTGTCTTGTTGCATTGTACTCTGACATCAAAAGCTTCTGAAACTTTCTCATGGGCGGTCTTTAGGATCTTGCAGAGCCTATCCACACACATAGCCTCTGTTAGTTGAAGCTGAAGTACCATCTATGGAGGTCAAAGGCCAAATCCACTGGCAGATGGGATTACCTCTCGAAATAGGAGTCCAACGGTAACATCCAGTTGCATCATTCTCTGTACTATTGTAAGCATGCATCACAGCAGAGATACACCTGCTCCAATGATTTATTTTTGGAAGGGGGACCCATTGGTGCAGTTCTGGATCCTTTTAAATATAATTCTGCCGTTCAAATGACAAGCACATTTGATTGGACTAAACATGGCACAGAAAAAGGTTGGGTGGGACTAGAGCAGTATTTTCCGCCACTACATACTCTGCCATGGCAATCTTCATCCTTGCAACCCGAGGTAAAATCTAACCCCCATAATAGGCACAGTAATACCTTGGTTTACAAGTAACGCATTATACACACATTTTTTTTTTCTCTTTAAGTGTATTTTTGTGCGTGAACTCGAGAGAGAGGAGCCGGACAGCAGGAGTTGGGAGTAGGCAGACCCTCCCCCCGGAGGCAATCGCCATCCTTCTCCATGCCCCTGGTGGCAATGGCGGGTGTGAAGGGGGGCCTCTCACTCACCCCGCCCTACCTGCTCCTCTTGGGAGCCCATTTGGGGCCCAACGGGACCCCAATGGGGCAGAGGGACTCCCCCTATGAGGGAGTGAGGGGGCCTAGCCCACCCAGCCAGCCCCGTAGGTCCTTCGCCTCTCTTATTTTAGGAGACCGCATGGCCAAAGTGCATGTGTTTTAAACCAATTTTGTGTGCGTGCAAGTGTGGTGGTTTTGTGGGGGGGGGGGTGGGCGTACTAAGCACAGGCGTACCTTGCATAGCACACCCACCGGGAGCCGGGCTGAGACCACCAAACTCAATTTACATGTTTCAATACACACATTTTGATAGACAAGCAACATTTTTATCTTTTATTTTGTCTTGATATAAAAGCAGTAGTTTTACTGTAAAAACAAAAGAATTACACTCACAATGTTAAGGAGTCGGGTGTTCATCCATGTAACTTACAGGTTTTTTTTTTTAAATAGAGGACAGTCCAGCACTGTACCTGCTACATATTAATTTTCAGTGTTTTTTTAAAGCGGTAGTAAACCCACACAGGAAAAAAAAGAAAACCTGCAAGGGGAAGGCATAATGAGCTAATATGCAGTGCATACTAGCTCATTATGAAATACTTACCTCAGAACGTAGCCCCCATATCGGAGCCCGGTCCATGCTATGGGAGCTGACATCTTGCCCTCGACGTGTCTTCCGGGTTCGTGGCCTTGGTGCTGTGAGTGGCCGGAGCCGCGATGATGTCACTCCCGTGTGGGAGTTTTCTTCCCGGCAACGCTGCTGGACCTTAAGCTGGGGCATTCAGAGCGCATGCGCTGCTGACGTCAGCAGCTGCATGAATAGGGAATATCACCTAAACCGTACAGGTTTAGGAGATATTAATTTTACATACAGGTAAACATTATAGGCTTACCTGTAGGTAAAAGTGTAACATTTGGGTATATAACTGCTTTAACACTCCTGACAGATTAACATTTAAACATACATATTACCAAAAATAAAATAAAAAATGCACCAAAAGTAAACAAGTCCATTTTGTTTTATTTTTCAGTATCAAATTATACATTTTATGAATGTACCACAGACTGTGCTAATGTCACAAACTAGTAAAATGGGAGGGGAAAAAGGCTTTCCTCAATATTGTTACCAAACTGTGCATCGCTACCAAAAAATCACTTCAATAGGAAACCAACAAATGTATTTTGGTATCCACCCCCTCCATTGGCTATGTTTGGTTTAAAACCACATTTTGGCATTTCCTGACAGGTTTGCATGTGAAGTCTGTACCCAATTTAGAAAAAAACAATGCACCATTATTAAATACAACAAAATATAGCTTACACAACAGTCTAAGGGCACTGACAGAAGGCAATATATTGCGCTCTGGAGAATGTAAATATTACTGGCTCTGCTGCATACCATCTTAATGGTTCCCCAGCAGAAGAACAAAGTAATTTCCTCTTGAGAGAAACTGTGAAAATGATGTTCTTAGGAGGCCATCACCACACCTTTCCCTTCCAAAAAGACTACTGTAAGCCCTGCTGATCCCCATAGATAGATCTAAAGAATCTGGGTCTGAATAGATACTCAATTAGCTTCTTAAATTACAATTTGTGAACATATGTGCGCAAATATTTGAAGGCCCATTCACACCAATATTTGCCAAAGAGATTTTCTGCTAAAGATTTTCTCTTCCAATAAAATAATGGATAAATGTTGTAGGAGGCTGTACCTGATATTACATTTAAGACTTAAGCAGCAATGTTGTCCAGACAGTGTGCATGATCAGATAATTACATTTCACCAACTGATAACCCAACAAGTTAAGTTACCTTGAGTACACCACCCATTTAAACATTGCCCTCCCCAAATACTGGACAAATTTATTGGAGAAGAGGTAGAGAGATAAGTGGGGAGGGTATATACTATATTTGTGAAGCTGACAGGAGAACAGAGTACAGTTCCTTTTTATGCCTGTGTAGAGGGGAGGAGAAAGGAGGAACTAGGGACCTGCAGATCTCTTTTCACAGGCTTCATCCCTTTCATTATTTGAAGTCCGGTTTTTCTGGAAAAGTGCAACCAGCTCGTCGAATAACCACATTAGCAGAATAATGACCAGCTCGGATACACTCTTCCAAAGGCTTGTCAGACACCAACTGAGAAAGAAAACCTGCAGGAAAAAAAAACAAGACATGTTAAATACTTAGCAGTGTATGCATCTGCCACCATTCTATAAGCTAGGCACAACATGCCATATGAATCAGACTTCTAGACAATAGTAAACATGATCACAATTTAGTGGAATCGGATAGTTCCCACGCTAAACTCATTTTGCCTGTTACGATGAATGCAGAGATAGACTTCAAAAGTGGGAGAGTAATCGTGACAAATTGATATGGCATTCCAGAAATCTCATAGGTGTATTAATGTTGTAGTTACCACTGAAGATCCTTCCCCTTTAACAGGCGTTAAAAGTCCTGCAAACACCAACAGCCTCTATTGTTCTATGAAGCTTGTTCTGTCTTGGTGCTTCTCTTGCTATGGCAACTACAGTTCTCTTGTTCTGACATGAACCTTCAAACTAAATAAGGTTGAGAACATAATATTACCTTTCTGTCCCTTAACCCTTTTGTTTAGCTGTGTCAGGAGTTAGTCAACTTTAGAATTAACAACAGTAGTTTGTCTGAGGCATTGGGCCTGAGAACCAAGAACACACTGATGCACATTCCAAATTCTCTGCTGCAAGGTTAATTAACATTTTCATGATAAGTGGTATTTTATATTTAGACTCAAAGTATAAT